>VHKM01000009.1:8792500-9992500 GCA_007210695.1 Neogobius melanostomus
GGCTTCAATAAACCTGACCAGCTCCTTCTCAGTGTATGGTTTTCCAGGGATTACCATGGGATCCTCAATAAAGGGCTCATAGAAGTCAACCTCATTGAGCTTCAGCTCCAAAGCCTTGGCGACCTGTAGATAAGAAAAATGAATACACACATAATGTTCGCTCTATACATTGGAGTTAATTTAAACATTATTATGAGCTAACATCTATTCTTATTGTGATTCACATTTGTGTTAACTCACTTTAGGATTAAATGTTGCAAAGAACTTGATGTGAGGATGGAACTCTTCAGCAGCATCAGCAAAAGCCTCAAAATCTGAAATGTATCCATTGCGTTAATAAAGGAAAAAAAAAGTTCAATGTCAAATCTGAACTGACCATTTTTATTAATGTAAGTCAATGTGCATTAAAAATCTGCATTCATTTGAGATTCTTACTGTCGCATTTGTGATTCTTAAAGTAGCCCACCAGTTTGATGTCCTCTTCAAGATTTTTGAAGCATTTCAGCTCCCTGCTATTGTCAATCATTTCCACTGGATCTTCTAGAACCTAGAGGTGACACAAGAGAAAGGGATAACACAAAGGAACATTATAAACCGTGTTTACATAAATTGAGGGTGTATATACAGTAGATATGTATTTGTTTAACTCAAATAAGGCAGGCTATTAACTGTGAGATTATATCCTCACGAACATCATAGATGAACTCCACTAGAGTGTCAGCTGCCAACTCTCCATCATACTCTATCACTTCATCCTCCGTGAAGATGAAGATGCTGTCGGACTCCTCCAGACCTGAGGAAGACCAGACATGTGAAACACGAAGCCCATGAAATATTATCTCATTGCTAAAGAATTACCTAATTTCTTTGCAAGAGCTTTGTCGTGCTTTGCATCAATAAGACCCACTCCGATGTCGTCATCTTCATATTCATCTAGTACTTGTGCAACAAGCTGAAAACATTTAAATGGTAGTACATCATTAAATGGTAACACAGGCTGGGAAAGTGCAATACAAGTGTAAGCCATTATTATTATTTATTATTTATTATGATTATTTATTATGATTATTATGATTATTATGATTATTATGATTATTATGATGATGATTATTATTATTATTATTATTATTATTATTATTATATACAGCAATACTAGACAACTGTACTGGGTTTAATTATCCATTATTGACTTCAAAAAACATGGTTTGAAATTGTAACTTTCACTTTTAAAATATGAGTGTGCTTTCTTAATCTGTGTGAAACTAAAACCATGTGACAGACAGCGGTTTACACCAATGTGCTTCTTGTGGATATCAAGCATTAAGGAAGTGGCAGAGTAATAATGAAGTTTTTGGCGCTATCTATCTCTTACAGTGGTAATTTCACTAAGCGTCATCTTTAAAAAAAAAAAAAAAAAGGACATGTAGTACTGACAGTTTGCCTGAGCCTAACTAACCCTTGACACAGCAATAAACAGTATTAACATTTACAGTACTACCTTGGGTAAAGCTATTCTTTCTGTTCTCTCCCAAGTCATATTTCACCTGTTTGTCAGCAGCCCTCGGCCAGCCTTTAAATGCAAGACATTTCTGTGCTGTGACACACTACTCCCAATAATAAATAAATCTTCAAATGAACACCATAATATATTCATAAGGGGACACACAAGCCCTCACACAGCTCATGGAACCACAAAGCAGCTTGATGTAAAAATAGCATTTGGATTCTTCGGCTCAGGGACTATTTTGGAGAGGTGGCAGTGATGTTTAGCATTGGGGATCCGCTGACACTACAGTCCTGCAGGGTGATAGTCACACCACCTCCAAGGCTGGGCTGAGCTAGCACCACCAAAACCAGGGCTCACCTGCAAAAACAGCTACAACTGTCCACGGTGTCATGCATCAAAGAGTTGCACTTGCACTGTTATTAATGTCTTGCACTGTTATTAATGTCTTCATTTATATGTTTGTTAGTCCATTTGCACTGCAGAGCTGTTTTCTGCCGAATTAAAAATTATTTCCGTGATCATACTAGTTTACACCTGCAGAGAGTATTTACATTTCGTTATGTGTGAACAAGACAATTTGTCTTCTCCTTGTCACTTTTGATTTAAATTGATTAATTGTTGATTAATGCCATATAAATCTAGTGTGCCTCCTGCTGATGGAATGCAAACATATCATCTTCTGCTGTTCTATATTTAGAATATTTAAAGGAGGCTTTGTGTTTCATCATGACGTAATGCACCAAAGGATGCTGATTAGTCCAAAGCTGACTGAATGTGGCAAGCAGACGCTTCAGAAATTTTAGCAGCATTGCCTTTTAAAAAAATAAAAAATAATAGTTTTTTTAGCATGGAACATTTTTTTCCATGCAAGTTTTCTTTCTGAAAATATCTTGTATTATAGAAAAGCATCTGATAACTACACAGATTTACATGTGAAACCTACCTCAAGGGCCAGCTCCTCAATCTCAAACTGTCTCTGGGCAACGCGGCTGGATCCAGGGTGGTCATGGTAGTAAACCACCAACACATCATACTTCTTCATGACAGATTTATAGTTTTTGACATGGAGGTCATGGACACGATCTTTGCCATCATACTCAGGGAAGTCCAAGGTCTCCTTGGCCAGGGAAAATGCCCCAAAAGACAGCAACACTGCCACAAGCACCCAGCCCCACTTCATGGCTCCAATGGGGTTTCAACTTTAAAAAAATTGTGAAATCTTGAAGAACTGTTTCCAATCCGCGTCACCCAAAAGAGAGCAAGACCAACCCTTGCACACACCTAATTAAAACCCCACATGGGGCAGGGGTTGTGAGGGACAGGGTGCATAAGGGGCTGGACTAAGCTGTCATAGGTGTAAGGTCTAAAGGAGGGGTACACGGTCTAGAGATGTTGTGGGGCAGGTGTGGTTGCTGTGTGTTTGAAGGCTTGTGTTGTTATGGTCTTGAGGAGGTGTTTAAACAGAGCATGGTAGAGGTGCAGCATGAAACACCGGCAATGGACAGATAATAGTGAGTGATAGGTCCTTTGCACCTAAAAGTTTGACTTTTGGAATTCAAGACCCACTGTTGCCTTATTTAGAGTAGATGTAGCGATGGATCCAAGCTAAAAATAATAAATGTGGGACTCAGAAGAACATATCATGGGTTGCCGGTGTCCTATGTGCAGCTTTTGGCACCAGCACAGAGCCAGAATGTGTTGTTAGGTCAAATTGTGTGTCTACCTAACCAATGCAGTTTCTTTATTGCCAAAAGTTGGTCAGTTTGAATGTTGCTGTATATATGCATGTGAACTCCAAAACTATAATCTTACAAATAGAAATGTGGATAGCTATAAATAAATGCATACTGTAAATATCATTCCTCTGACCTCCAACACACCCTTCTTTCCTGAAACAAGACATGCAAATAACTCAGCCACGCACATTTTAACTAGAACGCATTGACAGTTATGTCGCTATTAAATTACAAATGTAGGCTACAACAAATACAAAATTCATAAGTTGTATGACATGTTCTCATATCCTTGTCCATTTTACTTAGAAATATAAAGGCCAACTTATGGATTATTGTCTGTATGTTGTTGAATGTGTATCGTTCTTACCTGCCTTAGAACCCACCATCGGACAACGGATAAAAAATGAGCTATTATGCAAAATGCGACATATTTACATTGATGTTCACATGTTGATTAGATTAGTATGCATGGTCCTATTTCAAATAAATACATAAATAAGGATCGGCTGCATTTTGCTCAAATTAAAGTATATATTGAATTAAAAGATAACGGAGTATGTATATATGTATGTATTTTATTGTTTATTTCATATTTATCATGGTGAGCTTCTTTTATTGATATTATTTATTTTTACTGCATTTTTGAGAGACTTGAAAAGTGCTATTTACATCGTGGCCAGTAGTAGGCGCTCGTCACTGAACACAGCACCAGTCACATGACGCAGTTGACACGAGAACCCTCCCACTGATGTCGGCTGTTTTCATAACTCTAATGTGTGTGCGCACTTGGCCCGGTTAGGCTAAAAGAACAAGAGTAAAGTCTGTAACGCAGCAAGCAGATTTGTCCCTTTTCCAATCAGCAAGCCGTGTCTAGCGTAAGTAACTATAATTTAATGCCCTTTGCAACCTCGCTAGTAGCACACAATTACTAGTTTGTTTGAGTCAAGTGCAAGGAAGGAGTACTTCACTGAATTACACAATTGTAGCCCAGCCTCTGAGTATTTGTTCAACGTTAAATATAGGCTAGTCTAGCTTACACATTAGCCTGTATTGTACTTAATTTGAAATGATCCACTTGATGCACACAAGTAAAACAATTCACAATGATGTAAAACAATTCTATGATTTACTCCACCAACAGCCCTTATATAAAATATATGATATAACACATAACATAACAATAAATTACAGCTACACAGAAAGTTATTGATATTAATTCATTGCTCAATGCAAAGGTTCACGAATATTGCTGTCTTGACCAATTTCAATGTTTTAGATGGCTTTAGCTGTGGCCAACAGAGCCATAGGAGCCATTGTAGGGTCTGCAGTGGCGGATGCAGCAGGTAATTAAAGCTAGTTCATAGTATTGTTTTTGATACAATTCATTATGGTAGTGTATTTCTTTATGTGGTCTATTATCAAAGTTGCATTTGTCTGATATTACAGCGCAGCCGCTCCATTGGGTCTATGACCTACAGAAATTACAGACAATTTTAGCCAAGGACCCAAACCCTGAGTTTCGGGCTGAATCAGCAAACCCCTTTTACAGACTGCAAACCGGCCAACAGAGTTGCTATGGAGACCAAGCCTATGTCCTGCTTGAATCCTTATCAGAGTGTGGAGGTACTATTGTTATATTGCAGCCATTCCCCTTTATCAAGCAATAATAATAATTTACTCTATTCAAAGGCATTTGTTATCAGGACTTACCCAATACCTGAACGCAACTGTACAATGACAAATAGAGCACTTACTTACCCCTTAACTCCCACCTTAATCAAGCACATTTTCACCAGTTTTACCCAAATCTAAAAGCTTCTTGACTAGAGAGTTTACAGCCTATAGGCCAGAGTAATGCCTCATTTGAAACCTTCAGAAGTCATCTAAGTTTCTTCCTTGTTTTAGTTGTTTTTGTTGCAGTTTTATCATGTTTTCATTGCTTTGTTGTCGCAGTTTTGCCACGTTCTTATGCCATTTCATAGCTTTTTTTGTCACGTTATTGCCACTTTTTGTTTCCTTTTCAATGATTTTTTTGGCACGTTTTGGCCACATTTCGTTTTTGTTTTTTGTGTGTAATGCAACTGTGTTCAAGCCACAACACATGACGAAAATATGTCAAAAAACGTACGAGGATGAATCATAACGAGGATGAAGTTATGAGTTTTGTAGGCCTTTGCTTTCAAATGAGGCGTTACACTGGCCTATAGGCTGTAAACTCCAGTTGAGAAGTTTTTAGATTTGGGTAAAGCCGAACTGGAGAAAATACGTTCGGTTCAGGTGGGGGTTAAGAGGTTAATTTACAGCTTAAAAGTAAAAGGCCCACAGGGGAACCTTTAGGAACCACTCTTGTACAGAGATAAGCTATGAGTCACTTACTTCAAAATGTTTATCTAAGATGCTTTCTATTTGTCAATAGGCCTCAATGTTGAAGATCTGAAGCAGCGTACTCTAAAATACTTTGGCCCAGGGTCTGTGTATGACACTCCTGTAAATGATCCATACAGAGAGAAAGGAGGTAAATTTAGGCTTATATTGATTTAAACATTAATCTTAGTTCATTCTTACATACATGTGTATATATATATATAAAATTGTGTGGTTTTGTGTTTTAGGCCCAAGACCTCAACTACCTATTGAGGGACCATGGAGGCATGCTAGTTTAAAGAGCTTTCTAAAAAATGTGGATGCTGGCAAAGAAGAAACAGGTGGAGTAAAATACTATGTGATAATTCATCTACAATATCAACAGAAACCAAAGTTCATAATGTTATGGATTTTATTCACAGGTTGTGAAACTGACTGTCAGATTGATGGGATAACTAAACTGGCTCCTATAGTGGCTTTTTACGCCGGGAAGCCCGAAATGTTAGAAAAAGTTGAAGATGCCATCCGTGTGACCCAAAATTATGATCCTTGTGTCGCAGAGACTTTGGCAGCAGCAAGGTTTCTATTTTTTAACTTACTCACAGCAGAAGAACCATTTAAAATGACAAAATATTTCTAATACTAATATGTTTGTAATTTTATTTTAAATTTCAATAAGGATCTTGGAGCATTTCATTTTACATGGGCCTGATCCAAATGTTGTAGAGGTAGTGATTGGGCAGCTCAACGACCCGAAGAGAAACAATCCCCAAGATCTGGACAGAGCAATCATTGGTATGTAATGCCTGAGGGTAATCCTGCCCCAGCACATCATGGGACTCACCATATGTGTTGACTGTTGTATAAATTTGCAGTTATTGTCTTTATTGTTTTATATGGTTGTACTTTACTTTACAGTACTTTAATAGCATAGTAAGCTTTGAGTCCATATTAATACACATTATTATCCATATTATAACCATTCTTAGTGGATTATAGTTATGATAAATAATACTAACACAATTAATGTTAAAGCAACAATCCCTAACTACTGGGCAGGTTTTAGAAACCATCTAACTACCATGGTATTTCAATCCTAAACCCATACTATTACTGTTCTCTAAAGTAAAGTGTTGTTACTTCTTCCAAGGGCACCTTATACAAGTGAAGGAGCAGTTATCCAAAAGTCCTAAAGATCTGATCCCCTCTGTGTTCCCAAATACATGAGGTACAGTCATTTGCTAAATGTAATAATACATTTTAATTATTTTATTTACTGTCTGCATTTTGACAAAATGTTTGTGTATTGTTGTTGATGTTTAGGTTTGCCTGGTGCATTCCAAGCCGCGCTGCATGGAGTCCTCACGGCCTCTCAGTATGAGAAGGCCATCAGAGACACCATGAGCTGCGGCGGGTGCACCTGTAGCAGAGGGTCTTTCATCGGGGCATGTCTGGGAGCTCAGGTGGAACTGATAAGCATTATATTTATTATTGTCATGATCTCATTCTACACAATTATAATGTTTCTGTCTGTTTAATTTTTATTTATTTTTTTCAGTTTGGACTTGAAGCCATTCCAACTTCTTGGCAATCCAAAACCCAGCGATATGGAGCAGTCCTGGACCATGCCAAGAAGATCACAAAACATCTCTTGTAGTTCATGGTTTTAGCAAAGGAACATTGTTGGATGAAACTATTAAGCTTTTACAGATCAGAGAATGAAGGTTACAGTCTAAACCAGTATGTGGCAGTAACCAGATGTTATTGTGTCTGTTTAAGTATAACTATTTCTTGCACATGACCTTTGCAATAAATATGAATCAATGACTAACTGTTTTATGCACATGGTGTTGTAGTCAAACTAAACTTAAATAAGTACATACATTGACTGATTGCAGCACTTACATATAATAAATATATCATAAATGTTCTTACAACTGTACAATAAGCACAGTAGTTGCCAGAGTCATACTAACTTGTGTTTTGCTGAACTTGTGACTTCATCACAATTGTCCTTCCGCGGATGCCGTAACTATCTGATGACAGAGTTGGTTAGCTAGAGGAGAGTGAATCATGTCCAATAAAGGGGGGAAACAAGGTCGTATTTCGGACAGAAAAGGCGCAGGGGATGAGGATGATGAGCAGCCGCTTCAGGCTGTTTTAGTCGCCGACAGCTTCAACAGGAGATATTTCCCGGTGACCAAAGACCAGCCGAGGGTGAGCAACAAGCTAGGCTAACAGCAATGCTAACTGTACCCATGCTGTAAACATACGGCAAACATACCTGAATGGGAGCTTTTCACTTTGAATTAGACATACAGCTAAAACAATACTGGTATGCCCACCGTGGGTCTTTTGAACGTGACTTGAGTAGTTCTGATTTACTGCAGACAATCAATACATGATGAACTTACACATGGTAGGGCTAAACTAAACTTGTCATCTGTCACTTTTCGCCGGCGAAAGGCGCTGCTGCCTCTGGGTAATGTTTCCATGATCGACTACACTCTGGAGTTCCTCACCTCCACTGGGGTCCAGGAGACCTTCGTCTTCTGCTGCTGGATGGCCCCCAAAATCAAAGAACACCTGCTGTGAGTAAAATGTATAATCTATTAGGTAATCCCTGACCAATTTTGTTTTAAACAAACCAAATTGTTTGTTTTTCTTATGATAAATCTGTTGCTTTGTGTGACAGCAAGTCCAAGTGGTGTCGGCCCACTTCTTCAAACACAGTCCACATAATCACCTCTGAGCTGTACCGCTCTCTGGGGGACGTCCTCAGGGATGTGGATGCAAAGTCCCTTGTGCGATCTGACTTTGTGTTGGTGTATGGAGATGTGGTTTCAAATGTTGATGTCAGTCAGGCTTTACATGAACACAGGTAAGACCAGTAGGTAAATAATTCACATTTATTTATTTTTAACAATTTTATATTTTCATTTAATTTGAATAGACACCGCAGAAAAATGGACAAGAACATTTCAGTGATGACGATGGTTTTTAAAGAGTCATCACCAGGACACAGATCCCGCTGTGAAGAAGATGACATGATTGTTGCTATGGACAGTAAGACTCAACGTGTCTTACACTACCAGAAAACACAAGGGCTAAAGAAAATGCAGTTTCCAATGGTAATGGCTTCTATTAGTTAATTATATAAAGCTGTTTTTTTTGTTACATGTTGCTGTTTTTGCAGAATATATTCCACAGTACAAGTGACGAATTTGAAATCAGACATGACCTTTTAGACTGTCACATCAGTATATGTTCACCACAGGTCAGTTTCACTGGACACAGAACGGTGACTTCTGAATACAGTGTTTGATTTAAAATTAAATGTTCTATATGGTTTTCAGGTTGCAGAACTCTTTACAGATAATTTTGATTACCAAACTAGGGATGACTTTGTGCGAGGTATCCTTGTAAATGAAGAAGTATGTCAGTTACTAAATGTCTTTTATATTTTCAAATAAAAGGCAGATTAACGTCATAAATATAATGCACTGTTTTCCTGTTCAGATCCTTGGTAATCAGATACACATGCATGTAACCAAAGATGGCTATGGTGTCCGAGTTTCAAATCTGCTCATGTATGACTCTGTGTCGTCGGATCTTGTGCGGCGCTGGGTTTACCCTCTAACCCCTGAGGCCAACTTCACGGACCAGGAGGGGCGCTGCTGCACATACTCTCGCCACAACGTCTACAGAGGGTCAGGAGTGAGCCTGGGCCACGGCAGTCAGATGGAAGAGAACGTTCTGATTGGCTGCGAAACTAGCATTGGCGCCAACTGTCACATCTCAAACAGTGTCATTGGTAACAACTGCACCATAGGTAAGCCATAGTGTGTATTTTAGCAATGACAGATGAGCATTAGGCTTCAAAAGCTAAGACTTGTTTTCTCACTGAAACAGGTGACGATGTCATTCTGGATCATGCCTATATCTGGCATAATGTTCACATTGCAAGTAATGTGTTCATCAGTCAGTCTGTGGTATGTGACCGAGTGGTTGTTAAAGAGGGCGTTAAACTAAACAAACAGTGCGTCCTTGCATATAATGTAAGTTATTATTCAGTACATTTTTCTTTGAATATTGAAGTGATACAAAGCTACCTCTGATTTTTTTTTTTTTTTTTTAGGTGGTAATTGGACCAAATATTTCTCTACCTGAAGGAACTGTGTTGTCTATGCACCACCCAGAAGAGGAGGAGGAGGAAGATGATGACGAGTTTCTCAGTGATGATGCTGAAGTTGGTCAAAGTAAAGACAAAAACAAACAAAAAGGTCAATTTATTTGCATTAAATATTACGTTTCTGTAATAATCCAATGTTTAAAGTTGAGTCTTTTCTGCCCATGTAGGTTTTAATCCAGCAGAGGTTGGCGAGGAGGGAAAGGGCTACATCTGGAAAGCTAGTAGTCTGGATGACACGGAGGATGATGAGTTGGCACACTGTCTTTGGGGTACGTTGGCCACTTTGATTGTGAAAAATGTTTGTCAGTTGTATATTTTTCGGTTTGGTTTGTAAGGTTTGGTATTGAATCCTGACCCTGAGAGTGAAAGTGAAGCCAGTGAGCCAGAGGGTCCGGATGATCCCGTGATCCCCTCCCCAGAAATGGATGACGACAAAGGTAAGACCAATGTAGCTCACTGTACTGTGTGAAAAGCAGACTTTTGAGGTTGTTACCGTAAGTTGTTAAATTTTTGATAAGTAAATTCACTAGTAAATGTCAGCGTGTGGTGTCAAGCTGCCGTTATTTTAGACCCATTGTCCATGTGTGAATAAGGGATTTTTATATTTTAACAATATAAATACAACTATTAATTATTTTCCTTTCTTTTAACCCTTTCTGGCTTTCTACAGTTTTTCAGTTGGAAGTTTTGGGAACACTTCAAAGAGGCCTGGAGGAAAATATCGGCTGTGACAATCTTGTACTTGAAATCAACTCTCTCAAGTAAGAAAATTGCTGCGCGTTGATGTCCTCTTCTACAAGGCCTAAAAATATTCAATACCACACATCTTTATTTTTGCAGATATGCTTATAACATCACTCTGAAAGAGGTCATGCAGATTTTAACTCGAGTAGTTCTGGACTACCCTTTCCAACAACAGGGATCACAGCTGACCACATCACAATATGTAGCTTTGCTGCTGCCGGTAAAGGAGCAATAAAAATTACTTATATTATGTGTATATGTAATTAATTTAGTACTTATGTTCTTTTTAGTTGTTGAAGAAATGGACGCCTGTTTTTAAAAACTATGTAAAAAGAGCGCAGGACCATATGGACTGTTTGTCGGCATTTGAAGAGCACTTTCTTGAGCAGGACACTCACTGGGCTGCTATGGTCAAGGTCAGTGGCTGAACTTCCATATTAATAATCAACGCTTGACTAGGCAGTTACTGTTCCCGCCTGCTGGAATTCATTGCATAATCGCATCTTTTTATAGGGTCATAGTATTACATGTTTTTTATTATTGTTATTTTTTTCCAAGACTAATATAACAAAATGCACAACCATGGCTTCAAAAACCTCACTTGAACTAGATTATTGCATTAAAGGTCAGTGCAAATTGGCTCCTGAGAGTAAAAATGTCAATGGCTAAGACAAATCTACCAGCATTCAGCTTGTTGGCTGATGTTAACGTCAGTCCCTGTTAGTAATAATTATGTCAAACTTCACTAATAACTGTTCTGAACAGATGAACATGCTGCTGTCACTGCAGGTTTTAATGAACATGTACCAGCTGGAGATTCTGGAGGAGGAGATGATCCTGCGCTGGTTTTCCCAGGGCGCAACCACCGACAAGAGCAGGCAGCTTCGCAAGAACCAAGGGGTGAGGAGGAAGTGAAAATGAAGAGAGTTGTTTATGCAGCCAAATTTGATTAAAGCCACACTGCGTTACATGTCATTCCCTGAGAATTATATGGTTCTATCTGGGTTCTGAGTAGTTCTGAGATATTTAGATTTCAAGTTTTAACCACTCATAAAACAAAATGGAAATGGGTAATATGATTTTGCTCATAAAAACTTTTTAAAAACGTTAAAATGTACAAAACCTTGATAATAGTGAACACTATAGATTGGATCCAGTAAAAAGAACATGTGACAAAAATGTTGGATAAAACCTATAGAGTAGAGTTGAAATCCATGCCTTAATTTTACTCTGTGTGGCTTTAACTAAACATAACATACCTTATTATTTACCATCATAAACAGAAAATGTACTCTTCATTCTTTTGTTCTGCAGCTTCAGAAGTTTATTCAGTGGCTGGAGGAGGCTGAGGAGTCTTCAGAGGAAGAAGGATAATAATTGATAAACTCATCTGTATAAAGGGGTAAAGAGCTACTAATCCCAATAACTATCAGTGCCACTCTTGCTATATAAGGTCTATGTGAAGTTTATTTGAAAATTACTCAAAATTAAAAAAAGACTTCTGACTGTTTGAAATACCTGTTTGTTAAACGTTTATTGAAGTCGCTTCCATAAAAGTACAGCAGCATTAGGCTTTGTTCACAGTTAGTTTTTGATGTATAAAAAATATACTTTCGAGCAAAATTTTACCAAAAATACATCACATCTATTTCAACTTTGTGTAAAAAAAAAAAGTTCAGTAGAGGAAAACTATAAATCCATCACCGTGAATGAAAGAGCACCTGAACTGATTGCAGCGATTAAATCAAACACTTTGGTCCCATAATATTCCCTTTACAAGTCGAGCTTGATTTACAGTAATAGCTAGTTAACTGAACATACACAAATAATAAAGTAAAGAAAAGGTCACTTTGAGAACACTGTGCTATTAACATGTCTATTTAGATTTTTGGTCTTGATCCCCAACAATATTGTAAATGACAGCAGCTAGGAGAGTGGTCCCAGTGATTCCTGTGAGCGCAGTGAGACTCTTCCACATGCTGGCCGAGCTCTCGTGTCTGTCCATGAAGCTGCGGTAGTCTCCAGGCACCAGGATGTACTTGCGTCCGTCCTGCGGTGCCTGCAGCCTCATTACCTCTCCTCCCTCTAGGACCACCTCCCCAAACCCAGTCAGCATACTCCCCACTTTCAGCATCTCCTCCTTCTCCTCCAGGGCTCCAGGTTTCTCTCCACTGACACCCTGTAACACTATATTTACCAAATCCGCCTCGGCGTGCTTTATTTTGTGGTAAACTCTGTCCAAAAAGTCCCCGGACGCTTCCAAAGGGTTTTGAACTTTAACATAGAGGTCATTGATGTAAGCGCTCGGGCTCACAAGGCTGAAAGGCACAGAGTTGTTGGTTTCTTTCTTGTTCATTGTCCGGGAATTCCTATTGGGAGATTTGCTGAAGATTACAATTCCCACATTGATAAGGGGTAACTTGAAACATTTTGCAACATACCATGTCCTGGTAAAAGAGTTCCAGTATTTCCAGTGCTCTTCGACTGCAATTTTCTGGATCACACCAAAGCACCTTGGGACGTACTGACTGGTAATAGGCGCCCCATCAGCCTGCACCATACCTTAAAAATAACATAAATATATTTTAAATGTGTATTGATCATTTACAACACTTTAGTTAGAGTGGGAGGAAAAAGTATGTGAACCCTTTAGAATTTCTTACAGTACATTTCTGCCTAAATTGGTCATAAAATGTGGTCTGATCTTTATTACAATCACAAGAATAAGTAAACCGTGTCTGCTTAAACTTATACCACCCAAACAATTACGTGTTAGATTTTCATTGGCCATAACACAGGAGAAATTCCAAAGTGTTCACATACTTTTCCTCCCAATGTATGTGACATGCCATTGTTCATTACCTTCTACAGCAACATACTGGAGTCTTTTGTGGGGGAGGTTCTCAGTACACTAACCAAATGTCGATCAGGTTTGAATATAGGTATTTCCTAATGGAGAAGAGGGCAAATTGTTTCAAATCTACTTTGGTAACTGAGGTGTGCAGTGTGGCTAGAAGAGGTTACAACAACAATGATAGGGAAGCCAGCTACTTTTTAACTTTTAGGCACCAGATTTTTCTTTATTATATTTTGTGAAAGCTAATAAATTTACCCAAAAAAACACATACAAAGAAACATTACTACAACCACTCCTATGCATTAATTTGACCCTAAAAGTTTTATTGTGTGGCAAGAGCTCCTGATAAACCCCTGATAGATTTCTGCAAGAAACGATAAGAGAACATGTTATTAGTAAAATTGCTGGTCGTATTGTGCCAACTTTGGCGCCTAAAGGGTTAATTTATCTGACAAAACCTTCGCAGTCCACTACACCAAACAATCCAGTACAGATGACGACTTGAACAACCCTTCTGTACAATGGAAAACTCTTGTACGACCGAGAGCATACACAAACATGTATACCTTAAGTTTTTCCAGTTCTTTCTTCTTGTCCTGGTATAGACCATAGAAAAGGCCCGAGAAGGCAAAACTAGAACCGATACCAATCCACACGAGCGGGTTTACTGTAAAATCACTCATGTTACCTGTAAACACAAAGAGACCGTCACTGTGAGCCAAGCGCTGATGAATATTGGCTTATTCAGTGTAAATAAATACATTACCTGATTAAAAAGTTGCATTAATGACAACGTTTACTGTGTAGGTTTTGTAAACAGAAACGAGCAACATGTACACTCAAGAGACTTTACTTCCTTGTTCGTTCAGCTGAGGTCAGATTGCTACAGCCAATGAGTTTTTAAATGTAGCTTTTACCACTAGATGGCGTAAGTGTTCTCCTTCACAGTGTGTGTTTTCCACGGATGTATTTTTAATTTCCTCATTCATTGCTCCTGCTTTGTTTGTTTTTTAACCTGCTGTATCTCCAATATGACACTGAGACACTGCAGGAAAAACTCAACTGGGCCGGTTTACTCTCCTCAAAAACTCACCGAGAAACGAATAAATTATAAATAAATATTCCAGTAGGCTACCGAGTGTACTTAAAGGTGCATTATGTAACTTTTTATGTGAAAAAAATAATAAGTTGATAAAAGTGCGTATTTGACCATTCAGTGACCTAGCGGCTTTATGGGTGTTCGGCGTCTTTGCATTCCATCACGGAGGCCTCTGTAAATCCAGGATTGTTCTTTAGGGTTTTTGGTAGGTTTTCCATGCCATGCAACCGCTGGGTCACTAAAGGCCTTATTCCACAGGCATGCGCGTTATCAGCCCAATGACTGGTCAACCTGGTTTGGTGAGCTTTTTCATAGCAGAGGCCAGGGCCAAACCGGTCTGACCAGGTATAAGTTTTGGGACCGGCCTCTGACTGTGGCCAAAGGCTGAATCGTACCAACAGACTGCTGGCTGCTGATAGGAGAATGAGAGAGTGAACAGCCCTCACTAGAGGGCTTTTGCTGATATTAGCATTTGCCCGCTGTTAGCGCACCTTTAGCTGGTGTTAGCATAACATTTGCATGTAGCTTACCTTCATGGATCATATTTATTAGTGGTTTCTTTGCTGTTTTTTTACAGTTCGGCACCTCAGGAGGATTCCATAAACCCCCCAGAAGGCAGCATTTGTCCCCATATGTTCTCATCGCGACTTACAAAACGTTTAACAACAATTTGTACAGTGTGCTCAGTGGCGCAAAAAGGGCATATGCAATGCATAGATTGTGGTATGCGTGGTTAAGTCGCACTATGTGGAATAGTGGCTTAAAAGGTCAACTAGGTTATGAACTCCTTTTTGTTTTGTTGTTTTTTTGCTTAAAAAGTTACATGATGCACCTTTAATATTTTTGAGGTTTTTTTCAAGAAGGAACTTTATCATCTTATTATTTTGTCTGTCAGTTTTGAACCCCCCAAAAACAAGGCAAAACTGTACTATTTTTTCCCCCACTTCAAAATGTGTCCCTAAAAGTTTATTCAAAAATAAACAAAATAATGATTAAAAAAACAACTCATAACTTTGAACCTGGCTCAATCCATTTCATATTTTGTCACAAACTTTGCTAATAATCTTGACATTTCATAACCCGATTTAGCCTATTCTCTGATTGTTGATGATATAGTCACAATGGTTGCAAAATTGTCAGTAGACTCAGCAAAAGTTGCAGAGATGACTTAAAAGGAGGTTTAATTTTAAAGTCTTCTCACCATCCGTTCACTTTATGGCAAAACCAATATTTGTCTTGTGACTTAGCCGTTTCATGCATGCAAATATCTTGGTCCATATTTGTAAACAACTGCAAGCTATGTATGACAGAGATCCGTCTGATTCAGCTTTTTCCATTTCCTCTGCTCTCATTGTGTTGAAAGGAAGAGCATGTTCTTTGGCAGACCACTGCGTTTGCACTGTTTTATTACTTTGTGCCATGATTTGAAAGCTCCATTAACTGTTCTTTTCTGTATTCTTGTTCTTTTCTTTTAATCTGAACCACCTTAGGGACATTATGCATAATTATTTGCTTAAACTTGTGTAATCATAATAACAAGGAAAATGTATAGATGGAAATGGCATTACAATGAATCGATGTGGGATACAAAAGACATTTGTTTGGATTGTATGTGCTGGAGTGTCAATTATTTGTTTTCATTGTGTGCGTTCTTGGCAGCAAACTGAAGGCTGAGCAGCAACAGCAGCAATCAGAAGAATAATAGATTCCTCAACAATAAAAATGGCAGTTTTAGTACAAATTCAAATTATGGTTGTTGCGTTGAAAGAAAGAAATATCCTAATAGTGTTTTGTATGTTTTTAAGTGCATACAGTGGAATGAAAGTTACAGTTGTGCGTTTACATACCCTGGCAGAATTTTTTGACAATTTTTCAAAGAATATGAACGGTAACACAAACGTTTTTGTTTTTTTTCACACATAGTTAGTAGTTGTGTTGAATCTTTTTAAATCATAATGAAAAAATAAAGTACCAAAATGACCCTGATCAAAAGTACCCCTGTTCTGTGTATTGCTCCCTTTAGCATCAATGACAGCTTGGAGTCTTTTGTGGTAGTGGAGAAGGTAATGTATATAATCTAATGGTAAAGCGGCCCATTCTTCTTGATCATTAACCTTTGATCAGGGTCAGTGGCTGACTAACCATGCCATAGCCTTTGCTATGGCTTGGTTACCAATCAATCAATCAATCAAACTTTATTTATAAAGCGCTTTTCATACCGACAGGTATCACAGGTTAGTCAGTCTCTAAGCAACAACAGAAATATAGATTAATTTTATAGATTAATAGAGTAGAGAGAGCAGCATTTTGAATAAAGACTAAACCAATAGATTAAGAGCTGCAATAAGTGATACTTCCTGGTTTGGGATACATTTTATTCTAACTTTGTGAAACAGAGCTACTGCTTTAACTTAAGTCTGTTCTCCGAGTGCTTCTAATTTTAAAGACTTACGAGCAGCTCCTTCAGCCAAATGCCTTACTGATAAGTAAGAGATGATAAAAGTCATACTACTGTCATACCAAGGAGCTGCACTTGAGATTGCACATGCCAAACGCCTTCTCCTCTTCTTTACCCTGTGGTCCATCAGTCAAACAGGGACAAAGAAAAGCATCTGGCACCAAACTTTTACACTGAGTGGTGCAGTTATAATTGATGAAGTTGTGTCGTAATGTTTTATGTATCAAGCTGAAGTCGCGAGATAGATGGAGACCTTGAGGAAGAGAAAACAGTTTTGATTGATGGGTAAGTCTGACCCCTAAGAAATGCGCCAGGATGGTTCTAAAGTGGGATGGATTTCAACTTTACTGTAGATGGAAGAAATGCCATAAGAACAAAGGGTTTGAAAACACTGCCATTCACATTTAGAAACTAAAGACATTTTACTACTAACATTAGTTCCATAACCAATTACTTGATACATGAGCATATGTAAAAGTGTCGGTTATTCTTATCTATAAAAATAATAACAACCGTATCAAATAACTCAAAACATACTGTCTTTGTTGCACATATTTCTAATTTGCCACAATACCTACGATTAACTTGTGCAATGTAATTTTAAACAGTATTTTCTTTGAGTTTTCCTTGAGATTTTGACAAATACCCATAAATGCAAGATAGAGTTGTCTCACTTGTCACTCACATCTTTTTCATTAAAGTGAACCGTCTGTTTTGGACTGAGTGTCAAAACAAAAAAACTAACTTCATAACTCAATGTTGACTCTCATGTGGCTTCTGTTGCTGTGCTGTGACATAATCTGTATTCCCTCCATAGATTCTTGCTGCCTGCAACCCCGAATGAGAATAAGCATATGATTTAGAGGCAAAAATGACACTTAGATTAGAAAAATCTCTTGCATTCTCATAAATATTGTCCTTCCCATAAATAAACTCACATTGCTTGGGTTTCTCTGCTGCAAAGACCAAGCTATTAATCTTTGGTTGACGACATTGATCTATTGGTGTAATTACCATCATTACTTTGGTTAAAAATTTCTGGCGTCTTATTATATGACAGACCGCAACGCCAGATATCTCACATCCCCAAAGATGCAGGAGCAATGTGTTCATGGCCATCAAAGTGACATTTTATCAGAGTATACGACAAGAAATAAACGGTGATACAAGGGAAGATGATTACTATTGAAATAAGCAATCAAGACGTGTTGCGCTACTCAAGCTTTTCACAGCCAGGTGGAGGAGATAATACCACCACAATTAGAATTATGCATTTTAGGTAGAGGTTTGACAGCAGTGTTTAGGTGCTGGTGCAGATGTAAAGATTTCTCAAACATAGAAGCGACATCAGCTCAGTTCATACTATTGTTCTATCCTTGGGCAAGACACTTTTCCCCTGTAACTTTAATCCGGCATGGCGTGTAAACATATAGTAGTGCTCAAGCAGACTTAGTGTCCCGAGTCAGGACAGGTTGAAGGTTGGACTTCCACTCTGGGCATAGTGTGGAGTAGAGCATTTAGCCATTTGAATAAAGACACACTGAGGAACATTTCACCCAAAACATAGAGAATACAAGCATTTATTTCATTACGAAAATTTATTTCTGAAACATTTCTTAAAATAGCTACATAAGTGACTTAAGTGAGTAACTTGAAAGTATGAGCGGCCTCGCCTGACCTCAGACCTGACGCGTAACTGTGCTGGGCGCAGGACATCAACAGTGGAAATGTGGCTCCTTTGAATAAGTCTTTTACACTTTATTTTACACCTTGATACATTGTACCTGCCACATTAAGTACAATGTAATGTGCTATGTAACACTGTGTAATAACTTGTACCTACAGGTTACATACACAATGGAATAATGTGTATTAGTATTTTGGTGGTACATTTATTTATTTATTTGTTTATTTGACAGGGACCGTGTACATGAATCAACATTTCTGTAAATGCACCAGAATTAGCCAAAAGGCTATTTTTCATCCGTAGTCCCTGGACAGATGTAAATAGTCTCCCTAAGACAATAAAACATTCTAGGTAAGTGCAATAAAATACAAAGGACACAGTCACTACACTATACACGTTAAATACAAATACTTACAAATCGTATTATGCAATAAGACATAAGACCCAAACCCTAAGGGTTTTATGTCTTATTACATTATGCGCCTCCAAAGTACTAATACACATTATTCCATTGTGTATGGTATGTACTGCATAGATATAACACATTGTTACATAGCACATTACATTGTACTGAATTTAGTTATCTACAATGTATCAAGGTAGTGTAAAATAAAGTGTTACCAGTCCGTTTCTAAATGCTTTATGCACTGCAAAAATAGCATTGTCAGTGTTCAGCTGATATGACCACACTCGTGCCTCACAGCAAGAAGGTCCCGGGTTCGATTCCCACCTGGACGGGGTCTTTCTGTGTGGAGTTTGCATGTTCTCCCCGTGTCTGCGTAGGTTTCCTTCGGGTACTCCGGTTTCCCCTACCACTAAAACATGTACAATAGGTTCCCCTGTGGGGCCAGGACTCCCCTGAAAAAGAGATTCTTAATCTCACTAGGATTTTCCTGGTTAAATAAAGGTCAACATAATTTTTTTTTTTTTAAACTATCGCTGCCATGTTTGGTTGTGTTTTGAGACATTTTTGTGACCTGGAATGTTCCGCAGTTTGGCTTTAAACTCTTACCCCCCGCCTTAACCGAGCGCATTTTCTCCAGTTCAGCTTTGCCCAAATCTAAAAGCTTCTCGACTGGAGTTTACAGCCTATAGGACAGAGTAACGCCTCATTTGAAAGACCTACAAAACTGATCTAAATTGATGTGTTGTGTTGTTGTCACTTTTTTGACGTTCTTTTTCATCCTTTTCCAGCATTTTTGTCACGTTTTGGTTGAGTTTTTGCCACTTTTTTGTCGCTCTCTTGTGGCTTTTTATTGGCCACTTTATGGCGCTTTTTTGTGATGTTTTTATCCTTGTTTTTCTTGTTTTTGTCACTATTTTAATGCTTTTTATCAAGAAGCTTTTAAGTAGTTTGGGTAAAGCCAAACTGGAGAAAATGTGCTCAGTTCAGATGGGGGTTAAGAGGTTAAGTCTTAAAATATACATTAACCTCACGTAAAGTGCACTTTGAGGAGCTGCAAGATCAAGAGATTGAAAAACCAAGAATGGAAGAACTCTGCTGAAATTCCTCAAAATTATCAGCCGGCTCTGAAAAGTCCCAACATTTGAGTTTCATCCCAGACGAAGGTTATTCTGACATCCATCAAAGCTCCCATAAGCTGCAGTGACTCACGCCTGATCATAAAAGAGCACCAGTAAAACCTATGGTCCAGTGGTGCCACTGGAGTGAATGCAAAGACACAGACAAAGACCGGGTTTGTGCATTGTCAAGAGCTTAATGCACAAATGCTCACGCTGATGACCAACCTGATCACTCTGCATAGTTTTCACACACTCACCTTTTTCACAGACTCATCTCCAGTTTGAAGCATGGCCTCTCACTCTGACATCTGCACGGCTTTTGTAGTTTATCTTATCTGATTGCATGAAATGTCTGCAGCTCTATATTAGGAAACGGGTGGAGTAAAGAGAATTACGTTGTATTGCTTCATCTGATTTCCTATGGCTTATTCGTGGGAGCTGTGTCATGAATTACACAGTTCACTGTGAGCTGGATTCTACAAACCATAGCCAGCATCGCAAGGAGAGTAACCCCAGTGATTCCAATACATACAATCGTATTGGGAAGAAAAACACAGTCAGAAGGAGTGCCATAAAAAATGTCAATTCAATTTGGCATCTGCTCTCTTGCAAGATGTTTTTTTCTGCTTTTTGCTGGGGCTTATTCTTATATGAAGGTCATGCATATGATTTCTTGTCCTGACATGAATGAAACAGGTTGTCTTATCCAGGTTACAGAATCACTCTTGTCGATTCCAGATCATTTTATTTGTGCTTTAGTATTAGGTATAATTTAGATCCCTTTCAGATCCATTTTGATAGTCCTGCTGCAGTGCTTTGATATCTAAGTCTGAAAGGTCAAATATTTGGTGGTAGCTTCTTCGTGTGAAAAGTTTACGATCTAGCTACGGTATCACTTTCATTCTAAACCCTCAACATTCTGTACTGAATGTTAAATTGAACACAATTAAATTAGTTATGATTATTATTGTTGTTTATTATTATTAAATACATTATTTTTACAACTCATGTGGCTTCTGTTTCCCTGCTTTTGCTAAGTAACATCACTCATATTCCCTCAATTTAAGACCTAAAACAAGCTATACGTTGTTGTTTTGTTTGTTTTTTGCCCAATTAAATTGTATTGATCAAACTTCCTTGCACTCACCGTGTCAGCTCCCAGTGTGCAGTGTTGCCTGATTGGTTGCTGCTGAAGTTAAGGACCCGGAGAGGAGGAGGAGGGGAGGAGGCGGCGGGGCTCGAGAGAAGGAGCGGGAGGGAAGCACATTGCTCTGGAAGCGCAGACGGAGCTACTACCAGAGCGCACTGTTTTGTTTTTATGTTTGTGCGGAGGACTATCCCTACTTTACTTTAACTTTACGCAAATCATTTGTTCGCATCTGTTGTGTTTAAGTCTTGTGCGATGGCGGAAGTTTTTAAGAGCATTCTTTTTATTTCCTGTATCTTTTTGAAACCTGTAAGTATCACACAAATTCTTTTTCCCTTGCTAAAAAATACATACCACTCATGGACCCTTGTTTGCAAGAGTTGCAGCAAGTGCCTTATAGGCTATACTTTGGTTTAGAAACCAGATTTTATTTAAATTTTGCACTGCAGTATCTTACTCCAAGTATTCATGACTGCTGTGCCATAGTGTAGGATTGGCATAGTGGTGCAATTGTACCACTGTAGGACTACAGATGGAAATTAGCTTGAAAAAGCTACAGTCTAGTACAAGTATCTTTGCTCACGAGCATAATGCGTTGTCCTGATAAATAAATAAATGAAATGAAATTGGACTTATTGAAGCTTGCCTGTCAATTTTATTTTCATGATTTCATGGCACAAGGCTATTAGAAAATGTCATATTAAAGCATCCAAAATCTGCATTGGTTTGTGCCTATATTGTTGTTGCTGCTCTTTGCTCAAGAAGATGAAGCTAGAAGTTACTAATTTGTTCTACTCTAAAACATTATTCTCCACACCAACAACATAAATAGTCCACTAATAGACATAGGGCTGAAAGAACTAATCGATTAATCGACAACGAATCGATTATTGAAATAGTTTAATCGTTTTCTAGTAAACACAGACTCAAATAGAGTAAAAATGAAAAACCTACTTTGTTTTTAAATTTAGAGCATGTAGTGTTTTGTACATTGTAAATTTCAATAAATATCTGTCTGTGTCTCATCCAACCAGAAAGCAGAATTAGCACCAAGAGCCTCCAGTAGACATTCACTTTAAGTTTCCTCCATCAACATGTCCTCAAGCAGCACCACTTTATCTTTATGTGGTAATTTTTTTTTAAATTACAATCTTCATACATTATTCATAGCCAAGCGATTAATCCATTAATTGAAAAATAATCGATAAATGAACCGATTACCAAAATAATCGTTAGTTGCAGCCCTAAATAGACACATTATCACCTTCCTTTTAGTGTCATCAATATCTCACATCAGTAGAGTCATCTGCTAATTTTGCCTGAGACATCTTCATATCGAAACACAGTTGTCTGCTTAGACCTTCAGAAGGAAACTCAAATGTAGGAGTTTCGCGTTTTGTGGGATATAATTCAGACATTCAGTGCATATGGTCACAGGAGGACATAATTGCTGAGTGTAATGTGCAGTGTTGAAGGTGTGCATTTGTAACTAAAACCTAAGCCTATACAGTGTTGGGTAGTAACTGAATACATGTATTTATAATACTCATTTTGAGCAACTATTCTAGTGCAGTTACTCTTTGAGGGTATTTAGAATACAGTTATTTTTCAAAAATCAAAGGGATACATCATAGTACTCAGTCATTACATTTTAGCTTCATATTATTGTAATATTAAGTAAGAACTGATGCTCTTGTGCATTTGCTAAAAACATTTTTGAGTTAGGCGTTCCAACAGGCATCGCTACATGTTTAATTATATGCCAAATTTATACATAAATATAATGCAAATCAACGTGAAAAGTATTCCAAGTATTCCAAGTACAATACTCTAAACTCTAAATAACGAATATGTTACGAAATACATCTTAAAGCGAGTATTCAGTATTCTCTAACTAAATACAATTTCAAAGTAATCTACCCAACACTGATCCTATAGGTGTGAATTGTTGTATCCGGATGGAGCGCCATTGAAACTGACTCTGTTGTGCATCCGCATTTGCAGTGTTCTCATCTACCTCTGTCTCCAGCGAAGCTTGTGCGATTCATGCAGGAATCTAGTTGAAGGCGATGGCACTTGTTACCCCAGGCAGCGTTTGCATTTGTATGGGATGCACCTCTCCTCCTCTCCTCTAGGGGGCCAAACAAGGATGAAGTTAGAAGCGATCAAGCTCTTCCAATTTCCCCTATTTAAATACGGTTACATGAGTAGTTACACGATCCAAGTATAATTACACAAAATTAAACTGTCGATTTTCTAAGCGGATTAAAAGGGGAACTATATTGTAAGGCGTAATAACACCTCAGGAGCACTATGATGTCCGCGCAGTAATATCTTCACTTTAGACCATTTCTCAGTATGGAAAAAGGGTGGCCTGTTACTTTATTGTCCCCGTAGGAAAATGTGTTCTCTGCATTTGACCCATTCTTTGATGCTGCTCGAGCAACCCGTAAGGAGCAGTGGGCGATGGCAGTACCGCGCCCGGGGACCCATTTCTAGATATGGAGCCAGACTAATGGTCAGTATCACCTGGCTGGAAGATTCATCTATTGTACATGTTTTTAGCGGTAGGGGAAACCTACCCAGACACGGGGAGAACATGCAAACTCCCCACAGAAAGGCCCCGTCCAGGTGGGAATCGAACTCGGGACCTTCTTGCTGTGGAGCTGAAGCACATATGTATCGAGACCCCAAGCAACTACTGCAGACCCCCCTTCTACTCTCAATCGTGCCTTTGCCGCTTTTGAACCTTTCTCAAAAGTCCTGAGGTGGCAAAGTTTATTGGTGGGAAATTATTCTGGAAAAATACATGTCTTTCTATAAATGTCTGAGTCTACGATTTTATACAATAAAGAACCTTTAAAAAGACGAAAAGAGGAGCGCTTCCTGGACCTCAAAAAGTATATAATTATATAAACCAGAGATGCTCTTTGGGACAGGGAAAGTCATTAAAAAAATGTTTGTCCCCCTGATGAAAGCCTTTTAGACTGAAACATGCTGGGGCTACAATTTGCTGGTTTATTTAGAGATGCCATTGAAAAACATTTTAACTATGCCAGAGAGTGCTTTGTTTTTTCTAGTTTGTTTCTTTCCTGAATAAAACCATTCATTTGTTTGCTGGCCTATGGGAAATAGTGTAGATTAATACTTTCCATACCGACTGTATGTCCTTCACCATAGTACGCGGTGGATGCAACTGCTCACTGTGGGTATAAGCTTAGCCTAAGGAGCCAGATAAATCAAGACCCAAATGAGGGAGTCACCTTGCAGGGGGAACACTGGCTCCACTGGGTGCCTAACAATAGCAGCATAGTGCAGTCTGATTAATGCCCGCGGAGAGGCGAAGTATCCACCTGACTATAAGCACTAAATCATCTCTGCTCAGCATCCCCACCAAAACACAGAGATCACAGCATCCTCATGTTGGAGATGAGCGCAGATGTCTATGTGATTCATGGGTGTTTTTGCATCCTCCATATGTTTGATGACTGTGCGGTGTAGAGTGCCGTACACCTGTTCGTCCTGCAACGGTCCAGACTTTCTTAACTTTTCATGGTTCGTTCTGCAACTGGTCTTGACTTTCCTGTTTTGTTCTTGCCCATTAGGGTGCAATATTGACAATAACAGTCAGAATTGTGCAAAAAGAAAGTGCTTAGTCAATGTGTTGTCAAAACGAGGATTGGCTTTACAATAATGTCACAAAGAAATGTCACACCCTTTTTTTGAAAGATTACACTGCAAGTATTTGTCACCAGCAGCCTTTTGATTTCTTGCATTGACGATACTCTCTGCTGCCAATGCAATGCCAAGTTTGAAATTTCCACACATACTTGTATAAAATGTTGACAGACTATTAAATAAAGACTAATAACTTGCAAAATACATGTCGACTACCACTGCCCCCTCAGCTCATAGTTGCAGGTGCCTGTCATCTGGCTCTCTCTAATACATGGAAGATGAATGAAAGAATATGTAAATTTACTTTAAATTTGAATATTTTTTCTTCTCTGGGCTGGTTTAATGTTACCATATTGGCGTGTTTGTTTTCTATGCAGGCATTCACTGTGCAGCATCAGATGTGTGACATAAAGAAAGAGATCGACCGTGAGCGTGACCTGTGTGTGGCGCAGACTGAGTACAAAACACCAGGTTGGTAAACAGAAAATGATTCTTTTGTAATTGTTGAAATGAGAGTGCCCTTAATAACCAAATCAACATTTTAGCCTTGGAAGAGAAAAGATCTTCATCAATTGCCTACATAAAAAAGTCTTATCGATGTGTAGGTTCTAAGGCATTCAGCGGTTTTCTAAGACTTTAAAAGCGTTAAGCTGAACAGAGACGTTACGTGTTTCAATTAATCAATAGTCTTTGCAGGTCTACATCACAAGAAGAACGAGATTAATGCCATTGGAACCTTTGTTGACCCAATGACTGAGTGTCGTGCCAGCTCTGAACAATGGCTACCTTAATGAGAGGAAGTGTCTTACATTAAACAAGAACAAGATGAGTTTACAGCAGAGGAGAGTTTGATTTACCAGAGGAGAAATCTTCTGGCCCTAGATGAGCCAGAAGAAGCTCCTCAGATGATTTATTTGCAAATTATCACTTAAATTTTTCTTTTTGTATTGTTGATGTTTCACTACCAGACCCGGTCTTTGTTTGATGAAAATATGAGGTTTAAAGGGGGGGTATTATGTAAAATCGACTTTTTCAAGCTTTATATCATGTTATTATGTCATTCCCTCATTAAACACATGCCTGGAGTGTTGCCTTGGCTCATTCACATATTTTTGAGTAATCAGTAAAAACTTAGACGGCAGCCATTTTAGGTGTAGCTATGCCTCAGTCCTCCTAGGAACGCCCCCACCTCCTGGAGACGCCTCTGGACCTTTTGTCACCAGCCAAGCCACCAACCACTGCTCCTCAGCTCAGCAGAGCCCCCTCCCTGCACAGTGTTGTTGTTTAAATGCCACAGCAGTGTGCTGAAGGGGGCGTGTCGGAAAGCTTCTTAAAGAGACAGAGGCCTATTTCAAGACGTTCAGTACAGCCATTTTGAGAGAGCAATTTTATTCAAGGCAGTTATTTTAATTTACTGCATATACAGACCAACAGAAGGTTACGTCATCATTGTAGTATGCTATAGACTGGTGCTATGTGATTGAAAAAAGCATAATACCCCCTCTTTAAGAGTTTTGTGCTTTCAGTTAAAATCAAAGATTAGTTGGAAACAATAAAGTGTTTCATTCGTAGCAGCATAATTTGTTCATCATCGGTAGCGGCAACAGATTAATATGTAATTGCGTTACTTATTTCTCTCTTTATTTTTACACTGCTATCCCTGTTTAGTAACTGATGTTTTTAATCCCAGGTTGTGCTGTCAAGTGGGACAAGATCACCTGCTGGCCCAATGCTGAAGTCGGACAAGTGGTCACCATCCCCTGCCCCAAATATCTCTTCTACTTTTCAAAGGACATTCCTATACGTAAGCATCCAAACACTTGCCCTCTTTACCGGGTTGTTTTATCAGCGACATGTGCATGAGAAGCCATACCACATTCACTTTTTTTACATCATTGTAACTCTTGATTTGTGCTCCAGACACGATGGCCTTTCAGACTCATCAGAAATCATTTGAAAGGGACAAAGAATGATAGACTGTGAGAGTATATTGTCAGCAGTTTGGAGTTTGTTTTTTTGTCATAGTTTTGTTTAGTCTGCCGCTTAGCCCCAGTTTCCCTGGTTAGCCAACAGCAATTCTTTTAATAGCATTAACAATTCATTATGGTATTAAGAGTGGTGCACACAGGAAACAAAATAGATGGAGCTTTGTTATTGCACAAGGACAAAAGCAACCAAACATAAAAGCACAACACCTCTAAATTTCACGCAGTTGACAAAAAGCCCTTGTTGACATCATTATGTTGACGTTTTCTGTATTGCATAACTTTGTGGTGGTTTACAACCTTAAAAAAACAGCGGCTGAGACTTCCGTTCAACCCAATGAGTTGTTGTAGTTCTTGATATAGATAGATATATATATACTGTAGATATAGAATGCACTTGTGTCCACAGACTTACTGTATATTATTTGACCAATATTGTTTGAATGACACCCTGATCTTTTATTGCTACACTTCATCAGTCACCAAATGGACTCACAGTCACCCAAGTGCAACTAATCACTTATTTAAAGTTTGTCATAGTAAACAAACTAATATGGACAGTGACTCATTTTTGCTGAACATTCATTTGTCCAAAATAGTCCAGAGCTCTGTTCTCGGTTCTGTTCTTCACTGTTGAGCTTTTTCTGCGGCTGACAGCCTTTCGCCTCTGCATTCTCTATCATTTTGGGCTATAAGAGGGAATCAGGCTGGAGATTTATCACTGGAAATTGAGATGAGGGCTCCCTGGGAAGCTGTGATTTGACCCAGATGGGAGATAGCGTGGCCTGAGCTAGCCCAGCACCCCAAGGGACAGACAGTGGGCAGGGGCAAGAGGGATGGCCACTTTGGTGGGGTTGAGCACGAGGTACATATTTCACTGATGTGTCAAAGGTTCAGGCCTGAAGCTCACATGAGAACAAGTCCCCAAAGAAGGGCCTAAGTTACATACGATACAGGTCCTGCTTTTCTGATGCAGTGGACATCAATTATGCAGTAAATCAGTAAGCTTCGATGGCATGCTGTGCTGAGGTCAGGTTAGGAGGCCCACATTCAACCATTATTAACTGTCTGGTGCATTACAAATTAGCTTCAGTGCTGATGCTGAACCCTGTATTCCCTAAATTGGAGATGTAGTGTGTCTATTGTTAATGCATATAGGTCTTAAAAAGGTTACAGTGATTTATATTTATAATAGCTACACCTTTTATACCATTTTAAACTTGTTGTGCCATTCCCTTTCAAGTGATTTTTCAGGATTAGGAAAGCTTAACCTTAGTGACACACACAAGAAAACAGCACAGGCCTTACGAAATGTGGCGCCAGAAAGATTCAAGTCGTAAATTTAGTTGAGGTAGAGTTTGCCGTTCTCATGAACTCTTTACCTACGAGGCCGAACGCAAACACCGTCATTCATCTCCTCTCATAACACACGGCCTGCCCTCTTTCCAAACCTGTGACAGAGCACCACTGTTGTCGTGCTTTAACAGCCCTCTTCCTCCTATGCTGTAATAAGGAAGATTTGGACAACAACACGCAGACAAAGCCATAAAAACAAAATCCAAACATGATTGGATGATTAACCTGTCTGAGCTTTTCGTGCCATTGTGCGTGCTCTGAAAATCCTTGGACTCGTGTTTTTGGTTGACGATGAAAGCATTTTTCTGGCAATCCTTCAAACAAACTGGGTCCAGTGGTGGCACGGGCTAAAACAGCAATGGCTTACCACCACCATTGTGTCCAGTCATATTGTTTGAACAAGCCAAGACTCTATCTTCTGCAGAACGGTGCTCAGGTATTTGCCTCCTGCTCAGTTTATGCAAAATACATTGTAAGACTTCGGATTGTTGGTCGTTTCCCAACTTAGTCTTGATTTGATAGAGGTAGCTGAGTGATAGGGTTGGGCAATGTGAGGAATGTCCTACATATTTTATTTCTTTAGTAGCTTTCAGGGCAAAGATGGATTACCCCCAACACACGTAGCTCCGTCATTTGCTGGAAATCGACTGAGGGAATGTCGTCAATAAATATTTCACAATATACGACTGAATAAAAACAAACACCTTGTGACAAGCCTAGATAAACTTTATGATTAGAGACAGTAGGTCTGATTATTGCAATGCTCACAATACATTTTGATTACGTAATTGTGTTTAAGATTTATAAGCTTGTAAATTTAATTGCTTGCAAGTTAAGAGTTTTTGCCCTTCCTCTAAAAGATGCCCTTTTAGAGTCAGGAAGGGCACCTGGTGTAAGGCCTTCTCAAAGACAGTTCATGGATTGCCTTTGTATAATGTAAGAAAAGAGTAAACATTGACATAAAGGATAGCTGTTTTGTATATTGCCGCTGTAGTAATGCATATAAGGCTGTGGTTCACAAAATAGAAATAGAGCTTTTTTGAAGATTTATATCTTGGCTTCTCACAGGGACCTATATTTAAAGATGACATCAGCTATTTTACTGCAGCAATAACCTAATAAAGTTATACAATCTTTAGCACCAAAGTAGCAAGCACTTGTGGGTGCCAGGTATCAGTCAAGCAATCAAAGCATGTCTTGAGTACTGCAGGGCTAATGGAGACTTAATCTGCAGAAAGTTAGTGTTCAACTCACTTGAGTTTGTCTCGCTGTGTGACCAGTGTACAGTTAGCTTAGTATTATCGTTTATGCAGTTATGAAGTTATGTATTAACTATTTCATTCGTCTTAAATCAGAAAGCAATACTAGGATCTGTTATTATACTGGCGTCATTGTACTTGGCTTGTCACATGACATTTGTTGCGTGCTCAAAAATATTACTTTAAAATCTGTTTAAATCTTATACAAGGGTTATTGACTAGCTAGCTACCATAACCATTTTAATGTACAAAATATGTTTTAAGACTCTGTCCTAGTACATCTTGCTCCACTGTTTCCTTGTTCCATAGTGTAGTTTAGTCTCTCTAACGAACTTGGACCTTTCATTCCCTCTTCTACGGGCACGCTGCACAAAGGGGTAAAAATATCTCACTGGCTGGCTGACTATTGGGCAGATACAGCGTGTGTGGTTGGAGAATAATTAAGTCTCAGATGGAGGGGAATACACAGGGGAAATGTCCTTACATCTCTGGGCCAAAGAGACAACTGATCTCCTGCTGTACAGCACTTCCTTTTAGTGTTTAAGACTATTCCACTGAGACAGATGTCTCTTGTCATGGCTTAATTATGTGTCTGTGAATGTAACAATCTCTTTGACATATGTTTTTGTGAAGTGAATTGATACAAAAGGTATGTACCTGTGTCGCTCCGCTCATTATAGGAAACCTGTCAAAGACCTGCACTGAGGACGGCTGGAATCCAATCAGCCTGGAGGCCTACATAATGGACTGTCAATACAACCCCAACTCCACCACAGATAACACTGAGGTTGGTATAGTAACCATTTGCACCCATGTCTGAACGTATGCACCTTCAGCTTGTTGATCTGTCCCCATGATTTCACAGGGGGAGTTCTATGGCGCCATCAAAGTTGGCTACACCATTGGTCACAGTGTGTCTCTCATATCCTTGTCGATTGCTATCATAATACTCTGCCTTTTTCAGTAAGACTCTTTCAAAAACAGATAATATCTCTCAAAAAGCATGTCAACACTTTTCACATTACTTATAATGCTCAAGGCACTGCACTTTCTGATGCACCTCTTGCTTTTTATTGGAAGGCTTTTCTCACAATTTTACAGTGTGTTGCTCTCCAATATGCCAAATTTACCATTATCTTGTTTTTCCAAACAAAGCCGTCATAGGAAAGTTACTGTAAACATTTAGGCAGCCTTGTCTTTGTTGATAACATATTTGTATGTGACATTTAACCTCAGCATGTCCAGTATCTGGCAGTTGATAAATAATCAAAAGAATGACTCCAGAGTCTTGTAACAAACCCACATTGGACCAAACAGTGGATAATCTCTGTTTACTCTGATGGTTGTGAAATGTGCAGCTTGGACCTAGAATGTGAGACACAGGATGTGTAGAGACTGTTTATGTTGTGTTCAGCAGCTGCGAGATGCTGTGTGTCATCACACCACTCTGTGGCCAGGCCTTTTTACACCAATCAGACGATCACTGGGACGCCAAGCACTTAAATGAGACTTCATATTATTATTAGTGACCGCTGAGAAAAGTCACATTTTGTGGTTGTGGGAGGTTTTCTCATTGCTTTGCTCCTGATAACTATATGGTTCATGATATTGGCACACACTAACATGCAATGGAGGGTTGATGTGTCGTTTGATCTTTAGATAACAGCAAAAGCTTCTGCAGGTAGTGCTGATAATGACTACCTATCATGTTCACACATTTGTTTTATAGTTTGTGACTATGGTCTGTGGAATATAGTGCACCTTTAATACATTTAGCCAAGTAAACAGTTCAAGTCAATTCATTTTGCATTTTTTGTGCACATATTGTCCACAAAGTTGCAATCTATCTTTCTGATCATGTTCAATCGTCTGTTTTACAGAAAGCTGCACTGCACCAGAAACTATATCCACATGCACTTGTTTGTGTCTTTCATTCTGAAAGCCATATCTGTGTTTATTAAGGACGTTGTTCTCTATGATGTCGGTGAGGCCGAAAACTGCCACTCCACGGTGAGTACCAATGCTGAACCTTTTACAAGTGTGACGTCCTGTTCCCGTTTTATATTGGAGTTTGTAAATAAAGCTATCTCACTTCTGACTTGAAAGCTCTATCCTGCAGATTATTTAACATACAAAGGGTCAGGTACACCTGGGTGTAGCACTGTTTGCCGTAAGAGCTTTTCCTCATTTGTCAGTCTGTGTAGCAGGATGTTGTCAAATGGACTGTTTGCAAGCCTTCACTTTAAACTTCTGAGAGCTTTGTTGAGAGGTACAAAAAGTTTCTGCACGATATAATTACTGAAAACTGTGAAGACGTTACAGTGGATTGTGTTTTGTGTTTGCACGGCTCTATCGTAATCTTTATGACCAAAGAGAATTGAGTCACCAGATTGTAAATCATCTTTTCTCAGAGGTCTGGTAATGGTCAAGTTTTATGCATTTCCTCTTAAGAGCACACACACATTAGCCAGGTTTAAACACAGCTACTAATCTTCTGGACAGTTTCAAGAAGATACATTGGCACAAAAAGTCTATAGGGATTGGACTTAATGCATCGGAGGCCACTGTGACCCAATGGAGCCACAATTATGTTATTCCTGTTGATATCAAATATGGAAAAGTATACAAAACACTTTCAAAAAGCACCATCTAAGATTTGTTTGCTCATTGCAGGGCTTACTACACGAGTAACACTTAAGTCCTCCACCAGTGAAAATGAAAAGTGAACGATACAGGAACATAGAGATATCTCATTAAAATAGTGCGATTTATGTGTTTTAGACCTGAGTTTGGATACTGGCCCGAAATGCTGCAAATATGGGTCATGGAGACGCCACTTCTGCTTTAGCTTGGGGCACCTGTTTTTTGTGTTTTGCTCTAGTTCTGTACATGTGTAAACAACATGTGTAAACAAAGTCACAATATTTTTCTGTCATACTTTAATTATAATTTATTTCCTTACAAAAATACAAAATGTAAAAAATCACCTGTTATACTCAGCTTTTATCAAATTCCTCGAAACTCTATGTAGAAATAATTACATGAGTGCCTATTATATGAGTGATCTTTGCTTGACACATGCGTCAACATTCCTTCACACTCAGTGGTCATAATGTCAACCATTAAGGTTAAGGTGAACTTTATTGTCCCTGTAGGGAAATTTGTCCTCTGCATTTGGCCCATCCTTCAATGCTGCTGGGGCAACCTGGAAAGAGCAGTGGGCGACCGCAGTGCACCGCCCAGGAACCCAACTCCAGACATGGGGCCATTATAAGTGATTTGTTTTTTTCTGAATGCTTTACCAATGCAATATTTGTGGCTTTCCAACAAAATATGATATTAAATTACAAAGAGGAAGCAAAAAGTGGATCCTCACAGTCACAGGCATAAAGAATTAAACAATTAAACACATCTGGGCGCTCCAGTTGCTGCATGGATTCACTTTTTGATTGTTTATCTTTAATCCGTTTTGGATCATGCAAGTCATAATTTGCTAACTAAAGCAGGAGAAGCGGCTCACCAATTTATTTCAACTGCAACAAGAATACAATAGTCATATCAACTACATTTGAACTTGAAGAAGTGGCCCAATGTGCATTTTAGTGATTGCATTTTTGATCAGTTATGATGCCTGATGTAATTAGCATCTGAATTACAGTCAACCCAATTTTAATTTGCTGTAATTATGTTACACTCCCTTTAATGAACAGACCACTGCCTTTGATAAATGACTTCCCAAGTGTGCCCTAAGTGTTTTCCTGTGACTCATCTATCCTTATTTCAAAGTCATTGAGGTAAAACTGCACCAGTGAAAACGTAATCAATTCATTTTGCTTTCTAAATGACGGTCTTTATCTGTGTTTAGGGGTAATTTATTTACAACTGTGCTATTTTTGCAGGTGGGCTGCAAAGCTGTGGTGGTCTTCTTTCACTATGGCGTCATGGCAAGCTACTTCTGGCTGCTGGTCGAAGGCCTTTATCTCCACGCACTTTTAGCTGTTTCATTCTTCTCAGAGAGGAAGTACTTTTGGTGGTACATCCTAATTGGCTGGGGTATGTTCATGTGTGTGTTTCGCATCTTTCTGTGTGAAGTGGTGGTATAGGCATCAACTGTGCACTCAGTGCCTTTGAAATCAAATGACATGTAAATTAATATACCAGCGTGAATTCCAATGCACAGGTGCCATAGAAATATGCTGTGTGCTTCACATTGAAATGAGCCGGGCATGTTGTTTTAAATGAGAAGCAGTTCTGCTCTAATGCAGTACTGACATGATTTTACTGAAAAGGCTTCACATTGTCATGCTTACTTGACAGACTCATGCAACAGTCTCCAAGATCTTCTGTCATAAAAATAGATTAGCCAGATGTGAATGTGAATAGTGTGTGAGTGAGTTGCTGGTGATGGTCGGAGGGGCCGATGGTGCAGATTAACGGCATCGCATTCCGTCAGTCTACCCCAGGGCAGCTGTAGCTATAAACGTGCCTTACCACGGCCATTTTTGTGAAGTTACAATAATGCACCAAATAGTAAAGCGACTTTGAACATCTAGGAAAGCTCTATGTAAGACTAATGCATTGTTACATGGCAGGGGTCAGAGGAGTCTATTTTAATGATGTTTTGCGCGTATAGTTATTAACTACCGACTAATTAATTATGTGTCCGAGTGATAAGCCACGCAGTTTGGTGAGGAGGATGCTGATTGGACCAGGCATTGGGATCCCTACGAGTATATACACTATGTTTCCGGTGTAAGACAAAGTGGTTAGATCGCTCGTCTCAAAACAACAAAAAGGCACAGGTTCTCACGGGTAGTTTTATGTATGTCCCCTGTGGATCAGTAAAGTTCACCTAAGTTCAAATGCATAGAGGGACCTCAGGTATCACTTTATTTTACAGTACCTTGATACATTGTACCTAACTAAATTTAGTACAATGTAATGTGCTCTGAAACAATGTGTAATAACTTGTACCTATGGGTTAGATACACAATGGAATAACTTGTATTAGTACTTTGTAGGTACATAATGTAATCAGACACGAGACCCTTAGGGCCATAGACATATTAGTTAGGGCTTACGGTTAGGGTTAGAGTTATGTTTTATTACATTATGTACCTACAAACTACAAATACATATTATTCCATTGTGTATCTAACCCATAGGTACAAGTTATTACACATTGTTACAAAGCCCATTACATTGTACATTGTAGTTAAATACAATGTTTCAAGGGTAGTGTAAAATAAAGTGTTACCGGAACCCATTATCATTATTGCCATTGATAAAAAAAAATCACAAATTCCTGTGTGTCTTTTCCAGGAGTGCCAACTATCTTCATCTCTTCGTGGGTCATTACAAAAGCTTGTCTAAATGATCTGGGGTGAGTGAATCATTGGACTTGCATTATAACCAGGTTGATACAATGAAAAGCATGGTTTTCAGGGAGCAAGTTGGCAGTTTGATTTATAGCTTTTCTCTGTAAAGGTTTGCGCTGAAGTATTAATGAACAACAGACCAAAAAGAGACCTGACCAATTCATCAAAGTCTGATACTTCACTTTAAAACTTACTGATGAAGAATCTGGGGTTATGTTCAGAATGCCACATAAAATGATTTTAATAAAAAGACATTTCTGTATTACACACATTTTTAAGTTAGAGGAGTTATCTAATCGATGTAGTATTATTCAGTGTAATTAGTAAACATCTAGTATCATTAATGATACATTTAGTTTATTTTATGTCATAAAAACTTGATTACCACGCTATCTTCAGCTATTTCTTTTCTGTTCTAATCCACAGTTGTTGGGACATTATCGATGACAGCCCTTGGTGGATTATCAAAACACCAATTTTAGCAACTATACTTGTGAGTCCCTGTATTATTTTAATGGTTAGTTTTCTTTTATGGAGCTCTTGAATCACAACTAATTACCTCCTTGTTCTGCTGTAGGTCAACTTTTTCCTCTTTATCTGCATAATCCGTATTCTGCGTCAGAAGATGAATTGCCCAGACATCGGAAGAAAAGAATCCAATCAATATTTGTAAGATTTACTGTTTTAAAATTAATTTTGTGTTTTTGCCAGTGAGCTGCCCATGCACTGACAAATGTCTTGATGTTTCTGTAGGAGACTTGCCAAATCGACACTGCTGCTGATACCACTGTTTGGAATAAACTACATTATTTTTGCCTTTATCCCGGACAACATTAATTCACAAGTGAGGATGGTGTTTGACCTCATTCTAGGGTCATTTCAGGTCAGTTTCTAAGAACATTATTTCTTGTTGCTGCTAAGACATATATTTAATCAATTGTCGAGGTTCACTACATGAATATTTGAAATAGCCTTCTATGGTAAAGTAACAGCACAGAAACTGAAACTGAAGTGTACTGTCCTTCACTTTAGAAATTCACCACTGTATCCATCATTAGTTCCAATATAATTGGAATTGACACTTTTGAATGAAAAACAGCATTGGCACAAAGGAACATATTTTGATATACACATTTGTGCATTTCTATGTATTATTTTGGGACAGGTTAAGAGTGATTTCAGCTATTTATAAGTTATTAACAATGATAAAAATGACAAGAAGCAACTTCCCTCTATCTTGGTACAGCAGAGTTTATTGCCTTTTTCTGTGAACTGCATATGTTGTTTCTGTATTCCACACTGTTTTGCTGAATGCTTTTGTACGTTTTTGCCGTGTTTGTGTGTGGTTTGACAGATTTTTTTTCAGAGAGTCCATAATGGTCCTGAAGAAAGGGGATTTTAAAAGTAAACAAACATTTAGCGTATTTATTTGTTTATTAGTTTATTTGGTCGGGACAGTGCATGTTAATGAACATACATGGATCTCATGCATGTAAACAAGCCACACCGGATTGTAGCCTTGGGCTAATTTCCATTCGTCGTCCCCCATGCGCACTCTCAAACACACTCATTCATCCTGGCCATCCTGGTATGAGCTAAAAACATTTGAGACCTACAAATTTCTTCTTCTGAAACACTGAAGAGGCATCAAGAGCCCCACACCTACAGCACAGTGGAGGCGTCACAAGAGGAGCTACAGGAAACAAGGAAGGGACAAAGGAGGAGAAGATGGTGAAAGACTGTTGTGAAGCGACGGGAGCTGCGCAGGAGGAAGCGGAAGGAGGAGGTGGAGCTGACCAGTGCAGGACACCACACTCTGAAACAGGGACAAACCCAGGAAGAGGTGCATCGTTTCAGAGGATCAGAGGAGACTGGAGGCAGTCAGCCAGGTTTCCTCCGGTTACTACAGTGTCCCCGACCTCCATAAACATGCTGGTCAGGTTGACCCACAGTGGTGGCGCGCTCAGTCGCAGCGGCTCAGGACTAACACAATTTTGTTGTACAGATGTACAATGACAAATAAAGCTCTTACTTACTTACTAAATTTGTGTTATTGGACTTTCCCACACTCTGTTATGGGAAATTACTATTGTAGCCACAGCTGCCATAGGTAGGCTGCCCATTTTTCCCCTTTCATAACCTGTAATAATTCACTCAGGCACCACATTCACATTTGCAAGGTAAATACATTGACTGTATGGACCAGTCGGACCATTGACCTTTGGATACATGGACAAATGCACTAACCACTGAGCCACTGCAACCAAACAGTTTGTGGGTTCTATCAGATCTTTCACTGTTCTAATAGTTCATGACGAAATTATTGCAATATGCAAATGTGTTATTACCATTTTAATTCTAAGTTTTCTCTTCTGGGGATTTCCTCTGACCTTCACACAGTGAGATTTATATCAGCAAATAAGCCTCCCCTTCTCCTGTTGTTGAACTTGAGCTGGACATTGCAACAACAGCAGTGCACAGTTTGTTTTGTGCTTCGTGTATTGTTTCTTGTATAGTTGCGTAATGATGCTCAGGATTTACTGTCTTTGAAATTGATTGCAAACACTCAGAGCCAAATGCAATGATGGAAACCTAGCCGTGGAAAGTATTCATAATTTATACCCCCGTTTCAGCCGAGGTCTCCTGGGAATAATCTCTAATAGATGAAGCTCCTCTGTGTCATTGGCCGCTCAGGATCACGCCATCATAATTCATGTGCAAATATTTTCAGCAGCTGTTCTATTTAAAGAGGACTCTCACTTGTTTTCATCCTGGTCTCCTTCTGTGTCTCATAGGGGTTTATGGTGGCTGTGCTGTACTGCTTTCTGAATGGAGAAGTAAGTTAATTCACACATATTATGACTACAGTACCGGGTTATATAGGTTATGTCAAGCAATCAAACTGAGGAAATTTGCCATGGCAGTACAAAGAGCATATTATTCCTCTGCCACTTGCCAAACCTCTCATGTTGTTTGCCTGTGTCTCCCTCTCACTCTCTTCGGCAGGTGCAAGCTGAGATTAAACGCAAGTGGCGCAGATGGATGTTGCAGCGTTTCCTTGGAGCTGATCTCAAGTACCAGCAGCCCTCCATCGGCAGCAATGGCAACAACTTCAGCACCCAGATCAGTATGTTGACAAAGTGTAGTCCCACCACACGCCGCGCCTCCTCCGCTTGCAATGAGCACTTCTCATCCATCTGAACGCCGCCGTTTGAACCCTTGATATTGCCGTTTTCGCAGATGCTCACTTGAACTGTTGCAGCGAAAATATGGTCTGTTACTTAAAGTGATTAATTTATTTTTTGTTCATTTAAAGCCACACTGCGGAACATTTCAAGTTGCATGCTGTTGCTATGACGCAAGATCTACTAAACGGATGTAATGCCCAAAGCATAAACAGTGATACCAAACATGCTTCTAACACCTCGGGGGAATCAAAACAGCATTTGGAAAACGACCAAACGTATTTTACCGAATGCTTGGCTACCCAAAACAGCTACATCTTCATGGAGATGACAAGCAGGTGATGTCCCACTTCCAGTAAAGTAACCGGTCAGGTCAGAGGAGAGTCAAGCTCGCGTCGCAGCATAGACATTGGTATACTGTAGGGCTGGGCGATATGGACCAAGAGTCATATCCCGGTATATTTTGGTTGAATACCGATATACGATATATATCCCGATATTTTTTCCGCAAAGTGAGAGCTGGGAAATGAAAGTCAAAGCCAAATACGAGTAGTTTGATTGAAAACACACTATAAAATGTAAACATAAACACTGTATAACAAAGTTCCGTAAGGTGCACATTTAAATTAAATAAAAAACATCTTGAATAAAATAGCCTAGAAAATAAAATAGGGCAGCATTTATCTATGAAGAGATGACAAAATAAAGGGCTCAGTTTAAGATTAAGATACACTTTTTTTGTGAACTTAATATCTGAATTTGAAATATCCCGATATGCACGATATGGTCTAATTCCATATCTCATTTAAAAATATATCGATATATCTTAAATATTGATATATCGCCCAGCCCTAGTATACTGTATGGTAAAATGGTCTTAACTTATATAGTGCTTTTCCCCTTACATCAGACACTCAAAGCGCTTTACATCAAGGAACCACTCACCCATTCACACTCATACACCAGTGTACGCAGACACGAGGCAAGGTGGGAGAAGTGTCTTGCCCAAGGACACAACAGCAGTGTGCACCAGCAGGGATTCGAACCCCCCGACCTTCCGATCATGAGACATATTTGTGGCTGAAATGTAACGCAGTGTGGCTTTAAGACAATGAAAGTGCCAGGGTTCTCGCCAAAGTGACAATACACTTGTCAATTCATTTGTCAATATACCCAGCAACACCAAAGTGTGACTTCTGCTGCATTACTAATGTTAAACTACCATCTCAGACAATAATCATCACCCGGTTGTCATATGCCATATACGTATATACTAAATGTGCAATGAACTAGAAGCACTTAGCGATAGCAGACACATAGCAATGGTAAACGTGTGCTGCATAAACTGACCCCAAAACCTATTTATTTGTTCCAGTGTGAACTCTCAGAGAATGGAGTGTGTCTATTTGGTCCAATTTCCAAATAGACACAGAAGAAATTGCTCAAAGTGTGTGGAAAATGCGATGTAAATCAGACATGTTCCACCAGTCTTTGTAGCTGTGGTGACAACCGTGAAAAAGCTTCTGTATCCGTATAACTAGTCCTGTAATTCTGATAATGCCATCCATCCATCCATAATTAAGGCTGGGCAATTAATTCAATTTTAATCAAGCTCAGTTTTTAATTGTTAGGTCTACAGCTTCTGGAGGAGTAACATGGAAACCTTTCATGAATTAAAGCTACATTTATATATTTACTTATTTATATTACAAAGAAATAAAATAAAATCGTAAGTTGAAATTGATCAATATGAGGGAAACATTGTGATTTTTATTTTTCTATTCATATTACCCAGCCTACATATGTATATAACTTTTACCGTCTCTTGCTAAAACCCAAACAAGCCAAATTCACATTCTGAGATAACGCCAACCAGTACAGTCTTTGATATTGGCTGTGCTTATCCGCTGTTATGACATTACTTATATTAAATAAAGGTGATTGACAGTTATGGTTGAAAGGGACCATTTTATTGAGCAATATCATTGGATGACTCATGCTGGCCTAGTTCCTGGCACATGCAAAGCCACCTCTCATCTCTCATTACAATCAACACTTGAATACTGTGAGAAGATGATCTGTACAGCTGTAGCGGTGCAGCAAATGAATTAAACAAAGAGCCAGCGCTATCCATCTGTTGTTAAGATGAATAGACCTGTATCTAATAAGGGCCAAGATGTTTATTAAAAGGCTTTTGTTCAGCGTAGGGCCGGAGCACTTAACCTAATGGTCTATGTTGCTGAGGGGATCAGTGGTAATAGCATTCATGACAGTGTGAGGCTGTAAAGAGGGGCTGTCCCAGTGAATGTGCTCATATAAACCAGCTACTGTCCTGCCCGTGACACATGCACTTGTATATAGGACGTACAGGACATGGCATTCCTGTGGAGGGAACACTGAGACTCCTCCGTTATTACTGTAAAGATTTGCAGGTGTGTCTAGAACAGGGGTGTCCAAAGTGCGGCCCGAGGGCCAAATGCGGCCCTCAGACCTATTTTTGGTGGCCCTCAGGTTTCTTGTTTTATTGCCACACATCGCCAGAGATGGTAATTTTCCTGCAATTTTAATCATTCCACACAATTAAAACCTCAAAAATTACCATTTATTGTGAGACTGAGCTGGAATTATGGTTCCAAGCCTAAATACAAGTGTGGGGGATGGTTTAAACGTCTCTTAAATACACGCAGTTGAATGTTTGAATGCATTGACGACTGATCTGTGGCCCTCATGCCTTTATTCATGTCAATATACGGCCCTCGGTGAAAAAAGTTTGGACACCACTGGTCTAGAACATTAGAAGATTGTGGTAAAGTTAGCACAGTCACAGTCCCCCACACACTGCATCTGACATGTTAGACTGACTGGATAATGTCAACGCTACCCATAATCTTAATGATTAACGATAATGATTTCCTACAGTGAGTCCTGTGTGTTTGTTTCATACCTTTACATGTTTCTAACGCACTCTGCTGCCTTCCTCAGACATGTCACGTGATGTTGCTGTGATGTGTCTGGTCAGCTGATTTTAATTTTGGCGCTGTCTTCCTGTTTGGACTAGTTGGACGACAGCGCCATCTGCAGTCCGACTTCTACAGAATCCAGATGTGTGAAAGTAGGTTCCCCTCGTACCGGTTTACAGTCCAGGGATTTACTATCTGACTAAGAAAATTCATCAAAAATACTAGAAGAAGCCCTAGAGAACCTAACCGGCCTAACCTTAACCTGACGAAGATAAACATCCTTTAAAATGTACGCACTTTACAGGACAGTAATAGTATGGTAACTGGATGGAAAATGTACCTAGGCACCTAGAAGTTAGTCATTATTGTTATTACATGATAATTACTCATGTGATAACGCACCTGTGCATTATTTCATGATAGTATGATTAATTATAAACTTAATCAAAACCCACTATAAGGCATTTTCCATGTCATCATCCTGCACTGTGTGCTCTAAGTAAAAGTGCGATAAAGTATTGTAGTAAATATTATCTCCTGGCCAATAATTAGTCGCAAATAATTGATTCACAATCGGTTCTTTACATTTGAAAATAGCTATCAAAAAACAGTGTACTCCGTGGCCTCAAATCATTCACTTCCTCTTTGATAATGTTCAGGCCCATGCCCCATAAATATTCGTCCTAGAATTAGCTTGTTATATGTTGCTTCCCTTTAAGCCCTAGCTGTGTGTCTATGCTACAAACGCCAATTACCTCATACTCTTACTTTTGCCATTGTAAATAATCTGAATGTGTAAATAGGTTTTATTGTGAAGACTTAGTGCTCAGGTGACCACTGTTTACATTGAAGCTGTATGTTTCTCACTCATGGTACGTGCGTACTGTTAAAGTGTCTTATATTTATGTGTCTCATGAAATAAAACTATTTGCACTGGAGGTGGCCTTTGGTATCCATTCATCAGAGCTTTATTTCTGGAGCATAAAAATTTATATAACGGTATATAACAAATGTACTGTACATACAAACAACAGCAAAGGAAGACCAAAGTAGCAATAGTTTGGTGCAGGGTCATCTTTTTCTTCTTTAGACAAAAGCCCACAATACGTATAAAACAATAAGAACAATTAACTTCTATATATTTATTACCAAAGTGTCTTGCATTTGTTTGGCTCTATCTCGCAATAGTCTAGGATCCATTAAAACATTGGACCCTCACCAAGAGCACAAACCTCTTCAAAAATGCACAAAGAATTGGGGCTTTGGCCAAATGTGCCTCGTTCTACTGGAAGATACACATTTAATTAGTGGATGGACTACAATAGACATCATTTTACTAAGGCCTTCTGTATTTTGTGAGGGCCGATTTAGAACCCATTTATATTACAACCTGCAAAAGACAAACCATATTTGGAGAAGAATTCTGGCCACCGGCGCTTTATGTGCTGCTAAACAAAGCCAAGATAAAAAGCATTTATTTATCACCACTTGATAGCAATGTGTTGCATAAAACATTTTTGTAATACTAGAAAGCCATACCATTAGTATAGACTTTGAGTGCTCTCTGGGTGAAATCCTATTGTACCAAATCAGTGGCAAAACATGGCCCCTCACCATCATGTGAGCATGTATAAAAAGCACTAAGTTCCTTTTTTTGCCCTTAATGTTTTAGTATTTGGCCATGAAAATGAACCTGGAAGCATTTTTAATGGAGCTAACGTTGAACAGGTTTCTAGATGGGGAAAAAATTCGATTGTTCTGACAAATTTCAGCGATTGAAATTAGTCCGTTCACTACCCACAATACCCAGCCAGGTGCATTAACATTGAGAGGGGGCGGAATATAAATGCAACACTAATATAGGAACCACCTGTGTTTCAGAACATGTTTATAAACAACAGGGTTAAGAAGGTTTTAGAAACATTACCACCATAGGGTACTATTGTATTACCTATATAATATCAGTCTTTACAATTTAATAAATGCAACCATTCAAATTGAAATTTTGAGTTGAAAAAGGTCTACTGCAATAAAGTTAAAATTCGTTAGAAGGTGTCTTACTTAGTTAGTATGTACATATATATACTGAATGATGCTCATAATGTTTTGTATTTATGTGGGTTCTTGGCACAGTCAATATTGATTGTGTTTTTTATTTCAAAAGCATCTTCACACTGATTCTGTTTACTGTAATTAGTCCCTAAGCGATACACCGTGGTTCTCTCTACAATGAGGTGGCAAAATCAATACAGGTAATCCAGTGTTTGTCAAAAATAGTGTACAAACATCACCTAATTTTGTCTAATACAAGACCTGTATTTGACACTTTTGTTATATAATGTGTCTGATGATTCACTTTGGTTATAACTTGGTGAGGCGCAGTGTGTTTAGCTGCACAGGCAAAATGGTGGCTCCCTCTGCGTAGCTTATTTCTCTCAAAATGCCAGTCCAGCTCTGCTCCGGCGCATCGTACCTGTAGTTGATACAGCACAAGAAATCCGTGTAAATAAGGGCTTTAGATGTTCTGGGATGAAAAATATAAGAGCACACAATTTAACAAAAATATGTATTAAAGCATAAGCATATATTCAGTATATAATCTATAGATCAGTGGCAGTACATTTGTTAATATGTTTTCCCGATATCCTTCCTGGTGCAACATTGTTCATTCATATTTTTGTCAATCTTTCCACTTTTAAGTTTATAATGTATTTGTGTATCAGTTTTACTTCAAAAAACGGGAAGCACATCTTTATAACATGCACCCTTGTTAACATGTTTCTCTTTGCCTCATTAATACATATGTTTTAACTTAAATGAAAAGGTAGTGCCATACTGTGATACACTGGGGCCTTACCTCCAGATGTCAGTCATCTCTGTTGGCACAGGCTCCTCACTGGTCTCTGAGGGCATCATGGCGAATCCACCAATGGCGTACAGAAACCCTCCCATTGAGACAAGGTTTAGAGAACTGCGCTCCTGAGGAAACTCTGTGAACTCTGTCCACCTTAAAGAGAAACAAGAGGAGTGATGGCGACGTGTAAACAAAAAGCCACTTCCTCTCTCTTGGTACAGCAGTGTTATTTTGTCTTTTCTGTGAACTCCATTTGTTGTTTCTGTGTTCCACACTGTTTTGCTGGATGATTTTGTATGTCTTTGCCCTGTTTTTGTGGGGTTCAGTGGATTTTTTTTTACTGCAGAGAGTCCATAATGGTCCTGAAGAAAGCAGCTTTTTAAAAATAAACAAACAGCTAGCTCATGAGCTAAACACATTTGAGACCTACAAATTTCTTCTTCTGAAACACTGAAGAGGCACCAAGAGCCCCCCCACCTGCAGTACAGTGGAGGCGCTACAGGAAACAAAAAAGAGACAAACGAGGAGAAAATGGTGAAAGACTGTTGTGGAGCGGATGGAGCTGTGCAGGAGGAAGAGGAGGTGGATCTGACAGTGCGGGACACCACGCTCTGAAACAGGGACAAACCCAGGAGGCGCTGCACCGTTTCAGAGGAGCACTGAAGGCAGCCAGCCAGGTTTCCTCCGGGTGCTACGGTTTCCCCATCCATCCATCCATCCATCCATTTTCTTCCGCTTCATCCGGGGGCCGGGTCGCGGGGGCAGCAGTCTCAGCAGAGATGCCCAGACTTCCCGATCCACGCACACCTCCTCCAGCTGTTCTGGGGGACCCCGAGGCGACACCGACCAGCTCGGAGACATAGTCTCCATGGGATTTCCCCAACCTCCATAAATATGCTGGTCAGGTCAGCCCACAGTGGCAGCGCGGCTCAGTCGGAGTGGCACAGGACTAACACCTGAACACAATTTTGTTGTATGCTTGTACAATGACAAATAAAGCACTTACTTACTTATTTACTTACTTACTTACTTGCTTACTTACATATGAAACAGCTATACAACCAGTCAGTTTTCACAAACCAATGATGTACCATTGTGTGCCTCAATTTTGCGCACTGTTGTGTAAAAAGACTGTATTTTAAACATATCTCAGCCAGAGCTGGATAATAGAACTGCTTTGTGCTTTTTTATTTATGTAACTAAAGTGGTTAAAATATAAAGCCAAACAAATAACTCTTTCCTACTTACTTTTCCAGTCTTCAGTGTATCAAATGTTCTGCAGATATTGATGTTCAGTGATTTAGCTCACATTTCTGAAACAACTTTCTCTGATTCAGGTCTGAACTAAATACCAAGACCAGATGTTACAGCATACCTTGACATCTGTGGGAGTAATAATTCATAACGTGAGTTAGAACATAACAGTACTCTTTTATGACTGGCTAAAATGAATACCACAGTAAATTGGGCAACAAAAATCTATTATTCAAGGCCTATCCATGTGTTTTAGTCACATGACTTTTTCTAATTCTGCTAATTCATTATCACCGATAGATTGGTTGTTTTCAGATTCAAGAATGTTTTGAGTGACGTCACACTCTCAAACGAGGAACAGAAGGGAGTTTTTCCAGTTGATTGTACATTGTATTTTGTCAGAACTAATATTCAACATAAATGTCCACAAATAATTAAATTGATTATTTTATTGTTACTGAATAGGTTAAAGATCCCACACCACAACTCTGCACATTCACAGTATCAACCTGCCCCAGGTCTGTATAACATTAAAAGGCTTAGTAGGCAAGATGTTGAATCTTGTGAAACCCATTGGTACTCACTTGTTGGTGGCAATGTCGTAGACCTCCACGGAGCTGGTGAGACCGGAGTCTGTTACCCCGGTGACCACATAGATCTGGTCCTCGTGAACCGAGACTCCGAACAGGGCGCGGGCCGTGTTCATGGGCGCCAAGTCTTTCCACTCGAACTTTGTGGGGTTGTACATGCACACTCTCTTCATACACTTCCTGTTTAATTGAAGGAATATGGGGAATAAAAAATCTTATATATGGGGTTATGTGTCAGTTTTAAACATACATTTCATTTCTAATGGTATAATTTCTATAAGCCACTGATTATTACTGTGTGCTTTAAACATATTCAGCTTCAGACTTCAACATAATAACATAGAAATAGAAATAGAGCAATAGGGCAATCTTTTATATAACGCAGCTGTCACTGTTAAAGTTAACACAGGGTCACATACTTGCTCTCTGATTTTCCTCCGATCACATAGACAAGTCCATTGTGTGAAACAGTGCCGTGTCCATAGACTTGATAAGGAAGAGGGTCTGACTCCCCCCATTTGAAAGACCTGTAAGATTCAAGAGAAAATCAATTGAGAATGACTATGGTCATAAAATACTTCTAGATAAATTATATACAGACCAATCATTATAATACTATAGTTCTATACAGTATCTATGGTAAGAAAAGCATCTAACCTCCTACAGTAGTGCTTTAGGTTAGGTTCAGGAATTGAAAAGCAAAGATTAATTGCTTCTTTATAATGACATACATATTTCACCTAATGTACAATCCATACATCTTATGTAAACGTGTGATGTAACTGCCCCAGGAGTTAATAACCTTGTAACTGGAATCAGAATCTTGAACTCTTGACTCTTTAGTTTTTCATGTTATTAACAGGTTTTGTATAACATCAAGTACACAGTTGATTGGAGTTACGCTAATATAACCTCTATATCTTTCATTTTTGAAAATCAGTGACAGTTTTCAGTTTGACAGATATTTGCAATTGTTAAATAAGGTTCAAGCAACCATCTATATTCATTTACATCTACCCCATGTATATATTTGAACCATAGCTGTACTGACAACATGTGAGAGCAATGTAATGTTAAAGATCAGTAGTAATAAGCATGAGGCATGAGTTTTCTGCAGTTCCTGCATGCATTTCTATACTGAGTACTTCAGATGGGAGTTTTCGAAAAGTGGGTAAGGTAGGATTTTTTGGCAAAAGAAAAAATCATTGGCTTACGTTATCAAACAGGCTTATCCCCATAGCTTAGTCAGTCACTATGGAAATTGATACTGGAGCAATAAAATAAAGGAGTTAATTTACTCATAAAATAATGCTGTGTATTTATAGGTTAATCAAACTTAAGTTTGTCTGTGTTCAGCCAACTAGTGCCTAGTTAGTTTATTAAGTGATGATCTTAACAGAAAATGTTATGCCCGGGCTTCTGTGTTTATATCAGTAACAACACAGACTTTTCTTTGCCACTTTTCAGAATAACCCTTAGTTCAAAACTATAACATTCTTCTGTTATTAAATGAATGTTGCAGCATATTGGCATTGTGCTTACTGTCTGTCATAGATCATGACTGAGTCCAGCACATGCTCTCCATCCTTCAGCTCCTTTCCTCCCACCACAAAGATGGAGTTTTCTGCGTCTGTCATCCCAAACAAGCAGCGGGGGTTTGGCTGAGCGGGCATCCCCAGCCACTCTGAACTGACCGGATCAAACTGGGAAACAAAAATGGGCCAGATCAACATATTTAAGTGTCACTCTCAGTCATGCTGTCGATGACACTATACCTGTAGGAAGTATGAACTGAACGGTTCATCCTTGTCCTCTTCGTTGTAAATCATGCCACCCACAACAAAGATTTGATTCTCCTTGGTCACCAGGCTGCAGTGGTTTTTGGGGATTTCCGTGGATTCTGAAACCACAAAGCACTCATTCCCAACAGGGTCATACGCCACTGTCCCTGTGACGTTGATCATGAGTATAAGATCCAGCTCAAACATCCCAAATCGAGGGTTATTGTTGAGGATGCCAGGTAGAAGCCCCTCTTCATCCTCATCCTCATCCTCTCCCCCTGACGCCCCATCCGAACTTGGCTTTTTGGGTTTGGGCAATCGTCCCTTATGCGCGTCTTTCACCAGCTCGAGATCTTTCTTCATTTCTTGATTAAGGCGGATATATTGATGTCTTTCTACTTTCTCCTTGAAATAATCCAAAGGTATAAGCCTGAATCGAATGCAGTGGAGCAGCTCTGGTAGATCTTTCAGGCGATTGTTCTCATCATGTTTGACCCAGTCCATTAAGGATTCAAAAACAATCTCTTCCCTTTCCACATTCAGGCCATCTGACGTAATCAGGATGGCCAGCTCACTGGGGCTGAGCTGCATAAAGTCCTGGTCCCTCACTACGACTGGATAACGCTCGCATATGAACTCCCTCGCTCCCAGAGCCAGTCTGGGACAGTCCAGCAGCAACCCCAACCTGAAGATGGCCAAGCAGTTACCAAGCACTAGTTTCTCTTGAAGGTAGGACACACAGACTGAGAATATGGATGGTATCTGGTACATGTTGGCCACCATGAAGATACCCTGGACATTCTGCTCTGTTAGGTTGATATCAGAAGTGTACAAATACCTTAAAATCATTCCCAAAATCCCCGGTTCTACATCTTTGAGGACAATTTCACGTTTCTTGCTTTCTTCTAGCTCAGACAGGAACATAGCCTTGAAGAATGGGCTGCTTGCTGCCAGGACCAAGCGGTGACAGGGGAACTCCTTGTCCTGCACTTTGAGCACACAGTCCACAAACTTGTCATTCTCCAGGAGGTCACAAAGTCCATCTTGGAGTAGGGTCTGCTGGTACATGCGAGGCTGCTCCACCGGGTCTATAGTCATGGCAGCCATTTTGTCCTGTTGGTCTTGGTAGCAGAGGAGGCTCCGAGGGGCGTCCTGTTGCTTGCTTGCTCCCCACGACAGAGAAGGACTGGTCCCAGAACTGGATCCGGTTCCTAGAGGTGGGGGAGACCTCATGGGGTTGGAGTTGCAGCTGTCTGTGCCTGTCACTCAGATTGTTAGTCAAAGTTATTTAGAGACTCACAAAGATGCAGAATCCATTTCAGTGAGTAGGAAGATCTAATGAACTCAACAGCTGATATGAACAATGACAACATGTTGAGGCTATCTTCGATACTGTATTATGGGAAAGATGGTGTGACGCACTGGACCTAAGTTCTCAAATATGAAATTCTAAAGCTAAATATTCAAAACATTGACTAAATCGTGTTTTGAACAAGTAACTTACAGCGCAGTAATGAAATCTTGATGCCAAGATAACACAATGGTCCCCCAATAATAAAAATTCACTCATGCAAAAGAATATAATGTTTTACAACTTAAAATACTATACTCAATACTGAGTCAAAGCAGTACATTTGACCAAATGCATATGCATTTCCTTTCAAACTCAGTATCATTCAATGTACTTGTTCTGTAGACCAGCTTTGGGGGGCCCTATACTGCCTCTGAGGCCCCCACCTGTTAGAAAGTGCTAACAGGTGTGTGTGTGTGTGTGTGTGGGGGGGGCCTCAGGTGTTTACTTTTGCTTGATTGTTTTTGATGTGATTCCCCATCAGTCCACTGTGTCTTGGCCCCAATTATAGATCCAACAATCCCAGGGGCCCCAAATTATATGAATTTGCTCTTTTCAAAGAATGAATATTCTCATAAAGTCTCATAACATGTACATATAAATTTACAAACAACAGTGACAACAGTACATTTAAACAAAAAAACAATGTTATCAACCTCGAGGTCCCTGGATCCCACTTCGAACAACTGGGTTATAGATATTTTGTGTGTGAATACTAATAATTTTAACAGAATATAGCATGCACTGCTTTCTACATGTCACACATAGCTGATTTCCAAATATCTAAACGTAATTATTTATGACTTATGAATATTAAACGGAATTACATTCACATTTGCATGTGTACGCTCTATTACCTAATGTAATAACCTGGCGATTGATGTTGTCCATCTCTGCAAAACCAGACCTTTTCTATCCAATGAAACTGATGGTGGGAGCTGCTCCTGTCTTTCCTCCTATGGCTCTGCCACGCGCAGCATCGATCTCTTGTAACTTCACAATTGTGAGGAGGATGGTATTATAGTGCCGTCTAGTGGTGAAACTGTTACCTGTAAACAGCAGTAATTTTGTGAGATTATGCTGCAGCCGATGTTTTAGATAGATAACATAAAAATGTATAGTAAAAGTTGAATAACGTCTGCTGTGTCCTCTTTTTTTCTTTTTTACTGTTTTATTGTAAATGGAGGTTTTATAGTAAAGCCTGTAAAATGAGAGGGTAGCCTACTACTTGATGAATCTTAGTTTGTCATGCTGTGAAACTAATTTTGACAGCTGAGTGACTAGGGTGACCAGATTTTCCACATTAAAGACTGGGACACAAAGGGAGTTTGACGGGGGATCAAACTTCATGTTTTTAAAAGTCTAATCAATTAAATGGATCAGTCAGCTTTGAAGTGATAGACCTTTAGCTATTTAATTGGTTCAGTCACTATGGAGACTTTGTGCTTGACGTATGGCAAAATTAATTAAATACAGGAGGAGAAAAACCGGGACACATGGGACAAAGCTTGTGTAAAACTGGGACAAATCACTGGAGAAATCCACTGGACAGCTCAAAACTGGGACTGTTCTAGGACATCTGGTCACCCTACAATAAGCCATCCATCCATCCATCCATCCATCCATCCATTTTCTTCCACTTTTCCGTTGCCGGGTCGTGGGGGCAGCCGTTGTAGCTGCCCAAATCACATTGCACCAGCCCCCTATGGCTCCTTCTGCAGGTTGGTGGGTTCACGGAAGGACGGCCTCACGATTCTAACCAGACTTGTTGGTCTCTCATAAGGGACTTCAGAAGTCCCTACAATAAGCACTAAACATTAAATGATCACAAACAACACAACAGTTCCAATTTAACCAAATCTTTATTTCAATCCAAACATGAAACATATTTGGCCTTGAAGTTGTAAAACTTAAAACACATTGTACTTATCATCGAAACATTTGACAGGCTAATTGACCTGGACTCTAAATCTGCTGTTTCATCAGCATGCCCCAGTAGTTTCCACACTGTACCCTGTTGCATAGATCAGTGGTAGAACTATACTTGTTCCTACCAGACATTTAACTTTGCATAATAATGCAAAACATTCATTTCATAAGCTATTTGGAGATCAACACTCCACAGCACCGTATCTTCCTCATTCGTCTCTGAAAGCAGCACATTCAATTCAAGTTTGACAAGGTTATCAATCCATTTAGTATTGTTGAACGTTCAAACAATTACAATTCACAGTGCCAAAGACACTCTGTAAATAATAAATAAAGATTATATTAAAAATCAGTATGGATCTGACAAACGTAAGACAAAACCAAATGCATAAAATTCATCTTCCCTCCTTCATCATCTCAGCCCTTGAGAATATTTATCAGACCTTCATATTCAAAACAATCTTTGTTTAGTTAAAAATGAACTACAAATGCACTGTCGGTGGGTTTGTGCCAACGGACCAGTCGACTACAGCAAGTCCACTTGAGGATCTCTCACAGTCCCATATATTAACTTCTTACATAGAAAATATTCAATATCTCTTCTCTCATTGTCAGAGCAGCTGCGACATTTGGATTCACAGTAAAGGAACCCCAATAACTGAAAAATGTCCAATATTTAAGTTATTATTATTCCGTTTTTTCTTTGGCATCAGCTGCTTTCTCTGGCTCTGGTTCCTCCAGAAGAGCTTGTTCTCTCTCTCTCTCCTTCACCAGCTGCACACCACAGTATGTCACCATCAGCACGGACAGAGTGGACAGAGGGAAGCCTAAGTAAAAAATAAAAATAATTTAACTGAATGTTAATGCAATGTTTAAAGTCTTGATTTTTTTTTTACTCTGAGTTGTTACAATACAATAACACAAAATAAAATCAGAAGTTACTGTCATTACCTTTGAAAATAATTCTTTTTGCCACAAGTTTGGCAAACTCCAGGCTGTTGAGGGAGAGGACATTGTAGAGAACAATGGCCCAAAAGTTGGCTGCGTTGAACACACCCCTGATCCTCCGTGACATCGCCTCACCCATAAAGCGCTGGAATTAAAACACATGAAAATAATTAGTTATCATCTCATAAAAAATGAATAGTGATGTAAATGTGCATGCTACCTCAATGGTAGACAATGGTGGAGAGCAAAGAGTTTAGCCACCCACAGCTCAAAGTTCAAGCCAAAGCAGTTGAAAAAAGACCAGAGGTAGACCAGCTGACAGGGACCGAGCCATAAAGTGGTGATAAAAAATGTGCAGAAAGTTGCCAAAAGCTCCTTGAAGATTTTATCATGATCACCACCGATGTAGTCATAAACATACCTGTGAAATATTCAGACATTTAGCACGTAGAAACTGTAACGACTTTCACATGCCCTGTTACACACTCACTTGCAGAGCCAATCATTGATACCTCTGTCAAAGTGCCTGAGGAAAAAAAGGTTGAAATACCATTACAATCCATGTCAATGTGAATACTATGTGGTACTGTGTATAGAACGCTTACGTCTCAGCAAACACATAGAGCATGGTGATACATTTGGGAGGTTGTGGTGGATCCAGGTGGTCCAGAGTGGCCACTGTGTTAATGACACCAAACATCACGGCAGCTTTGATCCAGTCATACACCAGGTTAGAGTACGCCAGACCAGCTGGAAAGGGCACAGCAAATTATATTATAGACAAGTCTAACAAGTGAAAATGCAACATACGATATAAATATTGAACTGTTACACACCTAAACACCAGTCTGAGAGCTTGGCGACAAGTTTCAAGTCACTGGGGATTGTCAAAATGTACAGATAATGGAAGAAGACATCCACCACTAGAATGACCCCAAGGTGCAGCAGGGCTTTCGTGGTTATGTTCCACACCTCTCTCTCTTTACGGGTCAACTTAGTGTTGTTGGCCTAAGTTAAAAAGTTTAAAAGAGTGTTTAAAATTTGACTGATTCAGTCATACATTTTGAAGAAAATGTTCTATTCCACCTCACCTGTGTGTGATACCTGTCAAAGGTCATGATGGGCCCAAAGAAGAGAAGGGGAGGTAGAAGTTGTATTTTAGTAAATCACAGAAAGTGTAGTTGCCTTCCTTCTTCTCACAGTTTTCCAGAGCGAAGCTCATACATCGCATGATGCTGAAGCCAACGCCTCCATAAAACAGGATGTCCTGCAGATTGAAGCTGCCTGTCACCAATGCCTCCTAAAAAAAAAAGATAGGGTCCATTACATAGGAATATTCTGCTAAAACAATGAAAAGGAAGCTCCAATAATAATAATAATAATAATAATAATAATAATAATATCTTCAATGAAGGTACTTGAGTCATCTTCTGTACTCAATAGTTGAAGACTTAAACTACTGAGTACAGAAGATGAGTATCAAGTACCTTCATTGAAGATGGACAACTCCTGTACGACTGAGAGCTTACACAGACAATAATAATATATAATAATAATATATAATAATAATAGTAAGAATGGTATCATGGGAACTGCTCACATCCTATGAAAAGTATTGGCTTGACGTCACACTTGGTGGTGGTAAGCTACTAAGCCCCGGGGTAGACTCACGGAAGCAAGGCTACCAATCAGAGCAATCGGCCCCTCCAACCACCGCCAGCCACTCACTCAACACCACATTCATTCAAGCAAGACTGATTGTGATGTGTGACACTGGGACAGAGAGATGCACAATATAGTTGAAATGTGACACATACAGCTCTGTGAAGTTTCATACTTTCCCTGTAACTGGCCACATGAGCAAAATGTTTCCACTCACCTGCCAGGAGTTGTAAGGCTCTAACTTAATGGAGGCCAAAGTGGTGAGGCCTGCAGCAAACACCAGCCACTTCTTTTGACCAGGCAACGCTGTAGAGCACGAGGCAGTGGGACACCACCAGGGCATGAAGGTCCAGCCCATAGTGACTAAAACAGCCAGAGTCCCGTACAGACCAAAGATCAAGGATCTGTGCTGTGAGCAAAGAGAGACCCGTGTCAGCACAATTCACGGACATGATGTATAAATCTGACTTTATGATACTAAGGTATTAGGCACAATGATGACAACAATGAACGAGACAAATTCACATTTAAAAATGAAGAATGAACAAGCATTAAAAATGAATGAAAAAAAAACACGATTGCATTCATATTTTATTGTTACCTTGCATCCATCTATACCAATCTTCATAATAGGCAGGGAAATAGGACAGAGATATTTAAAACATGGTCAATCGTTTAAATGTGTTGCATAACACGACAGCACCAACTTGTGTAACTTGTGTTTACGTTGGAAGTCTACTTTCCAGAATTCAAGACACACATAAAAGTCATGCATTTACAGGATTCACAATTGTGTTAGTAAGTACGTCTCAAAACAGTGGGACCAAAGGAAATATTATATTGTGCACGCACCTTCGGAGCAACGATAGAAAAGATTTTGGCAAAGATCACATGACCAGCGAGCGCAAAGACTATATGGTTGCGGAATGTAGTGAACCACATCATCCATTCAAAGTCAGCTACATCCTGTGAAGAAACATCAGCAACATCGCTGTATTATGTCTCATGTTACAACGCACATTAATAATTCATTCAGTAGCCTACCATTTTCCTGCCAAAATAATGCCATCCTGGTTGTACACTCTCTTTGAAGGTCTTTCTGTTTACATTCTCTGAACAACAGAAAAAGGTAGGGGTGAGAAAACATAAGTGTAATGTCCTTGTGAACCATGCTGCAGCTGCATTATGTGATTGATGTTTTAGTGATAATTTTAATTGCTAGGCTTGTCTGTATTATGTAATGTACTTGAAACTCAGATTTTCATTTTCTCTCAATGTGTTATAATCTCTGTCAGGGATTACCATCGAGCCAGATTAAAATGTGCTCTGAATTTTTAACAATGGAAAGACACTCACATATTTCTGTTGTTGTGTTAGTTAGGGTAATACATTAAGTATAAGTAATTGGTGCAAGCTGCACAGTTAGGATGACCATTTCAGGAGGTATAAAGTGAGACAAGAGGGAAGGAGTAAGTGGTGCAAAACAGTGAATAACAATACGCCTCAGTGAGTGATGGACTGTGCCATTCGCAGGGTCACACTGAGAGCATTCATGGCAGCATGTGCTTCATGTTTCTGATATGGGCTTTAATTAGCTCAGAGTGTCACCTTTTCAATATAACCACAGGGAAGGTTAATAACAGATAATTATATCATCCCTAAATAGCTCTAATTTCATTAAGACACTAAAGACATGGACTCATTCTTTATCCTTATTTTGATTGCTTGGGGGTGAATTTTATATGTAACATGGCATTTTTGGCATGTGGTATTTTTAATGCTGAAGATGGTCTGTGCTCAACTTTCTATATGCCCCTTAAATATTTCTAAAAATGTCATACACTCACCACTTGAAGCTTCAAGTATCCAACTGCTTGCCCATACCATGGCCCCGGCCAGCACTGCAGTGTAGAGATACAGTTCATATCTGGGGAGAGCAGCCTTGATCCCCATGGTCTCTCTGCAGAGAAGACTGTGGGTTATGACCATAGACTTGAATCAATGGCACACAGAAGTTAATTTGGGCTGGATGTGTGACACTTGACAGTTAAAGAGGAAATGCTTACGTGGTAAATAACCATTGCATTGTGTCATTACTTAAAATACAAATAATTTTTTAGTACCCTTTGTTGAATACAGCCTACATCGCTCATATTAACATGTACTCGACAGACGCTGACCACACTATATGAGGTGATATCTTGCAATATGCCTGTAGAATCAGGCATGGACATATAGGACTCCAAAAGAGTGGATCCTCGGAATCAGCCTCGTCAGCTGCGCAACCCTACCCCTCCTTCCTATTATAGCTCTCACAGTTGGTCTTGCTGTACAGGAGGCAGCTGCAGTGCTATGTGATCCATCTGAGAGGCGCTTGGGACTCACTTCAAGAATAATTGGCCTTGACTGTATGGCCAAGAATGGTGATCAAAACTAGAAAACATACTTTAGGCGACTGTAGAATAGACTAGGTATTTTTCCTCAATTGGATATATGAGGCTTCAAAGTTTGTATGTGGGGCGCACTTGGACTTTAAAGTGTTGGGTCAAGTCTAAACCCTTCTAAATGTAACCATGGCTGCGGAACCCGGCAAAGCGTCCAGCATACATAATGTGATTTATATGGTCCTCTCCATGCACACACACACACACACACACACACACACAGGCACACACATATATTGCCCTTTGTATTTTATTAATCTAACTCAAAACACTCGGTTTTACTAACCTTTTGCATCCGCTTTATTGTTAAGGCAGGTTTGTGGACTTTGTTGCCAGGTTCTTGAGTGAAAAAGAAAAGAAAAAGGGCAATGGAAGAAGAGCAGGTTCACTTCATCCGTCTTGAGGGGGCTTGCCGCTGCTGATCGCCAGCCTGGGCCAGTCAGGATGTTGCGGACTCGCGGCGGGAGGAGGAGGTGGTGGGGGATATATTTATCCTTACAGCTCTGCAAAGAGGGGTGGTCCATAACTCGGCTAGCACCGTAGGCCTAGAAACATGCAAGAAACACATTTAGATACAGATGTAGGGGGCAATAGAACATTGGAAATCAGTCAATTGCATAACATTTGCACCCAATTAGGCCGATAGGCTACAAAGAGGCTATGCCTATTCATGTCTGAACATGTTGGCCTTATAAGCTAGGCTATAAGCTGCAAATTGATTGTTTACAGTGTGTTTGTCGGGACACCCACGCACAAAAAAAGTCGTTCACTACAATAAAAAGAGCAATCTGTGTGTTTTTAATTTCGACACTAGATGGCGCCTCAATGCAGATTAATTTTACATTAACATAAACTTTTCCCTCTGCAGGTTTATTACTAGATTGTTACTATATAATTATTATAGGTTATGATTATTATTGCAATGGGATTACTACATCATTTATCATTTTACGCTATGGATCCAAATCACAATGACAAGTGCTTGTGTAGGCCTATATGCTACAAGAAGCTCTGGTCTGATTATTTCCATAGCTATCTCATGTATAATGAAATGTTATTTCAACTTGACGTCCATTGCCAAACCGCTACCTTACAAACTTGTCAGTCTTGACAACAATCTCATATAATTACCCTAATATTGCTTTTCGAAGATGTTAACATTATTATAAAGTATATAATATTATAAAGTGTATATATATATATATATATATATATATATATATATATATATATATATATATATATATATATATTATATATATATATATATTCTGGAACACTACACTGCCTAAAATTGTTTAAAAAGAGAAATGGACAATCTAATCAAACTGAAGTTCCATACAGGGACCAGAAGAGATTGGTGTTTTTTTTACGAGTAGTAAGTATTTTAGGCTGCATGTTTTGGGGGTTTGAACAACTCTCTGACTGACTTCCTGTAGTTTACAATCGTTTCTGCACAGGCGTACAAGTCTAATTTTTACGGCTACCACAAACGTGCTAACAAGGCTAGTTGCTAACTTTAGCTAAGGGTCTATGCAGCGTAGTTTATTCTTTAAGTTGCAGTTGCACTTCAGTTTTTACCGTAATTAAGTAGTTTGCATTTATTCTAAATTACGACAGGCTATAAATGACATTCACTGTCTGGCTTTCACACACCACTGTGCTAGCTGGCTGGCTACCACAACACTGCGCCTCGGACAGACGGTGACGCACGGCGCCTAGCTCCGAGCTGCTCATCCCCATCTTTAACTAAGCTAACGTTAGCACACGAAGAAAGCTCGCTAGCACGGATACCCTCTGGGAAACAAAGCTGCGAAATTCACCCGCCTAAATGGACCACATGTCCATAATAACCCAGGTTTCCAATCCGAAGGAGGAGGAAATACTATCTTTAATCAAGATAAAGGTAAGAACACACTAAATAAACTAGTTTCCCTACTGGTAGCGTGCTAGTCACTTTCTCTACCAAGGTTAGCTCGCGTTTGTTAGCCGCATCTTTAAAACAAGACACGGATCAGTGGCTATAAAGGTTAGTTTTAAACCCAAAGCAAAGCACATCTTTAGTTTGAAACTTTGTTACGCAACAAGTTTATATGAGCGGCCTTTTTCGACTCGTGTGTTATGAAAATCTGCAAAGCGCATGCTGATGTAGTAAAAGCGCTTTGTTTTATTTTGTTTGTGTGCTGAGGGATCTGTGAAGTCCGAACTTTTTGTTTTTGTTTTTTTTTGCAAACATGCTATTTGATAGTTAAATTACCGTCGACTCATCTGTGCTTGCGTGAGTGCTTGGTTGTGATCAAGTAACTCCCAAGTTCCAGCTGCCACAAACTGTCAAATTCACTGCAGTGCAATTGTTTGTTTTTATTCTAGGGCATAGTTTTCAATACAAAGGAGAGGGTTAATTTACAATGTGATTAAAACAATGGCCCCTCATTGTCCGATTTACACATTCATTATGCACAAATCCTGTCACTCAGTAGTGGATTGTATTGATGGCGAAATTGTATCCCAAGTCACACCTGAATACGCTGTAGTGGAGGGTCCATGTCCATTCATAGACACAGGGTCCGGGTCACTCCAGCCCAGAAACCTCTATCAGAGTCAAGCCATACACCTCTAACTCCAGTAATACAGTATAAGCGCTTAAAGTGCAATACAATTCCCTCTCAGCGCCAAATACTCTCTGACCCTCAAAGTTTTCAATTTTGTAAAAAAACATGTTTTACAGGATTAAATCATACATGGACTCTGGATAGCATAATAGAAATGTAAGTCTATTACATTTCCATATTTGTATTATAGGTGCAGTGGCAGTTTATTATAATCTTTTTTATTTTCTCTTTTTTACCCATGAATAACTACTTATTTAATATTGACATCTTTTCTTTTTATGATAAATCAGTTTGGAACACACACCTTACCACTGTAGTGAAGAAAAAGGTTGACAGAATGCCTTGATTTTCATTCATTTCTGATAATCTCTCGAAGGGTTAAAACAGCCTGCAAACAGATTACACAATACAATCTGCTTGCAAGAAGCGGATTATACAGGGATACAGTAATCGCTACAGTACTATTTGACTAACATGCATTGATACTTGACTTTAATGGCTCTTTTGCCATTGTCAAACCCTCCAGTGTTCCCTGAAGTTAAGTCTGTGATTAGGCGCCTATGATATGCGTTTCATCAATTAAGAAGCACTGTTGTTGTTTTAATTTGATTTTCCCTGGTTTTCTGGGCTGCTGCACAATGTCCTTATTAGAAGAACTTACATTTTCTAATCTTTCTAGAACAATATTTATATATAACAGGATTATTGCGTTTTTTTTTAAAAACAATTTCAATCAGAAGGTTCATGAATAATCGCTATTAGGGCAAGGGCATAATCTTTATGTTGTAAAGAAGCAAAAAGATACAGTACCAAACAAAAAGACAGGAAAGACATCCTAAAATCTACAAGTCTCATTAAATTTAAACTAAAATGTTACACAGTTGGTTTTTCATAAAAAACAAACAAAAATCAGGACAAAAACGAGGCTAAAATGGAACTTAACTAGAGAAATAATGACTAAAACTGAACCTTTGCACAGATGTATATTCTGCATTTTTTTGACTTTGTGATTTACGTCTAGCAATATTGGGTATTGTGCAACCGTAGTTTTTTGTTTAGATATGCTTGTGAACTTCACAGGTGATGGTACTTGTCCAGGCTCCAGTTTGTCTGGACAGACTGTAGCCACCTTCGCCTACAGTGTGGTACTGCCTTTTGCCTTATGACATGTGTGTCCTGTTTAAACGCCAAGCCTTTACCTAAATATAGAGCCACAGGCCACCACTGTGACCTCAGAGCAAGTATAACTTTCACAAAGATGACAATGGCTATTATTGTATATTCCCATCATCTCTTAGCACTGAAGTGTAGAAAATATAATTCACAATTACTTTAACGAAACTAGCTAAAGCTATTTGAAACTCTGTATGCTGTACGTAATAAATGATAAACACCAGCGGGAGAACTGGAGCTTATGTTTCAGAATTGAAACTGATAGTAAAAGGAAATAGGTCATGTCCTTATTTAACCTTAGTGTCACAATATGAAGCTTCCCATTAAACAGACTAAAACTAATTTATGGACCCCGTTGCAAGAAGGCTATTTTTAGCCTTGCATGCAATGCTACGCGAATGCCCTTTGTTTTAGATGGAAGGCACTGTCACTTGTGGCTTAACTTAATATAACTTAAAACTTAACTTAAACTTAAAATAATTTAAATAGTTGCACCAACATGTATTACAATTGTTAAACAAAACTATTGTGTGAACAAGCAAATTGTTCAGTGGTTGTTTGCGCTGGATGAATGTTTTGTTTTGTATTTTATTTGACAGCAACATCTATTGAGCATTAAAACTTAAATTGAGATGCTTGATTTTTATTTGTTTGTAATAATTTGTATAAGTAATCTGATTGGCTATAATTATAGAAAGTAATTAGAAGTAAGAGTCACGTTTCTCAAATGCTGTATGAAACATGAGGGCACAGTTAGTGCTCTGCAATAATAACAAATTATTACAACCAACAATTATCTAGACATATTTCAAATAAAATGAGTTGAAGTAGTTAACAGTGATTTTATTCAGAAATACGATTTGTACAGTTGTACAGCAGCAAATGCATGTTCTGTGGAAATTTGAATTGTATTTTATTACCAATAAATTAACAAAGGATTCAAATTAAAAGGTTTGAATTATGCCTTATAGATGAATTTATAAGATGATAAAAAATATAACATTGTTTTGACGGGTGGATTGTAGTACTATCTCTGGGTCTTGTTCTTGGTGGAAATGAAAATGAGAAAGGGAAGGATGAAGTGTAGTGTCTGAAGTGTCAAAGGTTTTGTGGTTGCTGTAGTTGCTGAGGAAAATCTCATTTATCAACCTTTCGCCTCGGCTCGCCATGAGCTCTGGGTGATAACTGAAAGAACAGGATTCAGGCTATGAGCAAAGTGCTTGTAATAGGGCTGCAACTAACGATTATTTTGGTGATCGATTAATCTATTATTATTTTTTTTTTATTATTATTACTATTAATCAATTAATCGGTTTGGCCGTGAATAGTGTATGAAAATCCTTTTTTTATTAACACACAAATCTAAAGTGGCGCAGCTTGAGGAGATGTTGATGGAGTAAACTTAAGGCAAGTGTTTTTGGAGGCTCTTCGTGCTAATTTGCTTCCTGATTGGATGAGACACACAGATATTATGACATTTCAATGTACCAAATAGGCTGCACTAAGATTACTTTACGATTAACGAGTAATCGCTGCATGAATTGTGTAGAAAAAAATATTTTTATTTTTTATCACAAAAAGCTAAGGTGGACACTTGAGGACGTATGATGGCGTAAACTTAAGTAAATGTTTGGAGGCTTTGGTGCTAATTCTGCTTCTGATTGGATGAGACACAGACAGATATTCATGAAATTTACAATGTACAAAACACTACAGACCCTAACTATAAAAACAAAGTAGGTTTCCATTAAAAATGAAAAATATTCATGTCATTTTTGCTCTATTTGAGTCTGTGTTTACTAGAAAACGATTACGAATTAATTGATTTACTAAATAACTATTTCAATAATCGATTAGTTTATCGATTAGTTGTTTCAGCCCTAGCTCGTAATGAGTTTCTCTGCTGGTGAACTGAGTACTATAATAGAGTGAAGAACTCAGTTACCCAAGTGGAGCTCTGTGTAGAGCCCCTGCTCCTCCACTTTGAGGAGAGCCAGCTAAGAAAATGTGCTTCTGACATGCTGGAGTGACTGTTTATCTTGGTTGTGCTGGGAACGCCTCAGGAGAGAAGTGTGTGGGTTGAGGGATGTCTGTATGACTTTATAAAAATACTGCTTTTCTGATCCAGTTCAGGATAAGCAGCGGTGCTGCCTTCATTTATTGCTTTATGATTATACAAAGTGTAGTGTTTAAACTTGATCCACTTTCGAACTGACACATATTAAGCCTGTGTGACATGAGAGTCATGGGAAACTCCCATTTGTAACATTGTAGTAAAACTGATTAATGATTTACTTTTCCTGGAGCTGGACTGACAACATCCAAGATGCCAAGAACAGACTACATTTTTTTCTTTGCTGGCCAACAATTTCAAAGCATTCTTGGTGTTAAGGCCGGAAGGCCGAGTGGGTGGAGAGGAATGCATCTTTGTATAGCCTCCGCAGAGTCTTGGGGCCTCCCTCCTCCCCTCACGCATGTCCAGGCTGCTTCAGTCACTCACCTGCCAGCTCAAACTTAGGAGGGAAATAAAGCACGCTTTCCAAATGGAGACCTGAGGGCCAATGAGGTTACAGAAAGTATGACGGGCAAAGGAAGGAGGAGTGTGCAGTTTTCAGCCTGTCACTATTAATAAAAGTCTTATTTAAGCTCCACTCCATAGTTGTTGTGTTATGAGAAATGGGCGCACTCAGAACTGTCACTGATAGTGTCTGAAGTCTCCAGGCCTTTTTTAATTGATGCTTTTTCTGCCAAATCCTGCAATCAATCCCAAGAGTACAGTAACTCTTGGAAAGTCTCCCTTCAGGGCGTGACGTCACGTGTTTACACACGAGTCCCATGTGTGTTCTTTTACACATGCAACATTTGTCAAGCTCGATCTGCTCAATTCTATGTTCAAAGAGAATACAAATTTCAGACAATTATTGAAAATATAAAATTAATTCCAACTTGAGTCTGCAATAATATCAGTTCAGTTCACCAGATCAAATTTTGGCTTATTATTTAATGAAGTAATAAACCAAAATTATAACTTTTAGTAACTTTTCAAAGTTACGTTTTCAAAACTTTCCTAGTTATGACCCCATGTACAACAAGAACAACTAAGTCACAAACACAAGTTCTTTGGGTAACACGCCTGTATTGGGGCATTAAAGGGGCTGTGTGGAGTTTAGCAGTTTTGTACTCGCAATTGCCCCCTCAGGCCAAACGCGTAACTGCAGCCTCGATGATAAGCTCGTGCATGAGGCGCACAGGCTTTACAAGCACCAGAAAAGGCCAGGGCTCATTCTACTCACCAGGGCATTGCTGGAGCATGTATGAGACATTATTAAGACATTTTAAATTTGTATACATTTATTTGTGGTTAAACTTATGTATAGTCCCTTTTAAGGTTAATTAACTGAATTGGTCTCAGTGTGATGGGGCAGGTGAGTATGGGGTGGACAAGGTATCACAAGTGCTTTACAGATTACAACATTTAAAACAATACTCCCCGCATCATAATCATATATATATATATATATATATATATATATATATATATATATATATATATATATATATATACACATTATTTATTTATTTTTAGCTCTCTGTCTCCCTCTCTGAAGAAGGTCCTGCTATATAAATGTGCCAAGAAGAACAGAGCCCACCTCAGGATTTTTTTGTTTTATTAGTTCAATCGAAATACAGCAATAGCCATGCTCCCTTTGCTCTGCCCAATCCCGTCAGACCTTGGAAGCTAAGCAGGGAAGGGCCTGGTCGGTACTTGGAGACCGTTTAGTAACACCAGGATGCCTGGCGAATGTAGTGTGTGAGTGAGTGGTTGGTGGTGGTCGGAGGGGCCGATGGCACTGACTGACTGCCTCGCTTCCGTCAATCTACCCCAGGGCAGCTGTGGCTACATCAGTAGCGTACAACAGTGACAGTGTAGTGCTTTGAGAAACTTGGTAATATAGGCTTGTAAAGCGCATTACAAGTGCAAGGCATCATTATTATTATTATTATTATTATTATTATTATTAATACAGTATAAATAATTTGGATGTTTAACAATCTTTGTTGCACACTTCAGTGACTTTTTAGTTAGAGAAAGGGTGGCCTTTGCAATTTTGTTTAATGCATTTTCATTAAATACACTAAATATATATATTTAAAATATATTTACAGTTCACCGTTATTTTGTTTAAAATGGGGGAGAAAAAAATCGAATCGTAAATCAAGTTTTTTTATTTAAAAAAATCGCAGATTTTTTGGGGGAACTGAATGCCTTACACCTACTGCACTCTATTTGCAGAACAAGCCCTGAAAAGGTTATTGGTAAACTCCTTTTTATTTAATGCTTTGACATTGAATGATCTTCAAGTATGAATTAAAATAATATTTTTTGTTGTTCTCATACTCTTTTCATTATACGGTCCACACGATGAACTATTAGTCATTATTTTGTCAAATTTTTTCACAGCGTCCCAGTCAAAAAGCAGCCTCAAAAAGCAGAGGAATCGGAGCATCTTCAGCACATTATTCTGCTGCTTCCGCAATTACAATGTGGAGCCTCCAGCCGCCAACACCACCAGCATCCTGCCTCCCCCGGTCGAGGAGAACGGGTCCCCTCCAAAGGTGGGCCCCCTGTACAGACCCATCTGCTTTTCCCCATGTTTGGCTTCTAAGTCTTAAGATTTTAACCTCATTTTGTAGCCTATGTGTTTTTATGTCATTTACTTTTCTTTGTGAATGTGAGCCTCCCTTTTGTAAAGTATTTAAATCGCCTTTTCCTCCCCACCCCTTGTTTTTGTGTTTGCGTATGTATATTTCTCTGTGTTGTAGTGTGACCAGGTCGAGGTCATCCCTGTCCCTAGTGTATGTATTGCCTTTTTTTCCTTTTCCTGTGCTTGTGGCTGAGAGGATTGGCGCTGCTGCTTTTTGCTTGTGTGGGCTCCTGTGCTACTCATTGATATCCAGCTACACTTAATTTAATAGTTTTATTTTTATGATAATTTCTTTTAAGATGCGGAAGGTTAAATGGACTATGGGGTAGACATTTACTAAAGGGGGGGGCCACCAATGTGACTCTGCGAGTAGTACATAGTGATATCTATTCGGCTCCCTTGCAGTATATTGTACTTGCACACATTTGTAAAACAATATAAGCTCACTGTGCACAGTCTGTAATCATGTTATCAACTATTTTTAGCTTGGGAAACCCAAGAGTAGCCCTGTCACAGCCCAGTTTATGTTCATTTAGTTTGTTGGCATTACCTGACTGACTGCTCTGCTTTACTCCCTGAAAGTTGTGAAACATGTACTCATCCACGTGAAAAATGTGCATGTTAAGAATGCTCTAGGAAAGTTAGGAGTAATTTTCAACCATAACCACTAATTTATGCTTATTTAGCCTCATGATTTGAAAATGGGGAAAGTTTGGTACAGAGCCTTTAGCCTTTAAGGAATAGGCCACCGTTTTTCCATACTGAGATATGTTCTTACCTGAGCTTAGACGAGTTGATGCGTAAAGCCCAACGTGCACCGAGACGCTTTGACGCACGGCGACACTGGACCCCATATCCACGGAGGAAAACGCATGCTTTTAACCATCCTGCAGAGGTACATAGTGGCAGACAAGAGACCACCATAAACTTTGCTGGGAGAGACGAGAAAAGCCAATGGACCAAAGACGTTGCTAGCATTTAGCCTCTCCCAGCATATTCCTATAGCTCCAAACTGGGGTGAAGTTGGAAGCTACCAAGCTCTTCCACGTTTTCCCTATTTAAATACAGTTGCGTGAAAAGTTACACGATCCAAGTATAGTTACACAAAATGAAACATGTCAACTTTCTAAGGGGATAAAACGAGCTGTAGGAATATGCTGGGAGAGGCTAAATGCTAAATGCTAAATGCGTTAATCATCAACTCGTCTAAGATAAGAACATATCTCAGTATGTAAAAACGGTGGCCTATTCCTTTAAAGTGCTGCATGGGTGACACATGGTGGTTTGTATAAAAGTTACTCTTGCATTAAAATGACTTGACAAGAAGAGACCACTCCAACAATTATGCATTAGCTCATGTTCAAGCTATTTTGCTAATTTACATGTTTACTTTAATTAATTGCTTCTTATCGTGCTGCAAACAAAGACATAGTTTATTACTAGGCATTATTGGTCCACATCACAATGTCAGCCGGGCTCAACCAAGGTGGTGGGCACAGCATTGGGCATTGTTGCATGTGAATGGGGCAGTCCTTAATACTAATGATGCTGGTGATGGAATAATAAACATCTTCTCCATAAAATCACTAGGTATCAAGGAACTTATTTAAACGCATTACACTGACATGGCTGCTCTTGCTCTGTTTATGGGGCCTTTCTAAAATAACTTATGTTTCAAGCTATAGTTCCATAGCTTGAAACATTCATTATCTGCCTTTTCGTGGCTATACAACAGCTGTTTGCAACATGGAAAATCTCCTCTGCTCAGCCCTTTTTATGTGAAATATATTTAATAAGTGCTCTCTGCCTGTCTTTCTCAATCGTCCTCACCTTCCCCGATCATTCACGAAATGTTTTGTTCTGTCGTATCTCTGTAGCCACCAGCCAAATACCTCCTTCCAGAGATCATGATTTCTGATTACGGCAAAAAGTGTGTAGTGATTGACCTGGATGAAACTCTCGTCCACAGTTCATTTAAGGTAAGAAGGGGCCCATCTGTTTGCTGTGAGATTGTTCAATAGAGGGAAGTGAGGTTACAGTATAGCAACAGGAGACAAATGAGGGTCAAGTGTGCATCATTATTATTATTATTATTATTATTTGTTGTGACCATCAGTACAGGACATTTAGGGTGGGAAGTGGGAATTATTAGAATGATGCAATATGAAGTTACTTGGTGTAAAGACAAGACAACATCAAAATCGTGGTCTGAACTGTAAGAAAATTGTTATTTGACCCAGCCCCCATATCGCCCACCCCTAATTTAAGAAATAAAGTTATGTAAATCTAAAGAAGTAAAGTTATATAAAGGGGAAAGTTTAATTACATGTAAAGTACAGAAACGTGAAATGGTCACATACTTTGGTGCAACAATAAGTTGACAATGGAATCTAATATCTAAAACTATATCGGGGCAATAGTGGGATCAGAGTTCAGTGTCTTTGCAGGAGCTGGGGAAGGAGTGGGGGTATTTATTAGTAAATTGACATATTTATTAAAATCTTTTGGCTTAATCGTCATTTCTAAAGTTCATGAAGGCAGAACACTGTTGTTTGATATTTGTCTGGCATGACCTCTGCTGGCCTGGTTGTAAATTGCATACATAATTAACTGGATTTCTTGCTTTTTTTTTTTTTTAGCCTATAAGCAACGCAGACTTCATTGTTCCAGTGGAGATTGACGGTATAGTTCATCAGGTACGTCGCCACACTGTGATTGTCAACTACATTTACAGGATTTCTGAAGCGGGGACCAGAAGATGGAGGCGGTGATCCAGTTCAAGTAATCCAGGATAGGCTGTGTGTGTTCCTGGTTGGCCTATTCATGATTACTTGCACTGGATGGCAGCCATTGACTCAGCGAGGTCTCCTGAAAAAATAAGTAAATGTTGTAGCATGTAAGAAAAGCATGATTTATGCCTTTCTTTGGAAGTGGAATATGGCTGTGCCATAACAATCAGCAGTACAACAGAATGTGTTGCACATTAAGGCCAAAGTTTCATCAAGGCAATAAAGAAAACATACAAGACCCAAACACAAAAGTGCTATCTGCGCTTGTTAAGAAGAGCAACTGATACAGGAATAAAAGAGTGTTTGTATTGGTTGTTTTGTAAAGAGCACATGAGAAGGTTCTTTGAGAATGTTTTTTGCCTGTGCCAGGACTGAGGATTCAAAGTGTGTTTGTAAAGAAGCCTGCCAATAATTTTCATGGCATTTCGGACCAATTTCTTAATTTTGGTTTTACACAGGACAGTAAGAGGGCCGAACCAGGCAACCATGCCGTATCTGATTAGGCTTTCCAGAACAGCATTGTAAATCACATTATTTTTATGCTCACACTTAACAATTTCATTCTTAAAAAATGAAGCCTCTGCTACAATTCCACTTGAGTAGGTTGTCTACATAAACATCGAGATATTTGAAGGACTTCAAATTTCTATTTCACTGTCACCAATAAAGATTGGGTCATGTGACCTAAGATCATCTCTTTGGTTTTACCTATGTTAAGAGTCAGGTGGTGGTCAACGCACCAGGAATGGAAAGGGTCGATTTCTTCAAAGTACATACATTTAAACACAACATGATTTACTACAGTTAAAGATTACATTTTGTTTACAGGTTTATGTGCTGAAAAGGCCTCATGTTGATGAGTTTCTTCAAAAAATGGGCGAACTTTTTGAGTGCGTGCTGTTCACGGCCAGCCTCGCTAAGGTATGATTGGAACACTTTACATCTGCTTTAATATACTGTAATTGTTATCTTAATTTTCACTCCAATCTGCTTCACTTTCTGTGTCTTGCCCCTTGTACAATAATACATGGGTAAGTTTATAAATGAAGGGACTAATTATTACCGTCTGCTCCTGTAGTGTCAATGTAAAGTGAGTAGCTGCTGTGCATTTGGTCATAGTATAGTAGTATTATGTATTAATACATAGTATTATGACAATCTTGGTTTCCTTAGCTGCCAGTATGTCTCTGAAAGTGTAGTTTCACACATTTGTGTGTAATGCATTCTCTTCCCTGCAGTATGCAGACCCTGTGGCAGATCTGCTGGACCAGTGGGGCATGTTTCGAGCGCGGCTCTTCAGAGAGTCCTGTGTTTTCCACAGAGGAAACTATGTCAAAGACCTCAGTCGACTTGGACGAGAACTCAGCAATGTTATTATTGTTGACAACTCACCTGCTTCCTACATTTTTCACCCGGAAAATGCTGTACGTGATATTTTTAAAAATATAAAACATACTTTATTACACAGACATCCATGTTACTTATAAGCACCATATTGTTTAGATGATTATACAGACGTCATCAAGACTTGCCTCCATTACATGGTAGCTGCTAGCCTGGCACGAGCCAGACTGATCCTCCAAGTTAAGAGATGCATGGGGATACAGTCTGGAATTGTGCGATTTGGATCTCGCTTGCTCTAGTTCAAACTGCGATCATTAGCCCCGCCTCGAGTCTCGATTTGGAAATTGCGTCCTATTACCACAATTCCAGACTGTCTTTATATGTATTTATAAATAAAGTCAGTCTGGCTTTATGTCAGGCTAGGTAGGGTTTTAAATTATTAAAATAGTATTACATTTGATTAAGGCTTTAAAAGCATTACATATAACAAAAAAAAAATTCATTGTTTGTGCATTAGTCACATAATTGTTCACGATGTTATTTTGTGACTCAATGTACTTGTGCTATTTAAAATAATTTCTGAAAATGCTCCTTGATAATAGTCTGTAAATTAAGACCTAGTTGGAAATGGAGCCAAAAATAGACAATGAGCAATGAGTTTAACTAGCAGCATGGATAATCGATGAGGAAGAATGCTGCACAGCAATGCTAAATGTCCTAATAACTTTAAGGTATGCTTCTTCAAATGGTGTATTTTGCAATTCAAGTGGTTCACCCCGGTTTAGTTTTCTTTCTCATATTGTCCTGATTTGGATCAATGCCCACTCTTTCAAAATTACTTCATCCAACCAATCCTGCATAAAAATGTATAAAATACGTTCTTCAAACTGTCCAACTCCTTTTGCTCATACTAATTATTATTTTAATTAGCAGAACAATTCATCTATATCATTTTAAAATGTTTTATTAATATGTTATTTATTTATATAAATATAAATTTGGCCCGCCCTAGTAAGATAAAATTCACCATGATGGCATTCAAAAGTCTTCAATTTCACTTGGCCAAAGCTGGAGCTACCCTGCATTATCAAATAAAATAAGTAATAATGGCATTTACTGTTGTGCAGGTCCCGGTGCAGTCCTGGTTTGACGACATGAATGACACAGAGCTCCTGGACCTGCTGCCTTTTTTTGAGGGACTTAGCAAAGAGGAGGAGGTCTACGGCGTACTGCAGAATCTCAGGAGCAGGTAGCAGGACGAACTCGAGCACTACGGCTGATCTGTACCCTCCTCTGTGTCCATCCGTGCCCTAAAACCTATGCCACACCTCTCGGACTCAGGCAGATCCTCCAAAACGTGCCCCTTTTGTCACTGCCACAAGGGGGAGCCCTGGAGTCTCACTGTGGAACCCCAGACATAACCCGTCTGCTCGGAGACTGGCCTTTGCCTTCTGAGTGCCATCAGAAACTCAAACTCCCAGAAGCACCGTCACTGACCTCACCAGAACAGAGCAGGTTGAGTGGTGAGAATTACTAAGAGGATTGAACTCTGTTTTTTATTTCAAACATGCAAAGTTTTAGCAAGGGGATAGTGCTTGTTTTAAAAAACAAAAAAGGAAAACAGATTTTCAAGACATGTTTTGTGGCACTACACAAAAGTCTAAAAGATTTTGTCCTCGTCGTTGCTATGCAGGCAGTTTCTGGTGATGGTAAGGACTGTGACTCTTCTTACTAAATGAAGTGCCTTGTGTGAAAGTAGTTTATATGAGATGTTTTGTAAATGGCATATTTCAGAGTACTTAGTCTTTTCACAGAAAATATGCTTTAAAGTGGACACAGAACTATCTCTTTATATAAAAAAAAAGTTTAGCTTTATTTTTTTTTGGTTGATCATCAAAAGCTGGGTAAACATCTTCATAGTATTTTCCCCCTCAGTGACCTTGTGCCATTATGTAGACGTTACTTTGTTCTTTCTGCTTTACTCTTTGTAGGAATGCTGTATTTTATTTTATTTGGAAAAGGACAATGTTTGCGATGTGAGTTTATGGCCCATTAATAGTAGTAAGAAATAGTGAAAATGTTCAGATAAAACTGTGCCATTCTGTTTTGCATTTGTTGTAGTTTTTTGTTTTATTGGCCAAATGAGGATATTCGTTTTGTCTTTGAGGGTTTCACTTGTTCCCATTGGTGAGCATAACATAGGTTTATTATTTGACACGTCAATTTGTATGTCTTTGTTACAATGTCCTTTTTGGCTATGAGTATTTCTTTGGCAGCGTTGTACACCAATGCAGAGGTGTCTTTACATTTAAAATGGTCACAGATCTGACAGTGAAAAGGTCCAGTGCCATGTTTTTTGTACCTCCTTATGAGGTTAATGTTGAGTATTTTAGGATAGTGGTTGGTTGAGTCCGGACAGCAAGACTTTTAAACTGCTTTTCACCTCAGTGCCTGTTTGAGAGGAGCCACACAAACCGAATGCTGCAACATTAGCCACTACCACGGCAATAACTCTGAGGTATTTATTTACCGTTGTGTGTCTTGAGTGTTTATCACAAAGCATTGCAACAAATTATCAGTGTGTCTTTGGTTCAAATTCAGACCTCCCTGTATAACACTATTCATTTCAGTGTTCATATTTTTACATTTATGATAAGTGGCCAATCAAAGGTATTGTTTCCTTGGACAAATTGATGCACAGGATTTGCCATATATTTGCTAAATAGAGCCAAACCTGTTTGGACAAATATCTGTGAAACAAAGTCAGTTCAGTCTAAACCATTTCAGAAAATGATTATTCCTCCTGGTGATGCGTGAAATACTTTGTCTTGCCATTATGGTAGTAAGCGTTTTGCTCAAGGTGGTTCAGTGCAATGTCTTTTTTTTACTCTTCTCAACTCCGTGGTCTCCTTTCTGATGTTTGTATCATTGTAATATTTTTCTACCTTTCTCTCGTCAGTATTTGGTTAAACCTGTTGCATACTTTTCATTGTTTCCTGTTGATGTTCCAGCCTCCACCAGAGTTTTTTCTCTTGCCTTTTGGTAAAATCTCAGTCAGGGGTAGTCCTTTCACGGGACGTGTGCTTGTATACCAGCACAAACTTTCTCTTCACATTTTCACGACTCATTGATTTAACACTAGGGCTGAAACAACTAATCGATTAATCGACGACTAATCGATTATTGAAATAGTTGACAATTTTAGTAATCGATTAATCGTTTTCTGGTTCACACAGACTCAAATAGAACAAAAATGACATGAAAATGTAGTATTTTTGTTTTTATAGTTAGGGTCTGCAATGTTTTGTACATTGTAAATTTCATGAATATCTGTGTCTCAACCAATCAGAAAGCAGAATTAGCACAAAGCGCCTCCAACAAACATTTACTTTAAGTTTACTTCATCGACATGTCCTCAAGCGGCGCCACTTTACCTTTGTGATAAAAAAAATGAAAAAATTAAATTTTCCTACACCATTCACAGCCAAGCGACTAATCGATTACAAAATCATTGTTAGTTGCAGCCCTATTTAACACCAAAGGTCAGAAACACTTGAGTTTAAGGTCATTGCTTTTTCTTTGGGACTGGTTCACTTGTTTTCTTTTGAGTTTGCAGCATGTTGTCATCCTGAGCTTATTTTGTCTATTTCCATAATAAAAAAAAAAGCTTAATTTTATCTGTTATGTCTTTTGTTGTAAAATGTATCATTTTAAGCAAAGGCCAAAGAGTCATTTCCCCTTTTGTAAATTACGTTTAAAGCTACTCATAAGGATTGTCAGACATATTACAATAAATCACATTTGAGTAAGTTGTTTGTGATTTTCCTCTTAACAGTTTGATAATGGTTTAAATTTGTATTGAGCTTTACAAGCCAAGTTTCTCAAGGATCTTCTCAAGTGCTTTGTAAATATAACATGTACTAAGGGCGTGTCCTTTCAAAGTTCATATGAACTTGCCTTCGCAAAGAATGACCTGTTACCGTCAGTGGTTTCCAAAAATGTGTTGGTTAAAAATAGGATGCATCATTTCACAGTTCAAGGTAAAATGTACTTTAGATCAGTAAATGTGAGTAACAACCTAAGACCGTACTGAGCCCAAGCATGAGTATAGTCTACTATACGATTTAAATAACATTAAATCATGTAACACAATACACATTGAAACGGGTGCAGTTGGTTGATATTGAAATATTCATTTATAAAAAAAGACAGTACAGTGCTGAAGAAAATACATGTCTCAACAGTACAATGTTTTGATTTGTCTCAGTTCATTGGAAATTGCCATTGCATACTTGATAAAAATAGATAAAAATGAGAACTGAACTGAAAGACACTATTACCAGTCTAAAAGGTTGTGTATATTGATTTCTGATTGAGATCTTTTAAATGTTTATGTACAAAAACATTCACCCCATTTCCTGAGTATAGCTGTGCAGTCTGTTTTAGCCAGCGTATACTGTAACTAGTAAGTCTTTTTGAAAATAAGGCAAAATAAATTAAACAATCATGGTCTATTATGGGAAAAAGAAACATTATCTTGCATCAAGAACCATAACGTGAACAAAAAGTCCAGCAGATGGAAGGATGTTCCCGGTCTTATTTAGCAGAGGAACATGTCTGTAACCTGCGGACAACTTCAGGTTAGAAACGTGTGAAAACATGATATTAAAGATATTTATTTTAACATACCCATTTGTAGACAATTGAAGGGGATTGTGTATTGAGCAACAAATTCATTACCAGACATGGAGTCGTGGTCTTCCACAACAAATCTCACCAGTGCCAAATCAGGTACGTACACATCAAACTGGAGGTTTTCATTCCAAGACGGGTTAAAACCTACAGAAGAAAATATTTAAAGAATCACTTCAAGGTGTGCTATTGATATACTCTTCTATAGTATGGACTGCAAAAATAATCAAATTAAATAAAAAATTTTTTTTAATGCAGCCATTGAAATAGCAATTTTAATGGCTGCAATATTTTGGAATATTTTGCAATTTATATACCATTATTATCAACTGCGTTGGTCTCTTTGGTAGCCACATCTGCAGGGACTCCATGGATCTCTACTTTAACCAATGGATCCACAATTGAGGACTTCTTTTTATTAATTTTTGGAAGCTGCTGACCGGATATAATCTGGCGATAGATCAAAAAGGCATAGAAATGAACAATAAAATATACACTACTTTAAGACGATGAGGTTACTAGAAAGTCTCCAACCATGAGATGAAGGGTCTTGTGCCGGAGCCAGTCTCCTCTGGTCAGGGTGATGGGGTCAAAATCTGTGGCCTTGTCTCTCATATAGGCCGGTTTCAAGATGTACCCACTCTTACCATTAATCATGAATCTGCCCTGGTTCACATGCATGTCCTCACATGATGTCTGAAAGTTTAAGGCCACTAGAAAGAAGAAAAAACGGGTACAGTGGGTTCAAAATGTATTTGTTTTATTCATTCATTTCATTTAGTCATTATTTTTATAAAGCAACTGGTTCTTAAACTTTTCACTCTAAAACACCACCTGATAAAGATACTGTATTTGACCTTCTAAGTATCGCCAGGCCTCGACCAATATTAAATCTAGACTAAATCGGTTGTAAAATTGTTTAAAATTGAACTTAAGTGGACTAATTTATGTATAAGCTGGGTGGAACCATAGACTGTAAAATTTAAGAATGAACTAAGTGAAGTTTCCACCTAGTGTTCAGCACAGGATAAAAATTAAAATAGCAAAAGAAAAAAAAAGGACGTTTAGACATGTGGAGGTAAGAATGACAGGCGTGTGATCAGTTTTAAAGAGGGGCAAAAATGATTCAATAGAAAGAGACTTCAAGGAGAATGCTCCAATTTCCTTACAGCTTCAGGAAGAAGGGGGCTATATTAGTCTTCTAAATCTACAGTCTATAGGTGGACCCCAGGAAGAGTTGTCTCCTCTTAGGTAAAGACGATTTAGTTTTTAAATTGTATTGTTTTTAATCTATTGTATTTCTATTCATGGTTTTATGTACTTATTTAGTTGCATAGCTAGGTTCTGCGTTTGTTTTTGTGATCTTATTTGCAGCACTTTGGAAACATTTTTGTTGTCTAAAAGAGCTAAAAAAAAAAAGTTTATTGAAAAATTACATTCATTAACCCGATATTGAAAGACCCAGAGAAATTAAAAGTAAAATAAAAAGTTTAAGAGGAGAGTAAGAGAAAACGTGACTGACGTAGAACTAGATTGTTATTAAAATTGTATACCAATCTGGCAGCCGGCGTTCCACAGTGACACTGGGTTGTAGTTGGAGGAATCAGTCCTGGAGGCAGCCGGATAGACACGGCTCAACTTGTCCGCATTATGACGAATGTAAGCATTGGCTGCAGAAACGGACTCAAAGTTGAACAACGACCAAGAAATAAATAAAGGGTAAATGACAAACATCCTTACCAGACTCTTCTGCTAGCTTCTTAGCTTTTCCCTCCTTGAAAGACGATATCTCGTAGAAGCCCAGGTTTTTTCTAGCATCCTCAAAACCATTGAAGTGGACACTGTTGCAGTAGATCACCATGTCAGACAGCTCTTTGGCTAGTTTAAGTTTCTTTTTCTTCTGCACACACACAAAAATTTACAAATATAAAACATAAAAACGCATTTGGTCCTGATACAAATGAGATTGAGTTCATATTTAGTGCAGTGGACTTTTTTTTTTGTACATAATTTTTTCTGGTAGAGGAAACGCAGACATGGGGAGAACATGCAAACTTCACACAGAAAGACCCCATCCAGGTGCCGCCCAACCGTCTCATCTGCAAAGCTTTCAAAATCACGGGTGATCCCAGCACCCATCACACAGTCTCTTCAGTGTGCTGCCATCAGTGAGGAGACGGCAGAGTCTACAGCCAGGTCCAGCTGACTGAACCTTCATCCACCAAGGCATCAGGATACTGATTTTCCTCCCCTCCCTGCCTAGACACTGAACTCTGACACCCCCCCCCCCCAAAAAAAAGTTTTTGTTTTTTGGGCTTCTTTCCTCTTTGTATTGTTTGCACTGAGAGATCGGGAGTAATGTCCTTGTAATTCTAAATGTCTTTTTACATGTGGCGACTGACAATAAAATGACTTACTTTGCTCTTTTCTTTCTCCTCATCCTCTTCCTCATCATTGGACTCTTCCTCCTCTGTGACATCTGTGTCTTCATCGCCTGCTTCTTGAGTGAAGACAGACTCCAATTTGTTTAACCTCTTTCCTTTGATCAGGAACTTCCCTTTTAGCTCCTAGATTTGCACAAAGTGTTTGCATAGTATGTAATTAATTATAGGCAAAGGTACTAGAGTATAAAAAATAAATACTAAAGAGTAACGTTACTTTGAAATTATTTTACTCTAGTAGAGGTAGTACATAGTAATGACCCAAATAAATACTCAAGTAAACGTAAAAAGTACTTGAGTACTGAGTGACTGAGTATAAAAGTCTGCTCAATGTTTTAACGTTCTTTAAGAGATCTCATATTGGGGAGATAAAAAATAATTTGACTCAAGTAGCCGTCAAAATACTGTGTGATAAGTTACTTCCAAAGGTTACTAAAGTGAATGTAACTGAGTACTACCTGCTTTTAATTATAAATAACAAAACAAAGTGGAGGCAGACCTCAGGCGATGGGAAGGTTGTGGGCATGCCTTCTCCCAGGGGCTCAGTGACAAGTGCACTGCCCAGGATGGAGCTCATGTGGTGGGCCATGACTTGTTGTTGCTCCACGCTGCAGTGGTTCTCCAGAGACAGGATCACTGGATAGTCTGAGGTCTGCAAAGGAATACAGGCCAGGGTTTAAATTTATTAACTCAGATACTGAGAGATCAGTATCTGCTGCAAGTAAATATTCTTAGAAAAAGGTTTAAAAGTTAAAGTAAATTTCATGCTTAAGTATAGATTTTAAAGACTAAAAATTAAACAATTAATACTTTAAATATTTTAGCATTATACATTACTTGAGAGCATTAATAATCAAGGGGCATGACTATTTTTCCACACTTGTCACTTTCAAATTAACTTCACACTAATTCCCAAAGATTTCTTTTTGCACTTCTGTGTTTTCCCCTTCACTGTAACGTAATCGAATGATTTGTGTCTTTGAATGGGTTGTGTGTCTGTAACTGATTATCAAAGTTATGCTTTTATCTGTGGAGCACTCTGGATTGCTCTGTGCAAGTATTGTGCTCTACAAATAATCTTTTCTTGCGTTGTCTATGGTGCTGTCAAGTTACACACCTTAAATGCGTACTCCTTGATGGCTTTGATGGCGTCTTTGAAGAGGATCTTGGAGGTGAGAGTGTAGCCATGGTAGATCACCGGCTCATCGTCTGATCCGTCCCAACAGTCCAGCTCCACACAGCGGCACCCCTTAATCAGAGCCCTGAGAGAAGCACCCAGTATGATTCAGTGTGCAATTGTGTGAAAAGTTTGGTCTTTTAAAGACCAGTACAGTATAAAATCTGTGGAATAAAGACATTTGTGCACTGTGCATTTAATTATAAAACTTTTTTTTTTATATCAATCATGTACAATTGGTCATTTGTTAGTTGTAATTCGTGCACTTAGAAGTTCAAACTGCATTAGTTAAAAATCCATGTGATCTTCTTGTTTCAACTGTTATGTTTTATCTCTGTCACCTGCCTGGGGACAACAAATGGAAACTAGCATCTTTGCTATAATCTTGCATATTTACATCGCATGTTCATTAATATGCATTGTCCCAATCAAATAAATAAAATTTAAAAAAATTATTTCTGTAATTGTCTGTTACCTGACATAGGCCTCGGTGCTGCTGGGCCCCTTGAGCTGGTCCTCCATAAGGTAAGTGTTGTGAGAGGAGGAGATGAAGTAGTTGTTCAGGGGCTGGCTCATGTCCTGGTACACGTCTTTGTAATCAGGATTAAGGATGAAGGTCTCGCTCCTGTGCAGGTACATGCTGAAGCCATCTTTGGACAGCAGTTTCTTGGCTTTAGCTGAAACAAATTTAAAAGGGCGGAGTAGGGAGCTGGTTATCAATTCCAGGCAGGAAAGTTGCTGTACATGCATGCTGCAAACTGACCCACAGGTCATCCTACTACTTGACATGAAATTTATTGGATACATTATATTGTAGACAGAATAACACATGAAACAATTAACCCAGTGCTGGTATTTTGCTTGGAACAAAATTCACAGCCACATCGCAATATAAAAGCCTTGCATCCAAATCAATTCAAATATACCAACCTGTTTCATCGGGCTCACACTCTTCAATTATCTTGTGGGCATCCGCCAGTGATGCTTTCTCTCTCTGTTCTTTCATTAAAAACTCCACCAGGTTGTCAGGATTCATGAACCCTGTAGTGTTGGCATACTCTCCATAGATTACATCAATTTCCTCCCTATGGGTCAACAGGTCGTAGAAATGTTGGAGCTCCTCTCCAGAAAGATATCCACTTTTTGATGTGTCACATTTCTATGAAAAAGAAACTGATCAAAATAAATCGTTGAATTGAAATACTGAAATTAGTCTAAACATCAAGACATTACCTTGAAGAGCATTTCTGTGTATTCATCATCCACGTCAACATTGATTAAATGCATGAAGTTTTGTACTTCAGATTCAATCAGTTTGGAATCTTTGTTTTTGTCTGCCTTACTCATACAAGTGAAGATCCAACTATGCATTTGATGTAAGGACAATTTTCAACAGACTGTGCATTTCAAACTTCTGACACCAAGCAGGCTTCCCAAACAGACAGCATGTAATACAAACCTTACAGGCTAAATTGAGGGCTAAAGCAGGGCTTAACTTTGTCTCAGTCTTATTGGTCTGTAGACTAGACTTGGCAGCACAGTGCAGTGGTTAGCGCTTGTGCTTCACAGCTAGAAGGTCCCAGGTTCGATTCCCAACTGGACGGGGCATTTCTGTGTGGAGTTTTCATGTTCTCCCTGTGTCTGTGTAGGTTTCCTCCGGGTACTCCGGTTTCCCCTACCACTAAAACCACGTACAATAGGTGAGTCCGCCAACCAGGTGTTTCTGACCATTAGCCTGGCTTCACATCTGGAGATGGGTCCCTGAGCGCCGGCCTATACGCTGGCAGCTCACTGCTCCTACAGCTGCATTGGGGATGGTTCAAATGCAGGGAACGAACTTCCCTACAGGGATTAATAAAGTATAACTTAACAAATAATAAATGAAATTACTAATAAATCAAATGAAGTGCATATTTCACCATACTCAAATATTACACATTAAAGTATAACTAAAGCGGATACTGCTCAGTCTTCTTCTGGTGGTTCAGGTTGTTCATATTTGAGAGCATCTTCTCAATGCTGTTCACCCACTGTTTGGCCTCTTCCTCGGAGCTGGCGATCAGATCCAGGTTTTTGCGTCTACCTTCGAAGACAATGGAGAAGCAACGACCATCCACCTGTTCCTCAGTGTACTTCTTCAAACCCTCAGACTGACGCCCCAATGCAAAGAAGCAACCTCCTCCAGAGAAACTGAAGAGAAATGTAAATCAATTTCAATATATTATTGTAATCGTGATAATCATTGTCCGCACTGTACCATCCCTAGAACATTAGGCAAAAGTTTTACCTTCAAGATGTTTCACTATTTCAGTATTGCATGTATTGTTCACCAATTTGGAATGTCAGCCAGCAGAATTAACCATCATCAATGTGTTACTATATGACAGCCCTTTTGGATACAATCCAAGGGGAATGTTTAACCTGAGCCATTTCCAACCACTCCTCTTGAAACAAACACAAACCAATAGCTATTATCACAATTGGACTTATTGGAGGTGAGATAATACAAAATCCTACAACAAAAACATGCTCTGGCCATTTTAAGATTCTAAAAGTAATTTCTTTGTACTTAATAGGTCACTTGTAAAAGTTCTGTTCATGTCTGTGATTCATAACAACCGCATAACAATGGCATGTGCACTGGTCCTTGCACAGCTACAGGTGGGTAGCCACGGTGGCACTCACAGGTGGAGTTTCTCCTGAAGAGCTTCTTGGACTCATGCCACATGTCTTGCAATCCTCCTGCAGTCTGAAGTATCGGGTCTTCTTCCAGGACTGAGAGCGGACTTTGAGAAGGTCTCCTCCCTGAAGGAGGAACTGCAGGTCCAAATCTCCCTCCATACCTGAAACATTTGCACATTCAGTAAATAGATTTTCAAATAAAATACTAAAAATGCCTTAATGCAGGTGATCTTTGGCCTAAACTTCCATGATCCATTTAGTCACGAGGGCGGCATACCTAAAAGTTTAACATTCATTTGAATGACTTTTTTGCTCGCAGCATTTTGTAGTAATTCTTGAGATCTGCTTAGCCTCTGTTGTCTTTGTAAGCAGCTCATTATAGCCTCAGGGAGCAGACTTGTCTGCGCAGACAGTAGCGATTCTGAGAAAAGAAAGGGGAAGGCGTAGCTATTTCTCATGGCTGAAGTCAAAGTTCAATCACATATTTGTTATATTACGGTCTATGGTCTACCCATAGACTGTTAAAAAGAATAGACAACTCCTTCTCACTCCTCCCCGTTTACCATAATGACCACCCGGGTTGCCAGATTTTCAAAACCAATATATCGTACCAAGCTTTCAAAACTATCGTATTTCAGCACAAACTATCGTACACTATAAATATGTCAATAGCGCTGTGGCGCCTGCGCAAAATGTGGCTCATATAATCACCACCCCAAACTACAACACAGGCTCAATTGTGTTGTATATTCGTATATATACAAACTATATACAAACTAACTTTACGCTTTCATATTCTGATGTGCTTTTTGGCTTTTACAATCCCTGTACAGCTCTAAACGAAAAGAATTCTACGTGATAAATGTTTTCATTATTTTTTGCAAAATTTCATATTCATAAATGTACATTTTCTGGTAAAAAGCCCCTTTTTAAACTCTACTTGCTCGAAATAATATAAAGAATCAATACATTCCTCTTCAAACCCCAAAGCTAAGTGCTGCTCATGGTGCTGCTAAGGGCTACCTCTGTTATTTTTATGTATTTTTTATTTTACCTTGTTTTTTTAACCCCTGGCATAAGTGTTTGTAACGCTTTTATTACTGTTCAATAAAAATAAATTCAAAAAGCGGACCAGTCTCGCTCACGTCCCCGTAGCGAGTTGGAGTTAGCGAGAGAATATTTTCATCGATTGTCAGGTTTGTACGAAGGAGCATTGTAGCATTGTAGTCAGTAACAACAACAACAAAAATCTGTTTTCCGAATTATTTTTCCCCCTCAGTGGATTATCTCATAATTACGAGATACTATCTCGTAATTATGAGATAATCCATTTGGGGAAAAAATAAAATTCGGAAAACTGATTAAAAAAACTTAATTCAAAAAACGGAAAATAAATCTCGTAATAACAAGATAGTATCTCGTTAAATATTGTTTGGTGTTTACTGGGTTTACACTAGTCTGGCCTAAGTCTTCGGTCAGAAAGACTGCAGCGGATCCAGAGGTTTGATTTAGTCTTTAATGAATTTCCACAATGTAGATACAGTACAGATTAGTTGTAGCAGGGTGTATCTGAGCGATGGTAGGTAGCTGGGTGTGTCTAGGCATGAGGAATAGATATAAAGTATGTTGACGTGGGTTTGTATAAGTGTGAGTGTGTGTGAGTATGAGTGTGTGCGTGTGTGTGTGGTCACCTATAAAAGAACCAAAATAAATGCAATTAGAATGTGTTACCCCATTAAACAATGTCAAATAAAGTTATTGTAATATAAAATGGACAATTAACATGTCAAAATGGTATTTAACTGCATTTACATGAGTACACAAATAATTGGTGAACTTTAACTGTTGTTACACTATAAATCCACAAGAGGGCGCCAAAGGGCCGCGCAATGCCGACAGAAGATTTATGACTTGGCCGTCGTGGGTAATGGCGGATAGAGTGAGGGAAAACCATTAAACTTAGCGAAAATTACAAAATATATTCAATTACCTCTATAAATGATATTGCACACACAGAACTGGTTGTAACAATTGTACATACAGTCAGTATACTTACAGATGCATTAACGCACACAATTTAGTGACAAAACACAAAAGTCTGAGGCATGCCACCTCACTCCTACCGCTCCCTCTGCGAACTGACCACCTGTGGCAGCAGTGCGCATGTCATTGGGAGGCAGCAGTGACGTGAGGAGCTGTTCCTTAAAGACACAGCGCCTAAGAGCAGGGAAATTTGCACAGCCACCCCCAAATTATGTCAGTGTATTTGTAATAAGTCACAAATACCCCTGCTATATAGTCCTCAGTCCTCTGGCATCTCCGGCAAAGAGATGAGTTTGACTACCGGCCGGGTGTTGGTAGTCCCTTTAATGTCCACTTCAGCAGCGCGGATCCTGCCATCCTCGCTGGGGATCAGCTTAGTGACACGTCCAATGGGCCATCGTGCCATGGGCAGTTGTGGATCAATCACCATGACTACTTGGTCTGTAGTGATGTCAGGAGTGGAAGTGCACCATTTCCTTCTTTGGTGAAGATTAGGTAGGTAGTTTCTGGTGAACTGAACCCAGAAGTCATCTGCCAAGACCTGGCTGTGTTTCCAACGGCGACGTCCGATCAGGTCACTGCTACCGTAAACAGCTTGTGGCAGAGATGCATCCCGCCGCCCCATCAGCAGGAGATTAGGCGTTATGGGGTCAGGGTCTGCAATGTCTGAAGTGGCGTAGCTAAGAGGCTTCGAATTAAGAATGTCCTCCACCTCTATCAGCGTAGTGAGAAGTACTTCCTCAGGGAGAACTCTGTCTTTGAGAACAACTCGCAGGGCAGCTTTAACTGACTTTATCTCCCTCTCCCAAATGCCTCCAAAATGAGGTGCAAGAGGCGGGTTAAACTTGAAAGTGATACTCTGCTCAGCTAACTGCTCTTTCAGGGCTGGCTCAAGCGCCTCAAATGCTCTCTGCAGTTCCCCGTCTGCACCCCGGAAGTTAGTGGCCTTGTCGCAGAGGATTTCGTATGGTTTACCTCTTCTGGCCACAAAACGTCGCAGGGCGAGGAGGAAAGAGTCTGTGTCCATGCTGTATAGAAGGTCAAGATGTACGCACCTTGTAGTAAGACATTTAAAGATAATGCCCCATCTCTTCTCCTGTCTGCGGCCTATTTTGATGGTATAAGGTCCAAAACAGTCCACTCCAGTTGACCAATAGGGTGGCTTCTGGAGACGAAGGCGTGAAGCAGGGAGGTCTGCCATGCGTGGAACAGTGGGTTGTTGCGCCATCTCTGGCACTCTGTGCAGCCACGCTGATGTTTCTTCACAGCTTGCCGACCGCGAAGAATCCAGTATGTCCGCCTCATCTCAGCAAACACACGGTCAGGACCAGGGTGGAGCAGCTGGTGGTCATAGTCTTGTATCAGCAGTCGGGTGGCAGGGTGGTCTGGTGCCAGGATAATAGGGTGAATGGTGTCCTGTAGCCCCTCTGCCTTCCTTAGCCGACCACCAACACGGATTAGACCCACAGTACTGTCGTACTCTGGACAAAGAGAAAGCAGACGGCTGTTAGTATTGAGTGACTTACCTGCCAGCAGAGCAGCTAACTCTGCAGGAAAGCTCTCCTCCTGCGATCGCTTGAGAATGATGACTTCTGTCTCAATGCGATCTGTAGCAGTCATTGGAGGAGCAGCCGCCCCGTGGAGGGACAAGTATGCGGCTTGGATCAGCGCAGACCATGTTTTGTACTGAGCTGGGTCGGGAGATGCTGGCGTGGATATGACCACAGAAGCTCACACGCGTCTCCTCTGTTAGAGTTGACATGGTAGTGGGCGTGGCTGGCCATTCATCCGGTGGCTGTTTGAGAAAGTTAGGCCCACACGTCCAGTGGTTGGGTTTGGACAAGTCTCTGAGCTGTTTGCCACGAGTGATATCATCGGCGGGGTTCTCCTCTGTAGGTACGTATCGCCAGGGGTCTGCTCCTACTAGCTCCTGTATCTCAGCAATGCGTGTCCCCACAAACACCTTGTATTGTTGGGACTGACTGGATCCAATGGAGGACGGTAGTGGAATCAGTCCACAGTATCACACTTCTTATGGGCAGTGTCAGCTCTGTTTGCAGGACCTTGGTTAGTTGTGCGCCAGCCAGGGCAGCATACAGCTCTAGGCGGGGAATGGACAGCTGCTTCTTCGGTGCGACACGTGACCAGGCCAAAACAAATGATACCTGTACTGCAGTGGTGGTGTTATGCTCCGCCCGTAGGTAAGCAACGGCACCGTAGGCTCTCTGAGGCATCAGTGAATACGTGCAGATCAACTGGGTTGCTGGCTGGGATATCTGAAGTGTAGCATCTTGGAATTGTGACCTGCTGTAGCTGTGGTAGTTCACTCTCCCAGGCATGCCACACAGGGAGGAGTTCATCTGTTATGGGCTCGTCCCACTCTCTGCCTTTCTTCCACAGGGCTTGGACCAGCACTTTAGCACGTGTTGTGTAGGGGATAAGAAAGCCCAGTGGGTCGTACTGGCTTGCAAGCACTCTGTACACGTACCTCAGAGTGGGTTCAGCAGGTGGAATGTCTCTGTGTCTGTAGCTCAGGGTGTCTGTGCTGCAGTTCCACTGCAGCCCTAGAGTAGACTCCACAGGGTCCTCCTTGTGCGCAGACAACCACAGCTCACAGCTGGTGGACTTGGCTTCGGTGGGCAGATGAGAGATGACATCAGGCATATTACAGGACCACTGTCAAAACCTCCTGTAGCAAGCAGGGCTCTGAGTCTGTCAATGAGCTGTTTGGCCTGGTCTTGTGAGGGGAGTGACTGGAGACAGTTTCCTACATAGAATGCCTGCAATACTGAGTTGACCAAATCTTCGTTGCCTTCACTGTAGTCTCGACATGACGCTGTAGTGCATATATGGCACAACACGGACTGCAAGTTGTGCCAAATGGCAACACACACCACTCGTAAACATCAGGGCTGCGCTCCCTCTCCCCGTCTCTCCACAGGAAACGGAGTAGTGGCTGGTCTTGTGGGAGGAGACGCACCTGATGAAACATGCCGCGTATGTCTCCACTGATGGCTACCGCGTATTCCCGGAATCTCAGGAGCACTGCAAGAAGAGAGGAGCCTAGTGTGGGACCAGGAAGGAGGTTACTATTGAGGCAGGCTTGCTGGTGCACAAAGGAGCAGTTGAATACAACCCTGGGTTTGCCATTGTGGAATACAAGATGGTGTGGCAAGAACCATGACTCCTCTGAGGTTTCGACCTCTTCTGTGCTGATTTTCACAGTGGAACCTGCCTCAACCAGTTTGTGCATTTCCTCATTGTAAACTGACAGCTGTTCTGGATTGTGTGAGAGACGGCGCTCGGTGGCTCTGAGAAGAGGCATAACAGCGTAGGGCGTAGCGTGTAGGAGTGGAGAATTCTTTCTACGCAGGAGTGGGACAGCATAGCGACTCACATCATCTACTGTGACCCTAACACTTTCCTGCTCCAGTGGTTCTAGGGCTGCCTTGTCTTCTCCAGAGCGTGTGGCCTCTTTGGGGGAGCGAAATGGCAGCGTGTCAATTTGCCAAAGTCTCTCCACATGGTGATGCAGCTCTTCTGAGGGGGACAGAACTGATAAATGAAGCAACTTCTTTCACGCGAAGGCTGTTGTAGAAAGTTGGCTGGTCTCTGCACAGCCCATCCCAAGGCGGTGCGCACAGCCACAGGACCACCAATGGACCACCAATGGGACCACTTCTTACAGGCTGCTTAGGCGTGATTAGGTGCGGGTGGTCTGACCCGATGAGGACCATGGGCTTGACGCTGTGAAAGGATGGCAAATTGAGGCCCTTTATAGTTGTAACGTTTCTGCAGGCGCTCGGCTGAACAGGACTGCTCAGCAAGATTTAACTCAGAAGCTGTGAAAGCATTATCGATGTTGTATTTCAGCACCTTCTTTGTTTGTGTTGACACTTTGAATGACACAGTGGCTCCCTTTAACTGTACTATTTCCTGTCGAATAGTTCTCAGGGATAAGACTTCCTGTTTTCCGGAGAGGCCCAGCTCGCGGACAGCTGCAGGCAGGATTATAGTACGCTCAGAGCCGTCATCCATATTCATATTCTCAGTGAGGGCTACTTCATGTAGTACAGGGAGGTGTTGTTCGTCACACGTGGAGCAGGACTTCTTGAGTGTGCAGTTGTCTGGCGTATGTCCACATTTCCAGCATTTCCCTTTCTCCTTGATCCAACCTGCTTTGGCTTCACTCGTGAGCTTAGTGAAATCTGCACATGCCTTTAAATAGTGCTCCTGATTATTGCAGTATGGACAGTAGGGTTTGAATCTTTCTTGGTTTGGAGTGGAGGAGGAGCAGAGTGTGTCACAGGGGGCTCAGCATTCCGGTTACTTCCAAGTAGCACTGCAGTGGACTTGGATTTCTGTTGTTTACCATTCCTTCTCTCCCTGTTGTCTGCGTTGCTAGACTCAGTGGAGTTTGTTGCAAGCCGGCGTGACACTTGCCAGAGTTTGTACTTTACGTTCGAGCCACTCAGCTAAGTCCGGTAGAGTGTAGGTCTTTTCACTGCCGCTCTGTATGATTCCCTTGTTAAAGCAATGCTCAGCAAATGAGTCTCTAAAGTTGGGAGGTAACTTGGTGAGCAAAGTGTCCACAGCACAGCTCTGATGATGAGGGGCCTTGCATAGTGCCAAGCATGCCAACCAGAGTGCCTACTGCAGCCACAAAATCCTCAATGCCTTGGTAATCACCTGATCTCACTGTGGGAGCATTCAGGATTGCTTTGAGTTCTCCCTGCACCAGCTGTCGGGGCTGGCTGTATCTCAACTGAAGGGCAGTCATGGCACAGGTGTACGGAGTGGTACTGTTAATATACCTTTTTGCAATCTGGACTGCTGCGGGGAATCTCAAATGGTCAAGAAGAACTTGATATTTGTAATCTTCAGTTAGACTGTGGGGTGCAAGCACACTGTCTAAACCTTTCTTCAGCATGAGGAAGTCACTCTCTTTACCAGAGCTGAAGATGGACAGCTTTGGCTTGGGGATGCCAAATGATGATGCAATAGCCATCTCCATCATGTTAGGTACATTAACACTGGCAGAAAGCTGAGGAGGCTGGCTGACAGGTGCCACAGGCGGCTGTACTGCATAGGAGGTATATGTAGAGGGGTATACACTCGGTGGCACAGGCTGAGAAGTGGCTGGTACAGTATAGGACTGAGTGTACCAGGGTCCACTGTTCATAGTGTCAGTAGGGACAACTGCAGGCTGCATGGATGTGCCTGGAGTTGCATACTGGGGTGGCAGCAGAGCCGCTGTAGCATAATCTACAGGAGGCGTTGGCCAGTTATCCTGAGGCTGAGCTTGGACTGCTACAGGGAGTGGAGCTGTAAGCACTGCAGGGGGACAGGAGCTGTCCTTGGTGCTAAAACCAGACCCACTGCTGGAGGGGGCTGCTGCAGTAAAGGTGCAGGAGGCTGGAGCTGCAGGGGGATGTTGGGAGTACAGGAAGTGGATTCTGTACTTGTGGTGTAGACAGCAGCTAAGGAGGTTGGAGCGGAATAACCTGTTCCTGAGAGCGAAGTGGAGCTCTTTCTTCTGGGTTAATTCTCTCTAACTGAGGGAGACTGTTGAACCGCTGCTGCTCTCTCCCTAAGCTGTAAGGATATTGAGGTCGGGCAAAGGCACTCTGTGGATATGAGGTCAATCGGACATTACCCATCTCTGTTTCCAACTCTCTCATCGGTTGGCTTATGGCCTGCCAGCGTGCCTCTAAACGCTGCATTCTGTCCTCTGTATTCCCCGCATACTGGTAGGCAGGTGCAGAAGTTGTAGACCATCTGTCTGGACTCAATGGCACAACATAATTTGGTTGCGGTGGTAATACTGGCATTCCTGTGGATGGCTGAAGACATGTTAATGGGTAGCCGAGCTCAAAGTCCTCCAGATGTCCGGGAATGCAGCGCACTCTGCTGCTCATTGAAGAAATCTCTAGATGTTGCCATGGCGCAGCTCGTGTAAATCCGGCTCGAAGGACCACTTGTGAAATAGTGTTTGACGTTTACTGGTTTTACACTAGTCTGGCCTAAGTCTTCGGTCAGAAAGACTGCAGCGGATCCAGAGGTTTGATTTTGTCTTTAATGAATTTCCACAATGAAGGTACAGTACAGATGAGTTATAGCAGGGTGTATCTGAGCGATGGTAGGTAGCTGGGTGTGTCTAGGCATGAGGAATAGATATAAAGTATGTTGACGTGGGTGTGTTTAAGTGTGAGTGTGTGTGTGTGGCCACCTATAAAAGAACAAAAATAAATGCAATTAGAATGTGTTGCCCATTGAACAATGTCAAATAAAGTTATTGTAATATAAAATGGGCAATTAACATGTCAAAATGGTATTTAACTGCATTTACACGAGTACACAAATAATGGGTGAACTTTAACTGTTGTTACACTATAAATCCGCAAGAGGGCGCCAAAGGGCCGCGCAATGCCGACAGAAGATTTATGACTTCGGCCGTAGTGGGTAATGGCAGATAGAGTGAGGCAAAACCATTAAACTTAGCGAAAATTACAAAATATATTGAAATTACCTCTATAAATGATATTGCACACACAGAACTGGTGGTAACAATTGTACATACAGCCAGTATACTTACAGATGCATTAACGCACACAATCTAGTGAAAAAACACAAATCTGAGGCATGCCGTCTCACTCCTATCGCTCCTTCTGCGAACTGACCACCTGTGGCAGCAGTGCGCATGTCATTGGGAGGCAGCAGTGACGTGAGGAGCTGTTCCTTAAAGACACAGCGCCTTAGAGCCAGGGAAATTTGCACATATCTTGTAATTACGAGATAATCCACTAAGGAAAATAAATAATTCGGAAAACAGATTTTTTTTTTTTACTGACTACAATGCTCCTTCGTAGGTTTGCGAATTGTTAACATAGCATTTAGGTAGATATTATTAGCATAGCTTTTTGTATTATAGATAATTGTATAGTGTTAGTTGTTGAATAGTAAGAAAACATGGCACTAAAAAAATGAAACTATAATTTTCATTATTTTTTGATCATTCAACTAAATAAGCATAGAGACTTTATTATAGCCTTTACTCTACAGAGTGATCATTCAGTGGTAGTTTAGTGTTACATTGGTTAAACTTACAGTTTAGTAATAGAAATTACTTTGGGCTATTTACTTTAGGGGGATAACTGGGTCTTTGGGGTCCACAATGTTACAGACCTTTAGTCAAGCCTTTAGATGAACATGACCTGGATGATTCTGTACTATCTTCTATGACAAACCGAAAACAATTTCAAAAGGACAGTGTTCCTGCACAATAAGATATATTTTGTATTTATGTGATGTGTTTTGTACACTTTGCTGTAAGAAAAATAAAATAAAGCTTTGTAATACATATAGGCACGTCTCTATATCTTGCACATTATCTGCTGAGGACACTGAGATACATCTCCCATGCTTACGTAGACTACATCAAAAAGTGTACATCTAAAATAGATTGGTAAATTCTGAAAGTGTGGCGAGAAAGAAGGAGACACAAGCGGCTGCAAGGAAGTCATGTTTATTATTCTGTGCCAACTAACACCATGGCTGAAATCAGGACGAACGTAACAGCAAGGGCTCAGACACGCCCCCAAACCCCAAAACCCGCTGAGTGAGAGGCACCTCCCCAACATGTACACCACACAGCCCCCCCGAACACCCAGAAAGGAAACCGGCACAAAATCAGTCCCTCAATGGAGGCCTAATCAGCCTGCCAAAACGGCTGCGCCGACCAACAGTAGAAGCAGCAGGCGGGACTGGCCCAACAGCGTCCATAACAGGCTGAGAGTCAGAGTCAGTGCGAGGAGGCGGAGCCGGGGACCTGGAAGGAGGACGACAACACAGTTTCGTCTGCCAAAACATACAGCGGCTTAAGGCGATCCAGAGTCACCAACTCCCTGCGCCCGCCCATGTCCAAAACGAACCCCTTGTCACCCCGTTCAAGGACACGGAACGGACCGTCATATGGAGGCTGGAGGGGCGAGCGGTCGGTGTCACGGCGCACAAAAACAAAACGGCAGACTGGAGCGTGGTGGGCACGAACGACCGCGGAAAACGCGCGGTATCGCAGCGGTTAGTGCCTCCGCTTCACAGCTAGAAGGTCCCGGGTTCGATTCCAACCTGGACGGGGCCTTTCTGTGTGGAGTTTGCATGTTCTCCCCGTGTCTGCGTAGGTTTCCTCCGGGTACTCCGGTTTCCCCTACCACTAAAAAAAAAAAAAAAGCAATAGGTGAATCCTCCAGCCAGGTGATTCTGACCATCAGCCTGGCTCCACATCATCGACCACTGCTCCTTACGGGTTGCCTCAGCGGCATCGAAGGATGGGTTAAATGCAGAGGACAAATTTCCCTACGGGGACAATAAAGTATACAAACAATGGTGCATAGGGGTCGGAGCAAAAATGTCACCGGACAAAAAGGGACCAACGGCTGCACGGAGACTCGGCGCGGCTGTCTCCAGCAAAAACTGACCTGGGACACGGAGCGGCTGAGCAAAAACTAACTCAGCAGAAGAAGCGCAGAGGTCCTCCTTAGGAGCAAAGCTGCCTTAAGCGAACGATGGAAACGCTCACACTACCCATTTGCCTGAGGGTGGACATGCCGTGGTGCGGTGCACCTGCACCCCTAGGGACACGCCATACCAGACCAAAGCTCTGAAATAAACTGTGGGCCTCGGTCAGAAGTAATATCCGACGGCACGCCAAACCGAGCGACCCAAGCAGAGAGAAACGCATTCATCACATCAGCGGACGTGGTGGACGACAGAGGCACCACCTCAGGCCACCTGGTGGTCCGATCCACCATAGTGAACAGATGCGTGAAACCTTTTGACGGCGGCAGAGGACCAACAAGATCTACGTGCACATGGTCGAAACGCTTGGCTGGATTCGGAAAAAGGCTCTAGAGGGGCTTTGGTATGGCGGTGCACTTTAGCACACAACATGCAACGCAAGAAGGTTTTGGGGTTTGGGGGCGTGTCTGAGCCCTTGCTGTTCTGTTCGTCCTGATTTCAGCCATGGTTTTAGTTGGCACAGAAAGAATAAACACGACTTACTTGCAGCCGTTGTGTCTCCTTCTTTCTCGCCACATTGGCGACCCTAACGCGAGCATGATAGTTCTGGTGGAAGACAGTGTTTCTCCTTCTGTCTCCGCGGACTCAGCCTCGGCCATGGGTTTGGCCTCAGGCACGGACTCGTCCTCACCGTCTCGCCTGCTCTCACGACTGGCTCTGTTTCCCGCCGCCTCCGCTGAGAAACTTCCAGAGTTTTGGCAGAGTGATCCAGCTTCGTGGTTCCAGCATGTCGAGGCACTTTTCCATCTCCGGGGTGTGGATGCAGATGACTCCAAATACTATTGGTGGTTTCTGCCCTGGATCAGCAGACTACACGCAGGGCTATGCCGTTGCTTCGTAGCCCTCCTCCGCTTGGAAAATACTCCGCTCTCAAGCAGCTGCTGCGGAGGTTCAGTCTGTCCTCGGCGGAGAGGGCAGATAAGATTCTCACCCTGCCTGGATTGGGGGACAGTACGGCCATGGACCTGATGGACACTATGCTATCGTTCCTTGGTTCAGATGAAAGCGGTTTCCTTTTCCCGCACATTTTCCTGCGGCAGCTCCCGCCGCAGGTGCGAGCAGTTTTGGCTAACTCTCCTCGTCTCGCCGCTGGTGATTACCGAGGCCTCGCGGAGGAAGCGGACCGGGTCCTGCTAGCTACTAGACGTTTGGCGGTGCAGAGCACGACGGCGGTGCCCCAGCAGACGTCAAATCAAATCAACTTTATTTATAAAGCGCTTTTCATACAAAATGTAACACAAAGTGCTTTACAGTGCTTAAAAAAAAAAGTCATTAAAATAGTCCCCACCAGCAAATATACATAAATAACAACAACCCCACCTCCCCCTACCCCACCCGCACACACAGACACATATACATACAGACAGCCCGGTTGTTAAAAGTCTTAAGTAAAAATGGACATAAAGTGGGGTACATAAGGCTGAGTACAGATGAACCGAAAGAGGAAACACCATCCAAGGAGCCGTCTGCATCAGGAGCAGCCCATCGGCCACAGCCACAGAGCGCCAACACAGGGCGCCTGGAGGAGGTGTAGGATAGACGTCCAACCTCCATCCAGGCACCCACAGGAGAGCGCCCGCACGGCCACAGCCAACCAGCACTCCCGGGGCAGAGGGCTCCCTCAGAGGAAACACTGGGAGAACATAAAAATAAAAGATAAATTAAAACAGCTAAAACTTGGCTAAAAGTGTGGAATAGCACAAGATAAAATAAATAAATAAAATAAAATAAATAAATAAAAAAAAAGAGGAACTAAAGAAATAATTGTATAGAACTAAAACAGATAAATAAAGTTAACGGAGTCAACGGAGGATCCAGCGGTGGTGGCTGCAGTTGGCGCGAGGACGCGTCGTCGTGGGAGCTCCCTGTGTTTTTACCACCGGAGGTTGGGCGGCAAAGCGAAGCGCTGTGTCCCGCCGTGCACGTTCGAGATGTCGGGAAACGCAGTGGCCAGGCACTCCACGAGTAGCAGCCTATGGGCTGCCGCTATCGATGTGAACGATGGTGAGCAGTTTCATCACATGAACTAATGGCGCACTGACGGATGTTGATGAGTAACTAACTACTTAAAGTAATTTTTTGAACTTTGGCTAATTCTGCTTTGATGGATGAGACACAACAGTATCATGAAATGTAAATAAAAAAACAGACCAACATAAAAAAAGTAGTTTCATCAAAAATACTACATTAATTTTCTCTATTTGAGTCTGTGAACCAGAAAAATCGATTACTAAATAGTTCGACTATCGATTATGTCGATTAATCGATTAGTTGTTTCAGTACTTCTTAAGGACAGCAAGGCTCAGACACGCCCCGAAACCCCAAACCCGCTGGGTGAGAGGCACCTCCCAACATGTACACCACAAAAGGACAGTTCGGTCCCTTAGCTGCGATGCTAACATCGATCGAGCTCAATGCTAAGCCGCTAGCTTTGTAAATTACAGAGGAATCACTCTAATAAAATAAACCAGCGCCTCAGAGCAGTCTAGGTTCCACCTATCTCCTCTGCCTTCACGTTATTATGTCTATTTTAAACATTCAAAGAGGGAGACTGAAGGAGTTTGTTGTGGGTTTCCTTGTTTGGGCAAAAGGATCAACCAATCACGGCACTTGCGTTCTGCAGCACTGGCCGCAGAGTCACCTTGTGCGGCAGGTGCACGTCAGCAGCAGGTGCACGTCAAGGCTGTTTTATAGTCGAGCGGCCGGTCCCGCCCACCGCAGCCCCGTCCGCTTCACGCAAGCCAGAATCGTTCGAACTTGTAGCTCCTCTGCCTTCACGTTGTGATGTATATTTAAACAATTTTTTTAATAACATAAAAAGTGAAAACACAAAAAGCACTAAATCATAGGAACAATATATTCATGAAATATAGCCGCAAGCGGCGATTATCGGCCCTCGCCGACCGCCCTGCCTAAAACAAGGGGGCGCTTCGCGCCCTTTGTCTCCCTCAATCTAAAATTATGATATTGCTACTGCCTTTATGTTTGTTTTTAACTTTTTTCCCAAGGGTCTTAGTTTTAGGATTATTGGAATGCGCTAACACGCACTCCGTGCTCAATTTTGACATTATACAGAGAAAAATTAGTATGAATTTGTATCACACTATATCTGCAAACTGAAGCATATTTTTACATTTTACTTAGGGCTGCGGCTGCGCCGCAGATCATCCACAAAGGTTATCCAAGTACTTTGGATAACCTTTGGTTCCTCACTTCTCACTGAATTATGTTCAGAGTTTAACATTTTTCCATCAGAATAAAATGGGACGTTCTGGTCATCGCTACAGCAACACCGTGAAAAATATGGCATAGGTGTAATTGACTTTTCTGATCGGAACGACCAAATAGAATTTTGTGCCAAATTATTTTAATTTTCGTAAAACTAAAATTTGTGCTCTCCATATAATTCCTATAGGGGGCGCTATCGCGCCCAATTTGAATTTTGCCAAATGAAAGTGTTTAGGACTGTGACTTTAACAACTGATAACAAAATGAGCAAAATCGGGCTCCATATGTGCGAATGGGAGCCATTTTTTGTTTCCGAAAAATCTCAAAATACGTCGTACAGTTTGCGGCTTCGTCGCATAAAAACCGTAAAACTTAGAAATGTAATTTGGATAACTTTTAAAGTTCTACTTCTCAAGATTATTTTCCACCCAAAATTAGGTCGTTCCGATAAACGCTCTAGGAGGAGATAGATTTTGTACGAAGTGAAAAATAAAGGCGGATTCCCGCTTCGCAGGCTGTCATCCAAAATGGCCGACACCCAATATGGCGGACGGTGTTGCCGTAATAATATGTTTTGCTCAACTTGTCATGATGCACGTCTGTGCCGATTTTTATGATTCTACGACAAACTTAATTTTGGCCAAGTCCTATCTCGCAATGTTAAAAGAAAACGGAGGTGGCGCTATCGCGCCACTATTTTGAAATTCAAAATTTGGAAATAGTCAAAAGTTGCATCGGATCGGGTTTGAATTTTGGGCCAAAATCTGTGACTTTTCGTCGATGTTCACTGGGTGAAAATTGCGACTGTGCGAAAGAAAGAAAGAAAGAAAGAAAGAAAGAAAGAAAGAAATTCCCATTTGAAAACAATGTTCCCGCTTACGCGGGTACCATAAACTATATATTTTATGGGCTCTGTACAATTACAATGTTGACTTTTGCATTATATATGTATGTGCACGGGACGTGCACGACAAGAAGAGTGCGTTAGTGAGTGTTTGAGAGGAGGGGAGCGCTTCGCGCTCGTTTTGTGCGTTTTGTTCGCACTTTGGGGGATTACAAGAGCCCCTTCGCCAGCCCTGATGGCGCTCGGGCCTAAAAATAACTTCAAAGAGGGAGACTGAAGGAGTTTGTGGTGTGTTTCCTTGTTTTGCGAAAGGATCAACCAATCACCTCACTTGCGTTCTGCAGCACTTGCCGCGGAGTCACCTTGTGCGGCAGGTGCACGTCAGCGGCAGATGCAGCTGTCGCGAACTCCCTGATTGGTTCTCACGTGCGTCCAACACGTAAACGCGGAGCTGACGCTGAAGTATAAAAGAGCCTTCAGCAGCAGGTGCAGCCAGAGGTTCCGCTAGACTTTTTTTTTGTCGGCCGGGTTGTAAAATGTCGGCCATTCATAAGAATTACCGGCCATTAAAATTATAGAGCCTATAATGAATGTGGCGTATTGTCAATAACAATCTACATTTAGACCGAGCGCTACACGAGTGCTTTAGTGAGTCCAAAACAAGGCTATTTCTAATAAAAGAATGACGGGAGAAAAATGTAACAACAACTCAAATCCAAACATAAAGTTGTGCGCGTGGAGACAATAGAGGCAGCAGGTGCCACGCGGATGTACCCAGTGGCGCCTCCAGAAATTGTTCATAGGGGTGGCCAGATGGGGCCACTTAAAATCTTGGGGTGGCAAACCAAAACTATCAGCTGTTGGTGTCTGAGCGTGCAACAGCCGCAGGGAGAGGGAGGGGGAGGGGGGAGAGCTGGCTACAGCGTACGATCAAAGGTCTAGAGCGGCTTGCCTGGCTGGCTATGAATTTGGGCTGAAAATATTCATAACTGATACTACAGTACTACAATTAACACTGGCCAGTAGGTTGGCCAGGAGTCGGCCAGGGGTGGCCACGGCCAGGTCAGGTGTAAAATTAGCAACGTCTCTAACCGCTGAAATATTCTGGCGGGACAAATCGACAATGCTAAAGTCACCAAAGTCACTCTCAAGTAGGGTTGCCAACTGTCCCGTATTAGCCGGGACATCCCGTATATTTATCTAAATAGGATTGTCCCGTACGGGATGTCTTTTGTCCCTTATATTGAGTGTTGAAAGTTTCACACGCGGTCTCTGTAAACACTATGAAGAACTAGCTAATACCGGTGGAATACTCGGATATTCTTCGGTTTTTGGACGACTCCTCGCCGTGCGTTTATGTACCTAAGGAGGACGCGATGCTCCTGAATGCGGGTGAGTCCATGTTTACACACGGTTCACATCTGTCCGGGTTCAGCGCTGTTGTTAACTTTAGCAGGACATAAACGACTCCTTTATGCTCTCATATCATTTGGGTGAATGCATTGTTAGGTAATCTGCTGTTTCATAGTCTGCTGTTTAAATGATGTTTTGGAGCTGTTTGACAGCCGTCTATAGAGTAAACTTTTGCCATAATGATGGTCTGATGCTCTGGGAATAAGCGTTGTTTGTAATGCTTGTTCCGTGGGTATTTGCTGATATGTGATTACATGCTTCTTTTTAGTCTGACAAGTGGTGGCAAATGCATTTAGTAGATCTGATAGTACAAATAAAAAAAGCACGAACACCTTGTGCCCCACCTAGAGTTTACTGCATCAGTGTGTCCATGCAAGATGCAAAATAATAATAATCTGAGATTCTTTTTCACGCAGTGTTGATTAGTTTGTTGTCGTTATTGTTTTGTATTGGCAATTTAAAAAAATAACAAAAAATGTCCCGTATTTGGTTGAGAGAAAGTTGGCAACCCTACTCTCAAGCGATGCACCCCGGACCCAGCTCTGACACACTCAAGAGCGGCTCTGAACAAGGGTAACTAAACCGAGGCGTCTGCGCAGACTGACCGAGGGAAGCGCCTCTAAACCCGGCCAGGCGGCCACTCTCCCAGGAAGAGCTGCTGTGGGACTGCGCGTCAGTCTGACTGAACACACGGAGTTTACAGAATATCCTAATCGAATTCATTAGCTGCTGAGTTCTTAACACACTTTTATAAAGTAAATGTACCTGTCGTTCGCCGTTTTCTTGGAAAATGTGAAGAACCACGAAGAAAAGCGTAACATATCCAGAGAGCGATGAAGGCGCTTCAACTGCGCTTCGTAAAATGAGCTAAGGGCGTAAGTCGAAACTTTTTTGGATAGAAATATTGAACCTTTTTTAATATTTAGGCCTGTCTCAAAAACACTTTGTTATGTTAGTCACTGGCTTAGGTCAAATGTTGTATTTAATATATTTTTCTATATTCTCTCCATTTTTTTTAATTTATTTTTTTACCTTCGGGGCTGATGGAAATAATTTTTACCGGCCATTTGCTTTTCAAACCGGCCAAAAGGAACGTGGAAGAGCTTGGTCACTTCTAACTTCACCCTGTTTGGAGCTATAGGAATATACTGGGAGAGGCCAAATGCTAACAACATCTTTGGTCGTTTTGCGTGACTGAGGGCACTCACAAAGACCAGACAGGTACGCATCAACTCGTCTAAGCTCAGGTAAGAACATATCTCAGTATGTAAAACGGGTGGCCTGTTCCTTTACAAACAATCCTTAAGAGGTTTAAAAAATAAATTTAAAAAAGGCTTCCGTGCTGGTCAAAACTGACCAAAAGCAATTTTAAAACAAGTATTTTTTTAAATCCTTATGGGGTTTGCGATCAGTTTTTCTGCAGCCATGGCCTCAGTGCTGCCCTCTTTCACCCTCCCAAAACAAAATCCACTTTTACTGTAGACATTTGGAGAAAATTGATGTCAAATACAGTCAAATTTTAACAAAATGCAATATTTTAACAAGCATTTAAAAAAAAATCCTTAGGGGGTTTGTGACTAATTTCACTGCAGCCATGGCCTCAGTGCTGCCCTCTATCACACTGCCAAAACAAAATGCACTTTTACTGTAGAAATGTTATTGGAAACTTGTTTTGAAAGTGTGCCAATCCCTGTTTCGTGTGTGCACAGTGCACATTAATTGGAAATATAATATAAACATGTTGACACATGATACATGAGTAGAAGTTCATTTAACGTTGAGTTTGGCCTGGCGGAATATTTTAGTGGCACAAGTGCACCACGTAGTGGTCGTCCATAGACAAGCAACTGCTCTGATTTACGATGGTTAATTTAGGTATTGTTGTGGGATGTGTCTCCTAACGTCGATTATCCCTAAGATTTACCTTTGAGCTATCCTCGTATGTTTGAGTAACTTCAAGTATATGTTCTAACCAGGTAAAATGTGTTCTTGATACGAGTGACCACACCTTTGGCTACAGGGTAAAGTTGGTTAATCACGATTTTTGACCAAACTACTGCAAATGTACTCTCGTAACCATGTAGTTTAAGATCATTTTACTGTAATGTCAACAATTAGCGTTAAAAGACTACTTAACATTGTTTTACATTCGCATAGTTGATGAAAACTGACTCCATAGTTACAATTCTTAAAGGGAACGTGCAAAGAGATGTATTTGCAATTCTTGATCAACCCACCTGTTTGTCTGTCGTTCCCATTGGTATCCATTCTCTCTCTCTCTTGCTCTCTCTCTCTTTCGTGGGGAAAATCTTTTGACTTTGATTGACCTTTCTTTACCCAGCGCTGTTTCTTCTTTCCATATGCCCGATTGATTGACACGACGACAGCGCTGTGGTAGGATCCGATTTGGCGTTTGGATGGTGTGAGCTTCAACACCGGTTTGACAAGCCTGCCATACGAGCTGCTCGTGTGATGTCACGAGGGGCACTGGGAGGAGGATTCACCTGAGCATATGGGCTGGGCCTGGGACAAGGGTGTCGGGCTACACCATTATTTGAGAATGAGGACGGGCACAAAACTGAATCACTCTCAAATTGGTCCTTTACAAAACTTGTCAAGATTGATAAGCCAATTTGTGCTTCCTTGCAAATATGAAACATGTGATTTTGATAGAGGCACATATTTTTGCACTATAAATGAATTTAATAAAACAACAAGTGGTCTATTCAACTTGTCTATTCAACCTTTCCTGGCATTTAATCATTCATATATATTTTTTATTTTTTAAAGTTACAGTTAAAGATCAATAAGTTTTCCCTTTTTGAGTTAGCCTGCTTCTCAAGCACTTGCTCACAATCATTTCAAACATACATCGAAGGGAGGGTAGGGAGATAGATAGGAGCCTACATGAAGTGTTTGCTTTCCTTTTCATGGCCAGCCCAGCCTTGGTGAATAATAGTACTGCAATCACTGTGGCGCTTATGGCTCTTGTGACTCTCAGCACTTCCCTTTCAGAGCTGGCTTAAACTCGGCGCCCTGTCAGCATCAGGATGAGTGAGCTTTAATACAGGAGCAGTCCAGGGCTTCAGGGCAAGAGACAACTACTTACATATAGTATAGGCAATATGAGATACAAGCTGGAAAGAATAAGCAAGGTTTTTTTTATATATAGCCTAAAACTGTGTGTTTTACATGGATATATTTATGACCGTCCCCTGAACGTTGTGAACAATTACATTTCCATATGTTAGGCTATAGAAAATTGTAAATCAAGATCAAGAGTCTCATTGTGTTTGTGGGAGATTTTCATTTATTTTTTATAGCCATATCACAATTGCTTTTTAATTACATGGAGTATTCTGTGTGACAGTGTAAATATATTATGTCCTATGTAGTGTGTGTAAGGGTAGGTTCATTAACCTATGCCCTTATCTACTCTACATTGTTTCTTTCTCTTGCAACTAAAAGTTTTAAATTATACGTCCAGCTGCAGGGCAACTGAAGAGATAAATTATATTTCTGAGGAATTTGTGTGGTAGAAACGTTTCAAATAATATGAGACACAGCTTTGCACTCAAACAGTGATCAAAAGGAGCTTTGATTAAATTACAGAATGCAAAATGGCGGGTGAATTCAGGCCACATGTCAGTACATGTCATCTCTTTCCTCACCACTGCATTCACTACTGGTGTTTTTCCTCTCAACGTATCATCTTGGGGCAGTAGAGTCCTCTTCCCTTTCCTAGTTTAAAACATAGAATAGTTCAATGAGGAAAAACAGGGGAACACAAGAGGCTTTTCTTTTTTTCCAAGTGTCTATTGTTTAATTGATTAAGTTATACAGTATTTTAAAAAAGCATTCCTAATATTTTTTTTGTAAATGAGCTAAATTTGAACATGATCACATTTTAAAATAGCTGATTAAACACAGGAATTTTAGTTGTCCAAAGTTGCCCTGCATCATTTTGCAGATCCTTAAACAAACTGAAGATGGCGACACTCAGCATTCTATGTGAGCCTACTGTACGTCCTGTGCGTCACTGTGCGTGAAGTTGTGTTGACAGCGGTAGGAGTTGACAGCGAGCAGCACCAACAGCATCTGAGACTTGCTGCCTAATGGAGAACTGATATACAATTTAAAACAAGTAACAATCCATTTTAACCTGCAGCTTTCTCCAAACAAACTGCGACACCATGGCGGAAGACCAGACTGCCCAATCCTGGTCTATCGACAAGGATGATTACGAACTGAACGAGGTGATAGGTGAGTAGCTTAGCCGCTAATGTTAGCTCTGCATTACTGTAGTCGTCGGCTGCCGACTGCTCCCAGCTAGCCTGTTATGTGTCGTTACAGGGACAATATGAAACACTTGGCTACAGCTGGAGAAACATAATTTCACTAGAACTATCTTCTTTCAGTCCAGGCCAAACATTTCCCTCTTTAGTGGGTAGCTATATTAAAACATGTCGATGTTTAGCTTGTTACTCGTAGAGTATTGGCAGCTAACCTAGCACAGCACAGGGAGTGGAGTGATGGGTGGCTTCTTCAATACAAACTATCTAACTGATTAATATAACAGACTACATCTTATGTATTATCTTACTTTCAATGTAAAAATGATTTTTAAGACTGTAATGTTTCTCTAACCTGTCGAAATTTTCCCTCTTAGTCTGGTACAGCACATTTTTTCTGTTGGCATTGTTATTGTACACTGAGTCTTTAGTGTTTTTGTGTTTGGGTCAATACAACAAATGGGCGCACTTGAAAACAAAGTACCTTGATAGTATTTGCATATTATTATAGAATTATTATATATAAACTGAACCAACATATATACTATACGTTCATTTTTACGTTGATTTGCTTCATAACTATGGTGGTGTGTCACAGGGAGTGGAGCTACAGCAGTGGTCCAGGCAGCTTACTGCAAGCCACGAAAGGAGAAAGTGGCCATCAAGCGTATCAACCTGGAAAAATGTCAAACTAGCATGGATGAACTTCTGGTAAGACACATTATTGTTGTCAGTTACACCACGTCCTGTGGAAGAAGACTTGAGATTTTGGTATATTGTTTATTTAATATATGCTCTTCCAATACAGAAAGAGATTCAAGCGATGAGCCAGTGCCACCACCCAAACATTGTGTCATACTACACATCATTTGTGGTGAAGGACGAACTGTGGCTTGTGATGAAGCTCCTCAGTGGTGGTAAGTGGTCTGAAACCTCGTATCTATTATGCCCCTGATGTTATTTTGCTAAGCTTAGTGTAAGAAAGAATACCTGATACCCTGTAACTGTAACATATTATTATAGGTTCTGTATTGGACATAATTAAGCATATCATCTCTCGCGGTGAGCACAAGAACGGGGTGTTGGATGAGTCGAGCATTGCCACAATTTTGAAGGAGGTTTTGGAGGGACTGGAGTATCTTCACAAAAATGGGCAGATTCATCGGTGAGTTTGTCACTAAACCACCAACTTTTATTGTTGGCAGCACAATGTGAACAGAGAAGTATTTTTTATTGCTGGTCTTGTCAATATTTTTTTGTATTTGTATTTTTGTGTGTGTGTTTTCATAAATTACAGGAGATAATGATATTTCTCTGAAAAAAAGTTAGTGTTATGACCAAATATAGATTTTTTTTATTTTTTTTTACAAAAAAGAGGGAGTAAATGACATAATCATTAGCATAACTTCCCAGTAAATTGTGTTAACTGCTAAGTGAACTCATGAGCAGCCTCTAGTTTAGCTATGTTTAGAAGACACGGAGAGAGGAATGTATTTTCCAGTTGGATAATTTTCCCCATCCCGTTTCAATAGCAAGTACTTCAAATTAAGTCCACACATTGCAAGGACGAGGATAAAGTAGATCCAAAGAGCCGCTTCGAGAGGTTTCCAAGTAACAGCTCAGTGTTTGTTCTTGATCTTGCCACTCCCCTGGTGCTGAAGTCTTGTGACAGTTTGACTTTACATCACATTCTAATCCTCCCTTTTTTCTTTTTTTTTTGCAAAGGGATTTGAAAGCTGGAAATATACTGCTTGGGGATGATGGATCTGTGCAAATCGCTGGTACTGTTTTCTCTACTTTTGCTTAAGACCCCAGATTTAAGTTGTTTTCCAAATATGCCCACTGTCATAATTGTGCATTAGTGCAAACAAAACCTCTTCCAAATACATTTTCTTTTCTGTCTTAGATTTTGGTGTAAGTGCCTTTCTAGCCACGGGAGGAGACATGACCAGAAACAAGGTTCGAAAAACGTTTGTGGGTACACCCTGCTGGATGGCACCTGAGGTCATGGAGCAGGTCAGAGACTAACACTCATTCAGTTGTTTGTTCTGAATTGCTACAAATTGTAACTGCTTTCATGACAAGTAGTTGTGATTTTCAAGGTGCGTGGTTATGACTTCAAAGCTGACATCTGGAGTTTTGCTATCACTGCTATTGAGCTGGCTACTGGAGCTGCCCCATATCACAAATACCCACCGATGAAGGTAAAGGATGTTTCTTATGTAAATTTCAGCTTGTTCTTGTGCAGTTGTAAACACATTTTTCTAAAGTGTGTTTGTTGGTGTTTCCATAGGTGTTGATGCTGACACTGCAGAACGATCCTCCTTGCCTTGAGACTGGAATCACAGATAAGGAAATGGTAAAGAAGTACGGCAAGTCTTTCAGGAAAATGCTCTCTCTCTGTTTACAGAAAGATCCAGAAAAAAGGTAATAAAGCTTGTAATACATTCTGTTTATATTATTTTTTTTATATTATTATTATTTTATTTTATTTTTTATTATTTTTATTATTATTTATTTTTATTTATTTATTTTAAGGCCAACTGCTGCTGAGCTCTTAAAGCACAAATTCTTCACAAAAGCCAAGGTGAGTGCACTATAATAGAGGTAAAGATGCATGATTCCAGATAGTTGATAAAATGTTTTTCTTCTATAGAACAACGAGTACTTGCAGGAGAGGCTTCTTTATAAAGGTCCAACAATAACGGAGCGTTCAAAGAAGGTCTGACTTTTACATGAACAACTCCAGTCCTTTTCTGTACTATGCTCTAATTGACTTAAAATTACTTAAAAGTAAAAATGTTGCATTCAGGTTCGTCGCGTGCCTGGCTCCAGTGGCCGCCTTCATAAGACCGAGGACGGAGGCTGGGAGTGGAGCGACGATGAGCTGGACGAGGAGAGCGAGGAGGGCAAAGCTGCAGTAGCTGCTCTGAGGGTAAGACCAGAGGACAATCAAGTGTTCACTTGGTTAAATGAACAGTGAAATGCTTACATCACATTACATATATACATTTTTTTCACCATCTACAACATTTGTATTTTATTTGTGGATTGTAATAAAACATCTGGTAAATTTACAAATTTCATCTTTAGTAAGTTTGTATATTGTTGTTGCTCATTGTTACATTTCTTAAAGTGTACTTAATCGTTTAGACATACTTCATAGGTCCCAAGGAGAAATTCTCATTGTTACAGCCAGTTACTTGACCAAAAGAGATGATACACGCACAGTGCATGAAGATATGATTATTTGTGCTTGTCACAAGTATTTATTAGACCTTTTATAGTGCGTAGATTATGTAGTTATCTTTTTAGAGTGAAAAAGTAACACGTCCTTTTCTCACCTGTGTCCGATTTATGTTTTGGTGGATAATTCAAATATTGGTGTGGGATGTACTCTCTTATGTGCTGTATATTTGAACTGTGTAAATCTCTTTAATCGCATACTCTTTGGTCCATGTTTTGGGGGATGCAAAGTGGATCTGCATGTTTTAATCCTCACAATCTGTCATGTCCAATCTGCAGTCTCCCAGAGTGAAGGACGGCTCGCAGAACATGGAGGTGAGTGCATTTGTAGTGGACATGACCTCAAATCCTTCATAATCTGATCTGCATGGCTGTCCTGTGTCATATTATTGATAATTATTACACTTTTAATAGTTTCTGATTTGCTGCACATTGCGGCTAGATTTTCCAGCCAGCGGATGGCGCCACAGGACTTTTACAGCCAGGAGGTCCTCCTCATGAGAGCCCAGTGAATGCGGACAGTCTGGAGGGGACACACCTCCACAAGCTCCTGCAAACACGGCGAGCCCGTTGCATGTCCCTGTAGCTCAGGTAAAACTAACTACAGCATCTGCCAACTTTTAACTGTTCGCTCAAAGTGGGCTCTGGGAGTATTCCGACCCACTTCCTTATTCCTTTGCTCTGTGATATCTAAAAACTACACTCGGGCATATATAGAGGTTTGTTTCTGTATCAAGGCAAACTACACTTTCGTGAACGTTCAAAAACGGCTCAACTAGGATTTAGGGTAATGAGTTTACGATTGTTGTATATGTCTGAATAATTACTAAAGATTTTTAAAATATTATATTAAATAACTGGTAGAATTTGTATCTTTTTTTTAATTAATGTTTAGGATTTTAGCATCATACTGCTTTGTGATCAAATAAATTTAAGGAATTTTATTTTATTTATTTTTTTACTATACGTGCTTACAAATGAACAAATATGACATCCTTCAATCTGAAAGATAAAGGAACACCACATAGCCTACTTTACTGGCTCTTTGTCCAGGATCCCAATGCAGCCAATGCTGGTGTTACCATTAGCCTTGTGCTCAGACTGCGGAACCTCAAGAAGGAGCTGAATGACATCCGTTTTGAGTTTATGCCTGGAAGAGGTACAGTGTCTTCTCTTGGTTTGTGCTAGTATTACTCAGCTGAGCTATTAAAATCTGTTGTTTTCTTCAGACTCTGCTGATGGAGTTTCGCAGGAGTTGGTCTCAGCTGGACTGGTTGATGGGAGGGATCTAGTGATTGGTACATAGACTAAATATGTTATTTAATTTCTCTTTCTGCATTTATGATTCCGGCTCCTCAACCCTTCTTTGTTTTTTATGTTTATCTTCAAGTTGCTGCCAATTTGCAAAAGATTGTTGATGATCCTTCCTGTAACAAAAATGTGACCTTCAAACTGGTGAGGCAAAAAGCTTTTTGTATTTTTAAAACATCAGCTGACTATCCATGGGTGAATGAAAAATTACAACCGTTGCCATAGCAATTACCTTTTTTAATGCTTCGATTTTGAATTTGTTTTCAATACTTTTGATGGGTCAAACGTCTGACAATTGGAATAGATTACCAGAAGAAGTCATGCAATAAGAATCACTTTATTTTTTATTGTATTTTCTAACCATCTTGTTTGGGTCAATTATTAAAACAGAACTCTAGCACAAATTCCGTAGTTCCTGGGGAAGCCTGAAGTCGACATTTGTAACACTTGGAGAAGTTGACGGAACATTATAAGACATTGTTAAACATTGTTAAACATTGTTAAACATTGTTAGACATTGTTAGACATTGTGTTAGTTAATTTGAACAAATTGCAACATTTATTTATTCATATTACAAAGACATTTTGTAAAACTGAACCAGCGGCCTCGATTTAAATATTACCTACCTGGATGTTTGAAGATTCCTGCTCTTTTCATTATGTTGCAGTTGTTTTTATTGGTTATTCTATTGGTTCTCAAACCCATTATTCCAACTTAAATGTGAAGTGAGTATCACACTTTATGTCTGTGTAAGCTCTCAGTCATACAGGAGTTGTCCATCCTAGATGAAGGTTCTTGAATCATCATCTTTACTCTGTAATGAGGTGTTGGACGTTTTGCCTCTCATCCAAAAGGTTTGGATGGAAGGATGAGAGACGTATTATCCTACACTTCAACTACAGAATACAGACGATGACTCATCTAGGATACCACACTTTATATGATGTGACTAAACCCAGGATAAGGGTTTATCTAAATGCTGACTTACAAAATCCTGTCCCCATTCACGTCCTAATTTCCCTATAAAACGACAGACCCAGCCTTGAAAATGTTTTTGTATGTTGCACAGGCCTCTGGTGTAGAGGAGTCTGAAATCCCAGATGACATCAAACTCATCGGGTTCGCTCAGCTCAGCATCAGTTAAGCTTTGAGCAGCACTGCGGACATTAACCGAAGTTATTGCACAGCTGCATTGTAGTCATTTCCAAGAAACCACTACTGCCAAAGAGAGAGAGGGAGCGAGAGAGAGCGTGAAGAGGAGGAAAAGGATTCATTGAGTTGGCAGCAGTGATGCGCTACTGCAGACTGATGAGGACCACATGGACGGAGGGTTCCCCTCAAACACAGGAACCACACTTGAAACGTTTACAGTGCGCTTACAAAGGGGAGAAGAGATGCAAACAACTATATCCACTTGTGTGTTTTATTTTAGTTGTACTTCCTCTTTTCTTTTCATGAGCTAAATCCATCAGCTGCCAGTACTGGAAGTGATTTGCCTTTATTATTCTTTTACTATAATTATATATTTTTAAACAACTGTGCCACACAATTATTGTGCCAGCTTTCTATGGCACTTTATGCTACACTGAGTTTAAAAAGTGTAATATCAGCCTTAGTCAAACAAAATTTCCTGTCTGATTGATTTACTGGTTGCAGTTTTTGGTTACACCTATTAATCTGCACACTAGTATCTTTTAGTTTTACTTATCTTAAATTACAGATCAGATTTTAATGAAAAGGATTGTATCTTTGTGGAGAGTAGTGTTGCCGTGCAATGACTTTTCCCCTCAGCAACAGCGCATGTTAAAGATACAGTGTAATTACTGGCCGTTACCAACAGGCATGAGGTTTCTATTGTATTTAAAAGCATTATTCACAGTTGGTTGGTTCATATCCTTGTTCTATGCAAAGTTTGTTTTGTTCTTTTCTTTTCTGTGCATTACTTCAGGCTGTAGCAACATCTCTTCAGAACTGACATGATTTTTAGACATATCTGCTTGTATCAACTCAAGGTTTGGAAAGTGAAACCACATTTGATGAAGACAAACACATTTCAATGTGACTTCATAACAGTGTGTGTCTGGTTGCCCTTTGAAAGCTGAGAGGATCCTGAATGCTGGTGGTGTTTGGGCACTTTGTTGGCTGTTGCTGGCCATTGTTGAAATTCAGAGGTGATGTGCATGCTCACCATTGGGGAAAAATTAACCAGAGCTACATGTGCAATGAGCAGTTCTTTTAAAATGTAACAAATACAAACAAGATTTGTTTTTTCTGCATCAGCTGAGCTACTTGTTACTTCCAATAATTACTCTAACCCCATTTGGAGCTATGTCTGTGCTGTTGAAATCGTCGCTTCTGAATTTTTATAATGGTACTTTTTTATTGAGCTCATGGTATCAAATGTGAAGCCTTCAGTGCACAATGCTGATAAATTCCTCTGTATTTCTTTCATACAAGTTAATGTTAAACCTAACAATTGGTATAAATATGAACAAACTAATTATAAGGTTTGGATACAATTGGTCTTACAAAACTTACAGAATTGTGATAAAATGGGTACTAATCAATTATCGAAAACACTACAGGCATTACATTTAGCAATCTGAATTCTAGCATAATTTTCTTGTTTGTTTTTGGCTGAACTGTTTCGTTAAGACACCGCAGTTATGATTTTATTTAGCAGTATGGTTGCTCTGCTTCTCAAGAAAATAAAACTTTCACCGTGTCACTCCCAGTTTGGCAATTAAACACATGAAGCCCTTCTCTAAAGAACCCTATTGTTCAGGTACTAATGTAAACTGACTTATATAAAGATGTCATTACTGTCCATAACTCCATGCACTGTCACCAACACCTGGTTTGTGTGTAATGTTGAAGAATATGTGTCCAAACCATACTTGTAAATAAGAAAAAGTGATCTCAACCTTGACTGTATTTATTTGACCGGTCTCATCAATTATTTTTGACACAATTTTAGTGCAACTCTTAGATTTCCCAATTACAAGGGGATTATAAGGACCCTCTGCGCCTTTGAAGTCAACCTTATAGTATATGAATGGCATAACTACACAAGACATATGACATTTTGTATCAGTGTAAGGTTTAAAGTAATAATAAAAGTTAATTCCTTTAGGTATTAACCATAAATTGAACTCTGGGAAGCTTGCCCTTTACAATATCACCGGTCATCTTTCTTATCTTCATAGACAGACTGTTGCACTGGAGCAGTTTGTAGCACAAGTACATAGAAACCAAGGTAAAAGTCAGCATCTCCAAATCCAAGGCTCTTGACTGGAAAAAGAGTATTTCCCCATTGAGTATCTCGGGGCCTTGGTTATGAATGAGGACATGATTCACACACCGATGTGCGCAGACACTGGAGGCGAGGAGGGTAAAGTGTCTTGCCCAAGGACACAACAACAATGTGCGTCCACAGGAGCTGGGATTCGAACCTCTGACCTTCCGATCACGAGACAACCCTCCCTACCAACTGCGACACTATTTCCCCGTGCCTGTAAAGTTGTCCCTATGAAGAATTGGGAAGCCCTACAATAGCAAGTAAATCTCCTGGCCATGCGGTCTTTAAAAGTCGAATACTCGTAAGCATATATAGTGTGGGGGAGACCGGGTATGGTTGTAACACTTTTTGCTTCAGCACCTGTAACTCACTCAATTTTTTTAGCTAGCGTTCTCACACTTTTATACAAAGTACCCACATTTGTTATCTACAAATGGCACCAATTCAAACCTCTGCAAGAATATCACAGACCTTGGGAGTTGATGTCAAATACATGGTGTTCCTTTGTTGTTGTACAACTTACCCCACTACCGGGGTAGGTTGTAACAGTTAAACAAAAGAAGCAAAAACAGAGGCCACGTCATATGATATGCTTCAAATAGAGGTTTATTTAAATGAAAGAACAATCCAGAACAATGTCTCTCTGTCTCTAACCTGTCATATGCTTAACCTCACGTGGAGTCAGTCCATACTACAGGTCTGCTGGCTGAGTCAAATAATCAGCCAACACTTCCTCCTGCACCTCAGAGAAAACTCTGTTGATGCTTCAGTAACCTACACTGGGATGATCCCTGGACCTCGGTCTCTAAGCTTCTGCAGTGTTTTGCAGTATCTGCTCAGTTTTACATGGCAGATCCCATGTGCCTTTGCAACTGATCTGACCTGCCATTCTTTCTGACCACATCAGATGCTTAAGATGCTGGCACAAATCTGTCAGTCTTTCTTTTCCACTGACTAGGCATTCTGTAAAAGTATTCAAATGAATAAAGTGTCATTAGTTGTATGTAAGGGGATGCTTGTGTTACAACCATCCCCACCCCTGTCAGCCATTGTTTAGTGAGCTCTATAAGCATAATGGTTTGCAATTAGCAGGGGAAACGTGCATCACATTTTGCCTGAGAAACTACAATTTAATCTAATATAAGTCATATGGTTTTATGTGCAATAGTTGAAGCACTAAACAAAATATAGTCTTGGTCAAAAAATGTACTTTCTTACCTGAAAATATTTTTTTCTCTATAGAATCTGTGTGCACCTGTTTATAACCATGACAACCACCATGTGGGATCAGGGAGGGAGTGAGTAACCACTGATATGATCATTTGACTCCTATCTTACCCCTGAATGGTGGAATTGGTGGTGTTTACAACTCTCCCCATGTTATAACCATACCCGGTCTCCCCTACAGCATAAGCAAAATGTGACACTATCAGTTTGTTATGGCTGGTTAAACAAAAACATGAACAGACCTCGCCTTAACCTCCAGTCATGTTGCAACCAAAGCTGAGCTACTTTTCTGTTTTCATAGGTTTCATGTTTCAGCCATCTAAACAATCTGCTATAATTAATTCTATTTTAACAGTGACTTTAGCTGTTACTAATAATAATGATGACTTGCACTTTACAAGCCAGTGTTGACAAGTTTCTGAAAGCACTACAACATAGTCAGCTTTCATTCACTCCATACTCTGTGACGGTAAGCTTCTGTTGTTGCCAATGCTGCCCGGGGTAGACTGACGTAAGCAAGGCTGCCAATCTGTGCCAGTGGCCACTCCAACCACCATCAACCACTCACACACTGCATTCATATAGCCGTGAAGTGTCTTGCCAGAGGACACAGTGAGAGTCTGCACACGCAGAAGCCAGGATTCAAATCAGCAACCTCAGAGCCATTATTGCCCAATTGTATGGTACCTTATCAGGTTCCATACTAATAATTCTGTATGGCTATTATTATTACTTTTAATTACCTTATTTGAATCTTGAAATCCTTTAATGAAAAACAGTAAAGGCTTTGCCTTGTGCACATGTTTTTTTTAATACAAACTTCACTAAAACTACAAAATTTAATGTGCGATGACAAGTTTTGTAACAATTGTGTAACAAAGATTTTTACTGCTGGCTGTTACTGTAGCATAAAGTTTGTGGACAGTGCTGCATGCAGCTGATACTAAGAGTCCCCTTTGTCCAGAGGTAATTGTTATGTAAGAACGTATTGGGTTTATTCTCCCCTGCATGTAATATAAAACAGGTCTTCTCAGGAGGGGAGTTTTGCAGGAGGAGCCTGTGCTAATAATATGAGACTTGCTGGGCACTCTCTAAAGGGTACGGTGAAATACTACTCAGAGAGAGTAAGATGCAGGACAGTTGGAACTAGTTTAATTAAATCCCTTCTCTGCTGTCCCACACTTCTTTAAGTAATGTGGAGCTGGGTTTAAACATTAATGGACGCTGTGTAAAGTTCACCCATACAAGTACTGGAGTCGGGACAGTGCGTGTCAGCTTCCCAAACATGTCTGACTTTGGGAAATCCTACAAAGTGTTGGAGAATTTGGTTTATTCCAAAAAGTCTACCTCTTTGCGCTGTGCTTTCCAAATGTCATCCTACCTTTCTACTTTGCCTCAGTGGTTTTTGTCCAGTCTGATCCAGAGAGGCACTGCAACACAGAATGGATTCTGGGAGCGGATCCGGATTTGTCCACAGAGGAGCAGCTAAACCTCACCTTGCCCGGGAGGAGTATGGGACATTCAGTCGGTGCCGGATGTTCACCCCTGTGGACTGGGACATTGATGCCATCAGGACCTACGGGCTGAATGAGACAACAGTGTGTGACAACGGGTGGGTGTACAAAAACACTCTGTATGAGGCCACCATAGTGACAGATGTAAGTGGCAACTCATAATATTGACATTGGCCTGTGCTCACTGTGTAAATGTGTACCTTTGCAGTTTGATTTGGTCTGTGGGACATCCAATCTCGTGCAGGTGGCCCAGACTGCGATCATGGCAGGGGTACTTTTCGGATGCCTTTTATTTGGACCTTTCGCTGAATCGTAAGTCTCTTTGCAGTTATCTAAAAGTTGTGAGCGATATCAAAACATTGTCTATACTCAAACCATTCATTTCCAAAGTTTTCTCACACAAAACAGTATGTCTCTGGGTCAGAAATTATGATTCAAACATTTGAGTTGATGAAACGCTGACAATAATGTGATATCTTCTCACAACGCATAACCATAACCACTTCAAAATTAACATATCATTTCAAAGGTTTGACCAGATACTGTATATGCGAGTTAACAAGGCATATTAAGCTTACTGCCCAGTTAACCTTTTGACTGTCCTTCTATAAAGCCATATTACACATGCGCCCTCAGCAGTACATTCCCCTGGTAATGTCACATGTTTTGGAAGAAAATCCTGACTTTATCATGACATTGTCCTGCTGAGGGTGCATGTGTGAATAGACATACAGTAGACACATTCCAAGCTATTTAACATCTGAGAACACACAGATCTTTACTTGTATTTATTGTTTCTTATTTTTGTATATTAACACTTTAATAACCACTTATGCCTCAGGTTTGGCCGTAAGCGAGCCACTCAGATCCCAGCAGTTTTCATGTTCTTGTTTACTGCTATAACTGGACTCAGTCACAATTTCTACCTGTATATGGCATCCCAGTTCATGGTAGGAGTCGGCTATGGAGGGTTTCGGATGAACGGTATTATACTGGGTAAAGTACACCTCATCAAAATGAAATTGAACTTTTATTGCCCTTTCCATTGTACTCATAATCTGATATGTTGTTTTTACAGCTACAGAGTGGATCGGCATGTCAAAGAGGTCGTGGGGAGCCTGTTTGTCTCAGATGTTCTTTGCCGTTGGTCTGTGTGCCCTGGCAGGTCTGAGCTACTTTGTCAGAGACTGGAGACGGGTCCAGTTTATCACTGCAGCTCCTCTGGGAGTGGTGGCATTTTACATATGGTGTGTGTTACCGCTACTCATATTTTAATTGGTTGAATGCTTTGTACATGTAAAGTATTGAGTTTGTGTCAGGTATATTCCAGAGTCTGCCCGCTGGCTGCTGGACAGAGGTCGGGTAAAAGAAGCCCGAGAAGTGTTAAAGAAAGCAGCTGCCATCAACAAAGGAGTGGTCCCAGTGTCTCTGCTCAACACGGTACTGAAATATCAGACCCAAATTAAATTTCAGCCCAAAAGGATGGATAGGCTAGAAACAATATGTTGGTTACCAAGATGAATTAGTCTGATCTGGCTACTGTATACTTCACACATACAAAAAAAGAAGACAAAAAAAAAATCAGGTGATATTCAATGGACTCTATAAAAAATCTGTGTAAATGCAGCCTCTTAACGACCTTATGGCCTCTGTCAACCATAATCCCTGAGGCAGGATAAATGTTAAAACAGATGACTTCTGTCATAAAGCTCTATTTCCAAATCAGTCATAAGAGGGACTTTGAGCTTAAAGAGTTACTGTACACAGTAATGTTTAGAGCCACACCTGTGTGGGTTAAATTATGTAATGTCCACACCTGTCTGACCTAAAGGTGTTGGGCTGAAGTGTTAGCCAAGAGAAATACAAATCTTTTAAATAGGACACATATTGGTCCTATTTTGTCCACTTCCTGTTTATTTCAGGTTGTGATGGTGACAGAAACTGAGAAAAAAGGAGGCACTTTAACTATTTTCAAATCACCTGTGCTCACAAAGTATCTAATTGCTGTAGTTATAGCCTGGTGAGTTACACCTGACAATACAGATGATTCTAAGCCCTGCTCAAATGTTCACTGATCTCCGTCTGTCTTTAGGTTCTCTTTAAACCTCACATACTACTGCCTCTCCTTTAACGTGGGAAACCTGGGCCTGGACATCTTCCTGACACAGCTCATATTTGGTCTGTCAGAGATGCCTGCTCATCTGCTGTGTATCTGGCTGTTAGAGGCTGTGGGGAGGAGAGTGTGCCTCATAGGTACTCTACTGGGAGGAGGCGTCACATGCCTCCTCATCATTGCAGTGGGCCAGGGTAATGCACCCTTGTTCTCATCTGTATTGCAGAAAATGACAATAATGAAGTTAATGTATAGTTTAATGTATTTGTGAATGTGTTTTCCAGATAAAGCTATTTTTGTGACTTTGTTTGCCGCACTGGGACGGATTTTCTCAAATATGGCAGGATCTATTTGCAGCGTTTATGTCCAGGAACTGTTCCCAACATCACTTCGGTAACTCTTAGACGCTTTAATTCCTTCCACAGGAATATTAAACTCTTGACTTGACAGTGTGTGGTGTCTACAGACAGACTGCCTCAGGTCTGGGTAACATTGCTTGCCGCGCTGGTGGTCTGCTGTCTCCAGTGGTCAACATGCTGGTCATGTATCACTGGACTATTCCTATTGTGGTTTACAGCTCCTTAATGTTTCTGAGTGGAGCTCTGGGATTTCTGCTGCCAGAGACCAGAAGGAGAGAGCTCCCTGACTCCACTGCTGATGTGGGGAAAAGGTAAGGCCCAAACATTTGGGCTTGAAAATTATGAAAATACTAAATTATGTACTTATGTTTACTATGTCCCCCCACAGAAAAAATACTTTGGCAAATGATGAGATCGATTTTTCTACATTTTCTCAGATGAAATCGGCCTGTATGTAGGTAAAATAAACATGATTTCCATTTGTGAAACCAGCATAATTTGTTAAGAGTTCTGTGTGGAGCAGGTGAACAGTGCCATCTTCTGTTATTATACATGTACGGTCACAGATTTAAGTAGTCTAAGTCAATGCAATTCTGATGCTTGTCTGTAAATATTGGTTACATTTCTAATGTGATTGTGTCATCATTTATAGTATTTTATAAATGTTTTACTTGAAGACAATAATGACTAAACGGCTGCTCTTTTGTATCATCTTCTGACCTGATTCATGTGATTCTGAGGACTGAGAATATTAGTACTGTACTCAATCCACTTGTGTGTTTTACTGTATTTTTCTTATGTCAGAGCATTTATTAAACATTTTTCAAACCTTTCCTGAAGTAATCCCGTACTTGGTTTAAAGTGAATAAATGAAGATTCTGTTATTCAAATCCATCAGGTGCAAACAAGTTTTATTTACACTTCACATAATATGTTTCATATTCATATTATGAATCATGTGACTTTTGTCTGTGGTGAACTGATTTATCATATGGCATAATAATCTATAAATCTATGAAAATCAACAATGTTATCTCTATAAACGTTATGATCCTTTTTAATAGTCAATCAATGATGATTGTGGTGCACTTTCCGCTGTTAACCCAGTAAATCATCCATCCAGCTTGTGTTGGAGTTTGTACTTTTCTCTGTTTCCTGGTCTTTAGTTCTGGCACTGAAAACCCCTCGAGGAGTGATATTTCATCTTTCGACTCAGACAAAGGCAGCAGCTGTGGGTCAGATGTACAAGTGTCTTCGCCAAAAATGTCCAGTGGCTCAGGGGTGCAACAGTATATGTGTTCAAATTATTGGAAGACTGTTCTTTATGATCACTATCAGCGCTTAGAAAATCACCTGATCCAAATATGTCACCAGGGAAGTCAAAATGTTGTTCAGCGGCTGCTTCTCTGGCGGCAGGTGGCTGGCTGAAGAAAGTATCATTTGAAGCAAAAATATCAAAGTTAAAATCAGGGTGATCATTTTGCCCAGTCATGCAGCTTAAGGTTTCTTCTTTCTGATTCACAACAGTTTGGTCTGGCACAAACAGGTCATCAAAGATACTATTTTCAGCTTGTGTGGATTCTACTGTTGGCAAAGCTGTGTTAAATGTTGAAACGGCTAACATATCACCAAAAATATCTTGGGTCTGATCAAAAGGGCATGTGTTATCCAGAGGTTCATCTTTATCATCCAAAATTGCTTTATCTTGCACATTCTCTTCCATCATTGTACTTGTCTCCATTGTATTTGATTTTGATGACTCAGCATTTGGCAGACCTCCGAGATCATCTCCAAAAATGTCACCACTGAACTGTCCATTCTGACTCCACCTGCTGTTGCATCAGTTGAATGTGAATCATTGTTTGCGCTAGACCTCACTTGGTCCACTTCCAGTGACTCTTCTTGGTCATATCTCCTCTTTCAGATTTTGGATTGGTCTGTGTCACTTCCAAAGCACTTTCTTCTAATTCAGCCTTTTCATTCTGGTTTGACTCAGCATTTGGCAGGCCTCCGAGATCATCTCCAAAAATGTCACCACTGAACTGTCCATTCTGAGCTCCACCTGCTGTTGCATCAGTTGAATGTGAATCATTGTTTGTGCAAGACCTCACTTGGTCCACTTCCAGTGATCTTCTTGGTCAATATCTCCTCTTTCAGATTTTGGATTGGTCTGTGTCACTTCCAAAGCACTTTTTCTAATTCAGCCTTTTCATTCTGGTTTGACTCAGCATTTGCAGGCCTCCGAGATCATCTCCAAAAATGTCACACTGAACTGTCCATTCTGACTCCACCTGCTGTTGCATCAGTTGAATGTGAATCATTGTTTGCGCTAGACCTCACTTGGTCCACTTCCAGTGACTCTTCTTGGTCAATATCTCTCTTTCAGATTTTGGATTGGTCTGTGTCACTTCCAAAGCACTTTCTTCTAATTCAGCCTTTTCATTCTGTTTGACTCAGCATTTGGCAGGCCTCCGAGATCATCTCCACAAATGTCACCACTGAACTGTCCATTCTGAGCTCCACCTGCTGTTGCATCAGTTGAATGTGAATCATTGTTTGCGCAAGACCTCACTTGGTCCACTTCCAGTGACTCTTCTTGGTCAATATCTCCTCTTTCATATTTTGGATTGGTCTGTGTCACTTCCAAAGCACTTTCTTCTAATTCAGCCTTTTCATTCTGGTTTGACTCAGCATTTGGCAGGCCTCCGAGATCATCTCCAAAAATGTCACCACTGAACTGTCCATTCTGAGCTCCACCTGCTGTTGCATCAGTTGAATGTGAATCATTGTTTGTGCAAGACCTCACTTGGTCCACTTCCAGTGACTCTTCTTGGTCAATATCTACTCTTTCAGATTTTGGATTGGTCTGTGTCACTTCCAAAGCACTTTCTTCTAATTCAGCCTTTTCATTCTGGTTTGTTGAATTGCTCACATCATCTTGAGCACTGGTTTTCACCTGTTTCGACTGTTCGTTGTCACTTGGTATTAATTCTATTGGGGGTGTCTCAATTTTCGTCACTGCATCAGATGCCGTCTTATCTTCGCCTGCTTTTTCATTTGTGATGTTTGGTTCAACAGATTTCACTGCATTCTCATTTTTATCAGTGCCTGACGACTGAAATAATTTCCCCAAAAGTCCACCTCCAGGTTTGACTTCTGGCCTCTTCACGTCCATAGCATCAGCTTTGACCCCTTTATTATTTGCCCCAGAGGTGAAAAGCTTCGACAAAGGACTCATGCCTTTGGACCAAGATCCCACTTTAGGCTTTGAGTTGGTTCTGGAAACAACTTTCTTTGGCACATTCTCAGACTTGGGCTTTTTAACATGACCTTTCTCATCAATCATCAGTGCAGTTTTTGTTGGGTCAAGATCTTCTGCATGACTAACCGTGTTTAAAACATTAGCTTCTGTTGAAGTTAGGATAGAATTGTCTAGTTTCCCTTCATCCTTATTACATATTGTAATTTGATCGTCATCTGTTTCAATGTGCTTTGCTTTACCCCCTGGTATGTTTGGGGCTGGAGTGTGTGTGTTGGGTGAGCAGCTTGCATCTATTGAGTTTTTGCCATTTAGAGGATCTGTCTTTTCAACTTGAATTTTGTCTTCTGTGTCATTTGCTTTTATAATATTTTGTTTCGACATTCCTAGGTTTCCTTCCATTTCATCATCTTGGCTGAGTGCCTCTGACAAACGTTTTATATCACTAGAGATGTCTGTTTTGATATGTTCATCCATTTCAACTTGACTGTTCTCATCAACTGTGTTCCCTGCTTTGGTGGCAGGTGTTTCTTCAACTTCTTTTTCAGGCTTCTCTGTAGCACCTTCGGTATCTTTGTATTGGCTCAATGTTTGTGTTTTTGAACAATTTGGATCACTGTCATTTCTGCAATAATCAGTACCCTGGGAGTCAGGCTTAATTTTCCTCGCTGTACTTTCAAAGATTGGCAACTGTGCTTCATTTGATATTGTGGTACTAGAATATTCAACTTCTTCAGTTTGAAATGAAACATCTTCACGACCTTCCGCTTCTTCATTGATAATTTGAGATTCATCTTTAGGTGTATCAACCTCTGGCGCAAAGTGTACAGTCTTCTTAACTTTACTTGACTTAGACGCTGCAGCTGCCATGCGTGAGTGATCTGACAGCTTTGTTACTACAATACTCTTTTTAGGTTGAGTTTGAAAATTTGCCTTAGTTTTGTCATAATTATGTTGCCTTTCTTTGGGTAAAATTATCGACTTTTGTGCCACTGAATTAAGTTGTTCAGCTGCTTTCTTTGGTTTCCCTTTTAAATCTGCCATTTTCAAACTTGAATCTGGTTCATCTTGTTTCATTTCAGAAAAGCTTGTCTTTACCTGCTTGTGGTCATCTTGTTTATTCTTCTTAATGGTGGGAGTGGCTGTTCTGTCAAATTGCGAAGTCTCCTTCTTCTCAAATTGTGTATATTTTACCTGATTACCTGGACTTTTCTTCTCTGGAGGCCAACTTATTTTGAGTCTGCCTTTAGTATTGGCATTCCCTGTATTTGTCAGCTCTTTTGCAGGTGGTGTTGTTGTATTGAGAGACTTTGCGCCACCACTTAAGGAATTAGCTTTGTTTTTCCTTGCTTTAGTAGTTGTCATGGCATCCGGCTCATCAGTATTCTTCTGAATCCAGCGGTCCTTGTGTTGCTTATGCCCAAAGCCTTCATCATAATTGCCCTTTCTTTTGAAAAGCTGCTGGTAGTGAGAAATGCAGTAGATCTCCCCATACAGAGATGAATAGTTGTGAATGCTGCAATACAATAATTTTGAATAATTAGAATAGAGGTTTACAATGAAATTAAATTTAGTGAATCCATTAATGATCAGCAAATAATCATTCAGATCAAACATATACAGTTGGTTCAGCAGATCTTCATAATCCCTGTTATGTTACTTTTACTTTAAAGTCTGATACAGAAAACTATTGTGGATTAATAGGCGCCAAATTTTAAACAATAGAAAATAAATTAGGTTATCTATTTGTATCCAACTGCTGTATAATAACAACAAAATCTGAACCCATTGTATAATGATCATTATTAAGAGGTTGATCAGTTTACTTGATTGAAGTTGTTGATTTGCTGTAAATAAAGTTATCTTGAATATCTCACCCAAGCTTCTTTTTACAGTGTTTGCAGCAAAAGCAGTTCCTGTGTAGTATTAGTTTATTGGCCACCATTTTTTCCATGGGATAAACAGGTGTCAGACAAGCAGAGCACATCTCCCTGGCAGGAAACTGAAACTAAAAGAAAGGTCTGAGGTAAGGTCATTAGGTATGATTACTTGTTAGCTCCATGCTTGCTACACCGTCAGTTAGCTTAGCATTAGCAATTAGCCATAAATAGGAACGTGTCTTCATCTTATTGTGTAGCAGCACATCACAGTAATCAACAAAGTCTTATATGAGAAAATATTTTAATAACTGTGATCATTGTACATTCTGTAATACTGAAGACGAAACTGCGTTGCATCTATTTTATGAACGTATGTTAGATATTTTGGTGTGAACTTGAATATTTATTTGAATCCAGTGTGGTGTAAGAATAATTTTGGAAAACAGGGATGTTATGTTTTATTATTTTGATAATAACACTATTGATGTAAAACATATATTTATTTTAAATTCTTTAATCCTGTATGGCAAATATTATGTTAATTTTATCAAATGGTCAAAAGGTAAATCAAATATATTCAATTTCAAAGGAATATTTAAATATGACTTTAAAACTATAGAAAAGCTGAATATATGCTTTCTATATATAATAAATTATTTATTTTCTAATTTAAATAACTCTTATTTATAACCCCTTTCACTTTTTTACTCGTTTTCCTCTTATGTTCTCTCTGTAATATGTAATTATCTCATATACATAGTTAGATATTTATTTCTTGTCACATGTCAAATTACATTGTATTGCCTTTGCTTGTTTTGTTTTATTAAAAAAAAAACATCACCGTGACTTCTCAAATTTGGTTAGTCATTTTTAAATTAGCATTATCAATTAAGAAGAAAAAATAGTATAATTAAGTTATTTTAACTGTAATAATTAAGCTGAAGATAATGCCAAATTATTACACATTTTAAAGTCAGTGTGAAAACAAAACAAAACCAGAAGTACTTCAAAAGCCACTTTAAAAATCAATCATCTCTTTACTTAACACATTGGTTAGACACATACAAACTGAATACTTTGTTTGATAAAGAATTGTACCTATAATTTGCAGTAATAAAAAATCTTAATTACTTACTTTATAAAACATGTTCTCTAAAATGCATACAAAACATAAGAAATACACTGATTCAATAAAATCCTATGCAAACCTAGTGTTTATCCATTGGGGGGCTAAATGTCACAAACACACTCCCTTCTGCCTTGGACTTGTTTAACACTTGCTCCTCAAAATGGCGTCTGTGCAGTGAAGGGGACATCACAACTTCACATCTGGGTGGAACTACTTCGAACAAAGCTGAAGATTGGTTGTCGGACTGTTTGTGAACAAATGTTGAAGTGGTGGAGGACATGAACACGTTTCCAAAACTGTCTGTCTCTTCATAAGTTTCACTGACAGTCTTCTTGCCAATTACCCCGGCTGGGGATTGGCCCGGCACCGTTTTAACCTCTAGCACACTAACTTTACGCTGTGGGGTATTTTTTGAGACATTGCTATTTGCTTTGTGGCAACAGTGGGACTGGGTGTCTGATTTTGGTGTGAAAGTTGTCATGATAGGCTTTGGTTGTTCAACAGGTTTTCTTGCAGCTGAATGAATTGAAATAAATGACGGCGAGGACAGGGATGCAGATGACTGCCTTAGTTGTGCACGCTGTGGGGATTCTGCCTTCAGACCATTTTTTGAACTTACAGTATCCTTGTGAGGAGCTGGTTTGGATTTACAAGAGCCAATGCTTATCTTCCTGATGTTGTTCATGGGATGTGGGTTTTGCTCTGACTTCAGTGATTCATCGAATAGGCCAGAGAGACCTGCGATATCTGCCTCTGATTTGAGATTGGACACAGAGTACAGGGCTTTTTTAATGGTCTCTTCAATGTCAAGCAGCTTTGCAATAGTCTGTTCCTTCAGAAGCAGAATTTCTTTGCTGGCCTTTTCCAGGTCTTCGTAAGCAGTGTCGACAGAAGAGATGCTTTCTTGATCATCGTCAAGTGAGTCAGCTTCTAGTTTCTCCTCCATTCTTTCCTGCTTTGTGTTGTCTCTGTAGCAGCCCAAACAGGATAATTGTTGTATAGTTTCTTTAGTGATTTGTCATTCATACTTCTGCGATCTCCTTCTATCTCGTGCACTTGAGCCAGGACTCCGTGAAGTTCATCACGTTTCCGTAAATTGTCAAAGATTTCCATGGCAACATTAACGTTTCCTTTCACAATTTCATCCATGTGAACAGATAACCTCTGCCGTCTCTGCTCCTCTGTCTCTTTAGGCTTTTTCTCTCGTAAAACAACCTTTTCCACTTGGACTTGTTGCTTCTCACAGGGCTGATTTTGTTCATTGCACTCAGGGGTATGGCGTGTAATAGGATTCAATGGAGATTTGTCTTGTGCAACACTGCTGATATTTCTGGGATCAGTTACTTTCACCTTTTTACACAATAACTGACCTCTCTTAGCATCTTTTCTTTCGAAGTTTTGCAAAGCTTCTTTCAAGCTAAGATTTGTCTCATGTTTACCTTCTTCCGCATATTTCTTCATACACATTTGAATTTCTTCTGCTGCATTGATCTTCTGTATTACATTTCGCTCCCGCTCAACTCCATTGCATTGGCTTTGTAAAGATTCTCCTGAAGGTTGTGGTGGATTACCTATTTCTGTTGAACATGTTTCATCTTTTTCTGGTGCAGCGTCACAGTGGCAGGATTTGGGACATGGAAATGTGGCAGAAGTTTTTATATTTCCTTGTACCGTCTTTTCTTCTTCTACCAGAACATATTTTGTCCATTGGGGTTTTGGTGGCAACACTGGCTTCTCGTTGTGTGGTTTTTCAGACATAATTGGAGGAGAGGAAGTGGTATTTGTAAAGCTCGCCGACTGAAAGTTTCCATCGTCTATCGAGATGGATGATAAAGGAGTTGAGGCCTCTTCATGGGTTACTGAAATTGAAGGAGACAGTTTTGTGTCAGATGGAGGCACTTGCATCTCAACACATGGTTTGGTAACTGTCTTACTTCTTCCTGAATTCCTATAAATCATAGCAGCTTTATAATCTCCCTTAGAAACATTTACACTAGATCTCTCAAGAGACTGCAGAGCCAATTGCACATTGCCTTTCACAATGTCCTCTTTGTCTGTGGGTTTCTGGTCCGATACTGAACTTTGCAAGGACCTTATAGCTGCTTTGATATCCCCCCTGATAACCTCTCCTGTCTCATCCTCATTAGCATGACTTTTACTCTCGTATTTGGGTAATGACTCTGTACCATTACTTACTACAACTGAGTCGGGTTCATAAGCCTCAAAGGAGGCACTGTTTTCTCTGTGTTTTACCAAATTACTAACCTTAGGGTGAGTCTTGACTTGCTGGTATCTCGATGAAGATGTTGATGACATTGTTGATGAGGTCTCTTCTTGAGTTGATATGTTCAGATTGTATATCTTTCCAGGAGCAACAGCTTCTCGTTCCATGTGCATACTCTGCTGCTTTGCTATTTCAAGTGACTTTTTAGCAGCTTTGATGTCCCCGGAAATAATAGCCTCTTTCTGGATCTGTGTAGTTTCCAATTCGAGATCTGGGCCTGACATGTCCATATCATAGATAGTTCCAGGTTTGATCACCTCACGCTCAATTGTCATACTCTGCTGCTTTGCTCGTTCTAAAGACTGCATTGCTGCTTTGATGTCACCACTGACAATTTCCTCTTTTTCTACCAAAACTTGCTGTTTCACTGTAAGTTGTTCCTTTGCCATTTGAACATCCCCAGGGATTATTTCATCCTTTGAGATACAGTTTTCAACATTCACATTGCTTTCAGATGAAAACATCTTTTTGGTGTTCTTTACGTTGCCAGGTAAGACATCTGAAATTGTTCGCTCAACTTGATCTTTGTGTTGACACAGGCTTCTCTTTGCTTCCTTAACATCCCCCTGTACAATTTCAATGTGCTCTTTTGACATATGGCAGCAATCAACTTCATCTTCTCGATCCTCCTGATGAAGACTCTTTAGGTCTCCTTCCTCAATACATCTCTTATACAAATTCACATTCCCTTTTTCATTCTCATCCACCCTGTATGGCATTGCTGTTTTGTGACCATTAGCTGTAGCTAAAAGATTCCCAATAGTGGACTTGACATCCCCCCTCTCAATTGTGACATTCTCGGTTTTAGTTTCACAATGGCTTATGAGTGAATAAACAGACATCTCTGCTTGTCCTCCCTCAGTCTCCTGCATTATAATCCCGGTTTTAAAAGTCTTGTCTTGACTGAGTAGTTCATCAATCCTCTGGACAATGTTTTGCATTCCCTGATCTTTCTCAAAGCTGATTGAACAGGATTGGTGAGCAGGACAATCAACCACTGTGGTCTTTACATTGCCTTTTTCAATTTCTCTCAGAAGAGTAATTTGTGGTTTTAACGTTGGTTTGAGGAGCAATTGTATCATTATGTTTCTAATATTTCCTCCTACCAACTCTTCTTTCAGGATTTGAACATTTCTATTGCTTTCAGTGCAATACTTTGCCATATGGACATTCTGACTATCTTTTCCTTCAATGATAATGCCACTTGAATGAACAAAGTTAAGATTGTGCAAGTAGGACAGTGAGTCTACAACATTAGAGGCAGTTATTTTGTCCAATGGGGTCGTTTCAAAGAGCCATGTGGTGCATTTGACATCAGACTTGGGTATTTTCTCCACAATACGTTCGGCTATTGAACTTTCTTGCTCCTTGATCTTGTCCAGTGGCTGTGACTCAAACAACCATGTGGAGCGCTTGACATCTCCTTTCTGACTGTCCTCCCTGTGAACTGTTTGTACAGGACCTTGCGCCTGAGGTTCTCCCTTGAGACTATCAATGGGTTGGTTTTCAAAAAGCCAGGTTGAGGTTCTCACATCTCCATGTTGGACATCTGTGACACTCACCATTCTCTTGACCTTGGAGGCCTGGTCAGATTCAAAAGCCTGTTTGTTCTGCTGCACACTGCAGCTTCCAAAGTCCTCAAACTCTTTAGCAGCTGGCACGTCTTTCTCGGTTAAACTGTCCAGAGGTTGTGTCTCAAACTTCCATCTGGCAGATTTGACATCTCCTTTTTCAACATCTTCTTGGGTAACTGCACGAATGATGTAAACTTCGTTTTCTGCCTTGATAGCATCAAGTGGTTTTGTCTCAAACATCCACCGCGCTCCTCTCACATTTCCACTCAGGACTTCCTCCTTTTTTACAGTTGTCACCTCATGAAACTGCCCCTCTTTGTCTCTGATGGCATACAAAGGAGTGGATTCAAACATCATGGTGCTTAACTTGACATCAATACTGCTGGTTGGCTTTTCTACACACAGTGAGTTCTGTTCAAGTTCTTCCTCATGAATTTTGTCCAACGATGACGTTTCAAAAATAAACTTTTTGTGTTTTACATCTCCACACTGTACCTCATTGACTGTTTGTGTAACTTCATCATTATTGTCCTTGTGGATCTTATTAATTGGACAGTTATCAAACAGCCAAGTGAACTTATGCACAGACCCTCTCTCAACTGCTTCTGTTTGATTTTGAGCGTCAAATGTTGTCATTTCTAGCCCAATTTCATCAAGTGACTGGGATTCAAAAAGTTCTTTGACTCTTGAGACATCTCCTGACTGTAGGTCAACCTGGCTAACACATCGTGACACCTCTTGATGTGCATCTTTCTGTATTCTGTCTAATGTCTCTGTTTCAAATAAGTGTTTCACTGTTTGAACGCCAACTTCAGGTTTCACAGAGTCCTGGATTGTTCTGCAGACCTTCAGATTATACTGCTCACCATCCTTGATGCTGTCGAGTGGCTGTGACTCAAACATCCATGTAATGGACTTGACATCAGTGCTATCAATGGCCTCAATGTCTGTAGCCTTTTCATTTTTTTCATACAACGTGTCCATGGGATGGGTTTCAAATAACCACTTGCAGGTTTTGACATCACCTGTATGCCGCTCCTCTTCTACAGATGGATTTGGTTGATTGAACTTCAAATGGATCCCATCAATTGTTTGTGTCTCAAAAAGCCATTTCGCTGTCTTGACATCGCCCATTGTGTCTTCCTGTCTGGTGATGCCTTGAATGAGTTCAATGCTTCCCTTTCGTTCTCCCAGCTCATCCAAGGGTTTGGTCTCAAACATCCATTTATAGTTTTGGACTTGACCTTTGATGGATTCCTCTCGACTGATTGCTGTCACCTTGTGTAGATTTCCAGAGCTGTCTTTTATTGCATAGATATTATTTCTTTCAAACAACTCTTTGTTTTCTTGCACATTTACTGCTCCAATCTTTATTTCTTTACTTTCATTTTGCTCTTCTAAACAAGCTATCTTACTCAGTGGAATTGTTTCAAAAAGATGTTTGAATGTTTTCACATCTCCTTTCTCAATCTCCTTTTCTTTGGTCATAACATTAGTTTGAATACAGCAACTCTCAAACATTTGTCTTTTGTCTTTTACTTCTCCCTGTTCTTCATTTGAAAGAGTAATTTTCTGCAATTTTCCTACTTCATAACTGTCATGTAGAGTCTCCATGGGCTGGGTTTCAAACAGCCAGAGTGACGACTTGACATCTCCACCAATGATTTCATCCTTTTCTTGATTTTTTCATCTGTGTCCCCCTTTAGGGCTGACAAAGGATTTGTCTCAAAGAGTTTGGTTTTATTGACAACATCAGTGTCTTCTGCGCAGTCAACTACTGTTCCCTCAAACTTCTCTCCTCCCATCATCTCATGTATTGTATCAAACGACTGTGTCTCAAACATCCACCTCTTTTTACCAACTCCTCCTTTTTGGCCTTCCTCCAGTGAAATGCCTCGAATAATTTTGACTTTGTCGGTTTCCTTATTGATTATATCTAAGGGCTGCGTCTCAAATAGCCAGCGTGCAGTGCTGATGCAACTGCTGTTGATCTCTTCTCTGCAGATAGATTTGATTTTGTGGATTTTGCCGCTCTTGTCTCTTATGGCACAATTTGGATCTGCTTGGAATAGCTTTACAGTTTTATGGACATCTCCTTTTTGTTCTTGCAGCTCAGATTTCAGTCTTAAGAAGTTGTGGTCTTCAACAGAGTTACAGCGGCCCAAGTCGCCCAGTGGCGTGGATTCAAACAGGAATCGAGTGCCTTTCACATCACCGGGCTGGATGGGCTCTTTGAGTAATGCCTCGACCAACTCTTCTCCCTCTTTAGATGTACTGAGTGAATCTAGAGGCTGTGTTTCAAACAGCCATGCTGATGTACGCACATCACCGCAGACCGATGCTTGTCTTTGAGTATGTGCTGTTTGGTTCTGGTCAATGTGCTCAAACTTAGATGTGGTGCGCCTGACATCGCCCCCAGTTAAATCCTCCTCATCGAGCAGCTTCTTGGTTCCATGAGGATCCCCAATGTTGTCCAGAGTCCAGTTCTCGAAGATCCACCTCATGGACTGGACCTCACCCTGATACAAATCTGCGGCTTGCGGGTTTTCAGTCTGAATTACCCTCATCAGGTCTTCATCGGCCACATCATCAAGACTGGCCCTGAGGTCTGGGTGGATGTGCTTGAAAAGCCTTTTTAACTCACTCTTCTGTTGCTGTTGGTAATATGTGGAAAAGGTCTCTTTTGGTGGAGGTGGAGGGAGGGGGCTCCCAGAAGAAGCCCCTTCATAGTCCAGGGGTCTGGGTGGGACAGGTGGTGGGGGAGGAAGGAGGTTGTCATCATCACAGGTGTGTGAAACAGTGACCCTCCTTTCTGCGACATCCATCTAAAAGAATAGACAATTGAGGATGGTTAGATGTCAAAACCCACAGAAAGTAAATATTACTGAAGTGAACATGCTAATGACAAAGGGAAGCCATACTTTACCTTTCATTGTGTTGGCTTCATGGTTTTACAGCAAACTGTCCTTGTTTCACACCAGGGTTAACGAGACACTTCAGAGCAGTTAGTAGGCAGCTGCCACACACAGCCCTATTCTTTATGTGGTGTAGATAAAGCGTGAATCTTAAAGTCCCCCTCTGGCCTGACGAAGGTCAGTTTGACCGAAACGTTGCAGCAATAAATGTCTTAAAGAGTGAGACGGTGTGTGGGAGGTTTTGTTCGTTTTTGTATCAATTTCCCCCTCTTTGAAATGTATTGTTAGTGTTTATTAGTGTTAGTAATTCTAAATTGTAAAATTATTAAAGCACTCTCTTTAAATAAAGATTATCTTTGTGTTCAGCTGTTTATTTAACCTTAGACCCTTGTTGCTAATTGATTGTATTTTGTATTTATGTAAATAATTTCCTAACGCAAATCAAATGCAGGCAAAGCATAAAACTAAATCCAACAAGCACTCGTCAACATCCAAAACAAAAGTGAACATTGTACTATACCTTCTTTACTTTGGTCTTTTTCCTTGTGTAGAACAAATGGATTCCTAATAAGAAGAAAAAAAAATACATATAATTCACTTGTAATTATACGTTAATAAGTGTATAAATTGATGTTTGCTAACTAACTAGCAAACACATAACGGATATCACGCCAGTGGGGAAGGGGTAGAGTGCTAGTGAGACTACAGTAGTAGTTTTGCCTTTTGAAGATGTCCAGAGTCAAACTCAAAACCACTTCTCCTGGAAGGCTATTCCATTCAGCAAGGTTACGTGGAAAAAGAGCTCTTATACTAAGTCATATGGGTCTTATAGTATAACCCTGGCTCTATTGTGTGTAGCAGTGCTATTTGGCCCTTTGCAGTCCTTAACCTCAGTGTGGTGGGGAATGAAAGGCATGTGTAGCACTCACGAGCTGCTCAGAGCCTCCTGTGGCGTCTGCTTCCTGGGACAGATACAGAGCGGAGCGGTCTCTCACAGACGAGGAAGTGGGTATCCGGTTTCTGCCTTGGACTGGTGATCCTTTAGTCACTAATACACAATTTTTATCATCTGCAACACATAAATACAGTATATAATGTAATTGTTATAATTTTACTTTAAAGTTCACCACTTTTATATAACTTTAAAGTGGATCCCGGACAGTAGGTATATTTAGAGCGATGGTGTGTATATTTATAGTGATATTGATATCTGTTTTGTCTATGGAAACTATTTTATCTGCCACTCTTACCAAATATGAGCGCCATCTTAAGTCGGGTAGTGCAACATAAGGAACACACAGCCATATTTCACATAAGTTTCCGCCAGATTAATTCTATTAAAACACATTTTACATAGTGGCAGTTAACAAGTGTGCAGTCTTTGATCCCTGGGCAGGAACAGTGAGATAAATAAGGCCACAGAGACAGTGCCTGCTCTCTCAGACGAGCCAGACCACAGCTCTCAGCATGCCACGGCTGGCCATGACGCCCAGAAGAGAAAAAAAAAAACACCAACTGGTGTTGACTGGAGTGACCCAGATTGTTTTCACATTGTTGGGCCGAGCGCTCCCACACAAGCATCAGCACCTGATGTCAGGAATGTGTCTGAGAGACAGAGTTAAAAGCCGTAAATATATATCAGCTGTTTTAGACTAAACATGGTCTCAACATGGTGTCATGTAGATTAGATAAATGGTCACATACAGTAACATGTCTCTGTCAAACATTCAAGTGTAATTTTCACAAAGTATGAGTTGCTTGCACCTACCTGAATGTAAAAATAAATAAAAGATGGGGTATGACAGATTTTTTTTTTTTTTACATTTTCCCATTTTTCTGTCTTACTGTGTACTTGGTGTTTGTTTCTACAGGCGAGGGATGCAGTAACTTTTATGGTGAATGTGATTGTTTTTTTTCGTAGCTCATAGCTCTGTGGGCCACCCAGCTGTAACTAATGTCCAGATTTGTAGCACACCTCTCCTTTCACTCACTAAGCTCTGGTGGGACAAAAGAACGGACCAAATGAGCGGCGCCTCTCGCGAGCCTGGTCTTAAATCATTGTCACAGATGGGTGAGCAGACAGAAAAATGTACTGAGCGTTCAATAGGTCAGGCCTATTGTTAAATAAATGTAAACGTGCAACTAAACAAACAAAGTAATATTTATGTCATTTATATGAGTGGCCTCAAATCTATAACCTAAATCACATCCTTTTGATCTGGGTCATTTCTATGGAAATTAATAGGAGCTATTAGTGGCTCAGTAATGTGCGGCTGGCAGCTGTTCAAATGGTTGGGAAATGTGTTTGGTATTTGTCTCCCCTCAACACCCTCCCCCATTGTAACCACATTCTTATACCACAGTACTGACCACATCACCAGGTCACTAATATTTGCATTTACTTTAAGAAGACTTAACTTTACATGATTCTGTTGACATGAAAACGTCACATTTCAAAGTAATGAACCAACAATATCAGGTTGACCACCTCTGATGCCCTCTCAACTAAAGAGCATCCACAATACCAGCCATAATCAAACAGTACAAACTAATCAATAGAGGACAAAATTATTTAAGTTTGGTAAACACGTTGAATACTCACTGAATGAAGCCTGCCGTTCTCTTATTGTAGATACTCTGCGTCCTTTGAGTCCTGTGTGCTCCTATCTCAATAGTGGCTGAGTGCTTTCTAGGCTTCGGCCTGGTGGACAGCTGATTTTTATCCGGTGGAAGTGGCCCTAGTTATTTTTGGGAGGTGGCTGTTGCTGTGTACTCCACCTAGTCAATTCCCTCTGTGCCTCAGTGAGACAGGGGCTCCCCCCCACCCCCATTCCCACTCATACATTGTCAGCCCCTAAAACTGGCCCGGGGTGAGACCTGCACTAATAATATCAGTGGTGTTTGGTAAAAGACACATGAGTCAACATAAAGAGTGACAGGCTTCAGTATCTGAGACCAATGACAGTAATATGCCGAAGGAGGTGAATGGTTGAAATGTGGCTCTCGCAAAAATTCCACCATAAAAACCATTTCATGCATTATAAGTGTCGCGCTCATTCTAGACAGAAACATTATATCAGTAATGTAACAAGTATGTAAAAAAGTGTGTACAGTATATTAGGCTAAATACACTGTGAGCACCAGAGTCCACCCTTTTTGACATTAGTGTGAGGAAATAATTTCACCTCAGCTGATGAGCTGACAGAGGAGGCATTAAACTTTGTACCCAGAAGACAGTAATATTGACTGCCTGATCAAAACATTAGCTTTTTGACAACAAATACAGACATTCTTCCCAGCTCTTTGCCTCACTATAAAACCATAGACTTTTTAGATTGTTATAATGTCACATGCACCTGTAATTTCCACTTAATATCATTTCTTACTCCGTGTTTTTGGAGATATGGTGCTTGCTTTCTGAGAGCCTTAAAGCACTTCAGTTTTCTTGTTACTCTTGTGAAGTGATGTCTACTATCTTGACACCATAGATGCCCCGAGGGCCATATGAGTTGTGTCAAGGTCTTTGTCTAGTCTCCTTCTGATCTGATAATACAGTATGTGCAGGAAGACACATAGTTATGGATTCACACAAATTACTGTCTTTATTTAGCTGTTTCCTCACTTCGTCCAGAGCTGGTAGTTGTTTGTATGGTTTTAGTGTTCCCAGTCATGTGGACTAAGTAACGATAGCAGGGTAGATATCAAATGACAGCCGTGCGTCATTTATGAGCCCTGACACTAAAATAAAGCGCTGACCTAATACTCTTTTTGAAACACTACTATTATATTGGCCTTACTCACCCTTTAAGAGTCTTGATCCTCTGTTGTGAGACTCTGGGTGTCCATTCATGGCTCTTCCCTCCACCATATCAACACCACTCTGGAAAACACAGGCTGGTTAACCAACAGACTCAAAACTGACATGCAATTATCCAACTTTGATCATGGTTTTATGGCCCTATAAAATAGGGTGAATGTGTCTACCCACTGCTTTGCCTGTGTCAATATTATTAAGTGGGCACTTTATAGCCTACCGTAGCACACAGTATGTTGGGGAAAACCTAGCATAAGGCCGGGGTTGACCTAATAGTCTTGCAGAATAAACAGAACATGAAATATTAGCTGTCATAAAAATCAAATTCTGAGATAAACATTGAACTTTTTCATGAATAACATAAATTGCTGATAGTTGTATTATCCCGTTTTCATGTGTTCATGTAAACTTGTCCTTATACATGTCTTCATGTACAGAGAACATACTTGATTATTTTGGGTCTTGTGCTTCTTCCAGTTCATTAGAGCGCCCCCTGATGGTGTGTTAATGTGTTGCAGGCTGGAGGAATTCTGCATGAATCTTTTTGACTCAAACAGAGCACACAGGGCTTTGGTGCTGGACACCTCTCTCTGAGGTAATACATCCATGGATCGACTCCGGGACAAACTGTGTCCCACTCTGAAGTGGTCCACATGGTCCCTCCTCCATCTGCTGTCCTCAAGCTCTGCCTCCTGCAGCAACATAGAGGTAATTAGTGTATGCATTTTATTGCCCTCAGGGGCACTTTGGGGGCCCTCAGGGACATTGAGGGCCCCCCGAAACATTGTCTATATATGAATACATACAGATTAATAGTTTTGAAGAAACATATGTATTTGTTTAACAATACAACTTTTAAATTGAGTAAATTGTTATTGGTGGGAGGCGCTGCAATGCCCCAAATAATTCTATAATGGAAAATTGTTACCTGTGTTTTGTTATCATTTTCAATGCTCCTCAAGTCAGAACAACTTTGATAACTGTTGAAACAATGACACACATGAAGACTGTTGGCTACAGGTGAGACAGATATGAGAGAATATTTTATTTTGGTCCAGACTTACTGTTGCACCAGTTGAGACACAGACTTTCGGTCCCAGCGACTTAAAACTGGCATGACTGTCAAAAAAGATTACACGTAGTTTGTGACATAGTTAAGGAAAAAACAGTAAACTGTTTTATATAAGTACTACTGCAACAATAAACCACTAATTGAGCATAAACCTGACAGAGTTACTATAAAACAGACTGTCACACTCACACTGTCATATGACACTGTTAATGTTTATCTCACTACTGGTTTGAAATAGGAAATGTTGCAAGTTTTAGTCCAAATATCAATGTCAATTATGCATGAATCATGCAAATACCACAAACGCAGAGAAAACATGTACATTTTGATAAAAACAATCCAAGAACAAAAATAAACTTTGAAAACTTTAAAAGGGGAAAAAACGCACCATTAAACCTTAACCATTCCATAGCCAAAGCTCTTATTGTTCTGAATGAATAGGATTAATTCTTGGTTTGTTTTAAATTAATACAAATATAATCAATTTAAATAGGATTTACCTGCAGAGAAGTCACCTGTGCATCTTTCCGTTACGGACTGACTGAGCACTGCTGAGCATCCCTTATTGTTTTACTAGACACAGCATAATTTAGGGGCCAAAGTCCTGCAGTGATTCAAGCTCCCGGAAAAAGAAAAAAAAATGATGCCACTCTTGTTTAGGATTTTTTCTATAATGATTGGCAGTTTTAAAAGGAGATTAGAATGAGCCAATTGTGACTGTGGTGCATTTGAAACCCCTGTGAAAATGCAGCGTGGACTACTACACGCTGACAGCTGGTCTAGTCAGATGTTAGTTTAAATGCCTGACATAGCCGCTTAGTTTATGTATTTCAGCAACTCACATGATTACCGACAGGGGGCGCGGCCTGACCATACTGATCCTGACGCACAGCACTTGCACTTCTCACGCACGTCATGTTCAGTTCACTCACTTTTCAGGGCCAACAGATGGCGCCAAAGTGATGTGAACTATTGTGGCTCATTGAGAGAAACACCCTGTTTATCTGCTCATTGCACTTAAACGAATGGTATGTTTACTCTGACTACTGCATCATCCATTATCTGTAAAGTCTACTTTACAGTGCAGTAGTATAGTATGCATGCCTCGATGATACTGTACAATAAACACAATGAAAATGTGAAAGACCATTGTTTGCTTGTACAGAGAATGCGATGTTGCAGCAGTAGCCAGCAGAGGAAGGGAGAGGTGTCCAGAGAGAGTCCGGTGGGTGAGAGGAGGAGGAGGGCGGGGGCCAGAACAGTCAGTCCTGGGCCGAACAGCTGAGAACAGAGCAGCTCCTTCCTGCCATGGCTGCTGCTAATGCTCACATGCCGCCACATGTGACAGCCCACAGCAGAATACTGTGCACAGGAGCTCCCAGTGCCAGTACATGTGTTCTGTAACTGTGGATTCACACATCCAAATCAAAAGTATGTGCACTTCACTGTCTGTTTTTCCAGTCACGTTCCTCTAAAGAAACGCCTTCACAGCCCTAAAGTGCATTACTCAAGCACACTAGCAGTTTGTCAGAAAGGTCAGTGCAGTTTGGTGGCTAATGTTGACAAGAGGCTCATTGTTGAATGGGGAATGTCAAAGCCAATCACACAGCTGCTTGCTGCTAAGGCTTGTGTGGCTCACATGTAGCGACAGATAAGATCACTTCTGTTGAAAACTGCAGTTGTGTAACCTACTTTGCACTCAGGGCTGCAAATTGACTTGCACTGGTAACTTATATTGTGAGGGCTTGCACAGGGCAATAAAAAGACAGAATATGCAAATTAATGACAGCACAATGAAACAACAGCTCCATGTTTTACTGATACTTTACTTCCGAGTTTACAATGGAACACTTAGGAATTACAGAGCACAAAACAGAGCACAGATCACAAAAAGTCAAACAAACTGAACTGAAGCCATGTGCAATTTGTGAAGCCTATCTGTTCATTATTATCATTTAAGAGTGTTAGTGAGTTAGATGTACTACTTATGTACGACACACTGAAAGTTACACCTTCTGTGTATATCAGTAAGATAGTTATTAAAGTTACAGATCAAAAGTCAGTTTACATAACTCTCCAGTCACGCTTGACATTAATGCTACCCAATGAGCTAAATACTAGTCGATTTTTTATTGGATAGTAACTTTGCTCTCAGTCTCATTAACTACTAAGTTTTATGCACACTTGAACATAGACGTAAAGCTAGTTGTAGCTAGTTCTGGGCGATGGTGGTGCAGTTGGTAGAGGGGGGTCGTCTTGTGATCAGAAGGTTGTGCGTTCGATTCCCAGCTCCTGCAAATACACACTGCCGTTGTGTCATTTGGCAAGACACTTCACCCTACTTGCCTCCAGTGTATGCGTACATTGGTGTGTGAATGGATGACTGGTTCCTTACTGTAAAGCGCTTTGGGCAGAAAGGCAGAAAAGTTGAGTTCATTTACCATTCTAAATTTCTGCTGGAAAACAAAAACAAAGAGAAGCATGAAAAACATTCTGTGCTGCATAGTAGTTGTGTTGCATGGGCTTTTATTATATTAAATGTTGTAAGCAAAATGTTTCACAGCTTTTAATATGTATAAGAGACCTGCCACAGTGACAGTAAGCAAAAGGCCCTTGTACACAGTCCATCTAATTATAACACCTTTTTATTGCTCGTGAACTGACAGGCTAGTTGTTGTTGTTTACATTTCCGCGACGGTATGGCTCCCTGAAATTTGTGAAACGAGCTTTTAAAGTCTGTGAAAAACTGTGTTAGAAATGTGTTGGGAAAGCTAGGAATGAGTTTGGACCACAACCAACAATTTAAAATATACATGATAAGAGCTATGGTGTAGTACATTTAGAAAAAACACATACTGGGATTATTATGTTTTAGAGTTATATACTATTAGAGTTATATACTATTTATTATTTTCATTTATTTGGGCTGCACTGCTCTTATGTAGTAACAGACTTGCATTACTGTGATCCAATGGCTTTTAGGCAGGTTAAATTCATTATGTATTTATTGCATTGATATGCCAGTTGTGGTATTGACATTGTTGGGAGTATGTCGGATTACAGACTTACTAAAGTTTTTTATAAGCTTTAAAGCATTCATTTGTTATCTGTAAATTACAAAAGACAGCATGTCAATCTATTTCAGTGATTGTTTTCCTCATAATCTGAACCTCAATGATAAATACTTTCATATGCATTCCCTTTCTGCCTTACACAACACATGCAGAATAGACATTAATTATTTGCCTTATTAAAAAAGCTAGAAGATGTGCCGCAGCGTAAACCACTTGGTCACATAATTATTAGAATAGTGCTCTTATTAAAATAGCTCTATTATAAATGTAGCAAATCAGGCCAAGGCACCCTCTTTCACTTCAATGAAGGTGCTGCATGGTGTGAAAATAGAACCACTTACTCTAATCTTAGCGTGATCATAGAAGACCATGCACTAAAACCAACAATAGCACTCTGGGTGATAATGGTCTTGGAGAGACATGATTCACTCCTTCTCCAAACCCTAATTTAGACACTCCATATTTGCCCTCGCAACCACAGTGATGTTAGGCAAAATATGACATCAGTTGCTATGTTTAACAAAGCCCAGTCATCTGTTCACGGGACAAGTGTGTGTGTGGGATAGTGGGAAGAAAGTGGGCGTCTACTTTTTCATGATTCGTCAATATCACAAGTTTGAATCTGTTATTTTGGTGCTGCCTCTTCTTTTTCTCTGACTCATTGAAATCGTGACTCACAAACACCAGAAGACTTGCTGATTGGAAAGCATGAATTTGCCGTTTTATACTTTGGACAGATCAAGCTGAGATGTACAGGACTTTAAAACAATGAATAGTTACTCACTAACACGACTGTAGTTCCAAAATCATTACCAAACTCACAATACACTGTAAATGCATCATGACTTAAAATTGGGTCACAAGAGCTATTTAGAGCTCCTACGATACATGGGCATTTATCATAGACTATACCTTTTGTTAAAAACATACCTATGTGAATTGTAAATCTTCTACATACATAAACATGACTGATACATAAACATGGTATGTAAAAAATAACAACAGCATACCAATGGCAACAACATTAGTAAATCATTAAAGGCAAAGCTTTTATTTTTTGAGGTTCGATCTTAAAGACATTAAGACAACATGGGGATTGGATTGCTCCTGAATCTTTATCAGTTCATGAAGGAGCTGTGTGGCTGAAAAATTGGGCCACAAGAGCCATTTGAAGCAAAGAGAGAGGCAGACTGAATGTAGGTTAACTATAAGGTTATGTAACACGCACTATGGACCCAGTCTGTGATGGTTTTCACACTAAGAGGATAAAGGATCTAGGCACTAGTTTGGAGGATCCGGCAAAGAAATGAGATGATGATAATAGTGTTTAATAGAAGTGTTCCTGTAACTACTTATTTACAAGTTAAGCACTGAGTCCATGTGCTTCCACCAGTGGCACATGAACCACACTTTGAGGACGACTGAAATAGTACATTTCTGTGTATATTTGTATAGAATATTTTTGTGGTTTGTGTTTTTTATTGGATATTTATTCTACAGTATGAACTATCTTCAGTATTTCAAATACCATAGTTGCTACATATTCTTGAAAGACTGAGCTCACCTCAGACACAACACTAGTCATCTCTTTCTGCGCATGGTAAGGGACTCGAAACGGAACAGGAAACTCTAACGGTAGTGCACATGTTTATTTTTGAGGATGCAGTGTGATTGTTCTATTATTAGTAGAAGATCAGCACAGGGCATTTTGTTCATATCTTATAAGGAAGTCACGCCAGGAAAGCAGAGGCGGGAACACCTTGAACACATTTGATACAAGCAGTGATTTACACTTACATTTAATTTGAACTGGGATAGATTACACCATGTTTCTCCTCCCAATTTTTTTTGCTTTCTTGCCTGATTCAAGAGGATTCCTCGGACAGGTCAGGGGACTAGAAATACAGGCGCACACCAGAGCTATCCCAATCCCACCCAATCCAGGTCTCACACTTCACTGTGCTTCAGAAAGCTTCGAGATCATGAATGGCATTTCTGGCCTCAAAAATCAGACCAGCAGGTGTTGATGAGGATTTGGTAGTAAATGTTCAAACTGCACCAGGCTGTGTCAAAGTGCTAAGTTAATAGTTTTAATTCTTCAGCATGTGTTTACAGATGTGTTAACAATAGACAATTGACATTAAAGAAGTAGTTCTATATTTAATTTTCACATTGTTAACCTTTTTTGTTCATTGGAGTTGGAGTGACATGGAGTTACAGTACATGGAGTGGATACAGTGCACATTTAAATGTTCGATGTCTTTGCAAGCTATTACAAATTGTTTCAATTAACCAATGTTTAACAGATAATTGTACACTAAGTCCATAAAAGTAAACTCAAAGAATATTCTAACTTGCAGGTCTGGAACCAAACCTACTTGGGCAGCTGTACAGAGGGTTTTGAGCTATGCCAAATATGAGCTTCTATTGATAACTTGATCATATAATTTTTGATCATAAGCATATGTCATAGTCCTTATTATCAGTCCCTAATGATCAGTCCTGGTCTTGAATCAGGAGAACCGTGAGGAATTAAGCTACTATATGTTGATATAACAGGGTTAACATGCAAAGTGTTTTTATGAGTTCAATTTTGAATTTCTTTGGTTGCAGTCATGATAGGGTGAAGGTGGGTCCCAAAGCTCTACCAGAACCACAGTACAGTTTTAGAAGATCTAGCCTTAGACAAAGAGAAATATGCATAACCTTGGCTGTAATACTGTATTTAATTTGCTTTGCAGTGTAGTTTAGATTTCTTCAGTAACTCTCCCAAACTAACTTCAGTATCGTTTTTCAGTATCCTTTCCAACTCAGTTTTATTATGCAGACACATGAACAACTGAGGCATTACGTGACCTCCATGTAAAGTATAATCATGTGTGTGAGACAGAGGACGCGGGCAGCGGCGTCACTTTTTTTCTTTTTTCTTTTTTTCTGCCAGCGGCGTCACTCATCAGTTCGCCGTCGCTACGTGTGTCATCGACTGCGTCAACAGCGTCAGGGAGACACAAAGAGCGTGTATGTCAAACAAGATACTCTAGAATAGAAACAGTATGTTAAGCAATTTGTTTAAGTAGTTAGGCAAGCTGGCGAAAGCGAATCAAATAACTCTGCTATCTGCTTTACAAGTTACGTGTCTCCCCGTGTTGTGGTTGTGCACAACGAGCTGGCTGGGAAAAGGGTTTTGAAACCAACCACACAACAAGCACCACTACGACGCTTTGCTTTCGATGGAGTAATTATCTTGTTTCTGTCTCCCACTCTTTGGCAGTCCCAGCCTCTGCTCCTCTCTCGTGTTCACACTGGTACTACTGTTCATAAACACGCAGGGACACACACAATGCTCAGTTGGCTCACTCGAGGATATCACTGAAAAGTTCCTCGGCTTCTATTATGCAGCCTGTCATCTACACGGTGAGTGATATATTGTAAAGTTACTGATTTATGAGCGTTTGAGTCTGTAAATAAGTTTATTGATCACGTTTATATTCAGAATTATCTTCTTACTGTGGGTATTTCGTAATATTTTGTTGGAGTAATTAATTATGTTTCTGCCTTATTATAATGTCATAATGAAGTGACTCAATAATTTGTTTCACTTTTTTCACGCAAACTGCCAGTTTGTTCTGTCGCACAAAGGGAGTTTACTTTGCTTGCCTGGTAGTGTAAAGTATGTTTCTGCTTGACACAAGGAGTGATTGTTTCTGACAGGGTGTCTCGGTGGCCGACACTGTGGGTGGATAAGTCATCTGCCTAATAACTGCTTTCAACAAAGAGGAAACAAGCCTCTAATGATAATTTAGACCCAGGCATTGTGTACTACTCCGAGGAGTCGATTGGTCCTGTCATTTGCATCCAGTGGACCCCCTGGTGCCCCCTCTGCCCTATGTGCTTTTGCTGCTTTGAGCCTTTAAATTATTGATGCTGTCTCTGTGGTTTCAGTCCTGTACTGTGCCCTGTCAGATATATACATAGAGAGATCTGTCATGCACAATTAGTATTTCTGTTTCCAGTAATACTCGTCTACAGAACAGAAATGAAACCATCAGAAGCTATGTGTTTGTAGATAGCAGGAATTCCCTGGCCTTGAGTAGCAGAGAGCTTTACTCTTTCCCTGTAAACAGTGTAATGGCACTAGAGGCTGTCTCCTGTTTCACCTCTTATTTGCTGATGGATCCAGGAAGTTGCTCACTCTCAGTGTCTGGCTGCTCTGAGTATTTGCTTACTGCAGACAATCAGCAATCCCTTGTCTTGTGCTCCATGATCCATTGTATGCCTCAGTTTATGTGTGATTATTTTTGACAAATTTGCACAATTTTCAGAATCATGTTTTCCCCTCAATTGTTGTGTAACAGTGCACACCTTTCACTTTCGGACCTGTGGACAGGGCAGTCTTAATCCTGCGTCTAGCTGCTTTTATTAGCAACATCATGTTCAAATGGTAAAAAAAAGAAGATTTATAAATAACAACCACTTAGGCAATCAAAGCAATGTGTCACTTGGATTTCGGCCGTGGACAGTGAGTTTCCATGCATTCTTCTGAAAAACTTGAGGAATCATTGGAATGTTAATTACTCTGGGGGGGAAAGGAGCTGTTTTTTTCCTGTGCTCTCTTATGAGTGCTCAGCTGGTAGTACGAGGGCCAGGATATCAGTTTACATTTGTACATTCATGAAACATCACTTTGAAAGAGATTAGGCTGTAATTAGACTAAACAAACTCAAAAACTGGTTCAACCAGCTTACAGATCTCTCCTGCAAAAACCTCTCATTCCTGCACTTGTCACTTTTGAATAAGTCATATGGTTGTACTTTGTGGGGGAAAAACAGCTACTGTACTTGCGCCTCTCCTGAACTGCCATCCATCTATATAATGGCAACAGTAGAGAACATTAATAACTTGCAATGTTATTTTGTGTCTTGCAGATTGTGTAACATTCCCTCGAGACAAATAATGATGGGCATCCTTAAGAGGAAGTTTTCTGAGCTGGATGATGGCCCCTGCTACTCCTCTTCCTCGTCTCCTGCGTCCTCTGTCCCGTCACCAGCCTCCTCTGAGTGGGACTCGTACAGGGAGAACCTCGACTTCACCCCTCACAGCCCCCCTTCACCCAACGCTTTGCCCCGTAAGTGTTTAATGCCAATCAGCACCCATTCTTCTGTTTCAAATAATGCAAACCTTATCTACCAGTTTTATCCCAAGTGTTCAATAGGAGTGTCCATTGTCAGACAAAGGCACGACTGTTGTAGCATGCTGATATGAAAACACCAGCATTAGGGCTGTCCAGATAATAGACTAGAAAAACATGAGCCTGGATGTACTGTCCGGATCTGAACATCATTTGCCTGAGCGATAGAGAGCTGTGGTATTAATTTGAATAGCAAGGACTCTTTAAACAACCCATATCATATTGCCCTTTTGAGATTACAGATACATACAAACAATGTATTTTCAAATCACATTCATTAAGTTATTACTCACTTACTTCGGTAATTATAAAAGTCATAGGTAAAAAATAAACATTATAGTGATGTAGCCTGTACTTTAAGCTAGAGGGAGCAGCTGGGATGAGCTTAGTCAGCTGCTCTGCCTTGTTTACTAACTGTTGGAAACAGAGGTCAGACATATTTATGTGAAAAGCACATCAGGCTTTTTGTTGAAACGCACTGTTTGATCAAACAGTAAGAAGTTGTGTTTTTGTTCAATATTTATTCTGTAGTTCTTTCAAAATGCATGTTTTGCATTTTCCTCACTTTGAGCTGTGCTTCTGATGTGAGTAGTCAGTACTGTATTGAAGCACATACAGTGTGTCCCCTGGTGGCGACATAGATATTGCAACAGCGAATGGTGGTCTCTGTATTAAAGGAATAGGCCACCGTTTTTACATACTGAGATACGTTCTTACCTTAGCTTAGACGAGTTTATGTGTACCTGTCTGGTCTTTGTGCGTGCGCTCAGTCACGCAAATGTTGTTAGCATTTAGCCTCTCCCAGCAAAGGTATAGCTCCAACATGGGGTTAAGTTAGAAGCTACCAAGCTGTTTCACATTTTCCCTATTTAAATACAGTTACGTGAGCCTTTACACGATCCAAGTCTGGTTACACAAAATTAAACATGTCGATTTTCTAAGCGGATAAAAAGGGGTACTATATTGAGACGTAATAACACCTGGAGTACTTCAATGTCCGCGCAGTAATATCGTCAAATTAATTTTGTGTAAATATATGTATGTATTGGCATTAACATTTTTGACCCACTACTACAGTTCATTATGAACTGCAACTGATTCCTGTTGTTTTTCATCTTCAGTGAGATCTATCCTGAAACGACAAAAGCGCGGAGGGGCTCAGAGCAGTGTGTGCTTCAACCTGGTGACTGTCTACAGTTTCCCACGCTGCCAGGGATTCACAAGTGTGCCCAGCCGAGGAGGTGCTTCTTTGGGCATGATGAGGAGACACACTGGTGTTCAAACGTTTACAATCGCTGAACATGCTGTGGAGCAGCGGCACCAGCGCAGAGAGCAGCTCAGTGAGCGACGAAGACAAGAGAGATTTCTGCACATAAAGCAGAAAGTGAGAAATAAAAATGTTGAACACACTTGAATACAGCAATATGGAGTGTACTTACCTGTGTTTGTATTGATACAGTTGATCTCCAGCGGGGCCATAAATGAGAAAGAAGCAGAGAATCTTACAATAGACCAAGTGCCAACTGAGGAACCTTATATCAACACTAACAGTGTGGAGTTGGAGGGTGGAGGTTTCCTTCAGCCTTACTCTTCAAAGCAGAGGCAGGCCATCCTCCTGGCAGCGGGAGTGAAACGTGTTGATAAGGAGGAGAAGAGGCAGCTCCATGCGCTCCGTCTCTCCAGGGAGACCTGTGGCTGTGACTGCCAAGGCTTCTGTGAACCAGAGAGCTGTGCATGCAGCTTGGCAGGCATCAAGTGTCAGGTATGAGGCGTTAATACATTTATATGAACCTAAACCTTTAGCACAGTCTGCTATTTGCTCCGTCAGCAAATGCGATAAATGTATATTATTTATGTTATTTTTCAGTTGTTTTTTTCAGTAACAATGATATTATATGTTACAGGTGGACCGCTTTAACTTTCCGTGTGGCTGCAGTCCAGACAGTTGTGGAAACACCCAGGGTCGTGTTGAGTTCGACTCCAGACGAGTGCGCACTCATCACATGCACACCATTATGAGGCTGGAGCTCGAGCGGCGACTAAAGCATGAGCTGCCATTTTCAAAGGACCAATCTAAAGTTCAGAAAGACTTAAGTAAAACGCGGGCAACCCAGCAGAGCATCAGTCGCCCTGTTGGGTTTTCTTTTGAGGGAAACAGTGACCATTCTCTTATCATTCCCACTTTGTTTAGTTCCATACCTGAGCAGTCTATTGTGGAGGAGAGCAGCTGCAGCAGTGATATGAATATGAGTGACAATTCTTGCTCCTCTTTGGATACTGTGAGCCTCCCTGCAAGTCCGACACTTTCTGAAGATAATCAGGAATTGTGTCAAAACGTGAATATACTTGAAAATAATAACCTATCAGTACGAAATACAAAAGAACCATTGACCCAAAATTGCAACGCATCATCTGACTTCGTAGGACTCCCATGTTCAAAAGACACCACATTCATGGACATTTTAGGTTTGTCATCCCATTCCAATTGTCTTAACGACAACCACTTCGATGACAACTCTCTTGAGGATTTTCCCAACACTCCATCTCCATCTGTGGACTACTACATGGACCTGAGCCTGTCTTCTGATTCGGACCTTGAGTTTTTTGACAGCGATTACACATCTGGGCTGCTGCACAGCTCTTTTAAAAGTCAGCGGCACTCAGACAATCTGGACCACCTGCAGTTGTTCAGCACTGACTCTTTGCCTCAGTATGAATCCAGCACCTACCTCTTGGAGTCTCTGATAGGCCTTACAGATGACTGAAGACTTATTCAATGTATCCAAAGTGTGTAACATGGCAATTCGCTGTGTATAAGCACTGAGCTGACAGAACTGTATGTCTACGTAAAGACTATGAAATGCCTAAGAATTTTATGAGCTGTATATTTTGCCTAAAAAAAAGCCTTTTACAGAAAATGCAACTATCTAATATATATTTTTAAGTTTTCATTATGCTAATATTGGTCATGATTCATGAGGTCTGCCATACAAATGTATTGTAAATTATTACAGATATGTGGTTAGTTTAAAATGTTATTTTTTATCACTTCTTAATTTGTTTTAAGAGAAAAAAATGATGGTCCTATTTATAACCAGTTATTCCACAAAAAGCATCTGGTGACATTTTCATGTAATAAAACATTTATTTATTTACCATGTGCCTTTGCTTGTTTTGTTGTAGAATCCCTTTAATTTTTAACGAGAGAAAATACATAAACACTTTAAAACTATCTTTCCTGGCTGCCCGCGGCTGACTGTTTCTCGTGTTTATGACATGTTTGACATGTGCGGTTGCTATGTATGGCGGTTGCCACGGTGCGTGCGTACCCGTAGTACGACGTCACGACGCTCGATTGTTTTGGACTGGATACAAGATGGCCGCTGACTCTCTGTACGAATAATTCCCCCATTTGTTGGTATTCTCAAGTCAAACCTGTTCTAAGCTGTGTTCGTCAAAATGGGGTTATCACAGAGTTCTGAGATAACCGAAGGAGGAACATATGGATACCATGTACACGGTGTAAGGCTTTATACACGTTTTCCAGAAGTGTGAATGTTGATCAGCATGTGAGGAGCTTAGTGAACATACTGTACGATACTGGCACCCTGTGTGTATGCAACGTAGTTAAATTCTCATGTACACTTTTTGTACACAATGTACGCTTCTTGTACATCATTCTCCATATTGGCATGTCACTGCTTGCTCAGTTTATTTATGTTGTGTTTCTGTCTCTCTCTTTTGCTATTTGCAAATGTAATGCATTATTCTGCGGTCCTTAAGGTGCAGCCAAATTCACCTGCAGAAAAAGCTGGCCTTGAACCCTACTTCGACTTCATTTTGTCTCTGGACAATAGAAGACTTGTATGTTTACTACATTCCCAGACGTACTAATTATCTTTTATGAAAGCTATTGCTCACACAAACGTAATTCTGTCAATTCCTTAGAACGAGGAGAATGAGCTCTTGAAAGAGGTGCTGAAGGCCAGCATGGAGAGAACAGTGAAAATGGAGGTGTACAGCACCAAAACCATGAGAGTCCGTGAGGTTGAGGTGGTGCCCAGTAACATGTGGGGTGGACAGGGTCTGCTTGGGGCCAGCGTTCGCTTCTGCAGCTACCAAGGAGCCAATGAGAATGTGTGGCATGTCCTGGTGAGACATAATCGTTTTGTTGTTTTTCGATTAAAAATGTGATGTTACACTTTCATATTACTTGAGATATGATAAATTACACTAGTAACAAGAGCTATTCCACCACTCCAGGGAAAAAAAAGGATTTCTCAGGCCAACAAAGTGTAGTGGTGTCTTCTAAAAACCCACCTATTACCTTTTAATAATTAAATAATTTCTTTTGTTTTAGGATGTGGAGGTCAGTTCACCAGCTGCTTTGGCAGGACTTCAGCCTTACAATGACTACATTATTGGAGCGGATCAGGTTTTACAAGATGTACTCACTTTTTAAAAAATTGTTATTTTAATCCCAGCTGATTTTTTTTACAGCCTAATTTGCTTTAACTTTTTGTGAACTTTTCAGTCAGAGGACTTTTTCTCACTGATTGAGGCCCATGATGGGAAGGCTTTAAAGTTGATGGTATATAACACACAAACTGACTCATGCAGAGAAGTGCTAGTAACACCCAATGGTGCGTGGGGCGGGGAGGGCAGGTATGTCATGCAAAATGTTATTTAAAAAAAATTTTATGTTCTGAATTTCATTTGGTATTTTAAGACTTATGTTTACTGTTTTTTACAGTCTGGGTTGTGGAATTGGATATGGTTACTTGCACCGAATCCCTGTTCAGACGGATGTGCCATCATCAAAACTTCCTTCCACAACCACAGTTGCTGAAGAGACACAAAACCCGAAGCCACTGAATCATGGATATACAGAGGCACTGCTTGCGTTCATTGTTTCTGTCCTATAATTTTAGACCTCATACTTGATAAGACAGAGCCTTATTAATCTGGAGAAATTGACTCGTGAAGGCAATTTTTTATAGTGCTTTGTTTATCAACAGACTCCTTTGATGGCTCCTTCAACCTCCAGTGAAGACATGTTAGACATCCAGCATGTGTCTCTTGAGACAAGTCCCATGCCTCCGCCCATCCAGAGAGTCATGGACCCCGGTAGGTATTTCACAAGATTAATTTCAGAAATCTAAGTAGAAATTTTCTTAATTTATATTTTCCAGGCTTCTCTCAAACTGAGGTGCCAGAAATTACTCCAGACCCTTCAGATTTATTAGAAAAGATTGATTTGTCAATGTCCTCTATCGATATGACAAACACTGCTCTTGCTATGCACGATAAGGAAGACAGTGACATTTCTGGTGTGGGTGAGTAATGAATTTACAAAACTTTCAACAGTGGTTTCAGGAATTATTCAATTAAAGGCTTTACCTTCTATCATAAAGAATGTATGTTCAGACTGATACAATAAAATAGAAATAATCAAGAGGCCTGAAAACGTTTGGAAATCCCTCTATGTACCTATTTGATCAATTTATCCATACTGCATGTATCACTCATTCTGATTATTGATGGTTTTCTGCTTCAGAGGAGCTTGATGACAGCGAACTCATCCAAAACGCCCCAGAGTTGAGTCCTCAGGCCGCGATGGAGCTCACAGCTGCGCTGTCCTTTAACGACGTGGATTCAGCCACTCCTCTGTCTGAACCCTCCGGCCTCTTTTCCGAGTCTACTGAGCTGTCCAGTTCTCTCTTTGAGGTGTCTGATGTTGTAGTCTGCCTCGCCCCTGAATCCCCCCCACGCCCCGCTGCACCTCTCACTGAGAGTGAAGCTCCAGAGAGTGCATCCCCCAAAGACCTCATCCCTTCTCCAACCCCAGAGGAAGCTGCTACGGATGTTTCAGCATCAGCATTTCAGGCTGTTGATGATACAGAGGAAGCTCGCGACTTAATCACCGAGGTATCTTCAGAGCCAATTACACATAATGACTTAGAAGAATGTGCCCTTGAGTAAGTTTGCAACAGGTCAAAGATTTGACAATTTCTGGTAATTTTGCATGTCAGGCCAATGTACTAGTCTATTTTATTTAACAGGACAGGCAAAGGATTGGTTTGAGTGAAAACACTGAAGCAATTGTCTTTTTTCTTTACAAGTTACTGCCAATTTTGGGTCAAGGGCCAATAGACTGTATTTTTGCATAATGTGGTTGTAATATATAAGAGATGAGCTATATTAATGACTAAACTTTATGATGATCTAACACTAAAGAGAACACAACTTGAAGGTAGCCAAAGAGGCATTAACTACAAAGCACGTCAGCACCCAAATGTACTGTCCTGTTTAATAGGACACATCTCATGCTGCACTTTTACATGACTGTTTTTAAATTTAACACAGTGTAATTTGTTTACAAACAAAACAATTGGCCATTTGTAACTTGTTTAATATATTACTTGTTAATGTCCCATCATTATTTTACTGTTATCTATGCAACAGTAATGAAAGACTGAAGTTTACTTCATGTGAAACCAACAGCAGAGGCATTTTTACATATGACATTTAGTAATGTGTGTAGGGATTTTATAGAAGATTGGTGTCTTTGGTGAAGTAGGTGCTAATTTGTAAAACAAGAATATTTTTGCATATATTTTATCAATGAATTGTATGTTTTAGTAGGAATGAATGCGATGTTTGATGAATGTGACAAGAGTAAATCTGTAATGTTCAACAATCATTGAAAAAGTTGTCTTTCTATTCTCACACCCAACAAAGACCGTACAATTCAAGAAACTAGTTATAATGGCCATAAAATCTGTCAAGTGTTAAACCATTCCAATTTATTTTGTTGAATGCCTAAAATATACATATTTCACAAATTATTACAACAAGGGATATTGCAGTGTTATGGCCTAATCACCCATTCTTTTTGGCCAATTCAAGCTCACTCATTACTCTCCATATGGCGTTACGCACACTCTTGATGGCAAAATAACCTTAGAACATTTACAATGGAAGGATCTATGGTTCTGAGGGAAAAGGGTATTTCCTTTGATTTCAGATTCTTTGATCCCTAAACAAACTACTATTTAGCCTAAATGAAATATACATTTGGATAACTTACATCATTCATTGTGACTCCATAACAGAGCAAGTAAAGAATGAGTTATTGTTTGATACAGTATATATATATATCTTATACAGCGTTTCCAGATTGCTAACATGACTTGAACAACTAACATTGTTAACAATAACTGCAATTTCCAGGTTGTGACCAATATGTTTTAACAACAAGGTCAAATTATCTTAATTGACTGTAAGGATTTTGAAAAATAATAGCTTTAGGTAAACTGTACAACAAAATAAAACCGCTGCAAATGAAAGTCACTTAAATCAAAAATGTTATATTTACAAAAAGAAAACATTCAGTCCACTGAAAACACCACAGCTAAAAACAAAGACAGACATGTGCATCTAGCGATGAGGTTCAAGCTCTGCAATAATTACATGTCTAAGCCAAGGTTAAGTTCAAGTTATGATGGCCAAAAACAGGACAATAGCTTTGAGGAACTGTGACACTACCAGGAGCCAAGTGCACTCCTAAACCGGTGAGTGTTTGCAGAACATGGACAGTTTCTGGAATGTACTAGAACAGTCTACTACATCCATGTGCATATAAACACGCTCAGACAACAAGTACGCCGACTGCAGTTGCCTCAAATTAACGCCAAGGAGTAAAATAAGCAGTCAGAGGAGTAATTAAAAAAATATTTAAAAATAAGGAAAAACAGGGACTGGTTCTCTCCCAGGTGGGTCTTAGCTGCTTCAGTCCAGTCTGGTAGTTCCCTATGTTACACTGGAGCCACGTCCTGTATGCACAAATCTGACTGGATTCTCAGTTACTGTGACTCTGGACCACACAATGGAGCAGGAGGGACATACATGTCAGTGGTGGGTGGTAATTGGCAAATGACAAGAGTTTTGTTAAAAATTACTATTTTCACGTGGACTTCTGTCTATAGTGTAGAGTCAAGTCCCCTCCACTCTTCCAGATAAAATGTTTTACTGTTCGCAGGTCCATGTTGGGATCCAGAACCTGAACCAGAAAAATCATACGTTTAGAAACAGAAGTGAGAGGAAACTGAATGCTGTTAAAAGGGTGATGAGTGACCTGGTCTTGACACATGAGCTCGATCTTCTCCTCTGCCAGCATGGCCATGTCCTCTTCCTTCTCCTGCTCCCCGGGCTTCTCGTTGGTCGAGGAGCTGGTGGTCTGGGACTCGTTGTCCAAGTTGATAATTTTCTCATAGACATGCTCCATCACCTTCCTCACCTGAAGCATGTCGCTGGCCGAGAGCCGGTCCCTGCCAAACATAGAGTCCATTTATTTGCTGTACATTATTATTATTAACCTCACCTCCCAAAAAAAAAAAAATCTTACTTCTTTAATGTTTTTGCACCAGAGGATGAATGGGGTTGGAGGTAGAATGGAATTTTGTTGAATTTGGGCATATTTTTCTGAAAGAAATTATGTCATTATGTAACCAAAGCATCCAGTTTCATTCATGCATTACTGAATAACAGCTAATTGCTGATTAAACAAGCAATCATAATTAAACACCACTAAGATAACAAATGAAACATTGTAATACTCACATCTACAGTTATGTCAATCACCCACTGAGGGACTGTCTCATTGAGCAGCATCGATTCAGTCTCTCCTCCTGAATCTCTACATAGCAACCTACAACGGGCCGCACAGACCACAGTTAGTGAAGCAAACTAAATAAATAGGATTTGGACAACATGTGACATTAGGGTTGGTCCATTGTGATGGATGACGAACATCACGATGGAGAGCCATAGTTGTGATGCCACGCCCCCTCCTCTCAGAAACACGCACTGATATTCTGTAGGCCTAGTAAACCTAAAAACTTTGAAGGGATTGCACTGCAGACTGCAGGGCTTAATGCTCAATCACGATTTTTGGAGAGAAAAAAATGTGCATGGTCATTCACAGGATGAATATGCTCGAATGTGTTGGGCATGCGCACTATGGCGCAGCGCTCTGCTGTTTGAGGAAGTAAACAGGAAAAAGCACAGCGGATCTGGCAATGTAAAAGTTTGGAAGTTATGGGAGTGAGTACATCAATAACTGAATCATTTTAAGAAGGAAGAGAGACAGTTTTTTGGACAATGGACTTTTGGGGAGCACGAGAAACGTGCCGCTGTGGATTTCAGCCGTGGAGAGGGGGAGGTGGGCGGCTTCACTCATGCCGAGTTCATCATACCAAGTGCACGTGTAGTTTCCCTGTCTGCTCCCGTCTACTTTACAGCAAAATAAATGGTATTTGTAGTGCATCGCTGAGGTCAGATTGCAAAAGATCAGATACAGGTCGCAAATCTGAATTGGGTCGTTTCAGCCTGCAGTCTGAACATATGCATGCTAGTTTAAGTAGCCTGCCAGAGACACGACGTGTTAGTCTGTGAAAATACCATTATTCTAAGCACGCACGCCCCAAACCCCCCACCCATGATATCATCATCCATCACGATGATTCACTGTTAACATCATGAACTGCCAATTAAGGGGACATCACCCAACCCTATGTGACATACCTGAATAGAGTCCTGCCTCCTGCTTCCCCAAAGATGACTGGCGTGTGTGGTGGCACCTGAAAATATCCATTCCCTTTCTGAATCCTGTTTTCCTGCTCACCGTTCACTACGAACACAAGAGGATCAAATTATTCCAGATACTTTTTGTTCAATACAGAACAAATCTTATGAATAAGAAGGTGAATAAGCAGGAAACACATACCGTGGTTAACTTCATTCTCTTCCTCATCCATTGGGTTTATTCGAGTCCTGGGCCAGAACTCCAGCAGGGCTTGAAGTAATAAACCTCCCAGATTCACTGCACAAAAACAACGGCAGGTTAGAATGACAAACGTGTTCGTTACATTTCATCTGAACATTTGTAATACAACATACACTTGGGGTCAGAGCCATCAGAGCTTGAAAAACCAGCATCTTTTGCCGATACCCAGGCAGCAAAGCAGTCACTTTCATCCAGGGTGATCGTGAGCATCTGCACAAGCACCAGGCCACAGTTTACAAACGTTTGCAGACTCTTCAAACTATTATCTGTAATTACTCACCCCAGTCTTCAGGTCGACAGAGAACCAGTTTGGCACATAGACCATCTTGAAGCGTTTCTTAATCTCTTCATCAAATTCCACTTTGCCTAAATCTTCTCCTTTGCAAGCCTGAAGAAATACATGCAACACAGTCAGACAGCAAAAACAACTATGCAAAACAAAATCAAAAACACACGCGCTAATTTACATGCTGTGCTAACCTTTACATGCTTACCTTCAGGACGTCCCAAAATGCCACATTGTTGTTAGTATCTTTGGTGAGTATGTGTCTTTTATCATTTAAAATGTGGCACTGGATAATACTGGCACCTCCTGTAAAAACAGACAAAGTGGAAGTGAGGAAATCTTAATTACGTTAAATGCTGTGACTATTATGCATGTATAACAAAGATTAAAACATATTCAGTACCCTTAATGACTTGCTCAGGCTGCGTACAAAGTGGTGTCAGAGGTGTGCTGCAGTCGTTGTCATACTCTCCTGATGATCTAAAGTTGTGCATTCCCTTCAGAGACTATTGGAAAACATTTGCGTATTGATTATACAATTGTACCCCTTGGTTTCAATCTAACATGATAAACAATTCATTTTTAAGCGAACCTCAGAGAGGTTTTGCTGTAAAAATCACAGTTTACCCCACGTTTATTCCTATATCATGTCTTGTATTATATACCTGGTGGTACTTGGATGGTAAAATATTTTATGAGCTGGTATTTGGTCTAAAACATTTGAGAACCACTGATGTTAAAGTTTTGCCATTAGAAAATTAATGTATATGATTTTAGTAACAGGCTACATATCCCACTGCATTTTGATAAAGGGAATGGGGATTGGGGCAGGAGGACATTTTGTGAACTCACAGGAACTCGTCTCTGTAAACAGTGGATGCCAGTAGCTTTAGTTCAGTGCAGCAGTTATCGCAGACGTGTCATGCATGCTTACCCATTTATTAACGGATGACTTGGTGGTGGAGACCCAGAGCGCTGGCGGTGGGTCAGCGGATCTGTCCAGTTCCATCTGAGCAAAAGACAAGAAGACACAAAAGGTTCATGCACAGTAGTGCACTATTAATAAACACAATTTCAACGGTTGCAATCAACAAATCACTAAAACTGCCTGTATAGAGGAAGAACAAAATCTTGAAAAATTATATTTCTCTGTGGCTTTTAGAGTCTGGCTCTAAACATGAAATGTATATGATTGGACCTTGGTCTATTACAGGCCCACGGTATTATTATTATTATTTTTGTATCTATTGCACATGTAGGTGTTGATTGTGTTGCATGTCTGTGGATGTACTGTTTGTATTGGGCCCGTACTGGCACTTCCTCTGCATATGAAGTACCAAACAAAGTACCAAATAAAGTGAATTTGATGATTGTTGTTAGTTTAGAACTTAATATTTCAGTCTTCTCTCACACGTCAATGCTGCAGAATCTTGAAAATAAATAAATAATTGTTTCTAAAAACCTCTGCAGGTCAGACTGAAATGAACAAAACCAGGGTAACAAACTAAGACCTTTGTGGTAGAATTTCTACACTTATTCCTCTCTTACTTTGAGCACAGGAGCCTTCTCTTCACAGATCAACACCCTGATGTCCGGGTTACGTAGATCTGTGCAGTAGATCTTTTTGTCTCTACCGCCTGAATATACATGTGTGAATGCTTCATTGACTTGCAGAGCCCAGACGCCTTCGTCGTGCACCCGGTACGTGGCAATACATCTCTGCTGACCAAGGGACCACAGTCGGATAGTCCCGTCTGAGCTACCAGACAAACACTGAAAAAGAAGAAAGTTGAAGAATATTTCACAGTTTGTATGCAGCTCATGTACATTATTTCAGGACATTTTTACCTGAGTGCCATCACGGTTTAGCAGCAAAGATTTCACATTATCAGTGTGACCCTTTAGCTTCATCAATTTTGCACAGGTCCGAGGGTCCCAGACTCTGAGAACCTGAGAGAAGACAGTAATGAGAAAACTGCATTTAAAAGGAACTTACACATTTCTTTTGGTAAACTGCACATTTGTTTCCCTTAACAAACCTTTTCTGTGGATCCAGATACTATAACTGTGCCCATCTGGTTCATTGCCAGACTGTAAATGGAGTCTTTGTTCCCACTAAGCGAGGAAGCTGTTGTAAACAAAAATCACATGCAAACGGCCACAAATGTTATTAATGTTACTAGGTCAGTACAGTTTCATTATTTTCACAAAAGAACTCACTGGTGACTGTGTTGTTGGAAGCAGTAAGTGCTGTTAATGTGTTGACGTCCCAAAGGAAGATCTGTCGGTCCAGACCTGCTGATGCCACCAGCTCTTTATCTTTAGCATACGCCAGGGCTTTTACGTAATCCTTGTGTGTCCGTAACGTTGACATACAAAAACCTTTGTGTGCGTTCCATACTTTAACCGTAGTGTCGGATGAGGCAGATATTACTAAAAATGACAAGGAAAAAGTAGTCACAAAAAAAAGTATACAAAATATGTTCTGCAAACGAGAAGTCAAATACAACTTGAGAGATAAAACGAGTTTTGATAAACAATACTCCAGAACAACCATGAAAAGCATGTGTCCCACGAAGCGTGGTGTTGGAATATGGAAAAATCTAGATCAAAATATCAAACTTTGCAAAAATCTGGTACACTTAAAAAAAAGGTTTATTTACAAAGAGTTTACATTTCTTAGATAACAACAAATATTGTCAGTGTTGTAGCACATTCTTTTGCTGTTGTTTCTTTATTTTGCTGTTGTTTTTTTATTTATTATTTACTCATTATTTGTTGTTACCTTGCCCTATGTTCCTTTGTTTATTATTTGTTTATGATTTGCTACCTTGTCAATGTTAAATGTAAATGTTATTGTTTCTATTTTTGGAGTGGGCGCCTTTAAGCTTTTGGCTTCGGCCCACTCCCTTTGAGAAGGTTAACTGCTCAAACAAATAAATAAACTAAAAAGTTTCACTGGCATAATTGTGCACACAAATATAATAATGTTATATGACGCGCCAAATTACATGAAAAATACAATATGTAATTTTGCAGCATATAAATACAAAATATCACCAAACCTTATATTCTGTAATAGTGTAAACATTCAAATTTAAAATAACTACTTCAACTTACATGTTTTCCCATTGCAACACAATACTATGTCATTGACCCAGTCTGTATGGTGCTCCATTGAAGCTATGTATGGGTCGTGCTGAAAAGTGAAAGAATATAGCAAGTAAAGACATCGCTTAATGAGCTCATGGGAAGAGCTGTAACATTAGTAACAGGAAATTATGCTTTACTTTGTGCTGATAAACGCTCCATATCCGGATGATGGAGTCACGTCCAGCTGTGAAAAGTCGGTTCAGCGCTGGGTCCAATTGAAGTGCATTCACCCCATTTCTATTGTACTTTTCCACCTCGTCTCTAATAACATAGGACACCTACGACACAGAAAGGTCCAGTGAACACGAATACATCTCCGAGGTTTAAGTATAATTGATATCAAAAGCACATTGAACTCTAGCTGCACAATAAGTTTATAAGGGGCACATCTGGTGTGTTGGACTGTGGATTTAGAGGGAGGAAACGTAGAGCACGGGGCAATTAAATACACGACTGCTACAACGCATAACAGGTCAGTGAGGAATATCAAACGCATACTTTAAAGGCTTTAAGTGTGCCTAGAATCACGAAGAGCGTACATTACCCCAGCAATTAGACGGAGCCAAGATACAGTCATGCTAATCATAATATTTTAGCAGTTTAATTTTTAGGGGCACAATGGAAATACGACATTCACTCAAACATAGTAACAGACGTGACAGCAACAACAGCCTATGGTCACCCTGCATCAATATGTTACAGATTTTGAGTAAAATTCAGATATATTGTGTCGCAAGCGTTAGCTGAAGATGCTAGCGCAGCTAAGCTAAGGTTAGCCGGCTGAAATCATGACTCATAACAGCAACTCCATGTAATGGGACTGACTTTTTATGTGAGCTAACTTTTAGATAATTTGGGCCTCAAAGATCAAAACCCAAATGTCGCGGCTGACAGACGCAAACAATGATGTGCAATAGATTCACCTGCACTTTTCTCCGCCCAGCAGCATTTTGCCTGTGATGCGTGGCCATCTTGCATGTTGACAGTCAGTTCATGTGATGCTACATCCGGAAAAAAAAGACAACACGCACACCGATGGTTTGTGGGTAATGGTGTTTTCCCAAGGATGTGTTTGTTTTCTCTTTACTTGCTCCCCACCACCATGGATCTAATATAATACACACACGCCATTTTATTATCCATTTATTTTTTACTGTAATAAAATAATAAAAACAAACAATAACGAACACGCGTATATCACCATTTTCCATCTATTTCCATAAATACCCGTGGGTTTAGACAACAGAAAAAGTTGAATTGATAAATAATAAAATTCAAAATGTTTGAAATACGTTAGGGCTAAAATAGGCTACTTTACTTTTCCTTCACTTTGTTTTCCTCTTTTTACGCATTTAACAAAGCTTTCCTATGTAAAGTTGTGAGCTCTCTTTCCAGAGATATAGTTTTACATTTGGAGAAAACATTAACCACTTTATTTTTTTTTATTTTTTTATTACTGTGTTAGGAAAGCTGCCTTTATAAATTACAAAGATAATGCTTGGTCAAATAGTTATATTTTTGCAGTGGCACACAGTCCGCCACAAGAGGGGGCTCCTAGACCCAGCTGCAAACAGATGACCTGTTGTCTGCGGTTGTGTGACAGATTACAGATTGACTGAGTTTCCACCAGTAATTGGTCAAAACAATCCGACCAAATTAGATTAGCGTCTTCCGCTTCTTATAACCTGAGTTCATCTGTAGAGGTAATCACAAATATGCCATATGTAAAAGTTCTCTCCTGGAAAACAGGGCGTGACATTAGTTGTTATCCATCAATCAATTCTTCAGTCAGTTTTGCCTAGAGGTTCGAGCTAGCGTTAGCATGCGCAAAATGGTCAGATTAAGATGATTAGTCTTTAATTTAATTTAATTTAATTTAAGATTTTAGCTTTCTACATCTGTCATTTCAATAGTTTTAGTTGGTTTTCCAAAGAGAAGTACTGTTTCTGTTTGTTTTGATATACGGCTGTTCTGTGTTGCTATTAACTTTCTTCAACTAACTAACTACTTGATTCGTTTGAATGGGGCAGGTTACTGCAGGTCTATGATGTTTTTCCTCTCCGTGGAGGCCTATAGCAACAGTAATCCTCTGTGGTCCAGGGCATCCTCCCCCTCCTGACGCGCTCAAGGGCAAACGGAGGTGCGCCTCCTGCCGCTGCGCAGCATCCTCTGAGCCTGGACTTTTCCTCTGCTGCTCAATACGGAAGCGCTTCTCATGGAAAAGGATGAAAACATATTTACACTTGGGGCAAATATAAAATGTAAAGCCTAAATCCACTAAGAAACTGATCTTAAAACCCCGGTGATTGTAAAGCTATGCTTTTCCCCCCGAAATGGACTTTATCATACTGTTCATGGGAGTTTGGAATCTTAAGCAATCGAAATGAAATACAACATGGATTTTTCACGGAGGGTCTGTTTTCCCCTTCTATGTCCCGGATCTAAAGCTGTAAATCTCTGAATTTCATATGTAAGTATCAAATCAACTTGTTTCCTATTATCAGCAAAGACATTGTCAACCTAGTTTTACAACTCAAAGTAATCTTGAAGACCAGTGTTTCTGTCTAAAAATTCTATTTTACACGATGATGGTTAGTAAAGGGCAGTGTGTTAAGTTTTTTAACTAAAATCTAAACTTTCAATTTCAAAATTCTAGTTCAATTACAACAAACGTTTTTTGCAACAAAACATGCCACCAAATCGTGTTTATATTCCATTTAGTCAATGACCGCAAAGTAGCTTGACTGCAAAGAGATCAACTGATCACATGCTGTGTAAACTTTACAATACATGGCCCTGGTGTGTGATGTACGTTTAGTACAGGCTGCATCACATGTTAAACAGGCAGTAGTCACCATTTATCAATGTCACCATCAAAGGGAGTAAATACACAGAGGCCAGTCATTCAAGAGTCTATTCATTTAATGTGTGCGCATGAAAGGCCACACATCACTAAAGGCACAATATAGCGTTAGGAGTGCTCTTCTCATCAGACTTCAATATATAGTTCCTGATCCTGCAAATGAAACAATATGTACAGTAAAACACTAATTACATGTTACTGTACAACCATACATCAATATTAATCAAATTAATACTTATATCCTGATATAACCCTCTTAAAGGATGTGTCCTTATGAGGGGGAGGACACAACTTTCATTTTATTTGGACATTACAGTTGTTTGTTTGTTTCACTGTTCATAGTCTGTGTCATTGCTGACTTGCAAACTGTTCCTGTTTGTCAAATTAGCAATATTGGTGTAGCCCTGTGAGGCAACTGCTGTTGTGTTATAAGGCTACACAAAAAACAACTGGATTTAATTGAATCATCAAAGTGAAGATGCAGTGACAGTGACCGGGCATACCACTGATGTATTCATCGACCGGCACTATGTTGATTTGAGTTACCCCACCAGGGCACCAGAGGGAGATCAGGTTGTAAATTCACCTACAATTTTACTGGATGGGACTGAATATTTCCTGTGATTGCACCAATGTAACCAGTCCGAGCCTTGTCATTTGAAGGCGCATTAGGCAACTTTTTATGTAAAAAAAAAAGTTGATATCAGTGGGTATTTGACCTTTCATTGTGTCAGCGGCTGGATGGGTGGTTAGAATTGCGCCTTTACTCACCATCCCGGTGACCCCTAAGACGCTCAAGGATCAATTGCTTTTAGGGTTTCAGGTAGGTCTTCACTGCTAATTGAACTGTCTCCAGCCTACCAGAAACCCTATAAACAATTGTACATCCTAGAGGCCACCGGAATGGTGAGTAAAAAAAAAAGTGGACATTAATGCATATTTGACCTTTCAATGCCCCAGCGGCTGTATGGGTGGAAAACTAAGCACTCATACAGCCGCTGGGGCATTGAAAGGTCAAATACGCATTAATGTCCACTTTTTTTTTTTCCAGCAAAAAATGTTACACCTTTAAACTGTATCGTATAGCTTTTTGCATCAATGGGAGAGTAATATCCTATAACAATATGAATCTATCTGTTAAGTTTACTTATTTATTATTATGTAAAACATATGGTTATTGAAGAATAGTCAAGAGTATAGAGAATGTATTATTGACTAAATAATTATTGAAAAACATGACACCAAACCTTTAGGGCATTTCTAAAATGAAAATCTTGTCAGGTTCACCGTTGCAACCAACCCAAAATATTAGTCCGGAGCTCTGCCTCAAACTGCTGAGTTGACTTTAGTGAATGTGAGTTTGGGGTTTGTTGTCTGGCTACTGTGTAGGATCAACAGTAACTAAAGCAGGATGAAAGGACGGATAGATGTTTCGTAAAGGACATATTGCAACTTGCACCTCGAATCCCTGTTCAAATATTTGTATTTTTGTGCCGTACTTATTTGTTTCCGCTGTGCACCTGTTGGATCTGACAAAACCGACATTCCACATTAAATCTAATCATTATTTTTAGTGACAGTCATACCACATCTGGCTCTCATGAAATGACATTTAATTTCACTAAAACACTGCATCTATTTAATACTTTACACAGTGTATACATGGCATGTACATATCAAAATGGGCTTTATATGAATTATACATGTAGTACAACAACTATAACCTATTTATTTTCATGGCCAGCAAAAGCATTGGATCATTTACTCAGTGAGAGAGCTCATCTCTGATCAACCTGTGCCAAATAAGCTGATCAAATGAAGGCATTAGTGTCACGGCTGAGGGGTCAATACATTATTGGAGAGGGAAAATATTTTTGTTGATAATAAGTGAATTTTATTCATTTAGATAGTGGTTATCATTTTAAATTTATGATTATGCATATTATATATATATTGAAATTAGGTCCTTATTCAGTGACCTAATGCTTTATTATGGATTTTCATCATACCGTATTCTTACCTAACAATATTCCACCAAATGTGACCTTATAGTGTTTGGGAGTCAGTGATGATGTTTAAAAATGTGATTATGTCGAGGCTGTAATCGTTAGATATGCACAGTATAGAGTGAAATAGAATTGATTTTGTCATCTCTTGTCTCTCCTCTCAGCTGTGAGTTAATTCTAGTACAGGGGAACCAGGATGAAAAGATGGCAGCCATCCTGTTACCAACGGGTCATGAAGCCTTGCGGCGGTTCACTCGTGAATCCCTGGCTGCCATGGAGCAGCGGATTGCCGAGGAGCAGGCCAAGAAGGTTAAGGTCTGCGTGCAGGCCCAGAAGAACGCAGAGCCGCCTAAACCTCGGGCTGACCTGGAGGCAGGCAAACAGCTCCCCCGCATTTATGGAGATATCCCACCTGACCTCATCGGAGTGCCACTCGAGGACATTGACCCATACTACAAGAACCAGAGGGTGAGCATGACTCAGCACTCTGTAAACCAAAGTAGATTTGCTAAGTACAGGTTCAAAGCAATTTGTCATGTTTTACTTTACCTCCAAAACAAAAAAGATACAAAATCATGACATTAAACAACTTGGTAAAGAGACTTAAGAATGTATGGGGTGGTACATACATTCTAATCAACTGGTATTCATCTGTGAATAGATGAATACCAGTTGATTAGGAAGTGGGAAAGTGTGAGATTATGATTGACTGAGAATAAGAAGCAGTGTGTGAAAGAGAGCAGTGAAAAGAAGGACACTGACCTTTCTTTAAATTAATAACAAGTCACTCAAGGTCCCTAACTGGTGTGGGGTACAAGCAATGGTTTTCTTGTTATTTTTAATAACCTGCAAGATCATCTAATTTATCTAGCTATATTTCCTCTTAAAGTTACACCGCTGTGTTCACAGTGTGACTGGCTGAGGGCTCCTACAAATGTCCAGCACTTTGCAAATTAGATAAGCTATGACACTGTAGGAAACTCACTGAGGTGCCATGACTGTCCCAGTTTAGTTTAATTCTGCAAACATGAGGCACTGAGCCCATCTGTTGTGGATACACCGAAGGATTTGGTTAAAGTTTTAGTTTGCTCAGTCAGCAGAAAGCTGCTGTCCTTAAATGAGATGCTTATGGAGAAGAAAGCACACCGCAGTCATTTTCAGGGAGTTTTTGTTTTGGCATATGGTGCTCTGTTACATGGAGAATAATCGAGAGACAAAAATACAGAAAAAAATCCAACATCTGTTGAATGGTTCAGGCTGCTTGGACTTGCCTCCATAATTTGAGCTCATTGACAGAGTCTGACAGAAGCTTGTGTTTCCTGAACGTTTTTAGACTAAACTCATACAGCTTTAGGATAACACTGTTTTATAAGGCATCTCTCTGTTATGTGTGTGTGTTTGTGTCTTTTACAACTAACATTTGTTCTCTCTGTGTTTTTCAGACTTTTATAGTACTTAACAAAGGGAAAGCAATCTTCAGATTTAGTGCCACATCTGCAATATATTTATTAAGCCCATTTCACTGCTTGAGATCCGTAGCCATTAAAGTTTTAGTCCATTCATATCCTTTTGATATACAGCATCTGTCACTTCGGAAAATAGAGTGAACAGGGATTTGTAAAACCAAACAAAAAATAACATGGTACAATTTACAGTGGGATATTTTTTATTGTCAATTTTTCAGTACTGCTTTGTAATGGTTCCCTCCCTCTGGAATCACAAACCAAATCCTGGCATATCCCATTTTTAATCTCTGAAATAAAATAAGAGCAAGGAGATTTTGCGTCATGTGGCAGCGGCCTGTTAGTTCCCAGATGATTTATACTTATCTGGGGATCATCTTAACTGCTTATTGACTGTCTTTATTCATAACATTTTGAATTTTACTTCAATAACTTCTTTACATTTCTTAATTTAAAAATTATGAAAGTTTGTTTTGTCTTGAGTACATTTGAATCAGGATGTTTCTTACTCTTGGACATTTTATTTATTTCATATTAATCTATATATTTCCCATGTCGGCATAAAGGTATGGTACTGTTCGTTGAAATTGTTGACTTGATCATAATGCTTAATGTAAGGCTGTTGTTTCCCTTAACTCTTTCCACATTGTTCAGTCTGTTCATAATGTTCACCATTCTGACCAACTGTTTCTTCATGGCCATGTCGGACCCGCCCACGTGGACCAAGTACCTGGAGTAAGTCCTGAACAACACAATGTCCAATTGAGGAACTCTGTAAACTTATATCTAATGTAGCGGTTTGGTGGTTGTTTTGTCAGTGATGACTGAAGCTGGTCACATGTAAGTAAATGAGGCATGTAATATTCGACGTGCATCACAAAGAAACAATATGATAAATATTTTCAAAGATTATTGCATGATGGGAGTCTTGTGGGTGAGGTTTTATCATCAGTGCATCCCAGACATTTACGTTGCTTTGTCACTGCCTCAAGGAAAAACTGATACTGATACGCTGTATGTATATTTACAAAGCGAGGATTAGTGCACCCACTTTGCCTCTGTTTGAATGTGGTGTGTGTTGGAGAGGGATTGTTGATGGTCAGAGGGGTTGTTGGCGCAGATTGGCAGCATTGCAAGTACTTTACCATCACTGAGTGTGCAGACTGTATGAATAATGCTGTGGTAAGCGACTGACGCATTATTACATTATCGATATAATGAAATGAAGAAATATATTCAGATTCTTTGTGCACTTCTGATCTGTGTCCATAGACATGATCTCCTACATCTTTTGGCACAACTTTATTTTTATCATATTCCATTTTCGAAGCATGAACAGATACACTTACTATTGAACTGGTGGTATATGTTGGTTGTTTTTGAAAAACATGTTTTTTAATCTTTGCAGGTATACCTTCACTGGTATTTACACATTTGAGTCAGCAATGAAGATATTTGCGAGAGGCTTTTGTTTAATGCCGTTCACTTTTCTGAGGGACCCCTGGAACTGGCTTGATTTTATCGTCATCGTCATGGCGTGAGTAAATAAATATTATATATATATAGTATGTAAGCCAAATTTGATTGATTGTTTATTGTTTTAAAACTCAGGTATGTGACCGAATTTATTGATCTTGGAAATGTCTCAGCTTTAAGAACATTTCGAGTTCTTCGAGCTCTTAAAACCATCTCTGTGATTCCCGGTGAGAAATCTTTTTAACTGAACATTTTCCATTGTCTGCAGTGACACTGTTACTAAACCTCTCATTGGTCCAGGTCTGAAGACGATCGTTGGCGCCCTGATCCAGTCGGTGAAGAAGCTCGCAGACGTCATGGTCCTGACTGTTTTCTGTCTCAGTGTCTTTGCCCTCATCGGTCTGCAGCTCTTCATGGGCCTCCTGCGTCAGAAGTGCATTCGGAGCTTTGCACACTGTGTCAACGCCTCCTTTAGCCCCAACGCATCCTTTGTGTGCAACAACAAAACCTGGAGCTCCACCAACGACTTTCTGACCAGCGAAGGTTAGTTAGCCGTTGACACTGCCAGAAAAAAATGGTGTTTGCTCTCAGTTGTTCAGGAGTTTTCCATTGTCTTAGTGGTTTTCAAAGTTGTCAACTGGACTGAGTTGTCTGACTTGAGGACGTTTCGCCTCTTTTTTTCACCCAGAAATAAGTGCGAAGAAGCTCTTCTGTGGGTGTATATTCCACCTTCGTTGGTCTACAGTATATAGTGTCCTCAGGACATATAAATATTGATAGATATAGCCTTATACAGTCACAGCACAATAGAATTGACTAAAAGAATACACATTTGCAGTGGGTTTGCAATGTTAAGAATAGTTTGGGGCTGTTTTTCTGCTCAAGGAGCATTAAATCGAGTTCTTGACCTGAACCCTGTTGAAAATGAGCTGAATAGACCAGTTCATTAAAATAGATGCACTACGAACAATTTAGAGATATTTTGCATTGAAGGATGATTTCATATTCATGCTCATAGTCCGGTTCACAATGTTTAGATTTCCACTGTTGTTGGATTTTCGTGGAGAGTGTGAAAACTATACATTTTTGGAAACCTTATGGTAAGCAATGAGTAAAACAATGTTTCCAACTTTTCATTTGCCCTTGTCATTTGGTAAAATTGTGCAATTATACCATTTTTCCATTAGAGTAAATGGGGAGTTCTGGTCATCGCTACGGTAACTCCATGAAACATTATGTCAAGGGTTTCATTGTCTTTTTTGACTGGAACGACCAAATGGAATTTTTTTTTTCTGATTGCTTATTTAATAAAGTTTTCAAAAATGTATAGTTTTGATACTCTCCACAAAAATCCAGCGAAATTACATAGTGAACCGGACTATGTTCTCTAGCCTCATCATCTGCTACAAGAGATAGGACTCACCCTACTTGATTATGCAAAAGACTGTGAAAGAAAGGTTAACTCTTATTTTTAATGTTGCAGAAAATTTCTACAAAACTGAAGGAGCAAAGGATGCCTTAATTTGCGGATATGGAAGTGATGCAGGGTAAGTGGAAGCCTGTTGTGAGGCTGATGCTTAATCATCTCTACTCTGTTGCATAACAATTTAAACATTGAGATTGTCATGGCTTTCCATGCTTTGATTCCATGTGTGCAATTGGACGTGCCAGGTTGATTCCATGCTTGAGGCTTTGCTCACAGACAATAGATGAAGCCTTTTATACTTCATGAGGCAATCAATGACTTGACGTAATGTATGGAGGGTGGGCAGCATTGGCGGGAGGGGCGTAGCATGAGTGTGCAGAAGACAACATGTGGTGTGGATAATCGCTCTGGCTCAAAAGTACAGAGCGAGCCAGAGCGATTGTACTCAGAGTACAGTGAACTCTGAGTCAGCAGCTGGAGGCAGGGGGTCTTTATGTCATTTCATCATCACAAAAGCCCCATACCATGACCTACTATACGGCTCGGGCAGCGGCTCTTGTCTGTTTGACCACTACTGCGTGTTTTTTAAAATCACCACTTCCATCCAGCGTGAGACCTCCTTGAGAACTGTAGAGAAGCGCCATCTAACCCTGAAGTGGCTGCAAGTTTTATTGATGTTTTAAACAAACACCCTCCCTTGGTTTTACCTGGACCCTGTGATTTTATTGTTGATGATTTTAACAGTAGGCTTCAATCTGCCCTTGACCTGGTTGCGCCTCTAAAACTAAAACATTTACAAGTTAAACCCACGCCTCCGTGGAGAAATGACGAACTCAAAAAACAAAAAAGAAATTGCAGGGTGCTAGAAAGAAAATGGAGGAAAAATAAAATTACAATCAATTACCAAATTTACGCCAAACAGTTGAAAACATACAGTAAAGCCGTTAGAAACCGTTAGTGTGGCTCTACAGAAACATTTAAAAACGGTTAAAAACAAGGTTACTACCATTGTATGACCAACCCTTAGGGCAAATGAACAAATGAAGCTCATTCAATTTGGATCACATGTATAACCTTTATAAAAGTATTACTGACTCTGCAAGAGCAAAAATTAGGAGTTAAGAATGCATTTTGGCTCATAAAGAGTTAAAAATATAAAAAATATGACAGATATTTGGTATGTATGTGTCAAGCAGACATAGATCTATAAGTCTGAGTTTTTAAAGTATTAAAAATATGAAAGTATAGTGATTTTATAGCTGTTAGAAGTAGAGGCCACGTTTCGGGCCTTAGGGTGATTAGTGTGATTTTATATGAAAATCTGTCACTACAGAAAAACAAAAAACCTGTAAAAAATTATTTTACCACTAAACTTTGACCCATCCCAAGGCCTAATAAAAATAAACACCTCATTCAATTTGGAATATTTTTATAAAAGTTATGCAAGTTTTTGTGATTTCTAAACAGCACGGCAAGGAACTTTTGTCTGCATTTTGGCCAATAAAGGGTTAAAAATCATTTAAAAAATACAAATATTTGGTATGTATGTGTCAAGCAGAAGTAGTTCTATGATTCTGAGTTTTTAAAGTATTAAAAATATGAAAGTATAGTGATTTTATGGCTGTTAAAAGTAGAGGCCACGTTTCGGGCCTTAGGGAGTTAAGTGTGATTTTTTAAAGGGAGCCTGAGGGTTAAGGTTCTTTTAAAGGTTTTTAAATGTCTTAATGGTCTTGGTCCTTCTTATCTTTCAGAACTGCTTTTGCCTTATGAACCTTCACGGCCCCTTCGCTCCTCCGGCAGGCGTCTCCTGGTTATTCCTATAGTCAACAAAAGACTCACGGCGAGGCGTCTTTCCAATATTACGGCCCTCGCCTCTGGACCGACCTGCCAGAGGAGCTCTGGACCGCAGAGAACGTTCATGTTTTTAAGAGCAGGCTCAAGACCCACCTTTTTAGTTTAGCTTTTAACTGGTATTTATTCTTGCTAGGCCTATTTATTTATCTCAGCACCTCATAATTAAGTTAATTGATGTTTAATTGTTATTAATATTTATTTTGTATTTATGTATTTTACCTTTCGGTCTTATTTTAGTGATCCTATTATTCGAGTTTACTTTTTATTTATTTTAACAATTTTTATGCTCTCCCAATTTCCTCTGGAGCAGCCCTCTGCCTTGGGAGCAGTGATTGGCTGTGGCTGCTGGGGTGCAGTCCTGTGGGTGTCTGGATGGAGGTGTGGTGTTTCTACTGCGCCTTCTCCGGGCACCCTGTGTTGGTGCCTTGTGGCTGCAGCCGAGGTGCCGCTCCCGATGCAGACGGCTCCTTGCCTGGTTTATCTGTACCCAGCCTTGTCTCAGCCTTATCCCAGCCTTATGTCCATTGTGTCCATTGTTTTACCTTGAGTGTGTGTGGTGTGTCTCTGGGAAGGTGGGTGGGGAGAGTGTGAATACGACAATGTGTTTGTATTTGTGGGAGGAGGTGGGTGTGAGAGAATGTTTTTAAATCTAAATCTAAAGCACTTTGTGTTGCATGAAATATATGAAAAGCGCTATATAAATAAAGATTGATTGATTGATAGCACTGATATTTTAAAATGCAAAGGATGGAGCAGAAACATGTGGAAAAAATTGGGCAGAAACGGAAAATACTAAAACAACTGAACATTTGTCAATAATATGAAGCACAGATTTTGTTCCCAATCAAAGGGACAATGTGACACCATCCAAATATTGCTACTCAGCCTACGCAGCAAATAATCCTATAAATCCAAATGCTTGCAACAGGATGATGCTAGACCCAGTTCAAGGGTTGTACTGAACTAAATACCCATCTGTGAGAGCCCAAATCCTACCACTTCAACAAATGGCTTCCTTTAGGCGCTGCTGTTCATAATATAGCATTTAACACTTAGACTGAGCAGTAACCCAGCCACTAGTTCATAATCTTAAGTATAATTTCACCACCATTGCACAGAAACTTAAGCCCAGGAAGTAAATTCTGATTTAGTTATGTAGAAGATTATCCAATTTGATTGAAATCCAGTTCAAGTTTATTTATCATATGCGTCAAGTACAAGGTATCAAAAGCAATGAAAAGAGTTTTAGCCTGGCACTTCCTGACACAATCCGCTGAACAAGAAAACAAATCTAGATTTAAAAAAAAAAAAATGAAAAGAAATGAAAAGACTACGGGAAAAATAGGACCTTTTGTCTAGAATCAGCTCCATTGGCCATTGGTCTGATTTGATCTTGGGAGTTTGTACATTGTTCTGTACATAACAAATACAAACTCTTCTATATTTTTATATCAAACATTGTCGCACATTTTATAAACTTTCTGAGGTTTGACTGTCAAGATCAACAAAATATTAAGCGGGTCAGGATGGAGGACACAAAACATAGAGGATGCCTAATCTTTTGAGTGTATTCCAACAAGTAATCCCTGAGTAGATTTTCAAATTAAAGCTCTGGATATGTTATAATACTAACACAGACAAACCACATATATGAGAGCTCACATTTTCAGCCTCAGTGGTTAGAAGCTTTTTGCTAAAAGATGTGCTCTTTCACACTGTGCATATTGTAGCTGTGAAGCAGATGCTTATCCCTTCTCTTCTTAAAGCCACTGTACCTCAAGGATTACGGCAGATTGGATAGACGCTTTCAACTTTTGCCCTTGCCCTTTGTGGTCATGGAAACTCCGCCACACCACTGACTGATGACTGCACAAATACAGGAAATTATTGTTTCTGAGCTGTGAGATATGCTACATAAAAGATAATTGAAGCCTTACGACACAGGGATGGACGCATAAAAAATGTAAAACATCTCCTAGATGTCTAGTTCAAATGTGGCACAGCTTTAAACTTTACGTAGCAAAATTACTTTATTTTTTATTTTTTTTTGCATCTTACTTCCATGAGCTACAGTAAAGGTTACACTGTCACCCTGGAAACAGACTGTACATTAGGGTCATACATGAGTCCCAGTGTCATTGGAATATAGAATTATCCCTCTTTTCTCTTTCACTTAGGTTTGGAAACATTTTTTAAACACTTGCCATATGCCCATTAATATTTTAAGCTGCTGATTTATAGAGAGTCAACTCTTGAACATATTCTTAGAAGAGGGTCCATTTGACCAGACCCTCCCCTCTCCGCTGCCCGCTCCGCTCAGCCGGTTGGTGACATGTACAGCTGTTCTCACAGGGAAGCTCTCTCACCCAGATGTTTTCCGGCCATTACGAAATTATTCTGCGCTGAGATTGACACAAATCCAGCTTGTTTTCGACTTTTGGACTTATTATGCACTTTCTAATGCTGCTACAATACATGACAGCAACAAATAAATTGATGTGTTATTTTGAAGTCGTGAGAGTTATCCTGATAACTGTAACCCTATGCAGTCAGGAAACACCAGTTTAGTGTGAAAGGGGTTGACTTAGCTTTTTGCTAATACTGGGTGAAGTAAACTTTAGATACATTTCCTTAAACGGACTATACAGAGTGTCAATGTTAAAATTAAGTATTTTCTTCCTCCTACATGTTCCAGTAATGTCCTAATGTGTAGAATGAGCCCAGACCTATTCACCACAACTACCTCTAAAATCTTGCACTGTCACTCAAAAAGGTGATAATTCGGAATTACCGTCATGCACAAGCTCAATATAGAAGCTGAAGTTACGTGTTAGACCTGAGGTGGCAGTAGTGAGTATAAAATGACCAACTTGCATCTAGTCCCTTTAAACACCATTAGACTGAATTCAGATTAAATTGATGGGCTTGCTGTAAGGGTTACTCCATTAGCTTGTTTTATCTGCCACTTTCCTTTTTGTGTTTTATAGGAAGTGTCCCGATGGATACGACTGCCTAAAACTTGGAAGAAATCCAAACTATGGCTACACCAGCTTTGATACATTTGGCTGGGCCTTTCTGGCTCTTTTCAGACTCATGACTCAAGACTACTGGGAACAACTCTTCCACCAGGTGCTACATTTCTTCAGATTATTATTATTTTTGCTCTTGTAAATCCTTTTTTTAAAAATTTGTAATACATTTCTATAAATCTATATTATACTGTTAGTATGTTAGCTGATTTCTTAGAAAGTAGATCTGCAAAGTTTTAGAGCCAAGGCCTTCCCCCCTAACCCTGAACTTATTGAGAACGATTTGAGTTATTCGGCTGTCTGACCCTTACAAAGGAAAAGACGTGAATATTATCTGCTGAAATTACACTAGATTCGAACAGCAAGTGTACTCAATATAATCTGTATATCATCATACTGAATGATAGGACATTGCATTATCATATTCTATATTCAGGGTTAAAACTACAGTAGTCTAACTTTGCATTGTGTTAACAGCTCACTGTTTATTTGGCTCCTTTTCCTCCTACAGACACTGCGCTCAGCTGGGAAGACCTACATGATCTTTTTTGTACTGGTCATTTTCATGGGCTCCTTCTACCTCGTCAACCTGATCCTGGCTGTCGTGGCCATGGCTTATGAGGAGCAGAATCAGGCCACCATCGCAGAGGCGTGGCAGAAGGAGCGGGAGTTCCAGTTGGCAGTGGAGCACCTCCGCAGAGAACAAAGAGTACGTGCCTCACACTTGTGTTTTCCCAATATTAGGTGGGTTTTCTCTCATGTTTTTGAATTGAGGTGCATTGAGTTACTTTGTGTAGGAAATGCACGGTGTAAATAAATATGCCTTGCCTGGAATTCATGAATTGTATTAATCATCCTTTTTCTTTTCTTAAGTTGGCAGCGAAAAGACAGGCCCAGGAGCCAGAGGGCATGCTGTCGCCAGAGTTGTCTCCTTTTTCTATGAAAATGGAAACCTGCGCAGATACAGCACACACCGCAGAAGATCCCACCGGACTTTATCTGAGGAGGCTGGAGAGGACACAGCTGCAGACGACATCGATCCAGATGAGCTCATGGTACGAAAAAAGGATGCAACTCTGTTCCTTTTCTTTCATTGATGAATTGGTTGCTTTATTAAACAATTGATTTATTACACCATTACCCCCTGGCCTAATGTCACTGTACAGAACATTTTAGATCAAAGTTTTATAAGAGACGTTTTATTCTGTTATTAATTGTTTATTTGCCCTTAATTGTGTAGATTCTCAGATGGTACTGTATCTTATATTCTGTTTTTATTTTTTTAACCAATCAAGCCTATTATGCTAATAAATTGATAAAGTGATTGATAAACACTCCTAGTCCTAAATCTAGATCTAAATCTGACTGTTTTGAATGTTTCATGATGTGTAAATGTGTATAATCTCTTGTCTTTTTATTGCAGCCTCCTCTGACTCCTCTGCCTGCTCACCCGCTCCTGGCCACACTGTCCTCTCACCCGCTCAGCACCAGGCGGAGCAGCCAGGCCAGCATCTTCAGCGTGTTCCGAGCGCGTAACAATTCGGAGGTTGAGTTTGGAGACGATGAGCACAGTGTCCACGGAGACTTCAGGAGCCGGGCCGGCTCCAGCGCTACGCCCTGGAAACGAAGAGCGAGCAGCGTGAGGAGTCACGGATCCCAGGTCTTTACGCCGATACTCAACGTAAACGGGCGCCCAAACATCTTTGACCAGAATGGACTGCAGAGCCCCAAGTCCATCTCTGCCTTCAGCATGGAGAGGATCAGGGAAGACACAGTAGATACAGTATGTAAAAGATTTGTTTTTACTTACATGTTCTACGTATAATCTGATGGTGCGAATTTTCAGATAGAAAACAGGGGTTAGTGTGAAGTAACCAGTGTTGCCACAGATTATTTATTGGTTTATTTGGTCGGGACAAAGCATGTTAATGAACATACATGGGTCTCATTCATGTAAACAAGCCACACCGGATTGTAGCCTTCGGCTAATTTGCATCCGTCGTCCCCCATGCGCACTCTCAAACACACTCTCATTCATACTGGCCTATTGTACATGTTTTTAGTGGTAGGGGAAACCGGAGTACCCGGAGGAAACCTACACAGACACGGGGAGAACATGCAAACTCCACACAGAAAGGCCCCGTCCAGGTGGGAATCGAACCCGGACCTTCTATTACTTGAAAAAGTATTATATTACTGATTACTGATTACTCCTTTGAAAAGTAACTTAGTTACTTTACTGATTACTTAATTTTAAAAGTAACTAAGTTATATTACAAGTTACTTTATTAGTTACATTCAGATGCTGCTGACAACATCTCCACCGTCTCAACACACTAATGACAAACCCTTTTACCAACACTCACTTTCTTGGAAGTGCATTTTAACAGTAACATCAACAAAGCTGACACAGACTCAGAAAAGTGATGCATTTCCATCTCTCTGCCCGACCAGTGTTAGTGTTTTTAGGCTGAAAACGTGACATTATGTTACGTCACTCGTCGAGATACAAAAATAAATGTATTTTTTTCCAAAGGAAAATGACAAAATAGTAACTCACAGTGATTTGGAAAAGTAACTTAAATCTGATTACTTGTTTGGAAATAGTAACGCGTCAGATTCCTAGTTACTGAAAAAAGTAATCCGATTACAGTAATCCGTTACTAAGTAATTAGTTACTGGCATCACTGGCAGTAACACAATTTTTAAACAAAATCTCTGAATAGCACAGATGAGGTTAAGGTATGATATGATAAGGTTTACTTTATTCACACCGGGAAATTTATTCTCTGTATTTGACTCTCCGTCGATGCCGGCCAGGGTCAGAATCACCTGGCTGGGGGAATAACCTATTGTACACATTCACAATTGTTGAAAGAGCAATGTTAGTCCCTTTTTAACATGTTAAAGTGCTGTTCCCTCATCAAACACACACGAGGAGTTGGGTTTTGAGCCATTCACGCTTGTTTGAGTAATATTTAAGTCTTCCGTGGCAACTATTCAAAGTGTAGTGACACTTGCTCATAAACTACTTTCCCACTAGCTCCTTCTGTGGCCTTACATGACCAGGAAGTGCTCTCCTTACCTAAAAAAAAAGCTCAGCTCTCTGAGTAAGCGAAAATATCAAAACAGCAAGCCATGCGCCGATGACCGACAGTAGCCGGAAAAGCTGGGGTGTTTGTTTTGATGGCGAGCTTATGTCGAACCGAAACCCGAGCCAAGAGAAACTTATATAAGCTGTTTTATATTGTATTTTTTTGGCAAACAAAATGTAATACATGTAATTCAAGAGTTACATACCTGATGCATGATATGTGGATGTGTCCAGTAATGACGCAGATATTAACCAGACTAAACACCTGCGTTATGACAAACAAATTATTTTATAAAATTCCTTAATATTAATCTTTGGGCTTGTGTTTTTGTTTTACAGAAACCCTGGGGTCAAGAGGACGCTGGAGAAAGAACAGTGCACCCCTCGCCCTCCATTGCAGAGGACCCGCCTCTGGTGCCCAGGAAGAGAGGGCTCAGCTCCATCAGCTTTTTCAGTGATGCTATGGATGGTTAGTAATGCAAGCTCCAAAGTAATGCACAGTTTACGCTCGTGTTAGGTAGGGCTAGTAATAAAAATCGATTTGATTTAAAAATCGAGTTGGTAGGTCAAATCGATTTTTTTTTTTTTTTTATGTTTTTTTTTGTTTTTTTAGCTCTCTGCCCTCTGCTTAGAGGATTAAGGTCCTGCTGTACAAATGTCCCTCAGTTACCTCAGGATTTTTGTTGTTTTATTAGCTTAATCCAAATACAGTATAAATAATTTGGATGTTTAACAATCTTTGTTGCACACTGCAGTGTGACTTTTTAGTTAGAGAAAGCTTTTGCAATTTTGTTTATGTTGGTTCACTTTAATAAAATACAATAAATATATTTTTTCTAAATATATTTATAGTTCGCACTTATTTTTTTTAAATGGGGGGGAAAAACCGAATCGAATCGTAAATTGAGTTTTTTATTTAAAAAAAATCGCCCAGCTCTAGTGTTAGGTCACTGCCTTGCATAGAAAAGCGTCATGATGATGAATTATGATTCGAATTAATTAAATGAAATATGTGCAGCCTTAAATTAAAGTGTGCAAAGAGCTAATAAACTAGTTTTAGATATATTTATTTATGATGAACATAATATGTAAATCTACCAGGATTAGCCAAATGCCTTTAATCATTAGTTATTGTTAATAATAATCAGTAAACTTTTTAAAACTCATATTTTTTGTCTTTTTTCTCTTGGTTTTGCGTTTGCCATTAAGATAGTTAAATAAAGAATAGTAAAACGTAATTCCTGTTTGCTTGCAGAACTGGAGGTGTCTCGACAGAAGTGCCACCCGCGCTGGTACATATTTGCTAAAAAGTACCTGATCTGGGAGTGCTGCCCCTGGTGGCTGAAGATGAAGCAGGGGGTGAAGCTGATGGTGATGGACCCTTTTTTGGACCTGGGCATCACCATTTGCATCGTCCTTAACACTCTGTTCATGGCCCTGGAACACTACCCCATGACCGAAGAGTTTAGCACCATGCTGTCAGTGGGAAACTTGGTAAGCAGCGTTTAACAGCAGTACCATACAGTGGAAGTACTCCTCAAATTATTCCTATGTTATTATAATGAAGCCTTATTGAAATATTATTGATTTATTCATAAAGTCCCAATTACTGTAGGTTTATGTAGAGGCTTCACCTTTCTGTATCATGGAATTAACCACATAGTATGATTGAGAGCAGTGGGTTCAATGTTCTTTCTTTTTCTCCCAAAACCTTTAAATTTCCCTTTTTGATTGTCATTGCAGGGTAAAATAGTTAGATTATTTCCCCAAAGAAATGTAAATAATTTTGAATACGTCATCATAAAATATAAATGATTCAGTTAGTTCTGAAAACTTCTGTTACTTATCAGTGGTTTGTTGTTCGTTAAATAGATTTTTAAATGAGCTATACAGGCTGTAGGATTGGGCCTCCATTGACTCTGGTCAGATAATGCATCATGTGCACTTACTCTGCCTTGAGGTCAAACAGGGGCGGGTTTATCCATTTCAGAGATTCTGCTTTAGGCTATTTGTGATTATCCATGTTAAGAGGGGAATATTTTTAGCATGGTCTTATTCTCATTTGTATTTTGCCATCTCCCCCTGCCGGTAGTTTGAGATATAGAGGCCTGTAAATTATGTTTTGATCCTGTTTTTGCTGAATAAACCGTCACCGTTATCTCTTTCTGTTATTCCCAGGTGTTTACTACAATCTTTACTGCGGAGATGGTGCTGAAGCTCATTGCACTGGACCCTTATTACTACTTTCAACAGGGGTGGAACATCTTTGATGGGATCATTGTGTGCCTCAGTATGATGGAGCTGGGGCTCTCCAATGTAGATGGACTGTCTGTGCTACGTTCATTTAGATTGGTAAGAAATACAACACTTTAATTACAGTCAGTGTTAATATCTACACTGCCTCATGTGTTTGCATGGATCAATAAGAGAGTAATTTGACCGAACTGTACTTGTGTATTTTTTATTCTGGATAATAACTCCATTGATACTATCCGTGTGCAATAAAAACTGACCATTATTACTGACTTCTCGTTTGTCAGTTACGGGTTTTCAAGCTGGCGAAGTCCTGGCCAACCTTGAACACGCTCATTAAGATCATTGGGAACTCGGTGGGCGCTCTGGGGAACCTGACCCTGGTGTTGGCCATCATCGTCTTCATCTTCGCGGTGGTCGGGATGCAGCTTTTTGGGAAGAACTACCAGGACTGTGTATGTAAAATCTCCATCGACTGCCGGCTGCCCCGCTGGCACATGAAGGACTTCTTCCACTCGTTCCTCATCGTGTTTAGAGTGCTGTGCGGCGAGTGGATCGAGACCATGTGGGACTGTATGGAGGTGGCGGGACAGCCCCTCTGCATCCTGGTGTTCATGCTGGTCATGGTCATAGGAAACCTGGTGGTAAGTGATCTGCTACACTTTTATTCATTCTTAAGTGTTTAACATATTAGACATGTCTGGTTAGCTATGATTAGTTATGCTGCCAAATCAGACACAAAAGATGACACTGCAATGTGCTTTTTGTCAGTCTCATATGGTATTTTTCATATGTCTAGAACTACCGCAGTCATTAGCATGACCTGATCTCAGATTGTGTCTGGGACCTTTGAACCATCTGCTGCCCAAGTCATATTTGTATTATGTACAAGCTCAGAGCGCTTTACGACATCCTCATTGTGACGCCACTAGCTCATTAGATCCACATCTAATGAGCTAAGCCTTATCATACTGTGACCTGAGTACAACAGAGGATCACCCAAGCCCACTCCAGTAAATCTTACTCCGAAAGACTAATGTAGCAGAGTTGACAGTATGTAATAAGTTTGAGTTTTGAGCTTTGTGGTCCAGCTGCTTGTTTGTAAATATCGCAACAACATCAGGAAAATTACACTTTGTATGGATATTTGGCTAGTATCTATAAAAACTTAATTAGCTGAATACGGTTTAATGATGTACTTTGGAAATACTACTCTGTATTGCTATTGTATTTACTATTGAGCATCGGGGTCAATGTGTGATTTTTCAACAACATAAATGTACAAATTGCAGTTTGATCATTGCTGTAGTGTCAAAGATCAGAGAAGTACAGTTGGTTCTGGAGTGACACCTGCCTTGATCTTATTGTCCTGTTAGACAAGACAGAGCGCCATATAAAACATATAAGAACTACATATGAATTGTGTAAAAGCTGTTAAGATAAGGATTATCCATAATGCTTAGGGGCATAAGGTCAAAGTCATTAATCATCTGCTCGTATTCCCCATCTCTGACTGTGCACACAGACACATGTGCTTCCACTGCGGCCCTAAGCCTATGGCATAATCACATTTGAACGCACATGAAGCCATATGTGACTGATATCACTGCACAATGCCATCAGAGCGACACAATATGGATTTATATTCGTCAACAAAACATGTGGAGTCTTATCATGTCGTGTCATTTAATCCAAAGATCACTGACCACACAGTTAGTCTGCCCACTGCATTTTCCACAGGATCCTGCTTCAACCGTATCTTGTAATTCTCTTTACCCGCCCTTGTTAGAAAGAAACCAATAAGTTAATCAAGCATCATCTGAACAAAAGTTGTACTTCTCTGCAAAAAAACAAGTACCTTTTTAACATTACTTCTACTTCATTAACTTAATTTGCAGTTTAGCGGAGTTTCTAATCTAGTCAATACACTACTTTTGCAATGTCTCCAGTATTAAAGACACTACTTTTTGTCTAACCTTGAGTTGTTTTTTTCTACAGTGAGCCAATAGTCATACCTCTTTGCTTTGTATATTCACTATGTTGTTATGTTGAAGCCTGACTTATATTTATATTACATTTTAATACAAATCTACTCAGGCTTATACTACAGAGATGTACCTTTCTGTATCATAACAAAAATTCAATATTGTAAAATTATAGCAACAACAAAAAAAGATCCTGTATGTGTGAACAGGTGCTGAACCTTTTCCTGGCCTTGCTGCTCAGCTCGTTCAGCTCAGACAACCTCTCCGCTCCAGACGAGGACGGAGACTTGAACAATATCCAACTGGCCATCGCTCGCATCCACAGCGGCGCCTCCTGGCTCTTCAGGAGTCTGCTGAACTTGTGTAACCGAGGACTAAAGGGCACTAAACAAAAGGAAGCCTCCCATGGGAACAAGCTGGTTGGAAATCACTTGGATTGTAACGGGGGAGTTGTGGGTCATTTAGGAGAGAAGTACATCATCCCAGAGGAGGACAGCTACATGACCAACCCGAACCTGACCATTGTGGTGCCCATTGCTCCAGGAGAGTCTGACGGGGAGCTGGAGGAAGAGGACATCACCGACTCCTCAGAGGATGAAGAAAACCAACCGGTCAGTGCTAGTTTTTACGTTAATAACAAGTGGTCTTCCAATCAATCAAACAAGAACTTGTAATTAGTTGCTTATAGATTTACCTCTATACTTACTGATACTAAAAAGGCATTAGTCTTATAAAGCGCTTTTGCCGATGCTCAACTTTACAATTTCATATATTATTCATTGGTAGTGGCATACGCGTATATGCGACAGCTGGCCTGAAGTTGAGCCTGCTAGTCTGTGTCACTGGCCCATCCGCCCATTTACATGCACACCAAAAACACGTATAAGCACGATGGGCAAAGTGTCTTTTTTCTTCTTTCTGCTGTTTGGACCATAGTAGTGCATTTCTGTGGCATATTGGTAAAAAACCTTGATTTGATTCCACTTTTCTAGAGCTAATGAAAGTGAGCAATGGTATCATATCTACTCTATTGTATGGCTAGGGTTTTGGGGATAACAACGAGATTCTTTACCAGCGACAGTTAATTATTAGCAAAATAAAAATGAGCATAAATTCTTTGAAATCTCAGTGAAATAGAGCTGATTTTTTTTACTATTCTTAATGACTATATGTGTGTTTGAATGTACTCAGTATCACACCCTTGCCTTGACCTGGCTGTGTACTGACAGTCAAAGTGCAGGTGGGGGTTTGTTGGGGCGGATGGCTCAAGTCTCTGTCTCTGGTGGAACACAGCTGTAGTCCAGATGTGGAGCGTGGCCCGGCTCAGAGATTAAAGTGGCACAAAGTGAGGAGAGCAGTCTGGTACACATGGGTCATTTTAGCCGCTGCACCACCAGTATTACAAGTCTGGTGACATGCATGTTTGTTCAGATTAAATTAGTAACTTGATTTAGTTCAATACAGTTTAGGGCAGTATTTCTCAAACTTTTTCAGCCCAAGGGCCACTTTATCTTCCAATTTTTTTCTGAGGACCACCTAACAGAATCCCACTCCAACACGCCCCAAAAAACAACAACATAGGAAGGATAAGCTAAATTTATGTTTGATATGCACCTGTTTCAAGTCAAAAACTAATTATTCAAACACAAATGCAATTCTTATGTTAAATTCTTATATGAATTTCATTTCATTTGAAAAAGTAAATGTGAAATGAGCTGCAGCTTAATATGAACAACAAACATGTGGGGGGGGGGGGGGGGACTGCTGTAAAGCATCTAAGAGCCATAGTTAAACTGAGCTGTGTAGGAATCATGTTATGCTGAAAAAAAGCTGGGGGGGGAAATGTTCCCCTTTAATGTCCAATATCACAGAAACTACTGGGATTTTACACATGAAACAAAAACTATACATTACAAAACTAATAGATCTGTGGATTTTACATTTTGAGATTTCCATCAAAAACTCAACGAGAATGTTGAGACGAGTGGTGCTGCTTATCACACATCAGTTTCTGAATGTTTGGCTCTAAAAAGGAGAATTTCACCTTCTCAGTTATACAGTATTGGGACGGGCATGAGCACTTTGAGGGCAGACTCTGCAAGCTTTGGATGTTAGATAACGCAAACTCGTGCACAGACGCTCATGCTGTGGAAAATAGGAGACATTTGGCTCCACAAAAGCGTTCTCTGGATGACAAGCAACAAAACGCTGCTTATTTTATGAAAATCCGCCGCATATTGACGTCAAACACCTGTTGTAAAGATGGTAGAATGAGTCGGGCTGCATACAGTGGACGCGCTTGCGGCGGCGGCGCGCGGCAGCAGGCCGGGATTGTTTGACCCGCCACAACCCGACCCGCCAAAGGAGAATTTTATGTCCCGATCTGCGGGCATGGCTGGGGAGACCGCGGGGGAACCGCAACCTGGCGCATCCCGTGCGCTAATGCCCCCAGCCATGTGTGAAATCCAGCGCGTTTTACAATACATATTGACAAACAGGATGAGGGAACTTTACACACGGTTCTGATTCGGTTCTGAGAAGTGCCAGCCATGCTCATCCATGTGCTTCCATAACACTTCCAGCTCTGTCCCTCAAAAAGGAAAGCCGCCCTGGTCAGACTATGCTGGTTATTCTTAAAGTTTGATCAAATGATAAGAGTTGGCCAAACCGGCCCAACTCCCTGTACGACGTGCGCTGTGGAGGGGTCGGGGGAAAAGGGGGTTCGCGGACCACTAGGGGGCGATGGCGGACCACTAGTGGACCACACTTTAAGAATTACTGGTTTAGGGAATGTTTGCTGAGACAGGTGGTAATCCCATTTTCTGGAGATTTATGAACGCTCTTGTTATTGGATTAGACCACAGCAACCTTATAGGATTGGGGCCGCAATCCTGTCCTTTGAACTTTACTAAATATGCTGCGATTACCTGGTACATAATCTCATCAGAGTTGTATTAAGATGATTTGGTGATGGATGGCTGTGTTTTTCACTGCTCACATTGAACATTATGTTGTAACATTATGGTCAGTGTGGGGTTAGCATTTGATAAGAAATATTTTTTAGTTGTAATATTACTTTTCTTTCTTTAGGAGATAGTCAGCATGTCTGAAGGCAGCACTGTGGATCTGCGGAAACCTGGAGAGGAGCAGGACAATCTTTCAGAGCTGGGCGAGGACGGCATGGATCCAGAGCAGTGCCTCCCGGAAGGTTTGTAAAATGTGAAATTGAGCATAAAATATGACTATAATGTTTATTAAAGTCTGACAAGTATACTTTTGCAGTGTGTGTCCGTCATTGTCAGTGCTGTCGTATCGACATCACTCAAGGCCTTGGGAGGGTTTGGTGGCGGCTGAGGAAAACCTGTTACCAGATTGTGGAGCACAGTTGGTTTGAGACATTTATCATTTTCATGATCCTGTTGAGCAGCGGTGCCTTGGTGGGATTTGGATTTATAGATTAAGATTTGTTTTAGCTTTTTGTGACAATGATAACATCAGTGTTTTCCCACACAGGCGTTTGAAGACATCTACATTGAACAGAGGAAGGTCATAAAGGTGATGCTGGAGTACGCAGACAAGATTTTTTCCTACATTTTTGTGCTGGAGATGTTCCTCAAGTGGATTGCGTATGGATTTAAGAAATATTTCACCAACTACTGGTGCTGGCTTGACTTTCTCATTGTGGATGTAAGTTTAAATCACATCTGGGTTTAACTGGAGCTTTGTATGTGTCTCACGTTTTCTGTTGAATCACAGACAGCCTAATACAGTAGCTGCGTTTCAGCCTTACGGCTCTGTGTGGTTCAGTATGACGATGGGTATGGTCGTGTGGGGTGTGTTGTGTGGCTGAGGGGTGCAGCCGAGTCTGACTACTCCTGTGGTTTCACCTGCATTTGCAGATTGCCACAGACCGCTCTATTGTTAGGGTAAGTTATAGTTAGCAGGTCACAGGTGAGTATAGACCCACCAATGCCTTATGTCTCTTCACTCGTAAGTACTTTCTATTGTGATATAAAAAGCCATTCTCTTGTAGCCAGTATTTATCAAGTGATGCTATTTTAAAATTACCTTTCCACTACATGACTTTGGCTTTTATATCAGAACTGCTGAAGTTTATCTACAGAAGATAATGTGGAAACAATGACCTGCTGTGACTTTGTTACTTTGTTGACTTTTTCGGATTTTGAAAAGAAAGTGACACTTGACGCTGGGTTCTTTTTGCAAAGATATGACCTTAACAAGGGGTCTGTGTGAGTGTAAATTGAGTATCTTCTATAGATATATATCTATTGGTCAAATACATTTATAAAATTGACTTTTATAAAGAAATGCTGGACGTTGACAAATTGTACAAAAGCGTTGAATAAACAGAAATTGGAATTTGGCTAAATTTATTTCTGATTCTTTATAAAACTCACTCTATTTGATATATATACATATACTGTATGTATATATAGCAGAGTATGTGTTTATGTAGATGCATAAGTGCATACTGGTCTGTACTCATCATCACCCCTGCCATAACCCGGTTTCTGTGAATATTTTCATATCATTTCTTTCAGAAACCACCAAGGATCATTCAGCAGCTGAAAACCATTTTGTCTCCCATTAATATAGAATAGAGTGGGAATCTAAAAAACAAAAAACAGAAACATAATATAAACACCAAAAGCAAACATGAAAACAAGGATGTATTGTTCAGATGGTTTTGGTTGGCTGTGCACATTGAAGTTGTATACACACGTACATGGAATAAAATTGCCATTATATCTTACTGTGTACATTTATGTGTCTTCCAGGTGTCCCTTATTAGCCTGGCTGCTAATTCTCTGGGATATTCAGACTTTGCTGCCATCAAGTCTCTTCGGACACTGCGGGCTTTGAGACCTTTGAGGGCCCTTTCCAGATTTGAGGGAATGAGGGTAAGTGCCATTGTTTATGCTTATACTTAATACTGTGTGGTTTGTATACTGTGGTATTGTATTTGGTATTGATGCTCTTTCTTGCCCTCTATATTCAGGTGGTAGTGAATGCTCTCATTGGTGCAATCCCCTCCATCATGAACGTGCTGCTGGTGTGTCTCATTTTCTGGCTCATATTCAGCATCATGGGAGTCAACCTGTTCGCTGGGAAATTCGGCAAATGTGTGAACAGAACTGGCTTCATCCACAACGTTGCTTTGGTCAACAACAAGTCACAATGCATCTCTATGAACGACACACAGTTTTACTGGACTAAAGTTAAAGTCAACTTCGATAATGTTGGACTCGGCTATCTTTCCCTTCTACAAGTGGTGAGCTATTTTATGATACAACTGACTACGCTAACACTTCTCTTGCACAACTTCAAGTGCAACAAGTGTTTTTCCACTACTTAATCCATTCTTATCTCGAACATTAAGACAAACACTACACTATAGATTAAATGCACTTAGCATTTAGCAAAGTGCTCATCATATTCTTGTACTCTAGCTATTTTAAGAAGCTCACTCTTATAACTGGTTTATCTCTGCTATGTCATGAGAATGAATAACACTTCCTGTTTATATTTATGTTTAACTATAGGCCACATTCAAAGGATGGATGGAAATAATGCACGCAGCTGTTGATTCAAGAGGAGTAAGTATTTTTTGTTTTGAATGTCTGTAATTTAGTATGGGATGAACTCACTAAACCATGTGTTTCAGGTGGAGGAGCAGCCAGTCAGAGAAATCAACCTCTACATGTACTTGTACTTTGTGATCTTCATAGTATTTGGCTCCTTCTTCACCCTCAATCTCTTCATTGGTGTCATTATTGACAACTTCAACCAACAGAAACGGAAGATAAGTGTCTTTGCAGCTGCTTTATTAAGCGTTGTTAGAAAGTGCATCTGCCTGATTTATTTAAAATAATGATTTAATTATGGTTATACTTAGGTGGGCAGGACATCTTTATGACTGAAGAGCAGAAAAAGTATTACAATGCAATGAAGAAACTAGGATCCAAGAAGCCACAAAAACCAATACCAAGACCTGCGGTAAATTACATTTAACAGGAATAGGCAGATTGTTCTAAACAGGAGCACATGCAATAATAGAGATGTTATTTTCATATCCCAGAACATCATCCAGGGCTTTTTCTTTGACCTCGTGTCCAAACAAGCCTTCGACATAATGATCATGATGCTGATCATTGTGAACATGGTGACAATGATGGTGGAGACGGATGAGCAGTCACAGCGCACCGAGCGCATCCTCAACAAAATCAACATGGTGTTCATTGTCATCTTCACCTCTGAATGCCTCCTCAAGATCTTCGCTCTCCGCTGTTACTTTTTCACTGTGCCCTGGAACATCTTCGACTTTGTGGTCATTATTCTTTCTATTGTCGGTAAGTGCACATATTGTTTTAAATATAGTTTTTACCTCGTGGAATGACATTTGTTCTTCAGTATAGTGTAAAAGCAGGTAAGTGACCACTGTGCATCCAGTTGTAGAGTGTTTATGCTGATCGTGAACTGGCAGGTTTCTTGTTATTGTCTTGTTGTGCAACTGTTAAGAATTTGGATTTGAGAAATGTGTTTTACAGTGTTTTAGTCATCTCGTTAATTTACGGTTATTGTATAGTAAAAGAAGTACGGAAATTTGGAGATTACATTTGATAAACAACCATGCCTTGTTTCTCATTTCAGGCATCGTTCTAGCAGACATTATTGAGAAGTACTTTGTGTCCCCAACACTGTTTCGAGTCATCAGATTGGCCCGGATTGGTCGTGTTCTTCGTCTCATACGCGCAGCCAAAGGAATAAGGACTTTACTGTTTGCCTTAATGATGTCCATGCCAGCACTCTTCAACATTGGCCTCCTGCTTTTCCTTGTTATGTTCATTTATTCTATCTTTGGCATGGCGAACTTTGCCTATGTGAAAAAACAGGACGGGATTGATGACATGTTCAACTTTGAGACCTTTGGGAATAGTATGATCTGCCTTTTCCAGATCAGTACCTCTGCGGGCTGGGACAACCTGCTCAGCCCCATATTGGCCAACTTACCAAACGAGTGCGATCCAAGCTTTATTAACACTGGCACCAACACACGGGGAAACTGTGGTAGCCCTTCAGTGGGCATTGCTTTCTTTGTCAGCTATATCATCATTTCTTTTCTCATTGTGGTCAATATGTATATAGCCATCATTCTGGAGAATTTCAGTGTTGCAACCGAGGAGAGCACGGAGCCCCTGAGTGAGGATGACTTTGAGATGTTTTATGAAGTTTGGGAGAAGTTTGATTCAGAAGCATCACAGTTCATTGAGTTTTCAATGTTGTCACGCTTCGCAGACAGTTTGTCAGAGCCGCTGCGCATTGCTAAGCCCAACAAGGTCAACCTGATTTCCATGGACCTCCCCATGGTCAGTGGTGACCGTATCCACTGTCTGGACATCTTATTTGCCTTCACAAAACGCGTCCTGGGGAGTCAGGGGAAATGGATGCTCTTAAACAGCAGATGGAGGAGAAATTCATGGCAACTAATCCCTCCAAAATTTCCCATGAACCTATTACTTCAACGCTGCGCCGCAAAATGGAGGAGGTCTCTGCTATTGTCATACAAAGATGCTACAGGAGACATCTGGTGCAGCGGCAGATGAAGCAGGCATCCTTCCTCTACAGACAAATCAACTACGAGACTATGTTGGATCTGGAGAACGCCCCGGAAACAGAGGGGCTTATAGCTTCCATGATCCATCACTTTGGGCCCGTCCTATTAGAGGATATACAAACAGAGGAAATGACAATGTCCTCTCCCCCATCCTACAACAGTGTGACCAGGTCAGACTCTCCAACAGAGCTTCAAGGCAACTATGAGGAAACTTTTCTTTGAAATTCTGCTCTGTAAATGGACATACAACATTATTTAGTTGTTCTACTTTATAGAAGAAATAGGATTTTTAGTAGACCAGTGGCAGACTGGATTTTTATCCTGGAAACTGGAGAATAAAATGCAGTCAATGCATTTTATTCCCCAGTTTCCAGTTAGCCATGACCTGCAAAAATATGCTTTAGTGAAATGCACTTACAGCGCCCAAAAATCTAAGTTTTATGAAGTAATAAAACATAATATTTTTTTATACAGTTAGCATCAAGGAAAAAATGATTTAAATGTAAAGGAATGTGTGCTATATGAATTGGGCTTGTCAGTGTTAAACTATTATGTAATTACTTGCGTATGATTTAACAGCTATTCAAATGTGACAGGACTGTTTCTAAGTATAACAAAAGACATCCTGTAGTGAATCTAATTTATCACCACAGTACACTAAATAAACTATGTGCCTGATTTTGATTGTTGTCCTCACACTCTCAATCTTTCTGGTGATTTAGAAAATCAGATGCGCACAGATAACACTCAGAGCTCTTTTTGTAACTACTGTTTAGGGATGCTATGTAACTCATTTATACATCTTTTTGTAACATATTTTATAGACAGTATATCATTAACCTGTTCTCAGAAAATGCCATGGATATAGTTGATTTATATCCAACAACCTGCATTTAAAGCCTGAATGTATGTTAACACAGTTAGGTCAGTTATCTGATGCATATTTAATAGCAATAAAAGTGTTTCCATATTTGTTTTTGTGAGTTAATATTCGATGTCTGAAGGTTATTTTGTGTCTTTATTCTGATTTATTTTCGGTTCAGTGAGAGAAAGCGAGTTGAATGTTGTTGGTTTTCCTTCTACAATCTTACAAAATACAAATAACATTTTAAAAGGCATGGTGTTAAAAAAGAAAACAATTTCACGTGTGAAATTCTGTGTAAAGATAAGAGATTAAAGACTTAAAGTGACCTTCATATAGATAAGTGTCATTGTTGTGCGTGCAGAGGCAGTTAGCTGATGTGACCTCATTACAGACCGTAGGCAGTTAAATAAATCTCTCTCTCAGTCCGAGTATAAAAACAGGACAGATGTGTCCAGTTTCTGTCACTGTTGCCCTTGTTGGAGTGTAAACCTTTAAAGCACAAATTTGTTCATAATGCGCACACTTGAAGCATACGCAAATAGTTTGATTTCATATCATTTTAGTTATACAAATGATGGTGGAAGAAGCACTCAATTTTCCATTACCCTAGTAAAAGTACAGACACAGATACAACACATTTACTCAAGTAAAAGTATCAGATTAAAATTCTCCTTAAAGGACCTATAGGCCTATCTGACATTTTTTTCTTTCTGTAGGGAAACATTATATTTTTGCCCCATAAAAGTATGCTGTAAAAGTACTCATTTGTGAAACAATCAGCCTAATACGTGTGCATTGTATTTGGATTTGTTGATGTTGTGTATGGTCATCCCAAATAGTCAATATGTGACAAAAAATCTTTTCGTCACATATTGACTCTGAAAGGCGACCGTGACAGTAAAAATGCCTATTGCGTCACGTTTTGACTAAAAAGGTAAAACAAAAACAAAATTAGGTAAATCCACTTTCAGATGTGCTTTATAAGTACAAATGGAATGTATTTCACACATTTTTAATCTATTAAAAGAGGTACATGTTTGGTATTTTTTATTGTAGAATTGTGCTGTTGTTTTCAAGCCAGGTTAAAATTCAGGACTGATTGACTGTCATTGTTTGATGTTTCATCGACTGAGGTCACAGTGAAGAATGTTAAAACCACAATTAAAAATACTTTTACTTTTAATCCAGTACAAAAATGTGGTATAGAAAGTACAAATACAGTCGGCTCTAAGACATAGAGGTAAAATGTTTTCATCACAAATTTAACTTAAGTAAAGTAAATACCTCAAATTTGTACTTTTTAATTGTACTTGTAATGTTTGCTTAGTTACTTTCTTCCACTGAAACAGTCGAAAGGGCAAAGTCCTGATAACCAGACGCTACATTACTTGTCTTCACTGTTCTGTCCATCATGACATTTTGTGCCATATTTGAGTTTTTAGCACAGCTTTGACTCCTTTCACATTTTAGTTTTGGAGAAAAAAAACCATCAAGGGTGCCAATTTGGATTTAGGCCCAAAGAGATTTCCTCTGGTTGTCGGGGTAGTCAAATCCAACTCTGAGCAGCTGGGATAGAGGGATAATCTGTGTGTAAAAAAAATCACTTGTTTTAATTACACACTCACAGACGCACGCAGTATCTCTTTCTCTCTGTCTCTCTGTCTCCTGCACATGCATGCACTTTATATGGAGCAATGTCGATATTTGCACCCGGACATAATGCACAGCCCCATAATGCTTTTGCACAGCAGTGAAAGATTAATGGAGTATGTTTCACAAAAGGGAAGAAAATGCGCTTTGAATTTATATGACAAGGTAATTGATCTGATTTTTAGCAGCATATGCACATGTGGCAGAGATTAAAGCATCATCAGAGGAAAAAATATTTTTTTTCAATATTAAAAAGCCACTATGTCTAATTAAAAAAATTACTGACACAGCAAATAATGTCAGCATAAGACAAATCCCCTATAGGTATTATTATTGTCAAAGAGTATTTGGCTCCAGAGGAAGAAATAATATCTTGTGACTGTAATGATGTTTGTCATAATCCTAAAAGTCATTTTATGTTTAACATTTATTTCATTTTCGGTCTTAGCCTTAACCTACACAATATGGCAACATAAATATCAAATGGATTTGTTGGAGGTTATTTATATTATTGACTCAAGAGCTTCAGCCACAATCTTGTTTTACATCCAGGTGTATTAATTACAATTTCAATAAATCAAACAACAAAAGGATTTTCTTGACTTTAATGTTGACTTTTCACCTCGAAACATGTAGCTTCAACTAGATTTACTGGAGGTTATCTATAATGGTATTGACTTAAGGGCTTAATTTGTTCTCAAGTCAGTATTCGGTATTCTGTTTTATCAATTTCTCTTTTAGTACACCTTATATGCCTGATATAGATAAATAACCTCAAAGTACACTGGAGTCCAATGTATTTTAAAAAATCTATTTTACATACATTAGCTTTTATTTCTTTGTGAAAATACCGCAACATAGCAGTAGCCTAATATGGAATTATGCTCAAAAGTGTGTTAATCGCTGACTTAAGTCATGATTCAAAAGTGCTTTATTCATGATTTCATGATGACTATTATTCAGAAGGAGCAATCTAATTACTAGAAGCAATACTTTGCAACATATTGTCGCTGCTTTGCAGTGGATTTGAAAGTAAAATACTACCACCTCCAGGATTTGCGCATTACTACATTTTTTAATGAAAAGATTGGATGGACGGTCTTTCTGTGGGGAAAATAAATACATTTGTGTGAAAATATAATATAATATAATATAATATAATAGAGAGATTGAGGGATGGTCTCGATTCGATTCGATTCTATTCTATTCTATTCTATTCTATTCTATTCTATCATAGATTCCCCAGTTTTCTGACATTCTTTCTGGTGAGCTTTAATTTGCTTCACTCTTTTAACACCTGCAATGTTGCTGCAATGTGATATACTATACTATGTGATATACTCGTTACATGCGCTGTTGTTATTGTCCCGATTGGGCGGTGCTTGGTTAATGTCACTACAGACAGCAGGTCCCGCTCTCTCGCTTTACCCGATGCCACAAATGAAACGCTCCCGTCACTGTAGTTCAGCACAGCAGCCGTGGACAGCGCGTTTCAGGAAGAAGTTGGCGCCTGAAGCTGCGTATGCAGTTAGCTGATATGCTAACAGCGACTATGCAAAATTATTGTTTTTAATTGTATTTACGCGAACCATTACTCTGGGTTTCCAAAATGAATGATATGGGTATGTATACGCGACTTTGGCTTGACAAAATATATGTTTTGGTTCATAGTACTACGAACTACATGGCAAAAACAAATGTTAGTGAAGACTCACTAGGCCTCGACTAATCTCTGGAGCAACTGTTTTTCCCCCATCAGCTGGTGTCTTCCAGCCTACTCATCATAGGCAGTATTGCTGCATAAACAAGGGAACCACTCTTACATTTACATCACGATCGTGGAAATAAAACTAACATTTGTTTGAATTGGACCATATTTTAAATGTCTTTTATTTTGTGTACAATTAGTTTACAGAGCCGACAAATAAAAAAATGCATACTTTTATTTTGCCATTGATAGACATTTCGTATGAAGGACACCCTTATGCAACTCCTTAATGCACTTGGTGAATGAAAACATCCCAATCTTCCCCTCATTGTAGAGTTCAACGTGCCCCTGTCCTCCCTGGCCCTGCTGGTGCCTCCGCTGCGCCTCATGTCCGCTGTGATGTGGGAGGTGGTGCGGCAGAGGAACACGCAGCACTACGGGCGGCTGGAGGAGTTTGTGTCCACTGTGACAGAGGTGGTGCCGGAGCTGATGAGCAGACGGGAGGGCAGGCTGCTGTCACTGGGGCTCAGGGCCAGGGTGAGTTTGTTCTACGTTAGTAGGATACTTCTTGTGCTCCAGCCTTGATCTTAAAGTGTTGTCAATTGTCTTTTAAATAGAAAGTTTGCCTCTTGACGTGAAGAAGCATCCAGTAAACATGCAAAGGAAACTAATTTTGATCGTTTGTAGCAATCTTGTCCAACATACGTTTTAATTACAAGTCCATTAAAGCAAACCAGACAGATTTTCTTGACCTAAAAGCTGACATTTCACTAAACATGTACCTTCTTCAAAGACTGGGTCAGTGGCTGTGTGTGTGTGTGGGGTGTGCCCATGATGACACTGTTACTGCAATCTCTGCCCATTTATGATGACATATTGTAGCGTAACGCATGCTATCTATTATAAATGATATTTAAAATGTAATGGTTCAATCATGATTTTTGCTGTATGTTGTAAAACACTGGTTTATGTTTGATTTATTATTTCTAGTTGTAGATCACATACAAATGAGATACTGGTGCCCATATATTTACACATGTATATTCATGATTGTTTGTAATATTCCTGACGTCCCTAAATCATGATAGATTTAGATGATTTAAGTAGACAAGAATTATGTTTGTAGTCACTGTAATTCTTTTTTTCCCCCACAATTACAGACAACTCTTGAGTTACTCCGCTCTGAGCACCCTGACGACCTGAAGGCTGTTGAAACCCACCTTAAAAGAATCAGATCGTCTTACATTGACGAGGTTAGTGCACATTGTTTGCACATTTTCTAAACATTTATGTTATAACTTGCATTGGTATAACCATGTGTATAGACAAATGATCATGTAATTGAAGCACCGGAAGCAAACTTTATGAAACTGGTCCAAGGACTTATTGAGGATACTGATGGCAGGGAGCACTTTCTCAAGGTAATGTAGTATACTCAAAAGTGGATGAAAAATCATCAAAGATTGTGTTTTAAGCTGTTTTGATCCAAACAGAATGTGTTTCCTGTGGAGTATGGTCCTGATTTTGACACCGCACTTGAAACTTTGGTTTGTGAATTTTTCACGAGACTTGAGGAACTTCTTCCAATACCAGATTTTAAACAGGTAACTAAAATAAAATAAATAGCGCATGTTTCATCTTTGATTTCATCTTTTGATTTTAACATTTTCTCTGCCCCATCTGGGTTAGACTGCTTCATGGATCAGTGCTGCCCCCTCTGTCCTAGAGGAGTACATGCAATGTGTCTCAAATGGAGACGATCTGAAATTTCTTTTGCAAAGTAAGCAATGCCATGGCAAGCTTGTGAAGACCAGTGTTGGTATGTAGTTTTTAGATATTTTCTGTGTTTGAAATAGGTTAAAATATTATAAAGATAACAAATTGTTCTTTACAGCTCCATTTCCATCAGATGAACTCCTGATCCCCTCGCTCTCTCTGCCTCCGTCATTGGAAGTTGCGATTGCTTCACACCCGAGTGCTTGTGATGACAATAATGATGTTCCACAGATTGTCATTTTTGATGAAGAGCTTTCCACAAACCCTTCCACATCAACAGACTTCCCTGAATCACCAAAAAGGTCGGACCTGTCTTTATCTCCTCGCCACTCACAGCAGCCTGGGCTGCATAAATGTCCTGAGTGTGATAAATGTTTCAAGCACCACTCTGTCCTGATGGAGCACCAGCGAGTTCACAGTGGCCTACAGCCGTACAACTGCTCTGAATGTGGAAGGGCCTTTAGAACTGCCACTCTGCTCGCAGGGCACCGGCTTCGCAAATGCAAGAATGCTGCCTACATTTGCATTAAGTGTGGAAACAGTTTTCCAACATCACTGGAGAAGTTTAGACATCACTGTCCCAAACGAGGTCGTAGCCACAACTGCGGACAGTGTGGGAAGAGTTTCCAGAAGTCAAGCAGTTTGAAGGACCACCTTCTCACCCATGTTCAGAGCCGCTTCTTCAAGTGTAGCCACTGTGGTGCTGGCTTTTCTGGGATAGGGGACCTCAAGTATCATCAACAGGTAGATCACGACAAGCCCTATGAATGTAAGCAGTGTGGGAAAAGCTTTATCTCCTCAAAGAGTCTGTCTAAACATCAACAACGTCATGAAGAAGTTGGTGAATTCGATACAGTGAACTTAATGAGTGGAGGAAAACATAGAAATAGCAGCTCAACTCATTGCACACAATCAGTGTCTTTTTCTCGAAAAACTGTCAAAAGCGTTTACCAGCGTGGACGAGTAACGCACAACTGTCCACTGTGTGGCAGGAGCTTCAAATATCGCTTTGAGTTTTTGGAGCACCAGAGGTTTCACACTGCTGTGAAGCCATACAAATGCTCCCAGTGCGGAAAGGCTTTCAGAACTGAGGCGCACCTGTCAGGCCACAGGAAGAGAAAGTGCACAAACGCAGCTCATATTTGTACTAAATGTGGCTGTCAGTTCAGGTCACTGCATGAACGTGTCAGGCATCAATGCGTGCAGCTCCTCACAAAATACGAGTGTTCCCACTGTGGAAAGACATTTAAGATGGCGCATTTACTGAGGAACCATCAGCTGAATGAGCACCAGCTCCCCTACAGCCCCAATCACCGCTTCAGGTGTCGCTACTGTGATGAGACCTTCCCTGGGATCAGCGAGCTCAAATACCACCAGAGAGTGGACCACGAGAAGCCCTACCAGTGCCAGGAGTGTAGCAAATGTTTTCTGTCGGAGAAATGTCTAAACAACCACGAGCTGCGGCACAATGATGAGCGTCCGGAGAACTGTGTGGTTTGTGGGCGTGGCTTCAGGAACCGTTATGATTTAAAACAGCATATGCGCACGCACACAGGAGAGCGGCCCTACCAGTGCACTCACTGCTCTCAGTGTTTCTCTACAGCCGGCGGTCTGAGGAGCCACAGTAGAGTGCACACCGGGGAGAAGCCCCACGTCTGTCCTGACTGTGGAAAGGCCTTCTCTCAGATGGGAGCAATGCGCACCCACAGACTCACACACACAGGCGAGAGACCGTTCAAATGCACCGTGTGTGGGAAAGGTTTCACCATGGCACATAAAGTGACAGTTCACATGCGTGTCCACACGGGGGAGCGCCCCTATGTCTGCTCCCAGTGTGGAAAGGCCTTTTCAGATGGAAGTGTCCTGAAGCAGCACATGCTCAATCACTCAGGGGTTCGGCCGTACCACTGTCAACTCTGTCCGAAGACCTACACCTGTCTGCACCACCTGAGGAGGCACCTGAAGAGCCACGCCAACGTGACCTGAAGAAAAACTCCTTATCCAACAACAGGCGACATTACTGTAAAAGACAAGGGCAGTGGGATTGATAAAACTGGGAGGGCAACAAAAACACAAAACTATCAGAAACATGGTGAAGTCTGCTATTGATTTGCGTGAAAGTGGGATTTGAACTTGATCTGTGAATACTGTTGATACTGATAAATATTTTTGGAAAGTTTTTCTTGTGTTGGGTCTTTAATATATAAAAGCAGGGTTTCTGTGGGCTATATTAAAGTCATAACTGCATTGAGCCAAAGATAAGGCCTTAAACATCATTAAGGTATTAAATTTGATTCCAACAAGCATTAAATGTAGAAAATGTGAACATATTGACCATAAATGATCATATTGACATTGCTTTATTTATTCCATTGCTCTATCAACATTACACAAAATAAAAAATGCATTAAATTATATTTTGTTTTGTCACATCTGCCAGCTTTACAATTTTGCTAAAAAATGTTGCCCATAGTGTTTATTAAATTAATTTCTTAAACATTCAAAGTTCCCTCATACAGTATGTATATATATATAAAGTGGGTTTTATTCTTGTAACTTTTATATTTGCTCTAATTGTATTAAACCAGAGAGTAACAAGCTTGAAAGGACAGGATGAGTTCAAAGAAAGTTATGCGATTAAAATTCTGGGTTGTGTTTTGTTTCCTTCGGCCGTGGGCTTTATTTGATTGGACTGCTCAGGTTTAAAGAGGGAGAAGGGAAAACTGTCATTTGGCCTGCTACACCTGTACTCGAACCACGACGTTGGGGGCAGAACAGCGCTCTGCCATAATGTGCAGCAGTCATGGGATGCCCAAAGTAGAGCCCTCTAACCGGTTTCCATTGGCCCTCTGGCTTCTTGCGGACTTGTCACACATTAATCCTACATGATTATAACCTAAAAATGTGTGAGCCAGAGCTGGCATTAAGTTTCCAAGCCAAAATAAAGGTGTTTGTTGCAAAGGTATGACCTTTGCTAAATGCACCCACTTGAATGTTTCACTGCCAGCGGCGGCGCCAGACATTTGTCCCAGGGGGTGCTTAGGGGGTGCTGAGGGCTTTCTTGGGGGTGCTCACAAAAAATTTCATTTTTGGGGCAATTGGACAACATAACATACAAACACGCGTGCACCCGCAAATGCATAATTTTCGGCATCCGAGAGAACGGAACAGCAGTGTTTGAGCTGCAAAGGCGTCGTGAGCGGTCAAAGTGCTGTATGGAGGAGGAGGACGCTCTGGACCTGCCTTTAACTCCAGCGCGCACTGAGGAGCCTCCGTGAGACGGTTTTATGTCAACCCGGGGAGGACGTGAGGCCAGAGGAGTGGTCCTCGTGAATGTGTGGCTCTGCTCTCACGTCGTAATCTGCCCTCACGCTCCCCTCACACTCTGCATCCTAGAGCCGCTTCTATCTCAAACACAGTTAATGTTAAAGTTGAGCTGATTATCAGACGGATGCCCACGACTTGAGAGAAGGGCAACGCGCTCATGACTTAAGTGAACTTTTTTCCGCGGTTGTGCGTAATTTCCTCGTCCAGACTTTGTCTCTCTGCTGGAGGACTCGCTCTGTTCTTGTGCTTTAGGTTCAGCCGCGCTCACGTCGCTGTATCAAAAGTGCACAATAATAACCTCTGATTTGTGTTAAGAGCCAGAGGAGCAGAGTCTGACTTTATAACATCAGTCTAACTTCAGCTCATTGATCAAATTTAGTGAATAATGACCCTGGAGTCAGGCTCAGCCCGACTCCTGCTGTCGCCGAGCGTGCGCTCTGACGCACGGCCGCATTAACATCACACTGGGCCTCGGACAAAGCCCCGTCCTTTAGTTGGAATTAAACTTGTCCTACTCACTCCTTTTCATGTTAAACGTCCGAGGGATGTTTCTAGAGATAACTAGTGCTCCTTTGATTTAGTGGCCACAATCTTTGGGGGTGCTTTGGCAATCTCAGGGGGTGCTCAAGCACCCCCTAGCCCCCCCTTGGCGCCGCCCCTGTTCACTGCATTGATGATCATTGGTCTGTGGCCCTCATTAGCAAATGTACTTCAATATGCGGCCCATAATAGGAAAAAGACAAGGTTTGGACATCCTGAACAGCATGAATCTAAGAGATTTTTCTAATTCTTCTGAATTAATGGGGATCAAGTGCAGCTCATTTCACCTCATTTACATCATTTACACTGTCCCTCATCCAGTTTGCAATTTTCTTTCACTAGCACCAAATACTTTCAATATTAGACACATAATTCACGATACAACCTTCTCTATCAAATTTAAATAGTTGGGTTTACCTCTTTTTCCCTCCCAGTCTTTGATATACCCTGCGCCGCTAAACAATAGCCTATCCCCGTAAGCAAACCCCCACCACAGAGCGGAGTGAGGTCATACCCGCTCACATCCACACACTGCCATTAATGGTTTCCATGCGCGCACAATGAACGTTTAGCTGGAAAACCATTTCTCTTTTTTTTGCTCTTCATGTTTATGGTTCAGCTCAGTTAAGCGTAAGAATATTTCAGTCATGTGTAATGCATCACACCAAGGTCATTCATGGCAAACAGTGAGCAACAGCTGGTCAGTTTCCATGTTTAATATTGTTATTTCCACCTGCTTAATTTCAATGCAATGACTGCCATGCTCCCATAAAAATGCATATGGCTCTGGTGAAAACTGGAAACTCTTCTGTGACTAATAATTTCCCCTTGAGATTTATGAAGGAATGCATTCATAATGTCGACTGGTATTGAGACACCTTTGTGCTAAACTGTGTTCAAATGCAAATGAATACTTGCAACACAAATTATAGACAGCTAGACATTTGCCAAGGATCCTGCAGATTTACGATGAGAGCCACTATTAAACACAGATCATTGCCAGATGTCACCCCCTCTGCTCTCCCTCCCTCCCTCCCTCTCTCCATCCTTCCTTTCCTTTCTCCCCCCTCAGTGATCTCAGTGGAAAAACTGAGTCCAGGCCAGTGCCTTTTCTGCAGAAATCCCCCACACAAACAAAAACCAACATCCACGGCAACCGTGCTGCACCCACCCACAACAACACCTTGCCAGATGACTACTTTCCACCCCTGCCTCCCTGTTCATCGGTTTCTTCCATGAGGGAGCCTTAACGCAACTCGTAAACTACCTACAAGTTTCCTCCATCATGTGGCCTTAATGGACGCTAGATGGCACTGTGTCTCTATCGCTTTAGCGCACAGAAATGTAAAATCTCCACGCCTCCACTTCTGTTGCTTTTATGATCAGCTCAGGATGCCAAAGTAACCAGATGTAAGCGAACACCCCCTTAAAAGTACCTCCAATGTGCCTCAGCTGCTTCTTATTAAGTTTTATAAAAATTACACTGTTGTGCATCTAATTCAGCCTCAACATCCAAATCAAATGCAGTATAAATTATGCGAAAGTCCTAATTTGCTTCTGAAATCGTTAGTGTCTTTTAACTGTTAATGTCAGGCCAAAGCGACTTCCTTGCGCATCCTCATAGTTATTATTATATCTCATTCTCCGTGGACCCCTTTTATGGGAGAGATTTGTGCAGCTTTTGACCGTGCGCGTTCCCGTTCATAGTTTCTCCTCTATGCGCGTGAACTCCTCCCTCTCCTCCCCTCCTCCCTTCTGTCCGTGCGCTGCCGTCCTCCTCTGCGCGCTCTGGCTCTCGCCTCGGAGTTTTACTGCGGCGGAGCGCTGGATTCTTAAAAGTGACTGAATCTGTTAACGGTACCGGGGCTTGGTGCCGGTGGACTTTGTGGGTGTGCTTGAGTGGCCGGGGTTGTTTCTCTTTGTTTTGTAGTTTTTGGGGGAAAGTTTGAGCATGGAGACCCTAAGAAGTCTCCTTGGACTGCTGTGCGTACTCCTGGCTGCATCTCAGGCGCAGGTCCAAAAATCCAGATTTGCGGGTAAGTTTATTAACAATTACAAGAATATGGGTCGCTTTATATTTTTAATTCATCCTAAATTTGTCATCTTCATCACCATTAGGCATTCAGTTTTGCAGAGATGTGTTTGTGCTTAAACTGTTTCCCACTGATTTTGTGAAGTGTCCAGATGTGATGTAATTTATTGATGTTCCCAGTGAGAAGAATTAACTGTAAGTGGGCAGTGTGAAAGAGGATGGTGGGTTAGCACATCCTTAGCAGGCCTTATCTGAACAAGTGTGGCCCTAGAAATCAGAGCTTTGTAATAGATGTCAGATGTCCCCATCACCAGTAAACCCAGCCTCACAGTCATGATTGTGCTGGGAGGTGTTCAGGCCTCAGTGGTCTGACAGGAAGTCGGCCTGCACCTGTCCCTATACAAACTTATTGAGGCCTTGGTGCTGCAGCAGGTCATACTGATGTAGAGTGATGACACTAAACATCAGCTATAAACTTGTCCTTGTCTAAAGAATTACTCAGTTTTGTCGTTATTGTTTTGTTTTGCACAGAGTGTCCTGTTGACCTCTACTTTGTACTGGACACATCTGAGAGTGTGGCCCTACGGCAGAAGCCCCCTGCATTTTATATAAACCAGATCAAAGACTTCACCAAGCGGTTCCTAGATCAACTCAGAAACATGTAAGACATTCACAGACTCTGCACATGTTTACAGGCAATTTCCCAAATCATTTCCTGGTGGCTTAACCAAACCACATAATACCACCAAGCTTACAGTTACCCATATGACTCTTTACCCTTAATATAATGTAAGCCATACAGTCCTCAAAAACAGCTGTGTACGTTTGATATCCGCACAAATACATATATGGAGTTTACAGATCCATGCAGGTATGATTACTAATTTCACCAAACTATTTTCTTTAAAAATGGGGAAAAGGATGAACCATATAGAATTATTTCTGCATACATCACATTAGAATTAATAACTCTCACTTGTATTATCGTCATCATCTATATCTAACATTTTTCCAAGTTTAAAGGAATAAGTAATCCAGCATCTGAAATAGTTTTTAACATAATTTGACTATATTTTTTCTTTATCCTACAGTCGCCATCGATGTGACCGGTACCTGACCTGGAACTCCGGAGCCCTACACTACAGCGATGACATTGAGATCGTGGCAGAGCTGAAGGACATGAGCACAAGCAAAGACGAACTCAAGAGGGCCATCGACGGCATCAAATACATCGGCAAAGGCACCCACACCGACTGTGCCATCAAAAGGGGCATTGCAGAGCTGCTTGTTGGGTAATGTCTACGTGCAGTAATTGATAGAGCTCTGAAAATTTAATGTACATAATAAAAATACAACATTGATAATAACTTTTTGTTTCCTGACTACAGGGGGTCCAACTATCATGAGAACAAGTACATTGTGGTAGTGACAGATGGCCATCCTCTGACCGGGTACAAGGAGCCCTGCGGAGGTGTGCAGGAGGCCGCCAACGAGGCCAAGCAGCATGGAGTCAAAGTGTTCGCTGTGGCAATTTCACCTGATCAGGAGGTACTTTCACATACACTGGAAACTTCAGTGTTGTGCATCTGAGTATTTTATTTATGCATTTTATCCAAACACACATGAACAAACTCCTGTAGGTGTGTGTCATGACCCTGTTCACTGGAGTGGTCTAGGAGAGTGCACTTATGAATGTTTGTACTGTAGCTATTTCCTGTTTATTTCAAATATAGATAAACTTGGCTTTCACTGCACTGGCTCAATCCCTCTTTGTGGTGTGGGACGTGGGGTGTCCAATCACATTGCTTTGCCCCCTGACCGCCTGTAGACAACACTCTTACTGATATATAAGGGTCCTTGAGGTGACACTACCATGGACCAGGAATTTCTGGTCTCAACAACTGATTAGAATTAGATATTTGCTCATACAATACAATACAATAACAACTCATATAAAGAACCTCCATGACCTCAGTCTGTACCTGTGTCAATTTGCCAACTGTCAGTATCATAGACAATAAGTCATCAACATCTTTATAGCATGTTTTACTGAATGTTAAAATATCTAATGTTTTGTCAGGACACCAGGCTGTCAGTGATCGCCACAGATCAAGCCTACAGACAGAACTTTACTGCAGCCGACGAGGCCAGGTCAAGCAACCAACAATCAACAATTAGTGCCATCATTGACATGATTGTATGTATCATATATTACTCTCTATATATTGGGCAACATCTAAACTAATTTGTGAACTTTTGCTTTGTTTGTAGACGAACGAGACAAATGATGTGGTATGTCGAAGACTTCTCTATTTGTATTATAACAATTCATTATTGACAAACATTACATCATGCCATTACTGTTACTAATGTGCCTTTCTCTGTGCTCTTATTTTAGTGCTGTTCATTTGACTGCACTGTAAGTGCTTTATTTAGATATTTTTTACTAAATAGCACTTTCCAACTTCATCATTACATTAATCTTTATTTTATTTTACAGGCGCCTGGTGGACAGAAAGGTGGAGAGGGTGGAGGTGGCTTTAAGGTAAGATAACTTTCTGATTTCTGTAATTATGCACTAATGATTTTTGATGATGCTGATAAAGTTTTGCTTTGTAATCACAGGGAGAAATGGGTCGACCTGGAATGCCCGGAGAGAAAGGAGATATTGGAGACACGGTGGGCATTTTCACTTGTCTGACATACAGCCAATTTAATGTACAATGCAGCATATGTTTTCTAATGAAGCTTATTATCTGTGTTTTAGGGCAGCATTGGAGATCCAGGTCCTGTTGGTTACAGTGGAATGAAGGTACGTCCCTATGAGGAACTTAAAGCACCTGAGTCTAAAGCTCTCCAATCCTGCTCTAGTCAGTGCCATATAATAGATGCAACCTGAGCACTGAAATCGGACATTATTATGCATTAGAATTATTGGATTATCAACAACGCTTTGCTGTGAGTGCTTGTGGAAAGCTGGTGATTACAAAGAGCATTTTATTTTGTTTTGTTGGAAATACATCAAATTCTTCATTGCTGTTCTGTTTTCACATTTCTTAAATGTTCAGAATGTCCATAACTAAGGTCTAGTGACCAAAATGGACATAAAGAAAACCCCTGTAATGATAATTTGTTTATGTGTTTACAGGGAGACCGTGGCGGCAAAGGAGTGAAGGTGACACAAACTCTCACATTTAAATTGGTTTAATGCTTTGTTTAGTGCAAAAATGGATTGTTATCAACGTTCTTGGTGTTCTGTGTTAGGGTGAAAGAGGACACAAAGGCTACAAGGTGAGCTGTCTTGTATTTCCTCGTTTTTAATCTATAAACGTTTCACCCCAAATCACTCATCATCCACTTGTTTCTTTTAGGGAGACAAAGGCCAGGGAGGAATAGATGGAGTTGATGGACGCAAGGTAAACCGATCAAATCAATGATGACGCGGTGCAAAATGACAAACCTGTAACTTGAAACATGTTTTGCTCATCACTAGGGAGAGCCTGGTTTCGCTGGCCTTCCTGGTTGTAAAGGGTCTCCTGGGTCTGACGTGAGTACCCCTTTCAATATCATTCCCAATAAACACGTATTTTCTTCCCTAATGTCGTTCACTAATGGAAGGACTACAACCCAACTGTTTGATTTAAAGGAGAGGTATTGACTTTGAATTTTGAGCATATTACAACGTCTCTTCAAAACCATACTATATCTGGAGTTGTTCTTTGAGCCAGTGTTTGAGAAATCTTTGAATAATTTCCGGTGTCTATTCATCAGTGTCTGTTCTTAGTGCCGCATTGGAAACTTATACAAGGCTCCTCCTTTTTACCCTGAGCTCCACCTCCTTTGCTCCCCTTTGTAACCAGGAGGCTTTTCCCTTACTTTCCAATTTCATGTCCTGACAGCAAACTACAGAGGTTTGTTGTGAAGGGGAGTGAAGGCTTTTTAGATCAATATAGTATTTTCTAGCCAACACAGTGTAAGATAGGGATCTAGATGTGAAATTATTCCAAATACATGCAAAAAGCATAATACCCTCTCTTTAAAACTATTGACTGAAATTAAATTGCAACTTTCTGCACACATATTCTTCCTATCAATTGTGCGCCTATTACACACATGCATGTTTACAGATTAGCCATTAGCTGTGGCTACATGTCCAGGAATGCCATGTGTGTGTTTGTTTGGGGCCCGGGGCCACTCAAACCCCAGGGTCTTTAATCACACGGGTTTACATTCCCTCTGTCAGACTGTATAAATGAAGCAATGTAGTTGGCTTGTAAATATGCACGTGCATAAGTGCGTTTATATCTGCTACATACACACTCACTTGTCAGACTCTTCTGGTTCTGTTTGGTTTGTGTTCAGGGTCCACAAGGAGAGCCTGGACCAAAGGGAGACACTGGTCCTTACGGGCAGAAAGGAGATAAGGTAAACAACAAAATTAGCTTCAAAATTTGATATGATACCAGCCTCACTGTGTCTTTCCTGATCATGACTATCACTGAGGGGGAAAAAGACAGCTTTCCTTCTAACATTAATAAGAGTGAGCGATCAAAAATATCTTGATATTTGATTTATTTATATAGCATTTTAAGGGTAACTACTAACTTAATTACTACTAATATCTGCTTCTTCTGAGAGTTCACACTTCACTGTGATTGGTTCCATCCACCTGTCTCTCACTCAGAGAACATTAGAGGAGAGTGTAGAGCTGTGGAAAAACTTAATTTTACAATATCTAGTTTTCTCCAAATGGGCAGATTCACAAACAACAATATGTGATTAGAATGATTTCTTTGGAAAGTTGAGATGAAGGAACAATGATGATGCTGAGAGCATGAAGCCAAGAGTAGGAAAGGGGAAGATGTAGGGAGAGCAATGTGATCAGCAGGTTTAAATGAGGGAAACATGATCAGTGGCACTTACTATATCTGCTGGGTTCAGACATTGTTGCTGGTTAAAAGGGAAGTGTTAAGGCGTCATTGAAGGCTTGGCCTTTGTACTACTTTCCCCCAAACAATATCACAGATGTTTTGGTTGATTGATTGGTTGAAATGATAACTGATAAGATTTATTACAGGGTGATTCTGGAAAAGATGGTGAACCAGGACGTCCTGGAAACTACGGCCCACTTGGACTACAGGTAGGGTGATGCACAGGTAACAATCGGTAACAAAAAAGCAGATAGAACTGTTTGATTGTAACATGCATTTTGTTACAGGGGGTTGGTGGCCCACCTGGAGCAAACGGGGACAAAGGTGAACGCGGTGATGATGTACGTTTCTTTTTTGGCCACTTTTATGAATATAATGTGTGCTTGTACAATCATCTGCTATATTTGTGCTTTTCAGGGTGCACCTGGAAAAGATGGCCCTGTCGGAGAGAGAGTAAGGACAGTTGCTTTATTTGAGTGTTTGTGTGAATGATGCCAGAGAGTCACTTCTGTGTTTAAATCCTTTTAGGGTCAAGTTGGAGAGAAAGGGGAGCAAGGTGCTCGTGGAAACAGAGGCTCAAGAGGAGTGGCGGTACATGATTAACATATATACAATATTCAATAAACATGCCCTTAAATGGTAACAAAACAACAACATTGGTTGGCAGCAGCATTAAAACTACACAAACATGTATACATTTGATGTAAAACATTGCTTTTATGTTCTTTTATGGAATGGAATGGAAGTTTATTGATATAGCGCTTTTCACATTACACAAGTCACCCAAAGCGCTTTACAGTAGTGTCGGAGATTTGTTCTTCGTTCACTCCATACACGGTGGTGGTAACTACGTGTGTAGCTTCAGTTTCTCCTGGGGTAGACTGACAGAAGCGCTGTTGCGCTGACAAACGCACATTATTCATCCCTATTGTACATGTTTTTAGTGGTAGGGAAAACCAGAGTACCCTGCGGAAACCTACGCAGACACGGGGAGAACATGCAAACTCTACACAGAAAGGCCACACCCGGGGATCAAACTCGGGACCTTCTAGCTGTAAAGCACAAGCGTTAACTCATTTGTGTTATTTATACTTTTTTTTTAATATTTTAGGGTGAGCCTGGACCCCGTGGAGAGCAAGGAAGAGAGGGCTCAACTGGCCCCAACGGAGACCCTGTAAGACACACTAAATTGCTGATATTGTTGAACTGCTTTTACAAGCCAAGCTTTAGCATTAGCTTATTTAGGATCCAGAGGCACAGTCCAAAGCAGACACCCTTTTTTTTTTGGGCAGCATCCTTTTTTTCCATTCGGAAAAGCATTTGGTTCATTGTGCTTGTTCAGGGGCGTGCACTGGGCCTCAGCCCAAACAGAGGCCCACCTGGCGGTCGCCCCAGAGCTGCCCACTCCCTTTAAGTTTCATGTCCTCCAGCTCGTTCCCAGAGTTTACTTCTCCGGGGAACATCTACAGTCAGTCTTTCCTCTCTGACTCACTTCTTCTCTCCAGCTCCAGCCAAAGCCTCACTATGGTTTTCTTAATAAGGCTCTAGGCAGTGTAATAATAATAATACGTTACAAGCATTAGTTGTGGTTACCTCCGTGATGTCACAAGTTTCAAAGGCTCTTTTGTGCTTCAGAACATCAGCTTTGAATGAGCAGTGAATGTATAACCAACAAAAAACATGGAATAACTGACCGTTAGGAACCACCTTAAATGGTGTGAGTCAGTTAACGCTGTGTCCTCAGAAAACACCTTGTAAATAGTTTGTGTGCATCAGCATCACTACAGCAGCAGCAGAGGTGCAGTGAAGCTGTTGCACTGTACTGTAGTGAAACATGATCACTGCTCACGTTGGACATCTCTGAATAAGATTGTAAATGTAGATTTTGAAACTATGCCAAGATTGGAAACTGTACTGATAATAAATGGGAAGTCATGGGAACATAGTGGTTTGTTCCATTTTAACTGTGAGAAGAAATGGCTTTCATTGAAATGTTAAGCTCATTACAAACAGCAGCTGCACTCAGCTGTCGTCAGCTGGAGACAATGCCAACACAAAGTTCAGAGGACACAGTTTTCAAATTTTGTTTGACATTGAGCAACATGACATTTCTGTACAATGCGTATTAATACAATAATCTAAACACAGGGTGAGCTTGGCAAACAAGGTGCTCCTGGCTACAGAGGCGACGAGGGCCCCCTGGACCAGAGGTGAGTCCAAAATCACACTCACGCTGCAGTTATTATAAAATAAATAAGTAACTTTCCCACTATTTTTTGGCAGCTGCACTTACATTATGTGGAAAACACATAAGTGTGTGTGGGGCCAAATATCATGTTTCTAATTGTGTAATTTCATTGCTCTCCCAGGGACCCAAAGGGCCGAGAGGAATCAAAGGAGCTTCAGGAGACAGAGGAGTGATGGGGGAGCGGGTGAGGGCGGCAGCCAAATTGTGTGAAGAGTATTGTTCAGATGTGACACTGATGTCTGACTCTGTTTCTTAGGGAGAAGATGGCGCCCTCGGAAACGGTACTGTGGGTTGTCATGGTTTCCAGGTATGTTTCATCACTTTAAAATTGTAAACATTTCTGTTGATTGTTCTGAATTTAGACACAAGTACATTTGCTTCTTTCAGGGGTATCCTGGGCAACGTGGAGACCCTGGCGAGCCTGTAAGTCATACTAAAACATTTAATCTCCCTGAATTAGATGGATAGTGCAGAATAACATGGGTTGTGTTGTTGTTAAAATAGTTTCGAGATAGCCCTGATTAATTGTATTCAAACAACAGATAAATCCATTTCTGAGTCTCTCTTCTTTTCCATTTCATCTTGTGGTGACCTCAGGGCGGTAAGGGAACTCCAGGTCCAAAAGGAGACGATGGAGAGCCCGGAGATCCAGGCCCAGACGTGAGTCTGTTTTTGTTGACCCTGTTCCTCTGTCTTGACCTCTTTTGATCTCATTTGATGAGTTTGAATCCCTGTTTGGACTAACAGGATGTGAATCACACATCTGGTATTATCTCACCATTTCAGTGTATTTATTTTTCATTTCTTTTTGTTACTTTTAATGACACCATTTCTTATAGTTTAAAATATACTTTTCTGTTCAAAACTTTTTTTTGCATGTACAGTGCGTCTCTCACACTCGCCCTCTGTTTTGCAGCTGGAAATGCCTTCATGAGTAAATGAGAACAATTGTGTGTGTCTGTGTATGTGAGACTTGGGAACGTTGAGCTGAAGCAGCTGTGTATATGCCGTTGTCATGGATACAAGGAAATGAGCTGAGGAGATGAAGGGTTTCTTTTTGTCTCTATGGTGTGTGGCCACTGTACAGCGACCGTATAGTGTATCACTTTAACACTTTACCCGTGGCTTCAACTCAATCGTGTTCACATTGAAATTACAACATTTCCAAGGTCTCCGTTATATGACATAAACATTTCTGCACATTTGGACTTAACAGTCATCTGTACATCGGTTACCTCTTGCCCTCTATGCACAACCCTCACGTCTTTGTAAGCTTTAAATCCACAAGGGGGTAAACACCTTTGAAGTAGAGCGTCTCTAACACCCCCAGTATCGATCAGTCCTGTTCTATTCATAGATGATCACTGCCAATGGGCAGTGATCATCTATGAATTGGACAGGACTCATGGCTGATCACTGTTAGTTACCTGCCTATTGTTTTTTGTTGGCCGGAGTGCCATCTCCTTGGACTGGCAGTGCCCTGTCGGCTGTCCCCAAAGGAGATTGGAGTAAAGTGAAGAAAGAGCCCACCATTCCAGTTCATGGAGGGATTTTCTTTCTTGAGAAAAATAGCTTCTTTTACTCCTCGTTCAAACCAACGTTCTTCTGTAGCTAAACATTTTTTGACCTCCCCGTCCTCAAAGGAGTGGTTGGAGGCTTTGAGGTGGAGGTGCACAGCCGACTGGGGGCCGCTTGTGCTTTCTCTTCGTGTAGATAAAGTCTCGTCTATAATACTTGTTTCGTTTCTCCAATATAAGAATATAAGAACAAGACTGACAGACTACAGAGCCCAGAAGAATGGGAGTTGCAGTTCCGTATGTAGCTGAGGTCTCAGAGAAACTTCGGAGAATCTTTAGGCAGCACAGGATTCCAGTGTACCACAAACCTGTGAACACACTGAGACAAAAATTAGTTCATCCCAAAGACAAAACTCCGAGCCACAAACAAAGCAATGTGGTTTATTCTATTCGATGCAAAGAAGAAGAATGCAAAGAAGATTATATTGGAGAAACGAAACAAGTATTACAGAAGAGACTTTATCAACACCGAAGAGAAAGCAAAAGCGGCCCCCAGTCGGCTGTGCACCTCCACCTCAAAGCCTCCAACCACTCCTTTGAGGACGGGGAGGTCAAAATTTTAGCTAAAGAAGAACGTTGGTTTGAAAGAGGAATAAAAGAAGCTATTTTTGTCAAGAAAGAAAATCCCTCCATGAACCGCAATGGTGGGCTCAGATTTAATCTTTCTTTACTTTACTCCAATCTCCTTCGGGGAAAGCCGACAGGGCACGGCCAGTCCAAGGAGACGGCACCTCGGCTAACAAAAGAACAATAGGCAGGTAATTAGCAGTGATCAGCCATGAATAGGACAGATAATGGGCAGTGATCATCTATGAATAGGACAGGACTGATCGATACTGGGGTGAGCAGGTCGTTAGAGACGCTCTACTTCAAAGGTGTTTACCCACAGGTGAGAGTAGCTGTGATTAGAGGGGAGGAGCCGGGCCAACCCCAACTCCTCCTTGTGGTCTTTATCTAAGCTGCGGGCTGAGCGGACTTTAGTCCGCTGACGAAGCCTTTTGGATGAGAGGCGAAACGTTCGAAACCTCAACTACTGAGTACAGAAGATGACTCAAGTACCTTCATTGAAGATGGACATACAATGATAAAGATTGTGGATTCAGTATCTTTAGTTCTGGGGTAAAGGCTCCTAAATGCTTCACACAGTAATAATGAGCAGAGCATCTACAAACTGTAGTCTATAGTCACACCGTGAATAATCTAATTGTCGAATAAAACTAGATTGTTATACTTTTATTATTAGAGCATACAAGAGTTTGCAGGCACAGTGTGGCCAGGGGCGACAGGATGACATCGTCAAGGGCGTGTCTTAAAGATGAAGGTAGAAGGTACCTTTGACTCCTAAACTATGCGCCTATCAGTGCTAATACACGTAGGAATGATACTACGTATGTAAGTTTTGGGCTACACTGCCACATGTTGTGAAGAGTGGCCCTTTGATTCAAAGTCAGGACATGAGTGTCTGTGTGTGATATGGCCCATACTAAATCAGTGTGTTTGAAGTTTGGTAATTTGAAACGTGTGTGGATTTGAAATGACCGAACTTCCAGGTGGTTGGGATTACTGACTTCTCTCCTGATTTCTCTTCTGTAACTGCCCTGGTGCAGATTCTTGTGATGAAGCAGTACAGATCCTGCAGTTTGTGTCTGCTTCACGTCAAACCTTAAAGATTTATCACCTGGGTTTGAGTTTAAAATGCCAGCCTCTGCCTCTTGCTGTCCACAAGGCAGTTGTATTTTATGCATGTTATATTTATTGCTGTTAAAGTTGTGGGTAAGAAAATCTGGCGCAGTCAGGCACACAATCTCAAAATAACTATTTATATCGTTGGAAAAGTTTGTTTCATTCTTTATTTCGAACATGTTATGTACACAATCATAACACTGATAAAACATATATAAATAGAAAAGAAAATACAATTCAATACAAAATAATACATGTTCGAAAGGGAGTAAGAAGAAGTTAAACTTGTAAAGTAAAACTCTATTTTACAGATGTCTTGCACGTAATGACATAACGGTCAAAACACTATTGAGTTATGAAAGTATTAAATGATTTTGTCTCTCAATTTGGAATAATAACAAAAGATGCATTGTGTACCCTTTGTTTATCATTTCACCACATTATTGTAAACTCTCTGAGGCTCATTTCCCAAGCGTTTGTTAATGCGCAAAACAAGTAGCACGTGCAAAAGTGGATCAGCAGCAGTCATTTTTTTTACTGATGCTGCATTCTCTCATATGCATATGATCTCGCAGTGTTGGGGTAACGTATTACAAAAGTAAGGAGTTACAAAAATATATACCTTTTTTCAGTAACTAAGGAATATAACATATTACTTAAACAAAATACGGGAATATATTAGTCATTACAATTTAAGTAACTCGAGTTACAAGTGCATGTAAAGGGTTTGTATTGATGCACTAACAAAAAAATACCAAACTCCCCAAAAATAAAATGCAGCACCAAATCATGTTGTCATCTAAACAAAACACAAGAGAATGGGGAAAATGAAGGAAAAAAATCTTTGACAGCATTTTGACTCCACTACTCAGTGGCATTATTGCTATTTTCAGTTTGTATTTTGTCAAAGGTAACTCAAAAGTGACTCAAAGTAGTCAACTACATTTTTTAAACAGTAATATGTAATACAAACATATTACATTTAACTGTTAATATAAAATATATTACACTTTTAAAGTAACTTGCTCAACACTGATCTCGGGCCACAATAAAGTAATCCACACGATTTCAAATGGTCAATTTGGTGTAACCTGTCCACAAATAACTACATGCTATTTAAATGTTTCTGTAGAAATACTTAAGCAGTCAAGCCTTTAACTCAAACATTTCCAAGCATTGAGTTTAGATTATATTCTTTGTAAAATATAGTAAAAATAAAATATTCCTGACTGAAAAATCAAATCTTAAGAGGACCTCTTTAAGCATCACATCTCGCACTTACATCTACATTTTACACACTTGATGTGTGATTATTTGAAAATGTCGACAGCTGTTGGCAGTTTGCCTTAAATGATTATCCTTTAAACTTTTCACTGTTGTCTGTGGGAAAAGTGATTGTGATTGCGTAAAGCTCTTAATTCTCCACACTTTTATACTCTGCCTCACTATGTCCCCGAGCAGCTGCTGAAGCCTCGCTCCTGTGTCCAGCTGCTCATGTTAGCGATACTGAACATGGGTGTATCCATACTTTTCATCTGACTGGATTTAGAGCTTTCAGTAGGATTACTAAATAAACAGTAATAAAACTGTATGGGCTACTACAATGTCCACAGCTCCTCTGAGGCGGCCAAGTTAGACTGTTTAGGTTTAATTCTCCTTTACATAAGGATTTAACACCTGATTTACATCCTTTGACTGCAGAAGTATTGATAACACATCATTTTACAATGTCATTTTCTCTTTTTACAGAACAATGAGCCTGGGCCTTCTGGGGCCAAAGGAGCCAAAGGCCACAGAGGACCTGAAGGCAGACCGGTAAGACAAACTGGAGCATGAAACACTGATCTGAATGTGAACAAGTACAGACTTAGGACGCATCCATCCACTTCTGTCAATCATTCGTACTCTTTGACTTTTGGAGAGTTGGACATTTTTTTCCAAACAGGAGCCTCTTCTGTTTGTGTTACTGTGTGTTACAGTGCAGTGGTTTCCTCTGAGTCACTGGGAGCGTTCTGAACATCAAACCACATGTAAAAACACAGAAATTATACCCATGACTCAGGCAGAGGAAAGAAATGTGTAATCCTACTACGCTCACTGGCAACTGAACTGGACTTCTGTTAAAATATTGATCTAAATATAACAGTAAACCGCATCAGCGCAGACATCGGAGCACACCGTTGACCCCACCTCGTGCTCTCCCTCCTGCAGCTCTGGCTTCTGTCTCCGCTGCATATTTCTGTATGAACTGTTTACGTCAGGACTGTTCCTGTTGTCTACACTTCATCTCGCCATCTCTTTATGTCTTTCTGTTGTGTGCACGGTTGTCTGCATAGACCTCAGACCTCACCACATCTTTGTCACGGAGAAGAATGCTCTTAAACCGAGTTAAATGTCTTTTAAAACAAAACAGATGGCTGCCGCTGAGTGAAAAAAATATGCTGTGGTAACAAACCTTTGGAAGATGTTCGTGCTGTTGCAGAGATAGTGCGCTCAATGTGTGGGTGTGGATGTGGGTTCACAGACTGAGGGAGTTTGGTTTGCAGTCAAAGAAGTGATGGCTTTCTCAAGAATCACAGTTTTCCACTTTAAAAGAGGCTTACTCTTTGCTATTTCCTCAATCATTGCAGTGAATTACTGTATCAGCGACGTTATCTTTGTTTTTGGCAGGGACCTCCTGGGCCGCCTGGACCTGCGGGAACTGATGTGAGTATAAGGACCACTCTGGGTGGACTCATTTTAGCTCCAGCCCTTCATTAGAAAAGTACCATGACATTAAAACTCCCCAGAGATTTCGAGATCTTTCTCTGAAACTGATCCAGTTTGTTTAGCCTCAAGGCAAACATCCAATTTCCTGAATAAAAACACTAAAACCCTCCCAGCAAACATTCAGTGCAGAATATTCAAATTATTTTTCTTCTCTCCATCTTTTCTTTGAAACTTGAAGCTCAGTTTGGGGCTGGCTGCATTGTGTTTCATAGTTACATAGCAGTTATGTAATACGCCTTAAAGAGTCCATTTCCGAGCTGTAAAGTGCTGTGTGTGTCACTTTTCTCCTCAGGAATGTGAAATTCTGGACATCATCATGAAACTCTGCTGTAAGTTTGACATTTGCATAAAAACATGCAGTTCTTACATATTGCACTATATATGAACATATGCTCCACACATTGAGAACCGTGTCAAGCCCAAAGAATGCAAGCGTTTTTCCACATGGTTAATTTGTGTTTGTCTTTTACATGTCCGCTGCACTTCATAGCCTGCTGTGGTGAGTTTGTTCTCCGTTTAAATTGCAGCCATTATCATGATTTAAGGTCGTTCTTTTGAGGTGATTTTGCTGCGTTTGTTTCCGTTTGTTGTTAGAGTGTAAATGTGCACCCATGGACCTGGCGTTCATCGTGGACAGCTCTGAGAGTATCGGCCTTTCAAACTTCGCTCTCGCCAAAGAGTTTATCATCACAGTCATTGACAGACTGATTAAAGACCAACACGTCAAGGTAACGCCCGTCATACATCATGCATTTTCATTTGTACACATTTTGTCATTTATAGTTTTAACAGTGGATATACAACTGTAGCGCATGGAAAAGTTGCATCCAGTTCAGAGCTAAAAATAAAAGCATAAATAAAATTCCTTGGTTTTTGGAAATGGCCCTTGCTATGACTCTGCTCTTCCATTTTGGATATAATTAGTCAGGATGGGCGGGATGTAGAAATGTTAACGGAGGCAAAAGTACAAGTAGACAAAACACTCTTGGGGAATAACTGTCTGGTATTTCTCTGCAGTTTTCGGGTAACGAGTCGACCGTGAGCGTGGTCCAGTACAGCGGGTCCCGGGCTCAGGAAGCCGTGCAGCTCGGCATCAGCACCAACAGCCTCACAGAGTTCAAACAGTAAGTTGCACTGGGAAAAACATTCATGGTCTGCTGTATTTATACAGTCGCACATAAACCACTCCTCATTTACCTCCATCTCAAATAATTACGCACCAGAGAATGATGTGATAAACAGCCCGTCACTGATTATGTTTTACTATAATTTCAACAGTTATTTGTAAAACTATAACTCTGTCCTAAGCCTGGACAGAGGGTTATATGGGGGTGGTTAGTAGTGTGGCAGACATTTTATAATCAGGCCAACATTTTTGTATTTATTTACCAACTTGATCTGCAATGCCATTTTGTTGACAAACCACTAGTCAAAGTCAGACCGGGACTAGTATACGGTTAAACGGTAATACTGTGTGTGTGCCCAGGAAGGTGAAGGATCTGTCGTGGTTGGCTGAGGCCACATACACAGGAGAGGCGCTGGAGTACGCACTCAACAATACCATCAAATTAATGAGGAAGGAGAACAAGGTGGTCATCGTTCTCACCGACGGACGCTCGGACACAACCAGAGACAAAGTTCCACTCAACAGACTCTGCGGAAAAGACATCAGGGTACTTCATCCTGCACCACACTTACTAACATATATATAGGACCTCTTAACCCCCTCATTTTACTCCTAGGTTGGAGGTGTAGGAGTGAAGGACTACTCCGGCCGTGTGCCAAACCTGGAGCAGCTGGGGGATGTGGTTTGCCAGAGTGACTCCAGGAAACCTGGCTTTTCTTTTGTTCGTGACAACTTTGCTGAACTTTTGGAGGACACTTTCCTGCAGAACCTCACATCCAAGATCTGTCAAGGTGTGGCCTCAATGACACAATTTTACAGTCATTGTTGTGTTTCATTTTCTCAGCAATAATTAACACATAATAAATTGTCTTTTCTAGATAAGAAGTGTCCAGACTACAAATGCCCAAGTAAGTATCTTTCAACTAAAATAAACAGTGTTTAAAGTTTCACCTAATACTAATTCTGGTGTTTGTGTTTTAGTCACGTTCAATAGAAACCATGACATCCTGCTGATGATGGACAGCTCAGCCAGTGTGGGTGAGAAGAACTTTGAGACCAGTAAGACCTTCGTTCGTCGTCTGGCCGAGCGTTTCATTGACCCTGAGAGGAAGAGACCCACAGTGCGCGTGGCTGTGGCGCAGTACAGCCGTACCACCAAAATGGAGCAGGCTCTGACTACCAACCTCACAGAGCTGTCTAATCGAGTGGAACAGGCCGCTTTCTCCAACAATGGCACCGACGTTCTCAAGGCCATGGAGTTTGCCATTTCGCATTTACCGGACCGCGGGGATGCGTCCGGCAACAGGAGGAAGGTGGTGCTGTTCTCCGACGGCAGGTCCCAGGACGTCAACCGAAACCTCACTATTGAACAAGGCCCGTAAAGTGGCTGGAGCCAATCTGGAGCTGTTTGTGATCGCGGTGGGCAGCCAGGTGAACGAGGCCAACCTGCGCCTGCTGGTGAGCCGGGGGCAGCCCGATGACATCTCCTATGCACAGCGCCACCTGTTCCGCGTGGCAGACTACCCCTCTCTACTCCGCGGCGTCTTCCACCAAACCGTGTCCCGCAGAGTGGCCATGTCCTAAAACAGAACTGAAAACAACAGGACCAACATGCTTTAGATTTTTAGTCCCATGATTATTCACTTTCATTTACAAGACACTGTGCTCAACTTTATTAAAATGTTAAAGAAATGACAAATGATTGTGTGGTTGGCCAGTGAATCTAAAACAGTTCACCCTGGGTTTTGCCTTCGAGGTTGTACGTACTGTATAGTCGTATACTTCTTTGTTCATTTTCAGTTGGTAATAACCTACATCATGGTGCTTAAGTATGCAATTGTTGTACAAAAGTGTCCTCCTAACTCCAAGGTAAATGTCAGGGTTAACACAGAGCCATCATTTCCGTGTGTAGCTTTTGATCAGAGATTTTAACTCAGGTATTCTGCATCCTGGATCACTAACTCTGACATTTAGATCATAAAACTCCCCCATATCACTGAACTGCATTGACCAACTGGTGGATTTACCTTTTTCTCCAACAATCATTATTTTACTACAACACAGCTAAACTAAACCACCTGAGACCTAAACTAACTACTAAAATAACCACATCTATTAGGGCTTGGACACCACTTGAAAGCCCTATTGGATCAGCTAATTTACAGTACATGATCTTTGACCTGAGAGACTGATGAGGACAGGACAGCTGCGTGTGTGGAGCTACATGTGTGTAATGTGTACTGCCCAATGCTTTATTGGACAGCACTCAATCGGATGGAGGTCATTTTCCCTCATGTACCCCTGGGCGATGTTACGTAAACAGTGCAGGGGTCTCTGATTGGAATGACAGAAACCTGGTCCCTATTAAAGAGTGCCTCTGTTAAACACACACCTTGGTACTTGATCAATGACGCAGGAAAACAAGGGTCAAACAGAGAAGCACTGGACCTAAAGCCTTGTTGCTTCACACACTCAACCTGCCCCAGTCCAACACTGTACTGTCCTGCGGTGTTAACAGTCCCAGTGTATCAGCCTGTTCACATGAAGAAACTAAAGATCCCTGTGTTGTAAAAGCTCCTTCAATAAAGGTTGCTTCACCAGAACTATTATTTGTCAAGTTTTTTGTTTTTTACACAAATGCCTCATCTGGTTTCTGTCGAGAAGTCATTACTAAAACCTTTGTTCGCTGTGGTGAATAGCAAAATCCTAATTGTCTTCAGTCTAAGCCCCAAACGACCATTAGCCTGGCTTCACATCTGGAAATGGATCTTCGGGCGCCTGGCAACTGCAGCTGCCCACTGCTTCTACAGAATGGGTCAAATGCAGAGAGCAAATTTCCTTACGGGGATCAATAAAGTATTCCTTACCTTACCTTATAAACCACACTAAGAATTGTAGAATTGGCAAAGAATCCCATTGTAATATATGGGTTTATTTTGGAAATCACTTGAATATGTTCAATCTTGACACTAGTTACTGTACATACATTTTGTCTTGCTGTATGAACAGAGGAGTCAATATCTTTCTGTCTTTCCTCCAGTATTAAGTCACAATATTTTTGTGTGGGCTCAGTCACCCAGGAATTATTCATCACTGTAGAGATTCATATACTGTTAACTTTTCTGGGTGGGATGATTTTAATCTGTAAAGCACTTTGTATTACATTTTGTATGAAAAACGCTTTATAAATAAAGTTGGATTGATTGATTGACTTAAGAAGTTTTCGCTTCTATCATCAGAAGCTTCAAGATCTTGGAATCCAAGGTATGACTTTAATCAGTCAGACATTTCACTGCAAGAATGTGAAGAACACACCCTCCTGAGCAGAGGGGTCAGGATTGCCTAAGACGCCTATTTTTTGTGTACTACAACAGAGTTACTGATTAAAATAGTCTTTTTCCAAAGACTACATTGCCTGGTCCAAAGTCACCACCACAAAAAGGTCTCACTGTAATATTTGTTGCACGTTAGCTTTAGCTTTTGCCGTCACATTATTTCAATACGCTTCTGCAATGTCCAGTGTTGCATTAATTGGTAAATGGTCTCAACTTATATAGCGCTTTTTCACCTACATTCGGCACTCAAAACGCTTTATACAGCAGGGAACCCATTCACACTCTCATTCATACACTAATATACACAGACACTAGACGCAAGGTGGGTGAAGTGTCTTGCCCAAGGACATAACAGCAGTGCGCACCTTGAGGAGGCGTGATACGAACCCCCGACCTTACAATCATGAAATGACCTGCTCCCCCAACTGTGCCACTGTCGCCCCATTCTTCACCGGGATCTTCCATTGATGATGGGAGAGTGTGACCACTGTGCAAATCCTTCTCCAGCACATCCCAAGATTCTCAATGGCCAAACCCCCGAACCACTCTTTCACAATCCTGGCAGTCATTTTGGTATATACCCGGGCCATATGATCGAGGTGGAAATCCATTGATGCAATAATCTGGTCATTCAGTGTAGTCAGCTGACCTCATGCCTATCGAGACCTGTATATATGCACCCCTTTCAAAGATTTAACACTGAGAAATTACTGAATTTGACCTGGGAATGGCTGATCCTCGCGTTTGACTTCATAGTCTCGGAGGTGTCCATTATGAGCTCAGCACTGGAGTCACCTCTGGACGTCCTTGTGCTAGTAAACCCCACCTTTGACTCTTGCCCAAAACCAGCACTGGGGAAAATAAATGTTCTTCTAGAGAACTGCACCACTGCATCGTCACACCTCTATTTCTTCACAAATGAGTGCACAGCAAATACACTGTCACACATGCTGAACTCAGAGCTTCCATAAAAGCCCATCTGTTTTATATTAATGCTTCATACTCAGGATGGATTTTGCTGGAACGGCCTTTGGTGTGAGCCACTGTTTTTGATCTTGTGTATTCATTTTGCTCGTACTCGTACATGCACAGTGTGTGACAGTCTCTTCCTGTGTTGAAGTCAATATCTCAGCATCAAAACCAAACATGCCTTTATCAGATCCGTCCACTGACTCTGAGTTGTTTGTTTGGGCTAATGGGTGTGCCGCACTGCCTGTCTGACTTTAGATATCTCTCTGTGAATGATTTCTGTGACAGGATGATTGGGAGGTATGCTAATAAATTATAGATGTCGTCACATAATATGACTATAATGAAATTGTAATTTAAGTACCAAGTGTTTGTCTATGTTGAAAAATAAATAATCACTTCCATTTAATTCCTAGCCCTAAAGTAACAATATGAATAATATTAAATTTCATTGCCTCTGATCTGGGTCCTGTGCCTGTGTGTGGGACTGTTCTCCCTAAATTTGTTTTGGCTCTTAGTGGCTGTTTTTGAGACTCAATTTCCTCCTGGTTCCTGTTTTGTGTAGCCCTTTGGAGGGACCTCTCCTCGCCACATTTCCCGAAACTCAACTCCTTTATCCTCTGAAATACACTGGTAATAGTGACATACGCTTTGCAGATGGATTTGAGCGTGCACGAGCACTGGTCCGTGCACGTCACTGATAACGACTCCCAGCTGCACTGTCTGAACACACAGCACATCTGGAGCAAAGGAATCGAGAGATTCCAAAAGGCAAAGAGGAGCCAGCACTATCCATATCCGCCATTTTGTTCATTAAAGTAACATTGTTGTAGCTTGTATTGTACTGTGCACATGGTGTGTAACCATGTTTTAATATCTCACATTTATTAGACCCTTGTTTTGTGTCAAGTGTGCTTCACTATGGTTTCTCTATGACCTATGTTGATCTCATATCCCACAAGATTACATGCACTTAAAGTCTTTATCTTGTGTGCTGCAGAAATGCATTTATTTTTAGACTGCTTCGTATTCATCTCTTGTTCTTTAAATACCCAGATAGCCTATTCATACTCTCATTACTCCTTAACTATAACTGAACGTTCATTATTTCTTGCACGGCGTTGACAGTAGTGCATTACTGTAATGTATTAAAGTAATACACTACTGTAATCTGATTACTTTTTAAGTAACGGAATAATGTGACGGAATTTCAATTGATAAAATGGTGATTTTATTATAATGACTTTATCAAGTAACTATTTTTTTCTATTATTTGGACAACTGAAAACATCTCATTACTCATAACTCGAAATGTATAAAGTCCGGCTGGAAATACAGACATTACTTTGAGTTTATCTCGTCTAAAGCAAAGAATATTGTGGTCCATTGTCGGTTCTCAACTGACAAGACGTTCTAAACTGACTGGAGCCGACCTAAATAACCTTGCTTGATCCTTTTTTAAAACTAAAGCAACTAGTAATCAAATTGTTTTTGAAATCAAGTAATCAAATAAGTAACTAGATTACTTTTAGAAGTAATCAGTAGCTGAATTACTTTATGTAGTAATCCCTACAACACTGGTCTTGCAGCAATACAGTCAAATGTGTGTGACAAAACATATTGGTGGTTTGGTGAAATAACTTGTAACATACAGTACTGAAGGAGCCACCTTGGGGTGAGGTGTTTCAAGTTGTTCTGTTGAACTTGCAGGTGGGGTATGATGGCAGTGCTTTGTGGAGGATGTGGGTTTAAGATGAGATAATACGTTATTGATGTCACAATGGAGAAATTCACTTGTTACAAATGCTCTCAAGAACACTCAGGGCCAGGAAAAAGGTGCAATCAAAGAATGTGGTAATGCAATCTCTGCATGTGCCCTGTAGTAAGAGCAAGCATGTGTCTAACTGGCCACTGTCAATACTCAGGAGGTATTCATGGCCAAAAGTCACTTTGACAGGAATATGTAAACCCTGCGCTGCTTCTGTGCTCCTGCATCCACCTCAATTTAGGTTGGCACTGTGATAGTCAAATCCAGATGCAGACTGACATGAAAAATTACAAACAATGCAATAAATCATGGCATTGTGTTTTATGTTTTTTCTCCCTCTTTCACTGCAACCAAGAACTGCACACTCAAAAGCATTTCTCACAAGTAAAGCTTAAGAACCATTAAAGAAGCAGTTGCAATTTTGACATAGACAAAGATGTAAGTCACAACAGCAGACAAACAACTCAAAAGCAAATACAGGCCAAATGACCAATGCTTCATCAGTGGTATAATAATACATTCAAAAGTGCACAGAGACTCTCTCACTGTTTACATGCATGGGACAGCTCCTGTCACATCGCTACAGGCATTGAACACCGCTCTGCACCATGAGAAAAAGGTTCAACTTTCGTGATCTTTTATGATGTTTTTAATGTCTAATGGCTCTGGTTTTTATTGCAGTTTTTTTGCATTCCTTTTTTTTGCAGCTGAAGAATGAGAGAAAAGATGCAGAGTTGTTTGTAACTCTGCATCTGATTATAGCAAAATCCCCCAAGACTCAATGGTGCTTTATGGTCCTTGTAAAAAAAAAAAAAAAACGGAAAATTAAGGAAAAATAAAATGCAAGACTTTGTGTGAGAGAGAACTGGCTTATTTGGTAGGGAGGGCCATTCCTATTCTCTGAGTCACACGCTTTAACGCAGAGCAGACCCCCCTCTTCATGGAGACACACACACTTCGCTCCATCCTCTCACTGGCTGCAGTCTTCTTTTCTTTTTAAGGAAAAATCCGTTCTGAAGCCAAGATCCGAAGAGAAGCTTCACGGATATAGAATCTCTGGTCTGCAGCTGGACTCCCTCTACCATTTTAGCTTCTCATATACAACAGCTTTATGTCTTGACTAGAACATCCAACTGCAGAGAAAAAGCAACGCCTGATTTTGCACATAGTTGTTCAAAGTTTACTGTCCAGTTCCAGCCCACTCAATTTGGGTAGGCGAACTTAAAACTAGCAGTGGACAGCTATTAGGTAGTAAATCAGTGGCATTTGGTGATAGGTTGGGCTGGACTGGGCAATATGAAAATAACAAAATGAATCGTGATCGGATCCCTGTGATGATCTGCCATTTTTGTGATATTGTCAGACTGTAATTCCGTGTTTTTTCTTTCTTTCTGTTTTATGCATCTATCTATCTATCTTTTCTCGAAAAAAATAAATAAAATAGCAAATAAAATACAGATACATTTCTCCCCACACTCCTCTATTGGTCATTCTCTGATTGAGTGACAAGTTTTTTTTAACCAATCATAGAGAAGTGTGAACTTTCAAACGTAGTAAATGGTAATACACCTTGAACTTTTGCACATTTTGTCATGTTTACAACCATAAACATAAAGATTTTATTTTGATTTTTTTACTGAAAGTTCACACACAAGTAACAGACAATTGATTCTGTTATTTTTCAAAAAATAGAAAATGAAAAGTGGGGCGTGCATAAGTATTCATACAGCATTTTCTGAGTGCATTAAATTGCCTTTATAACATTCCTAATGACTGCAGAATGTTCACACCTTGCCCTAACCATTAAATAGAGGCCGCCTATGCGTAATCTACTCTCAGTATAATTCCAGCTGTTCTGTGAGGGACTCAGAGCTATGGTCAGAGTGTATTGGTCACTAAGCAACATCATGCACTGCAAAAAGTGGATTCTAAGCAAGTAAAAAATATCTTATTTAAGAGATAAATTCTTATTTTTCCCTAAAAAGTAAAAATGTCTTCTCCAGCAAAATTTTCTTGAGAAAGAAATTCTTATTTTAGGAAATAAAATCTAGCCATTTCTTGTTCAGATATGTTTGCTAAAAAACAGCTATTTTTTCTTGTAACAAGAAAGAAAGACTTTTTGAAGCTTCTTCAGCATTACACATAGAATATTTTTCTTATTTTAAGAAAAAATAAGATCACAACAACTCTTAATTTAAGAACTGATTATCACAGTGATCTTATTTAAGAAGATTCTCCTTAAGCTGTGTCTGATATTAAGTGTATTGATGTTTAAAATAGGTACTACATCAGTAAAAGAAGTAATGTTATAAGCAAACATTTCTTACACTAGTCTTGAAATCTAGAGCGGGCGGCACGGTAGCACAGCGGTTAGCGCTCTTGCTTCACAGCATTTTGCTTAAAAATTGTTATAATTTAAAACATTTTGCTTAAATCAAGCAACATTTAAGCAAAAATACCCCACAATTTTTCATAAAATAAGAATGTTTTTCTGAAATTCTTCCATTTTCTGAGGACATGTTGCTTAATTCTAGCAATTAATTTATTTGCTTAAATTTAGTGTTTCTTTCTTGTTTTATAATAAGAAAAATATTCTAGAAATAAGAAATCTTAGCAAGAAAAAAATGCTTACCCCATTGGCAGATTTTTTTTGCTTAAAACAAGACAAAATGTCTTATTTTAAGAATTTTTTCCCTGTTTTTAGGAGGGTACTTTTTGCAGTGCGACGGCCAAGGAGCACACCAGAGAGGTCAGGGATAAAGCTGTGGAGAAGTTTAAAGAAACGTTAAGTTATACAAAGATTTCACAAGATTTAAACATCTCACGGAGCACTGTTCAATCCATCATTCGGAAATGGAAAGAGTATAGCACCACTGTGAACTTACCAAGACACTGGCGTCCACCTAAACTAACAGACCGAACAAGGAGAGCACTGGTCAGAAATGCAACCAAGTGCCCCAAGATAACTCTGGAGGAGCTGCGACGTACTGCCGCTGAGCTGGGGGAATCTGTACATGGGACAACTATAAGTCGTACTCTACACAAATCTGGCCTTCATGGCAAGAAGAAAGCCATTATTGAAAGGAGGCCATAAGAAATCCCGTTTGAAGTTTGCTAGAAGTCATATGCAGGACACAGCTACCATGTGGAAGAATGAGACAAAAATTTAACTTTTTGGCCCAAATGCAAAACGTTATGTATGGCACAAACCTACCACTGCTCATCGTCCTGAGTGCACCATCCCCAGTGTCAAATATGGTGGGGGGAGCATCATGCTATGGGGCTGCTTTTCCGCAGCGGGGACTGGGAAGATTGTAAGAATAGTTGGGAAAATGGACGGAGCCAAATACAGGGACATTTTGGAGGAAAACCTGCTGGAGTCAGCAAGAGAATTGAGGCTGGGGCGGAGATTCACCTTCCAGCAGGACAATGACCATAAACACAAAGCTAAAACTACAATGGAATGGTTTAAAAACAAACATATTAATGTGTTAGAATGGCCCAGTCAAAGTCCTGACCTAAATAAATCCTTTTGAAAATCTGTAGAAAGACCTCTCCTTCTAATTTGACAGAGCTTGAGTTGTTTTGTAAAGAGGAATGGGCTAAAGAGTCAGTCTCTAGATGTGCAAATCTTGTAGAGTCATACCCCAGAAGACTTGCTGCTGTTATTGCAGCAAAAGGGGGTTCCACAAAGTATTAAGTCATGCTGTATGAATACTTATGCACGCCCCACTTTTCACTTTTCTATTTTTTGAAAAATAACAGAATCATGCATCATTTTGTTTTCACTTCCCAGTTGTCTGTTACTTGTGTGTGAACTTTCAGTAAAAAAAAACAAAATAAAATCTTTATGTTTAGGGTTGTAAACATGACAAAATGTGCAAAAGTTCAAGGTGTATTAGTACTTTCGCAAGGCACTGTATGTAATGTTATGCCATATTGGCCTCAGTAATAGGTTTGACTGAGCTGGCGAAGATAAGATTTGGGTGAGCTGAGCCACTCAAAGCCCAAAACCCCAAACCCAAACCAATTATTCATTTTTGGCTTTCTTTCCTGATAATTACAAGTCATTTGTATTGGTCTGGACTCACTTTGTTGTATGTCCTCACGTATAAATCTTCCAAACAGCTTCATTAGCTTCCTAGTCCTATGCGATAATCATGAAGCGGATGTGAGCGAAGCTGTTCCGGAGTCCTGGAGAAATCATCAGTAGAAAAACGCTGTGCTGTCTGTGTTTACACTTGATACAAGATTGGACGCTTTGATACAAGTTGTGTCTCCCATCAGGATTAAACAATGATGCTGAATATGCTTTAAATTATTTCAAATTGGCTGTCTTTGTAGATGTATTTTAAGAGCGACCTCCCACTTTGTGACAGCTATGGCACCTACAGACGCATAAACATGGGGAGTGGACGGTTCGACACTTGTTTACACTCATTGTAAACTTGTCTCTAAGGCCTATACAAATTGCAACCAGACCTGCGACACAAATTATGAGGTCCATGCATTTGTGAATCGTGTGGGGGTTCCTCTGTGATTCACCCAAGGTTGTGGCGACGTGCCAAACATGAGAGAGCATTTCAACATCTTGTAACTCCTATACATGTTTTGGATGATATCTTGACCTACGTTTAGAGCAGGTTTTTACTGGTTCTCAACTATATTGGATTATGTTCTGAAGCCCTTTTTATGGGTTGTATCGACTCAATGTCACCAACATAAAAAAAAAACCCTCTGCCCTGGGACAAAAACCACATCCCTGACCCCTTCCATATGTGTGATGAGGGCACTTCCGACAAGTGTCCCATTGAGTAACGGGAAAGGGTGTGACAAAGGACTTGTGGTGTCCCAAATGAATCGAAAGTGACCTTAATGTGAGAGGCTGGTTCAGGTGAAGGGAGTGAGGGTCTTATCTCCAGCTCAGGCATCCTCGTTAACTGGGCGCGTGCTTCGGAGAAGCCGGACGCGTGCGCGCACTTGTTGCTGCAGAGCCACGGCGCCTCCAAGTGGTCATGTTTGACACTGTCGTGCACGGTGCGCGTGCAGGAGGAGGGCTTTGAGCTTGTTGCTGGGGCTGAAGCGGGACGGCAGGGCGAACGGACGGCTCTTCTGCGGGAACTAAACGCACATCAAGCGGCTTTATTTTACGCGTTTAATTCCCCTGCCCCCTTCGTTCTCTGGGCCGTTTCTCTTCTTGAAATGCGGAGGTAGTTTACCGAGGACCAGTCACGCACCAAGGACTAAACTTACCGGAAAAAGTTTGGGTAAGCACCAATTTTACGCACAGCAGTGTCTCCTAGTTTATACCACTTTTTGTTTTTATGAATGTCTTTTTATAGACCTTTTTTCTGGACCCGTTTTATTACAGGGCTTATTTTGTGTCGGATATATTACATTATTTATGGGGAAAACATCTTTACGCTATGTTTCACGAACTTTTCTGTGTAGATATGTGCTCACTGTGTCTCATATTGATGGGAATGAGCTATATTTGGATTAATCTACTAAAGATGTCTGTGCCGTGAGGATCTAACCTGCTGCTCTTTACCTTGCAAAGCTGCTCCACTTCTCTGGCTTGATACTCGAGCGACTTCCACGCAGCATGTGCGCGTGCTAGAGGGAGACAGACATATACTGTCATGTAGATTTAATTAGACTTAATTGCTGTAGATCACAAATTCATGCAAAGTGATAGGCTATTGAAATAGTTGTGGCTTTTGAGATGGTCCTTTCATGAAGCCTGTAGGTGCAAAGATGCCCTTTTACAAACTGAGAGTATAATATGGTCAAGCTTTTTACATTGCCTAATGGTTTAAATGAAGTGTTTTTAATTTAAGCTAAATTAACCCAAACCCTAGCTTCAATCTTGCTTTGGCGCAGCGGCTCGTGCAGACCACAAAACATTAACGGGAAAAGCAAAAAAGCCAAACTTCGTAAGACAACAGGAATTCATTTGCTGTCAAACAACAGGCCTACCTAAAAATTGTCAGCTAAAATGTCACATTATTTACAGTCAAACATATCTTAACTCAACTTGTCAATGGATCAGGGGTCTCTAGGGGGCAGCAGAGCTATCTTTTTCCCATGGCCCTTTTCAGCTGTTGCTCTCTGCTGCCCCCTGTGTAAACAATCTGCCACAACTCAAGTGTTAAAGGTGGTCATGTGTGACAGACTCATGGTTCTAAATAATAGAGACTGTACGAATTATTTGTTGTAATGCGAGTATCTTTTTGAAAATATATGTGGTCTTTTTTTTTTTTAGCACTCTAACCTGTTGGACATTTCAGTTTTAAATGCTACATATTTGAGAAACATGTTACACAAAATTAATGGCAGCCATTTTGATCAGTCTAAAATGCACTTGTAAACACAGAATTATTATAAAATAGGGGCCTACTTGAAATTACCATGCACAATATGATTTATCATTCTCTTTTATCTGCTGCTTACCTTCTGAAGCTTTTTTAACACACAGATTGAGGCCTTCCTGCATTATATAGGGGTTGTAGTCAGTTGTATTTGCTCAAGTAAATGTACTTGAGTAACTTTTTGAAGTGATTGTACTTCTTTAGTTTTATCAAATGGTGCCTTTTACTTCTACTTTAATCATATGTTAAATAAGTATCTGGACTTTTACTTGTAGTTACTTTTTCCACCATGAGGAAATGTTTAAGTGGCAAAAGCTTCATGTGACATTTAGATGTATTTTGTGTTTCATTTATTTCCTTGTTTATGTGCTTATGGATTTTCTTTGGAAATATTAACATTTTCACATCATTTTCATGTTTTGTTTCTCATACTTCAACTGGAACAAAAATGAGTCTTTTACACTCAAACAGTTACAGTCTACTAAGACTACTCAAGTAGACGTTTCTACTTTTTTACTTTTACTAGAGTAAATAATTTATGCCTGTTGTAGACCTAGTTTACACCTGTTTAGACATGATTACTCAATATTTATCCAGGTTTAGGTCTACCTCACAAGGGTTGAGATCCACTGAAATTAGATAGTGGCCTCTTAAACACTTTGTGACGTCACTAAGTGTTTCATTTGTTTATCAATAGTCATGCTTTTGGATTGGTTTGTTGGATCGAGGGAACAGGCCAAAACAGTTACCTGAACTGTTATATTTATTTTATTACACACAATTATGTCATCTAAAATCTTTGGCAATGTCCTTTTCTTTAAAGATTAAGAGTTGAGCACCAATGTCACTTGAAACCCTGTAATGTTCATTGCGTCTTCACTTGTCTTACAGAGGAAGATGACGGGCTTAGCGGTCATCGCTCTCTGTCTGCTTTTTGGAGCTTTGACACACGGCCAGGCTCCAGAGTGCACCAGTGAGTCAAACAGTTACCACACAAGGCACAATGGAGTACAGTGTGTTTAATGCGATATCGATTTTTATTGGACAAACTAAAATATGCTTTTGTTTGCTGCAGAGAAAAATGAATGCCCCATAGATGTTTACTTTACAATTGACACATCTGAGACCATCGCCCTGCAGGAGCCACCCCCCGGGTCACTGGTGGAGAGCATCAAGGTACTCCTATCTCTACTCCCATCTCCCTACAGTGTCCCGATTTGACCTTATGTTGTTGCACTTACGTACTGTGTGGTGCCTGCAGTCATTCACAGAGCAGTTTGCCAGGCGTCTGGAGGACCATGAGTTAAAAGGAGTGGTAAAGATCAACTGGAACCTGGGAGGACTTCACTTCTCTCAAAGGCAGGAGGTGTTCAGCCGCATCGCCTCCAAGAACGACTTCATTGCTGTGAGTGAGCCCCCGTCTCTTAACTAGTGTGCAGCAGTTTTACAGTCTATAAAGTCACTGGTAAATGACTATGCAAATGTTCATGTGTAAACTGAATTCCACAACATTGATCTGCCATTAAAACCGCACTTTACACAATACTATACATTCTATTATCAACTTTATATATATATATATATATATATATATATATATATATATACAGTGCCTTGTGAAAGTACTAATACACCTTGAACTTGCAAATTTTGTCATGTTTACAACCCTAAACGTGAAGATTTTATTTTGAATTTTTGTTGAAAATTCACACACAAGTAACAGACAATTGTGAAGTGAAAGCAAAATGATACATGATTCTGCTATTTATTTATTTTTAATAGAAAAGTGAAAAGTGGGGCGTGCATAAGTATTCATACAGCATGACTTAATACTTTGTGGAACCCCCTTTTGCTGCAATAACAGCAGCAAGTCTTTGGGGTATGAGTCTACAAGATTTGCACATCTAGAGACTGACATTTTAGCCCATTCCTCTTTACAAAACAACTCAAGCTCTGTCAAATTAGAAGGAGAGCGTTTGTGAACTGCAGTTTTCAGGTCTTTCCACAGATTTTCAATAGGATTTAGGTCAGGACTTTGACTGGGCCATTCTAACACATTAATATGTTTTTTTAAACCATTCCATTGTAGATTTAGCTTTGTGTTTAGGGTCATTGTCCTGCTGGAAGGTGAATCTCCGCCCCAGCCTCAATTCTCTTGCTGACTCCAGCAGGTTTTCCTCCAAAATGTCCCTGTATTTGGCTCCATCCATCTTCCCAACTATTCTTACAATCCTTCCAGTCCCCGCTAAGGAAAAGCAGCCCCATAGCATGATGCTCCCCCCACCATATTTGACACTGGGGATGGTGCACTCAGGACGATGAGCAGGTTTGCGCCATACATGCTTTGCTTTCTTCTTGCCACTCGTCCATGAAGGCCAGATTTGTGTAGAGTACGACTTATAGTTGTCCCATGTACAGATTCCCCCAGCTCAGCCGCAGTACGTCGCAGCTCCTCCAGAGTTATCTTAGGGCACTTGGTTGCATTTCTGACCAGTGCTCTCCTTGTTCAGTCTGTTAGTTTTAGGTGGACGGCCGTGTCTTGGTAACTTCGCAGTGGTGCTATACTCTTTACATTTCTGAATGATGGATTGAACAGTGCTCCATGAGATGTTCAAGTCTTGGGAAATCTCTGTATAACTTAACGCTGCTTTAAACTTCTCCACAGCTTTATCCCTGACCTCTCTGGTGTGCTCCTTGGCCTTCATGATGTTGTTTAGTGACCAATACACTCTGACCATAGCTCTGAGGCCCTCACAGAACAGCTGTAATTATACTGAGAGTAGATTACGCACACGTGGCCTCTATTTAATGGTTAGGGCAAGGTGTGAACATTCTGCAGTCATTAGGAATGTTATAAAGGCAATTTAATGCACTCAGAAAATGCTGTATGAATACTTATGCACGCCCCACTTTTCACTTTTCTATTTTTTGAAAAATAACAGAATCATGTATCATTTTGCTTTCACTTCACAGTTGTCTGTTACTTGTGTGTGAGCTTTCAGTAAAAATTCATTCATATGTATATATATATAGGCAAGGCAAGGCAAGGCAAGGCAATTTTATGTATACCGCGCATTTCATACACAAGGCAACTCAATATATATATATATATAGGCGCATATATATATATATATATATATATATATATATATTCTTTTTTTTTAATGTTGATCAGAAAGTTTAATTTTACACAGGCTACGTGGCATAGAACATTTTAGCTCATTTTAGCTCAGATAATTGCTACTTCAAAGCCTTGGTGCTTCAAACAGTGCTTGACAGTACATTATACATTGTGCAAAATCAAAAATATGTATACCCAGTAGAGGGCAGCAGAGTGTTCAGCTTCCTAACAGTCTGATGGATGAATCAATGGGCGAGGAAAGCGCTTTTCTTTGGTCCTCATGGCGGGGGGCTGACATTGCTGCAATACCACCCCCTGGAGGCCGTGGCGACTCCAAAAGAAATGTAGTAAAACGGATTCCAATGTAGTCTTTGCACCTCCCTAACACAGCTTAAAAGATTGGCTCCAAAGAGATTATAGTTTGCAAAATGCAGAGAGCGAGAACAAACTTTCAAATGTAAACGATCAAGCTCCCTTCACTCCCTGATTGGACCTGACAGGCCGGTTCACAGGAAAGCTCGTCTCATTGGTGAAAGTGATGGCTTATGTCTTGAGATCAGGGACTTTAGAAAAATATACATTTAATATTACTTAGATTACGTCAAATTGCAGGCCCAGGCGTAAGCTTTTAAATTTGTAGGGCCCGATCTCCCGCCTGGCACAACAACAGCGTCGCTCAAGACAAATTTGGTGTTTTGTGTACAAATAACGGTGCGCCAGTGCTTACGCCAGTATCTTGCGGGTGTCGTTTAGAGAAGAAATGGGTTGGCTGAGGCGCAGCAAGCTACAAACAGCGCTGACTACAACAAGCACTTCCTCTTTGCTTTCCTCTTCTATTCAGTGACATCACCGACAGCCTCTTGCATCTTATTAATTGTTCGCAAGACAAATTACAAACTATTTCTCCCACTGTTAGTTAAACACTGTCTATGACCCGCATATACGTACATATGATCAGGCTCTAGCGCCAGTATTAAAGAGCGCGGGGTAAACTCTACGTCGCAGAAACGTGATCAAAACACCAGCACGTGCGTCACCCACAGTAGTGGAAAATATTCCAGTCTAGTACGGTCTGTAGGAGGTAAAGCTTGGGGAGGGACCACTGCTGTGCACCATGGGAGTCTGTCCAGCCCCTGTCCAGCCACTAGCAACAAGGTTCACTTATATGTACTAATAACTACACTACAACTACACTTAAAAAGTTGCCTTAAATTAAATGCATAAAGTCATCTTTCCACACATTTTTTTTGTTAAATTAAAGCAATGCATTTTTATTTAATACTGTACTTATAATTATTACTTACACTGAACATAAAACTTAGATTAAATAAGATGATGTAGCATTTTAAATATATGTAGATCATATTGTACATCATATGTGAGATACATGTTTGATGCTTGATGTCTCTTTTTGTCTTTTCTGTCAAAAGGCCGTTTCAAAAATCCGTTATCTGGGGAAGGGGACCTACATCGACTGCGCCATCACCAACATGACCCAGGAGATGATGCGCTCGCCCACATACCCCAGATCTCTGCGGTTCGCTGTGGTCATCACTGACGGACACGTGACCGGAAACCCATGCGGGGGCATCAAAGTGGCAGCGGAGAAAGCTCGCGACGAGGGCATCCGCATTTTTGTTGTTGCCGCCTCAAAGAACGTGGATGACAATGGGCTGAAGGAGATCGCCAACTCCCCGGCAGCGGTCTACAAGCGGGACTTCATGGCCGTGGACCTGAGCCAGGGGAGGGCGGTCATTCACACCGAAACCATTGACCGCATCATCAAAACTATGGTACTAGTTTACTTCATGGATACAACACTGACTTATAAATTACCTTTCCTCTCTGCTAACAAATGCTCTTAATTTTGTTTGCACAGAAACATTTCGCCTATACTGAGGTAAGACAATGCACTTCTAATGGTCAGTCCTTTTCTCATCGAACAATCACCTCTGACTCATTAATTGTACGCTCTTCTCCTCACAACACAGTGCTACAGTGTGGACTGTTGGACATCGCCTGGGCCTTCTGGTCCAAAAGGCCACAGAGGAACGAAAGTGAGTATTATTACCTAAAGATTTTAACAGAAATCAATATAAAAACACTAAAGCCAATGAGTGTGTTTACATACAATAGAATATCTTAATCTTAATAAAACAACTGGAGTGCTCTGAGCTAATTTACATTATTAAGCACTTTTGTCCATTTGATCTCTCTCTGTACCTGAATTTTGTAAAACTTGTTTACAAGCTGACTGTTTTAGTTGAAAACAGTTTTGATAAGAAAGCGATTGGTCATGTACACTAGAATATGCCAGTTACAGTTGTGCATGTAATAGTTTAATTTGAAATCAGTTTATGCAACCTATATAAGGCAGCTGATGTCTGTGGTAACGCAGGACAGTCAGCGCTGTTCTGTTGTACGAAAGACGGCTTTTCATGGACTTATAGTGACAAACAAAGGTAAATATCTAGCTATAAAATTTGAAATGACAGGTGAACAAAATTAACTTTTTGGTCAGCATAACTATCATAGGGACGGAAAGTTTCAAATACAGTATTTACTGTACACACCATTTTTCAGTTGCTTTTCTATTAGTTGGTTAAATCTCAAAGTCTGATACCCATTACCTAAATACAGTTGCTAATAATTTGACAGCAGTTTGGCAACATATTTTGTTCAAGCACACCCTGTGGTGGGGCTGCAAGGTTTATCGATATCGAATCGCAAATCGAGGTTTTGATGACTACAATAACCAAACCTCAAGAACTTTGTTTCTGATCTCAGGTTCAGCTGCAACAGATAAACGTTTGTCTGAGTTTCCATAAAGCCGATTCTAAAGTGTTTACACAGGCGGCCCTGTTGGAGAAATTATTCAATCCGGCCCCTGACTTGTAGAGCACAAATTCCAGTGTAGCAGAAAGTGCAATACAAGTATAAGCCATTTTTATGAGGCTACGGTCCTGTCAGGCTCATTATTATTCATGTATTGAAAAAAGTTTCCTCAATAGTATTTTCCCAATTGAAACATATTTTACTGGAGCTTTTTAATAGGACCCCGGCAATACACTCGCTATATATTTTAGCCCTCAGGGAAATTTACTTGGAGACCCTTAGTTTAGATAGACGCTATGTGATTCCATCCCGGACTTATTTTAGTCACGTGGCTGTTCCCCAGGGGTACTCTGAATGTCGGGGAAACTCCTCCAGAAGAGGGCACTGTCCACAGAAAACCAAATCTTTTTTAAAGTAGATTATTGGTATTGTTCTATGTGGAGCAATTTGAGCAATACATTTATGTTGTTTGACTAAAGTCAAAAAGTAATAGTAACAGTTAGCAGTTTAAACGTTTGAGTGGATCAAATATAAAAACCAAATCACAATTGGAATTTTTGTCCAAAAAATTGCAATTAGGTTTTTTGTCAAAATCGTGCGAGACTGGAGGCGGCCATTCTGGATGCTCGCAATGGGACGGATGGGACGCAACCACGCCACGCTGGATGGGCTTAGATCGCCGTCACATGACCAGCACCCGCAATGGCGACTTACAGTCATTTAATTTGATCGTCAAGAATTTTTGTCATGTGACCAGTAAACCATACATGCTCGTTCTAAACACTGAGCTCATGTAAATCTGCTTCCGTTACACAGGGAGCTAAAGGCGACAACGGTGACCCAGGACTGAAGGGAGAGAGAGGTCGTCCCGGAGACCCCGGTATTGAAGGTCCCATTGGTCAGCCTGGTATCAAAGTAAGAAACACGTCTGATTTATGAAGACAAACTACTTTATATACCACTACTAACTTGATTTGCGCCTTTTATTTAGGGAGAACCTGGTCTACTAGGCGAGAAGGTATGTGGGATTTATTTTTTTGTAAACACAATAGTAACTTAGTTTTGTGATGCTGGAAAAATTATGTTTCTCTTGTTTTTTGCAGGGAGAGTTGGGCGCTCAGGGGAAAAAGGTTGGTCAGCCGTTTTAATACATGTTAATTATTTTATTTGATATTTGTACTTTTTTGTAACCAGCTTGTGTATTTTTCCTGACTTCAGGGCGCAGGTGGTGTTAAGGGTCGTGATGGAAGAGACGGACAAAAGGTATCAAGAATGTTGTAATGTAACTCTTGATGCTCATGATCAGCATGGAAACTCAGTATTTTTTATAGAGCTTAATTTTTGTTTTAGGGTAAAATCGGCCGCATCGGTGCACCTGGCTGCAAAGGAGATCCGGGCAACAGAGTAAGGCCTTTTGTTTATTACTAACATGGTATTATTAGTAAGCATTAGGGCATTGATTTGTTTGCATGTTTAGGGCCCTGATGGTCATCCTGGAGACGTTGGTGAGCGTGGTCTTCCTGGAACTGGTGGAGAGAAGGTTTGCAGAGCTTCACACAAAAGAAATAATACTCTGGCTTTGAAAACAACGTTAATGTTATTGTTCTGCAGGGAGATGCTGGTCGCCCTGGCAGAGCCGGCCCACCTGGACTAGGTGGAGATGCTGGACCAAAGGCAAAAACTACAATATCATATAATATGTTCAAGTTTTTGATGCTGTAGAGCTAAAGCTAATATTACACTATTTGGTGTTCAAAGGGTGAGAGGGGCAGTCCTGGTTCACCCGGCTCCCCTGGACAAAAAGGAAACGAGGTAAGTCTATTCAATACACTTAAGTTGCATGCACTTAACATAATTAACTCTGACTGAGCAATGTTTCATTTCAGGGGAATCCAGGACAATCTGGACCCAGTGGAGAGCCAGTAAGACTGTTTTCCTGTGCATAAAACCTTTTGATTTTATATTGATTTGGTGTTTATTGTGGCTTTGTAGTTATTTTCAACACTAAGCCGTCCACTGTCTGGTAACATTGTCTCTGTAGGGAAGAAGAGGGGACTATGGACCAAAGGGCGCTCAGGGGCCATCGGGAGGTCCAGGCGAAAAGGTGAGTTTTGTTTTACACTTAATGTATTTATTTGTTTCAAGGCTTCTGTACTTGACATTTCTATTGTTTGCTGTTTCAGGGTGAAATGGGACCAGAGGGTTTGAGGGGACTTCCAGGTGAATCTGGAATCAAAGGGTCGACGGTGAGAACATTTTTGTAACCTGTCCTGATCGGGATATGTGTGCTATCTCCTCATCATTATAGTTTGAAAACATCGATGAGTTGTCTTGTCTAAAGCCTTCTCCATGCCGTCACACAGGGCGACTCAGGTTTGCCTGGCCCCAGAGGACCACCAGGGGCCTCCGGAGAGGCTGGACAAAATGTAGGTCATGGAACAGTCTGTGTGTGTTTTTGAAACTCTCAGGATGTAACATTGGATTGATTGCAGGGCACCAGAGGCGATCCTGGTGATGCGGGACCACGAGGCGAGCCCGGCCTTGCGGGACCAAAAGTAAATATGTTTTTATTTTATTTTCCTTCCCTGTTTGATATCTGTGTTAACTGTTTGTTTCTCATCCAGGGAGATACTGGAAGACCTGGATTTAGCTTTCCTGGATCAAGGGGTCCACCAGTAAGAAACACTGCGCTTTATTTGATCATTGGATAATTATTTATGCAAAACTCACACAGATGTGCCTTGATTGTAGGGAGGTAAAGGTGAAAAAGGAAACCCTGGACCTCGTGGGGGCAGAGGAGACTGTGGGCAGAAGGGCGACCCTGGTAACAAGGGCGGTCCAGGAGAAGCAGTGAGTGGTCTTTAGAGTTTCATGTAAAATGTGGTTTTAGAATCTACAGTTGTGCAGTTTCCTCTGATGTTTCCTAATAGGGCGAGCCAGGACCTAACGGTGAACCTGGTCCCAGAGGTCCGCGTGGAGAGGGAGGCCGTGATGTAAGTAAAACATAAATCTGAATCACATATAATACATCGCCTCTGATAATATTAAAGTTGAGTTGGTTCCACTGTAGGGAGATCCTGGTCCTGAAGGAGATCCCGGCCTCACTGTAAGAACATTTGACTTAACTAATTATTGACAAATCATGAAACAATGCCTGATGGGTAATGTTTAATTTGACCAGGAATGTGACGTGATGAACTACATCAGAGAGACATGCGGCTGCTGTGGTGAGTTCAGAACGTTACGAAACTTCAGGTTAATTTGATATTGCTATGAAACTCATTTTTATGTGTTATTTTATTTGCAGACTGTGAGAAACGCTGCGGAGCCCTGGACATTGTGTTTGTGATCGACAGCTCAGAGTCAGTGGGACTGACCAACTTCACTCTGGAGAAAAACTTTGTCATCAACACCATAAATAGACTTGGATCTCTGGCCACAGACCCCAATGCCGAGTCAGGTACAGCACAGAGGGCCTTATTTAGCCTCTCTCAAAGTCATGAATGAATGGTATGAACATTATCTGCAGGCACACGTGTGGGAGTCGTTCAGTACAGTCACAGCGGGACCTTCCAGGCCATCCGTCTCGACGACCCCAAGATTGATTCATTGTCGGCTTTCAAGGTCTGGTCTCCCACACAAACACATGAAACAGAGCTTTGAACTCTTTTCTTAGACCTCAGGCAGACAGTTCCACTTCTGTAATTCATCCAGATGTTTATAATTAGTCAAATCCGGTGTGATATCATTGCTCTTTCTCTCCCTAAGTGTCAGCACATTTCTCCGTGATGAGTTTTCACAATTACATTTTAAATACAAAGGCTCCAAAGTCAATACTTTCAGATGTTCATCCAAGCCACAATAAATAGGCAGAATTGTGTCAGGGGGCATCTGTCGCACAGTTGATGAAAGAGATGAAATCACTCAATCATGCATTTAAAAAAAAGTTCATATTTTCAGGCAATTTATGTTTTCAAGCATTTATACTGTGCCAAAAGTATTTCTCTGTTTCTTGTTTGTAGGATGCAGTGAAGCAGTTAGAGTGGATCGCTGGAGGAACCTTCACTCCATCTGCTCTAAAATACGCCTATGACAACCTGATCCGTGACAGTCGTAGAACTAAAGCCAATGTGACTGTGGTGGTTATCACAGACGGCCGCTTTGACCCCAGGGACAACGACGCGCTGCTCACCTACCTCTGCGGGTGCCTAGGACTATCTGGAAAACATCTGGCCTTTTGAGTGGCTGCTAAGTTTAACTGTGTGGTCCCTGTGACAGGCACGATCGTGTTGACGTGAGTGCGATTGGTATTGGAGACATGTTTGATCAGATCGAGGAGAATGAGATCCTGAAGAGCATCGCGTGTCAGAAGGACGGCAGAGTCCTGGGCATGAGGCGCTTCGCAGACCTGGTGGCCGAGGAGTTCATCGACAAGATCGAGACAGTCCTCTGCCCGGGTACACATCAGAAATCATTCATCACCTCACTCATGCAGTTTTGATTTGTTTTAAATCTGCTTTAATAATGAGTTTCTGTCTATTTCAGATCCCGTTGTGGTCTGTCCTGAACTGCCTTGCAAATCAGGTAGGATTAACACTTAAAAAATGAAAGTATCACCAACCATTGATTGGTTATGAAGGTTTAAATATGGTTAGAGTCTGTGCCCTGCTCCATCTAATCTGCCCTCTGCATCGTTAATGAGGTGTTGATACGTCTGTGGGACAACGCCCACAATGTTATTCACCTGCTTCTTGCAGAAAGGGGCGTAACTTGGGAAGCCCCTCCCCTATGGAAACCCCAGGCAGTGGATGGCAGTCCCTCCTTTGTACCCACCTCAGTGGAAAGCGTGTCCAGTCTGTTGGGCAGCCTGAGTGAGCAGCAGTACGGAGTGGGCGTGGCCACCATGGCGTATGCTGCGCAGAGAGCCAAACTCGCCCGCGGCGCAGACAAACACCAGTGGACTCAGATGTTCATCGACTCCTTCAAATACGTCTATGCAGACATTATGGGCGACCCAGAGAAAGCCATACAACTTTGTTAACTGCTAACCAAGTTACCTCACCCTAGGAGACAGACCGAGACATGGGTCTCATCTAATACGCTTACTGAGACATTTGAACTAATCTTAGCTTTGTATCAGAAAGCTGAACATGTGCTTTTCAACAGAGCTTATGCATGCTGCTGATCCTTTTGTGAAGTATTGTATTTATTGGACAAAACAGGACAGGCCACAGGTCTAGATTATTACCTCTAAAGAAAACAGTTAAAGTGCTTTGTAATATTCTTTTGAAAAACTAATTTTGCTCTTTTTACCAACCTGAAATTGCCTGTTTAGAGAACTTGTACTGTATTATTTATTTATTCACTTTGCTGCGTGATGAAAGCAGTGGCTTGTGAAGGTTATCACTCATATCGAACGTAATACATTTGAAATGTTAATCGCTGTCAATATCATTACTGTATCACTGTGGTCAGATGTTGTTTCTGCAGTGAAACTGCTGTTATGTTGCTCCTTTGCACATACTGTATCCCTGCTTTTTCGTACTGGAAGTGGACTTTGCGACCATCTGTATATGTACATGTACTGAACATACTGGAGGCATGAACAATGCTGTTTTAATAAGGCTTTGCCTGGCGCATGATTTGCATGCCAGCTGATTTTATATCTGTATCCATGTAGTTGATTTGTTTTCTGTAGGAATTAAAAGTTTGAAAAGGGGAATTGCACTTGATGGTCCTTAGACTAGACTCCTGCATGTACAGCATGTGACTGCGGAGCGTCGATCTTTGTTCTCAAACCATCTGGGTGCAAGTTGCACGTTTGATCTGATATGAACCTCTGTCTCTTTTATTCAGAGCCGGCTGTTGCCAGTTGTGTCCAGAGGCCTGTGGATATTGTGTTCCTGCTAGACGGATCGGAACGGATGGGGCTGGAGAACCATCGCCAGGCTAAAGAATTTATAGAGAACGTAGCTCGACGCCTCACCTTGGCCAATGGCCCCTCAGACGAGAAGAATGCCCGTCTGGCTTTGCTGCAGTACGGCAGCCCGAGGAGCATAATGAGGCGTTTGCACTCACACACAACCTCACAGTGATCTCTGACTCTCTCGCCGGAGTCAAGTACTTGGACTCCTCCTCTGCTCTGGGCAGTGCCATCTTCTACGCTGTCAACAACATGGTCCCCTCACAGGTAACTAACCTTCAGTAGTAATTGCATGCCATCAGTGATACAGATAGTAAAAGATTAAACTCACACTAACTTTTACCAAAACCTTCACTGTGTTGCAGCGCGTGGCACGGCGAAACGCAGAGGTGGCTTTCGTCTTCATCACTGACGGCATCACCTCCAGTGAGCAGCTGGACGAGGGCGTGTCCGCCATGAGAAAAGCAGAGGGCATTCCCACAGTAATCGCAATGGGAACAGACACAGATGAGGAAGTGTTGAGGAAGGTGGCACTTGGAGACATGACAGCTATTTTCAAAGGAGCTGACTACACTATGCTGAACAAACCAGCATTCTTTGAGCGCTTCTTACGTTGGATTTGCTAATAAGGACCTTTAATGCTTTCTACCAAAGTAAACAAATCATAGGACAGGCGCAGCTCCAGTGTTAATTCAAAATAACAATTTTACCTAGTGGGACACACTGGGCAGCACAAGTTACTGCTGAAATGGGAGCTAATTCAAATCTAATAGTCCCAAGTAGATCCAACCCCACACACAAATTGCATGTAATTGTTCATTTAGTTTTCTATTCGTTCTCATCCCACGGACACAAGAAGCAACTTCACCCAAAGACAATAATACTGTCCTCGAGGAGATCTATGATTATTGAATGTGTGACTTGAGTTTTTTTTTTCATTTTAGTTTTTAAAAAGGTTCAGTTTTCAAAAATGTTTTTCACTTTTTGTCATTTAAGTCAGTATATTATTCATTAAAGGTGCTAAACAAATGAGAGAGAGAGCCACATGACTGGTTTTGAAATGTTTACTCCATAAAGTAACTGTAATTACTGTTTACATGTTTATGATGAAGACATGTCATTCCCAGGGATGAGAGCACACGCACGCCCTGCACAAAACACAAACATCTCACAATCACACCCACATTCACTATTTTCAACATTCACAAACACAAGAAAATGTTGAATGTACAAAATGTCCAAGTAAAATAAATCTTGGTGAACCCAGCTCTGTCTGTATGTCAATTGTTGATAGTGATAGTAAATAATTATTCATATTTACGGTATATGTAAATTGTTGTTGTGTGGAGAGCTAATGTGAATGTCAATGAATCAGTGACTTGGATTTACATTGCACTTTACAAGTTTGACATGCATCTCAAACGGTGATGGAAAGTAACAAAGTAAAATGTACAAATTATAGGTTTTACTTTAAGTAAATTTTATGATGAATACTTTTTACTTTTACTTTCACTACATTTTAGACCCTGTATCTGTACTTTATACTCCACTACATTTTTAAAATGGGTTAAAAGTAAAAGTATTTTATTTTCAAAGTGACCTACGATGAACTGGTTTAGTCCCAGTTTAGACTTGGTTTAGTGGTTTAATCCTTTAGACCTTGTTTAGATCTGGTTTAGACCTGGTTTTGACCTGAGTAAATGGTTTACTTGTTTGGACCTGGTTTGATGATGATTTCATGATTTAAAAAATCCTGCACATTAACTCTTATATACTTTTACTTTTTACTTATAAAGTACATTTTACAATGCATACTTTTGTACTTTTACTTAAGTACAATTTTCTATCAGATACTATTACTTCTACTTAAGTACATTTTTGGCCCTGTATCTGCACTTTTACTTAAGTAAGAATATTGAGTACTTCTTCCACCACTGGTCTCAAAACACCACAGTGACGCCTGAATCCTTCACTCTCTCCTCAGTGGCCTTGCACTTCTGACGTCGCATTCATCCATGTACAGAATTAAGTGTCTTGCCCATTGACACAGCTATAATATACTGTGGTCAATATGCAGAGTAGGGATTGAACAATCAAGCTTATAGTTCGGCGACATCTGTTCAGCCACCTGAGCCACTGTGAGAATGTAGGTCTAGGTTTGCAGCAACTTGAATTTATGGCTCCACTTACAAAATAAACAGCAAATGATGGGCATCTTTTAACCACGGGCAAAATTCGAGCAACCTTTTTCATTCAAACTATCCTACACTCAACAGAGGGAAAGAAGTTATATTGTAAGCTGTTTATGACGTTATAATCTGCACAATATTTGCCATTTTTCCTTTGATCTTAATTTATATTTCAGGTCTAGAATCTTGGTGGAGAATTTTCCTGTATCGCATTCAAAGTCTATTTATCTGGCTCCCTCTGCTGGACTTTACAACAACATTAAATTTGGCCATAGTGGATACCGTAGAAGACACATGACCACTATGAACTTCACCCACTGCTGGCCTCGGCCTCTTTTCTAAGGTGAATGAGCACTAAACAGGGGTAAGTTGAAGCTCTAAGTTCAGCTCAGTTTTAGTGGAGGGTTCAATGGATATTTATTACATGCAACTTTTTTAATAGTTTCTATTCTAAATGTTACTTATGACAAACTGGCTTAGATTTGCAGAATGTCTTTGTGGTCATTTTCTTTCACAACTCATGCATGATAATCTAATTACCTACATTGTGTTTCTTTGGGTGTGTGTGTGTGCAGAGTGCTGTCATCATGGAGGGGGTCCCATCTCATCCTTGTGTACTCCTGCTCTGGTTGTGGACATCAACAAAGTGAAGAGTAATGCAAAGAAGATGACTGAACGCTACAAGGAGCTTGGAGTCCAACTCCGGCCACACATGAAGACGCACAAGACAATGTAGGACAATGTTTAAACTTTTAAAAACATTCATAGACTAATCGTGGCTTTGTTTTTCAGTGAATGTGCAGATATAATGACTACTGGATCACGCAGGTGTATTGTAGTTTCCACTTTGGCAGAGGCTTTGTTTTATGCCGATAATGGATTTGAGGACATCCTTTATGCATATTCTGTTCCTTTTGACAAGGCAAGAAACTAATATTACACTGTTAACGGGATATGCTTTTTATTTTGTCTCTTGAGTTTACAATATATACTATATATCTGTAGGTGGAGTGCTGTGCAGCCTTGTCAGAGAGGCTGGATCTATTCCAGGTTTTGTTGGATCATCCGGATGCTTTGGAGCAACTAAAAAAGAGGCCTCTCAGGGATGGTCGGCTCTGGCACGTCTGGATGAAGCTCGACTGTGGCAATGGAAGAGGTATTAATGAGAATTCCCTAGATCAGTGGGGTACCATAAGAGTCAGAGGGCCATTCACCAAAAGTATTTTTGCAAAATAAAATGTAAGAATTCCAGATCGTAGGATTGGGAAATGAATAATATAAGCTAGTAGAATACAAAGGGGAGCCACTGTCATTTAAATTGTCAACATTCTTACACAGATATGGTTGTGATGCTCTGTCTGGTCTGATCTCTTTGGTTTAGCTGGTGTTTTGCACTCACAGCCTGAGTCCCTTAAACTGGCACAGGCCATTGATGAAGCTGAAGGAGTTGAGCTGACGGGGATCTATGCACACTGTGGAAACACCTACAACTGCAGAGGCGTTGAGCAGATACAAGCAGTCGCTCAGGAGACCACAACATTAACACTGGAGTTTATGGAAAAGTTGCTGCAATTGCCTTATTTTATTCATAAAATGAAGCTGTGCAATATGTTTATTGTCAAAACACAAAAAACATATACAATTATTGTATTTACATAGGCTGAAAGCTGAAGGCATTACCTGTAAGTCCAGTATTGGCTCCACACCCTCCTGCAGTCACCCAGTCAAAGACATGGCACGGCTCAGTGAAGTTCACCCGGGAAATTATGTATTTTATGGTATGTCTGCACTAAATCAGATAACTCTGGTTTAATTATTTATTCAAGAGCTTTTGGTGTTTTATAGATGTGCAACAGTCGGTGATAGGCTCATGCAGCTTAGAGGATGTGGCTGTGAGGGTTTTGACACGAGTCATTGGTCACTGTCCTCACAGAAACCAACTCCTTATCGACTGTGGATGGGCTGGACTGAGGTAACAGGGCCAATTAATGTGATCATGTGATGGATATCACTGGAAGATCTGCCTTACTAATTATGTCAAATATTAGTTATATTGGTATGTCCACAGAATGTAACACGGCATCTTTTTTTCTCAGTCTTGATGGAGCAGGGAAACTGCCAACTGGATATGCTGTTGTGGATGGACATCCAAATTTAAAGTATTTATTAGTCACTTATTGTTACGTTTGCACAATTACATTCACTGTATGTATACAATAAGTGTTTTTTGTTTTGTTTTTTTAAATCATGTCAGGCTGCTGTCCATGACTCAGGAGCATGGACGAGTTGAGCCCATCTCTGGAAAACTAGACTACAGCAAATATCCATTAGGCACCATGCTCAAACTTATTCCTTACCATGTGAGTGGACTGCTATTTAGTGCAAAACAGCATATTATTTCTAATTCATGGGTACATTTAGAACATGGTTGTCTATGTTTTCAGTCCTGTGCAACAGCGGCAATGCACCCTACATACTATGTCCACTCTGAAGATCGACTGGTGGGAAAATGGACACCAACACGGGGATGGTGAATTACAAGCATGAAGTGAATTCTCTGTAAACCATTTTTTCTAACAATTACTGTATACAGTTTAGAATTGTAGACACATGTAATACACTGTTTTATTGTATGCAATTTATACTTTATGAAGCATGAAACTGATTATCTGTCAAACGATTTGGTATAATAATATAATTTAATAACTAATTTCATTATTAATATTTTACATGGATGTCTGTAGTAATTTAAATAAAATGAACAGCGCCATATTGTGTCCTTTTATTCTTCTAAATGTACAGAACAGAACCTGCATGAAAACACAATTGTAGTTTTGCTCGCAATGCATCTTGGGACACGTAGTTTATAAGAAAGCTCGCCTGTCATTGGCTGCCACATGACCTCTCACTCCCCACGTGGTTTAAAAGCTAAGGAGGTGGCGCGGAAACTTGTCACCCGCATGTGATGGTTTTATTTACTTTTGTGTAGTTTATTCTTCTGTTTGGATAAATCGCTGCCGTCTGGTATGTTCGCCATTTAATGTTAGCCTTCTGTCATTGACTTTTAGTGATAAGGAACGCCGTGTTCGCCATCTACATCGGTTCTTACTGTGTAACAAGCTAATGCACCATACAAAGTTTCTTCAGCTTACGTTTCTACTCTTTTGAATGTTTGTTTTTTAGCTATGAGCGCATTAGAGGTGAAGTTCATTGCGGATAAAGATGTACTGGAACACATCGTGGACAAACATGAGGGTATGGGCATGCAGCATTATGTATTTTTAACATTGCAAAAGCGTGTTGTTCTTAACTATTATTATTGTTTCTGGACTAAAGGGACACCTAGCAGTGGTGGGGCTGTCCAGAAGATGGTCACTTTCAAGAGTCCTGCTGGGAGACGGGACAAAGAGCAGATCGGTGAAGAAAATGGGTGAACGAGCATCTGAATGAGAAACATTATATACAAGCTTTGACAACAGAAGGTTATTAATTTATTTATAGATACGCTTTTATAGTATTTTGTGATATATGCACATCTTATAGTTGAAAAATTGTTGGAACACCCAGCTAGGTCTTGCGTGTTATAACTTCTGTTGTGCTTTTGTTCTGCAGATGATGAACAGGGTTTGTCCAGAGTTGCAGGATCCTCCATTTTCACATTTCAGAAAAGTAGACGTGGTCACAGTATGGCTCAAACAGGTGGGAAACATGTTGTCATTACTCACACTTTTCTAGTCCAGCCTGTCATTTAACTTAGTATTACTTTTCTGCAGCTAGTGAATTGGCTCGAACTCCGGGAAAGAGTGTTACCTTCAATACAGCACTCATTGAACCGTCTACTCCAACCCGAACAGGACGAAGTGAGTCTGTCAAACTGCAATCTGACGTTATTAATGTTATGCTGCACTAGGATCTTGAACAATGTGTTTGTGGTATTAATATCTAGATGCAAAAGCAGAAGCTCATACATTACAGAAGGTAAGAAGTAATATTACTGTAGTTTGGGTGTCTTTCCTTTTCTATATTTGTATGTATTTTTCTTTGACAGAAGAAAAAGGGACAGTTTGTCTCCACCACACCCCATAGACTTAGGAAAAGAATGACCGGTGAGTGTATTTCACCTATAATTTATAATCATGAATTGATTGAACCTTTTACATACAAGCATTAAAGGGATACTTCGGGATTTTTGACATAGGGCCTCATTTCCTAGTTATCCAGAGTGTTGTTGATGTCTGGAGATATTTTTTTCTTAAATTCATGCAGTTCTTATATTTGAAGAGTCTAGTTGCGCTAGGCTAGAGCAAGGCTAAAGCATTTCTATGGTAAAGTCTAGCCTGCATTAAAAACAGTCTGACTCACTCCACAGTGCACCTGAGGTAAATCACTTATAACGCCAGACTAACGATATAAATGTCTGTCGATAGAATAATTTTAACCATTTTCCATTTAAAATGACTTATATTTGAGCAGCATCAGCTTCGTGGCTGTAAGCTAAGGCAGCGGCGGAGTGATCTGCGAGAAAATAGTCCCTCAAAATGCGGTAATTCATGTGATACAAGGTCAGTAATATTTAATTATGGAAGGGACATTCTAGAACAAAAATTATTCTATTAACACAGTCATTTATATGGTTAGTCTGGCGTTATTTACCTCAGGTGCACTGTGGAGTGGGTCAGACTTTACCATAGAAATGCTTTAGCCTTGCTCTAGCCTAGCGCAACTAGACTCTTCAAATATAAGAACTGCATGAATTTAAGAAAAAATATCTCCAGACATCAACAACACTCTGGATAACAAGGAAATGAGGCCCTATGTCAAAATCCCAAAGTATCCCTTTAAGTATTGTTGATATTTTGATATTCTACTAACTTTTGGATACGTATTTCTTCATGTAAAGCCCCAAGCCTGCGTTCAGACAGTGACAGTGAGCTGTCGCCCTCTGACTCCGGAGAGGAACACGAGGAGGATGAAAGAATGGAGACAGAGCAAAGGTCAAAGAAAGAGGAAAAGGAGAACATGAAGGCGCAGCGAACGCCAAGCAGAGGTTTATCTGCGGCACTTGACAAAACTCCTGCCAAAAAACCCAAGAACACTCCTGAACCTGCGCACCAGCCCAGTATGGTGGAGGAGTACTTCGAAGCTCACGGTAGTTCAAAAGTGCTGACGTCAGATCGTACCCTTGAGAGACTGAACACCCCAAAACTTGATAGGGTTGGTTATGGACAACGAAATATTATCAAAATGTATAGCAGTGATATTGTATACAAACTATTTTCCTGATTTGTATTTTCAGGAGACATTAATTCGACTTTTAGAAGGAAAGGCATGTGTTATGCGAGAGAAATCCAGGAACTTCACAGGAAATATTGCAGGAATTTTAGTAAATGGATGTTACAGTTACAGTGAGTATAATTGTATTTTTAGTGAATGTCCTACACAATCTTTAAATTCATCTAAGCAGCATTTATGACGTTTTTCAGGTTGGGGTTCAGTGTCCTTGTTTACGGATTGGGAAGTAAGAAAGCTCTGTTGGAAGATTTCAGAGTTTCTCAACTGTCTCAAGAACTTCATCTTGTGATCAATGGCTTTTTCCCTTCGATTACACTAAAATCCGTAAGTGTAAAACTGATTATCCAAATGTATATAGCACTTTGCAAAATCTTTACATCTTAATTGACTTTGTGCACAATTAACTCTTACTCAGATTTTAAATTCTCTAACAAGTGACGTCCTTGAGCATCAAGGAAGTTTCCGAACTCCTGCGGACCAGATTCAGTTCATCTCTCAGACGCTTAAAGACCGTGAGTTTGCTTTTCATTTGGATCATGTTCGTATATAGGCTAAATACTCAAAACCTTTCACATGTAATACAACGATTGACAGGTCCAGATCTCCATGTGTATATGATTATTCACAATATTGATGGGCCAATGTTACGAGGAGAAAAAACCCAGAGTGCACTTGCACAACTTGCTTCTCTACCCAACCTGCACTTTGTTGCTTCTATTGACCACATCAATGGTCCCCTCTGTGAGTGCCGCTTTAACGCACTTTGCCATGGTGTGTTTGTATTGACAAGTTCTTTTTTTAGTGTGGGACCAGTTTAAACAGAGTCAGTTTAACTGGTTGTGGTGGGAGTGCACAACATTTCAACATTACACAGAAGAGACTTCGTATGAAAACTCATTGTTGGTGCAGCAAACGGGGGCTTTGGCTTTGTCATCCCTCACCCATGTGCTGCGGAGCTTGACGCCAAACGCAAGGTAAAAAATAACTGATTTATCCAAGGTTACCAAAAATTTTTTTTGTGAGGTGTCTAAAGAGTACCTGATTTTGAACATTTTTGCAACGCAGGATCTAAAAATTACATATTTATTTTTCTGTATCAGATCAGGTTTTTGTGCTAAGTTGGATTTAAAAAGGAAAAAAATCCTCTATAGGATACATTTTTTATATTAATATAATTTAAAAAAGTATATATTTATATAATTTATATTTTGTGCACAAATGCAAGTTATGTTACAACTAACCCTAGTCTCCCCCTATTTGTAAATATTTGTCCGAGGGGTAAAAAATTGACCTGATTGAGCAAAACTAATGTGATTTTGGATTCAGCATGTCAAAATTGTCCTATATCAGCTCACAAACTTAGGCACCAAATGTGTTGTAAACTAGTGTTCTCTGAACTACATGGATTTATTATTTTTTTTCCAGAGGAATCTTCAAATTGCTGGTTAAATTTCAGCTGGAAAACAAAGAAAACCCGTCATATACAGGTGATTTTACCTCACAAGGTGCAGTTATCGACCTGGTCCTTACATAACAACACTGTTTCCTTTTTAAGGATTGTCCTTCCAAGACTTTTATCAGCGCTGTCGAGAGGCGTTTTTGGTGAATTCTGATTTGACATTGAGGACTCAACTGACCGAGTTTAGAGATCATAAACTGATCCGCACACGCAAGGTACACTTTTTTTTTTTTTTTTTTATGTTTTTGTTTTTGTACACCATTAGTTTTATTGATTTCTTCCATAGGGTGCAGATGGAGTGGAGTATTTGATTGTCCCTGTTGAAGCAAATACATTGGTGGATTTCCTCGAGAATGAGCAAATGGACTAAAATTAGAAAATTCATAAAGCATAAATTGAAAGCCATTTTGAGAATATCCCATAAAATGTCCAAACAAATGATTATTTAAAGTGACACCTTTGCAATGTTACATCCACTGCTTGGATTTGTCTATGGACATGACTGTGTAAATAAAAAAAACTAGATGCAAATTGTATTTTCTTTTTTAATTGTATAAATACAATATTGCAAAACATACATTATTCTAATAAAGGCAGAAGGGAAAGCACGTGATGATCATAATTCAGCTTGGTGACCATGTGTCATGCACTTTGTGTAAGTTGATTCAAATGCAGAAATTACATGGTGACAACATGCACAGAGACATCTAGTCATCAATGTCCTCATTCTTTTGTGTCTGAAGTGAGTTATTCATCATTTCTGAGTTTAGTGTAAACATCTGCAGCCTGTTCTGTGTGGCCGTGTGCACAACTAGAAGTTCATCTTCATCCAAATCTTTGAGCAGGAGCAGAATTGCATCAAGTGTGTGTGGCTAAAAAAAACAAACCAAAAAAACCTTAGTAACCAAATTAGTAATTTATAACTGAGGAAAAAGACTTGTACCTTTCTCATGAGTGGCTGATTTTCTCTGGTTGATGGAGAAGACAGAGATGGGAACTTGTCTCTCGGAATTGGCTTCATTCCCAATTGTTCTCTAATTTTGCTGCAAGATTTTTATTATGATTACACATTAAGCTTATTTTTAAGTAAACTGGTCTTTTAACACATACTTTGTCTCGTCCATGCTATATTCAAGTGGGTCATTCTCCGTCTCCGTGTCTGCATGACCATTGGTTGGAGGCTGGTTTTGGGCAGGCTCCATGGGCGTAGTCACCTCTTCTCCCTGGGTTAATGCAAGTGCAACCTCCTCCTCTGTCACCACTGCACACAATATGTTCATATTTTTGTAAATGATACATGTGGGATGGATGAATTGAATAGATGGATAAGATCTTTATTGTCTCCGAAATTAATCTTTGAAAGGCATTCAATTGTTTAAAAAACAAACAATTCAAATAAATGCATATTTTAATCGCAGACGGGATAAATAAATTATGATTGTGGCATCAGCTTGAATGGACAAAGATAAGCATTGATTAACCTATTTATACATACCTTGGTTGTCCAGCTTCTGAAGACATGGAAGACATCGCAGCACTGTGAGTCTGTAATGATCAGGGTCATTCCCACAACAGGGATTTTCCGCCAACCACAATACTTTCAGTCTACTCAGTGGACGCAGGTGAGACAGCTCCGAGAGTGAGGGGATCATGTTCCTCCTCAAGTAGAGCTCACACAGGTTCAGACATCCAGCCAGAGGAGCTAAAGATGTGATGCTGTTGACACTGAAGATCGTATCAAAGAATGGGTGAGAAGCAGCATAATAATCGGGTGTAGGTAAAGCGAACAAAAATATCATTAGCCAACCTCAGTGTCAGCACCTCAATGTTGGAAATTTGGGTGAAGATGGAGATCTATGGAGGAGAAAACAAGATAGTGTGGCTCTACGTGTATATGCACATTTAGCATTCCAGGAAAGGAGAGGGATTTTTGTCAAATATCAAATTAAATGTAAAACTTACTTCTGTCAGATTGCATCCCCTGTTAAAGCAATAAGTCATGTAAGAAATCAAAAAGATCCATGGCCTCACCAAATCAAGCAGCTAAAAGTGTGCTGAAATACAGTCCTTACCAACAATTGAGTTTCTTTACGCTTTCCAGGTCAGATGCTTTGGCCTTGGCGAGAACTAGCTTTCTTGTCAGCTTCATGTCAACGTAGTATACTTCAAATACATTATATTGTTTCTACAAGTCGAACAGTAGTTGGCGAATAAGCAATCATCTCCAGTCGGCTCACTCAGGGATGTTGTCGTATTTGGCACTGCGCATGCGTATATCAGACGAAGCGTCCTTAGTAACGTGTCAAATTTCCATCGAGAACAACCACCACAAATGTAATATTTGTCATGCTTAACTTATAGTATAATCATAATTTGCATTGTATGTTTTATTGTTCATTACACATATATTTGTCTGTGGCCTCCTCGATAAAGAACTCAATATCCCATAATGCATCATTAAAAAGTAGGTAAAGCGCGCATGCGCCTGTTACGCGTCCTCTTTGGACCTACGCCTCCACTGAAACGATGGTGAGCCGAAAATGTCCCTTCCATAATCCATGATAATCTGCCTCTGTGGTTTAGTTTTATATGTCCATTCCTTGGTAAAAGTATAAACACAAGTTTAACTAATATCGTCTCACCATTTTTAAACGCTTGTCGATTTTACTCACTGTAAAAATGGGTATGGTTGATGGTTCACCCTACCAACAATAATGGCTGCCGCCAGTGTTGGAGCGTAGCTGTTAGCCGGGTAGCTGGCTGTGAAGTTGACTTGTTGTATTCTTAAATCTGTGTTCAGATTTACGTAAACCACGTAAACGTAATCCATTTCTCTTCGGTCGTCAGACCTCATGAAAGTCCACAGTAGTCATTGCGAGTCATTATTGTGTCGTGAAACATGTGACATGTTTACACATACACAAGAGACTGATCCTATTAAAGCTGGGGTACCTGTTTTTTTCCCACACAAACTTCGACATTATTTTTATTTGGCCCAAACTCGTTTCTAGCGCTCACAATCCCTCCTGTATGTCTGAATTGTTCAAGCAAATTGTTTATATGCACGTTTCACGCCCATGTACAGTTTTGAGCAGTGGAAAAGGGGTGACCACCCCTAAAAAAAACAAATGCCACTCATTTAGAGAGTTATTTCTGTATTCTATCGCTTAATAAATAAATAGGTGAAGACAATTTAACAAGATCTGTCTTTTGCTGTATTTATAGCTCACTCTGAGGTGGTAAAAACAAAATTACTTTTCAATAACAAAGTCAGGTACCCAAGCTTTAAACTGCATCTCTAATGTCATTCTGTGTGGTGTTTGTCACAGGCCAAGCGCACGAAGAAGGTGGGGATCGTGGGTAAATATGGCACTCGTTATGGTGCGTCGCTGAGGAAGATGGTCAAGAAAATTGAAATCTCCCAGCATTCAAAATACACTTGCTCTTTCTGTGGAAAGGTATGGATTTGTTTGCAAACAGTAGAGAACATACTATGATTTGATAAGAAATGTGAATGTCAAAACATGTTTTATAGACCAAGATGAAGAGGAGGGCTGTCGGAATCTGGCACTGTGGGTCCTGCAGAAAGACTGTAGCTGGAGGAGCCTGGACTTACAAGTATGTGGCCATTATTTTTGTATAAACTAGTTTTAACTTTTTTTTTAAATGTTATGCCTAAAATAAATTTTTTATATTACCATGTTAAGAAATTTTAGATTGGAGTCCCTATTGGATTCATGTGGTTCATTTGTTTTAGTTATTGTCGTGGAAGGTGTAATTGTCTCAAAACAAACCCTTTAATCTCTTGCTGATTTTTAAACGCATCTTTGTATGAATTGTCATAAATACATGTTCAGAATTTTATATTTAAGTGAAACGTGTTACAATTCCTGCTTCAAATGAATTATAATGGTTAAATGCTTAAGTCAGCTATTTCAATGATTGTTTTTTGGTGTCAGTTTGGATCTAAACGTGTCTCACCTTTTTCTCCCCAGCACAACTTCCGCTGTCACAGTGAAATCTGCAATCAGGAGGCTGAAGGAGTTGAAGGACCAGTAAACCAGTTCAATTGCTGGTTGATTTGGGACTGTTTTCTATAACCGTACTGGACATGGCTTCAAGTTCTTAAATAAAGCGGCCTGGAGTGGAAACATTTGTCTGTCCATGTTTGGGATTATAAGAAGGGCATCTTTTTTCCGGGGGCTTTCTCGCCATTTGAAATATGATTTTGCACGTTCATTGATGCATACAAGTCTTTTAAATTGGAAAATATGTCATTGATTGATGCAGTAGCTAGGTGAATTTTCATTTCATTTTTATTCACTAGGTAAAAAGTACAACTATACTATAAAATTCATGAATGAAAAGGAGCAATGGGAAGTAAAACTGAAGTTTGAAAAAAATCTCACCATAAAGAATAGGCTAGCAATATGGAGAGAGTAATATTTAAAAATGGTATGGAAACACTTTATTTTACACGAACCTTGATAGCCAAATTTAGTACAATGTAACGATGTGTAATAACTTGTACCTATGGGTTAGATACGTGGAGTAATATGTATTTGTAGTTTGCAGTTACATAACACCCTAACCTTAAGTCCTAACCCCATGTCATATTACATTATGTTCCTGCAAAGTACTAATACACATTATTCCATTGTGTACTGTACTACAGATTAAAGTTATTACAGATTGTACTAAGGTTATGTGCTGGCAATAGCCATCGCAAATGTGTGGTCAAAGGTGCTTTTTAAACATTTCCTGAACCAGGTGAAGCCTTTCTGTAAGTAGTCAGTCCGGTATTGTATCTGCATAGGTGTTTAACATGTACAAAAATCTCAATCTGAGACTAACCTGGGTAAATTTAGGTCGAAGAACAACTCAAATATTCTCGTTGTGGTGCACTAACAAATTCCACAAGATGGCACCAAATCCCTGTTTTGAAAACCTTTTCGCGACTGTCCAGCAGAGGCAGGCTGGCAAGGCAATACTTGGGAAGAATGGCGGCTGCAAGTGTGTTCAGGCCAGGACTGTTCAATCACAAAGTTGCAATTGTTACAGGAGGAGGTACCGGGATCGGTAAAGCCATTTCTGCAGAGCTGCTTGAACTGGGTGAGGTCTTGATCACTGCAAACGTCTTGAATCATTGTTTTTCCGAGACTAGACCTACTGCTCTGCACTCGCTGGTGTGAACTTTGCTCTGCATCTGCCAAATGGGACAAGCGCTTAGTATCTTCATTAAAATGCGATCCTAACCTTCCGGACTGAAAATCAAACATTTAGAATTGTAACTTATTTGGCTTCTGTTACCATGCTGTGACATCATCTCCATACTCTAATATCTCTATATTCCACCACCCAACAACACTGGAGTCCACTTGACTTCTGCACCGAATTCTTACATCATTACACAGGGGCTTTTAAGGCTGCGCAAAGATTCAATTATTGGCTAGTAGGCCTACCTGCTATGTATTTGTGAAGGATTGTTTTGTCAAAGGTAATGTCCTTTGTCAGGTTGCAATGTGGTGATCTCCAGCAGAAAGGCAGAGAAGCTAAACTCAGCGGTAAAGGAATTGCAGACAAAAATCTCTCCCTCCAACCCGGCCACTGTCACCTCTGTGCCCTGCAACATCCGCAACGAGGACGAGGTAAACCATCAAAGAGTGTTGTGTGTGTATGTACAGCGTGAGACCTTTTGTGCGTTACTGGCAATTTGTCTTATTTCTTTCTAGGTGAAGAGTCTTGTTTCTGAGGTAATCAAACAGTATGGACGTATAGATTTCCTTGTCAACAATGGTGGGGCCAGTTTACAAGCCCCACTGAAAATATGTCCTCGAAAGGCTGGAGGGCTGTGATAGACACTAACCTCAACGGCACATTTCACTGCTGCAAAGAAGGTAAAACAGTCCATTTGCCATGGTCCACATGGAGGAAAAAAGGCAATATTTGATAAATATTTTATTAAAGGCACACTGTGTAACATTATGGATTTGACTGTTGTAAGCAAACATGCTCTTAACAACCAGTTCACACAGAAAATGCTGTTTTTATAGTGGGTAATAAAAGAATGGATATGTATGTGGCCCTATTTGGCTGCCCTTAGTCATGTCTCCATGTAGGCGAGCTGGAGATGTCCCTGCTCCCACCCAGTAAAATTAGTCAGGATTGAGGAGAGGTGAGCTGCTTAGAGCAAACAACGTTTGTGTGGTCTTTCCCCTTTTTTTTTTTCTTTACTGTAAAATATCTCCTAAATAAATGCTTGTATTTTATTGATTGGGTGAAATGTTACACGGTGTGGCTTTAAATATACAATTTTAACACTGTATGTTCAAATAAACTTAAACAAAAGCTGTAAGCAAGTCTATCATATTGACCATGTGTTTTTGGTGTTCCTAATAATATGATTACAATAATTTGGTATCTTCTACAGCTCTATTCAGTTCAGAGTTCAGAGGGTTGAAGTAATGTTTTATTCATTTTTTTGTACAGTATACACTGCATGGATGAAGCAACATGGAGGGGTGATCATTAACATCATCGCAGACATGTGGAAAGGGTTCCCTGGCATGGCGTAGGTATACCTTGCCAAATGTGTCTACAAGTGTGATGAATATTTGTTGAAGACATTTGTTCATTGGACAGTCACACAGGCGCTGCGAGGGCAGGCGTGGACAACCTCACTAAGAGCTTGGCTATTGAGTGGGCTTCCTCAGGAGTCCGAGTGAACGCTGTTGCACCTGTATGTTTCAACAGAAGATGTAGATGTGCTTTATGTTAAACTTGAAAGTAGACTTTTGTTCTCTTTTAGGGTACAATATTTTCAAAAACTGCTATGGAAAACTATAAGGAATTGGGACCCTCTTTGTTCAAGATGTTCATTCCAAATAGTCCAGCAAAGAGATTGGGAATTCCAGAGGAGGTAACTTTTTATTCATTTGTGAGAGGCAAAACTGAATGTATGTTTAGATTTATTCAGGAATGTTGCACACAGAACTGTGATGCATGATTAAACCATGTTGGAGTTACTGAAAATAAGTGTAAAATTAATGAAGTTCAGTCAAGAGTTCTGACTCGAACATGTATAGCGTATTCAAGTTGGGTCCACTTTGATTTAACTACTGATAGCTACTGTATCAGCTGATTTCTTAATTTCCCTCTGTTTAGATCTCTTCAGCCGTCTGTTTCTTGTTGTCTCCTGGTGCATCCTTCATTTCAGGGGCCACATTGAGAGTAGATGCAGGACAGAGTCTGTACCACTCAACCTGGACGATACCTGGTATGTTGATTTGGTGCTGTATGTAAGCTGTATGTAAGCTGTAAAAGGCATTTCACTAAAACAACGCATTGGTCTTTCTTTTTGGAAGATCACAGTGCATGGCCCAAGGCTCCTGAGGGGGAAAATCTTGAGGCTGTGAAAGAACTGCTCGACCAACCAAAAAGCAAACTTTAAGGATAATAATTAAGGAGTTCTAATCAAATCAGCAGAAGAATTCAAGATTGATAACCACATATTGCACAAGCAAATGGCGCGTTAATGAATACCTCAATGAAGCACCTTGAGAAAACCTGTGAACTTTCTCAGCTGCCTTAAACATCTGCCCTTATAATGAGATGCTCTCTGCCTAATTCATTGTAAACCAACTGTACTAGCAATTAACTGTTTTGCAATTGTTGAATTGTGTACTATATTTGTGTGTTTTCCACGGATTGATTGAGACTGTTTCCTTATTTCAATATTTTTTTTAAAGTCACTTGGTGCGTCAAAGTCCTTTTCTGTATGGTTTATTAAATGTTTATTAAACAAAAAAGATGTATAGTTTCTAATCCCAATTGACTGTTCAGCTTGCTTTTACTCTAGGGGAGAAAAGCTTTGTTATTGTGGGAAGCACACTATTTACAGTTATATTTAAAAACCTACACATTGGTTTGATTGTAGAATTGACTTCAACTAATGCAGCATACAATAGACCAGAGGTCACTAAACGGCGGACCTCGGTCCGGATCCGGACCCATGCGCCAGCCATTCCGGACCCGAACCTTGGATACGAACTTTGGACCCGACCGTGAATTCCCTCAGACTAGCAGCTCCGTCTGCGCGCTCTCTCTCTCTCTCTCCCTCCCTCCCTTCCTCCCCTCTCTGACTGCAGCAGAGCGGTAAACTACAGCCAGACGGACAGAAAGAGAAAGTCCTACATCTTAGCTTCATGATACTTTTTACATTTTTAGAAACGGTTTCGGAATGACTGAAATATGGCTTGCTAAAAACAAAAGCGGAGGACGCCCTAATTAAATATGCACGCGCGATCGTAATGCGCAAATAGCGCAGGTCTGAACCAGGACTAAACCTGGACTAAGCCAGGACTATGCCAGGACTATGCCAGGACTAAACCTGGACTAAACAGGGCTCAGTGTGTTGAACTAAGCAAAGAAACACATCACTGTCATATATTATGTGCACATTGTGTATAATAGGCTACAGTAGCCTATGCATTCTGCTGAGCCAAAACTTTAGAGAAGAAAAAAACAATAAGAGGATTCAATTGATTGCATTATTTTCAAATCACAGAAATAGATTTTTTTTTAAAAGGCTTAAAAATCCTGATATAACCGTGAATTAACCCCGTATGTTCCGGACCTTTGCTTGACCATTTTTTTTCATTTCGGACCTTGGTGAAATTTAATTTGTGACCCCTGCAATAGACCCTTTAACTGCTGACATCATCCGTGACATCATCTGGAGGCAGGAAGTGATCAAGAGAAATAAGATTAAACTAAAACTAGCGATTTTAAGTGTAAAACTACAACTGAAAAATGTGGTCCTGTTGTGGCTTAAGGTGCCAGAACAAGAAGAATGACATTTGAGACGATAAAATAAGGTTTATCTGATATTTCCAAAAACAGTTAGACATTTGTTTATCGTTACTATGACAACAGCTACAATGGAAATAGATAGGACTCGAGCTTCCTGCCTCCAGCTAAGCCCGGAATGTTTACAAACAATTAAAGGGTCTATAAGAATGGCTCCAAAGTTATTAATGGAGTAGAACTGTATATATGTCCTACATAACGTACCGTAGTTGCCGAAAACGGCAGGCACTGTCGCAAAGACTGGTCGTCAAGCTCGAGCTGCAGAGGTCACAACAACATTCAGGTAAAGTTGTTATTTTCATGTTTAATGTCATCATTGTTCACTTTGTGTGATCGTCACGATTACAAAATTAACCCACATGGAAGAATAAGGTTGCATTGGTATTAAATCCATTTCTTTTCACTAAATTGTTGCGAAAGAAATTAAATAGCTAACGATGCTAATGCTACTAGTCAGGTGTGTACAGTGCCTTGAATTTGACAACAGTGACATTTAGGACTGGTACGTCAGAACCTTTAGATCTATGGCAAATCATATTCAATTGAGATTTGTTGATTGATGGTCCACTAAAAGCTAGCAAATTAGCAGTGTGAGAAGAGCCGTCTTGCGTTACATTCTGGCATAAACGTTCATTGTCCTGCCAATTGTATGACGTTAGTCACTACACAGTAGTTCTAGTCTAGATCTTTTGATTTATTATTTTCTATTATATCTTTGGTGACCCCTCGTGGAACCGCCACCTTAACGTGGTGGAGGGGTTTGAGCGCCCGAATGATCCTGGAGGCTCTGTTGTCGGGGGCTTCGTGCCCCTGGTAGGGTCTCGCATGGCAAACGGGTCCTAGGTGACGGGTCAGACAAAGAGCAGACAGGCCCGGTTAGAACCATGAGGCCGACCTTCTGTGGACCCACCACACCGCTTCTGAGGAGAAGATGGATGGATCTTTGGTGATTTAAGTGTTATTGTTTTTATTAGTTTATAAGGGGATAGTATAGTGCTAGTCTTATCGGCATAAAAGCTTGAAACATCTAGAGGAGAAAGACGGTGTGGATGGGTATGGAAAAAAATATATGAGCTAGAGCTAGTATCAATTGCTACTATCTGTCAAGGCCATATAAGGGCTCCTTATTGGAGAAATGGCTCTTTAAGGCCCTACCTGTTTTTCCCCCAAGAGGGTCTGAATGCAGCCAATTGAGTCACGTGATCAGTGGAGCTCCACACCTTCTCAGAAAATGACATTACCTCCATTTTTTCTTGCAACATTTATTTAAATAGATCTCAATAAGACACCTTTTGTTAACTTTACTATCCTTAAGGTTAGGCATAGGGTTAGTTTGGATTAGTTTAAGGTTACGTTGTCCTATGGAGGTGGCGTCATTTTCTGTGGAGAAGTGGACCTCCACTGATCACGTTTTTTTCTTTTCTTTGGACCACATTTTAATAAAAACTCATTAATTATCCTAACATATTTGTAGCTTCCCAATTCTTCAGAGATGAGTTTATAGGAACACTTCACAAATTGCAGAGTCACCTTTCAGGGTCACTTTTTCAGAGGAGATGCTTTGCACATCTTTTAAAAGAACAGGTGTGTTGGAGATGTTGTGCGTAATGCTCATATCATGTGAAAAATTGAATTTCCCGCACACCGTAAATCTGGCAAAAGGTGATTTATTTACGTTTCGGCAACTAGGCCTTCTTTCTTTCTTGCGGGAGATTCCATTTTTCACAGGGTCACTTTCACAGAAATGTTTAGAAAACATAGCCTGTAAGTCCATAATATGGTTCCAAATACTTTATAATTAGAGGCACAGTGCTTTTCTCTCTAACAAATGTCTGAATTTACATTATACTAAAGGAGGACGATTACTACTACTAAAAATAGGTATATTGCCTTTAAGTGGTAATATTCATACTCCTTAAATGTGCTCAGCATTTGGCCTAATTAATGATTCTATGGATCTTTAAAACGCACATTAACGTTAGCAATTGCAGCTAGTAGATTAGCTGCTGAATTGACCATGTTAATTTTTGCTCTCATAATCTACAAAACTACATCGATGCCTGCCTGCTTGAATTTCATAGAGATGTTGCTCCCATCCCATACAAGTGGATGCTGTTGTTGTTTACTTCCGTGATTTTCTAGAAACATGCATCCAGCCCTCTAACGCTGTTTTGTAAAATTACTGATCTGTTAGTGCAAGGGAAGCTGTTTGTGAAAATGTGTTTATTTTTTATTTAAAATATGAAATTGCCTACAACAACCCGGGGGGGGGGGGGGGTATATTTTTTTCTTTCTCAAACTTTTAAGTTAACATAAAATTCCATGTTGTAAAATATTTGAGTTTCTAAGCACTAACAAGTAGGGCTGGGACGATACACCTTTGTCATGATCCGATACGTATCACAATACTTAGGGGCCGATCCGAATACATATTGCTATACAGTAAGTAATTATGATAAGCAACATGTTTACCTTAAAATGTGTAAAAAGAAATAAAGTCTTGTGTAATGTCTTTTGACATTTATTGAAGTGTTAAGATTGAAAAGTGCATTAACACAAAATGTAACAATGTGCTGTGTAACTGTTACTGGAAAACAAAGAAGTGCATGATAAAAAGCCTCCAAACGCAAGTATTGAAAGTATTGCGATACTTAAAGATAAAGTGTTGATACTTGGTACTGAAGCAAAAAGTATTGCGATCCAAGTCTGATCCGATATTTTGTCTCAGCCCTACTAACAAGACTATTTTATTTATATGTATGTGGCCATTCAGTCTTTCCTCTGCCCGATCCCGTCAGATCTTGGAAGCTAAGCAGGGTAGGGCTTGGTTGGTACTTGGATGGGACACCGTCTGGGACCAGGAAGCCAGGGTAAATGTAGTTTGTGAGTGAGTGGTTGGTGGTGGTCAGAGGGGCCGATGGTGCAGATTGACAGCCTCGCTTCCGTCGGAATAATGGAATGTAATGCGTCTTTGAGTGTCCAGAAAAGCGCTATACATATAAAACCAATGTATTTACTGCATGAGACCCATGTATGTTCATTAACATGCACTGTCCGACCAAATAAACCAACAAATAAATAAATAATTATCATTATATATTTAGTCCTTGTTTATCTAGAAAACATCCATTACAAAGCATTATTGGAGAATAAATGAAATTGCATCCAAGTACTGCAGGTACTAAGGACTGCAAGTATAAACAGTGGTGCATGGATCACAGTTATGGTGACCACTGACCAGTTCTACAGTTTGTGAAACGAAACCCTGATTGCTTCACTGTTCCTTACAACCTGTCAAATCCTTTGTTCCATAACATGAACTGCTTATTTACAGAATGGGAGGGGACCACGGACACAGCAAAGTTTCTCTGCCCGACTGGAAACAGTGGAAAGTTGAGGGAACACCGCTGGAGTTCACAAAACAGAGGCTGGCTGCCAGAGGTCTGAAGGACCCGTGGGCACGGTTAGTATATTTTATAACAAAATTACTAATGACGGTTTCTGTCATTACACTGATGTTTTTCCTTTTCTTGCTAGGAATGAAGCTTGGAGGTATGCGGGTGGCTTTTCTCGTGCTGTGACGTTCTCTGATGTTATCTTTAGAGGATTCAAGTGGGGCTTTGCTGCATTTGCTGTTGCGTTGGCTGTTGAATATACTTTGTTCCCACCCAAAAAGGGAGGCCACTAATGTTCATCCCTGCCGCAGATCGCATGGTGAAAACATTAAATATATTCTGTAAATTTATGTTTATTAAATATTTTTGACCACCATTTGGAACTCTCATTTGTAATTACCTACGTAATAATTATTATACATTATACATTCTTATTCTTGCTTTCTTTTCATGCTCAACTTTATGAAGCATTTTTTATTTTATATTTCATTACAATCATTGAAAAAATTACAGTGACACAATAAAAGCTATGACATCAAGGCAGAAGTAGGCTACTCAATCCAATTAAGGTCATTAACAGCTTTGAGATGTTTTGCCCTTTTATGTTTTATCAATACACGGACAGCTCCAGCACATCGTCAGGTTCGTCGCCGCCTGATGCCTACATGCACATGGGAACAGCGTGGCATAGTCTTTCAAAGACTCCTTGAGTCTGCGTGTGTTATGAACGCTCAAACACTGGGATGTGCTATGAAGACACTGGTAAAATCATAAAGGTCTCTAAAGCAGTGTTTCTCAATCTGTGGTATGCTTAGGGTCACTTCATTTTCAGACTTTATTTTATTAAGATGATTACATTGATATGTATTTTAATACATTTTTGTGGTTTAGACTGCACCCAGTTAAAATTATGTCCACTTTCGGTCTATTATGATTCAGCACTCCACTTATGCGTAAGACCTGAGGTGGCAGTAGTGAGTATAAAATTACCAACTTGCATCTAGTCCCTTTAAGTTATTGGGTCCTGTTTTTTAATCAAGAGTCTGATGGCGGTGGGGGGGAAACTGTTTAAGTGGTGGGAGGTATGGGTCTGGATAGACCGTAGCCTCCTGCCTGAGGGGAGAGGGGTGAATAGTCCAGGGTTAGAAGGGTCAGCTGTAATCTGACCCACATGCCTCCGGGTCCTGGAGGTGAACAGGTCCTGGAGAGATGGGAGCCTACAGCCAATCATCTTCTCTGCAGCACACACAATGCACTGCACCTGATGCTTGTCCGGTCTGTAGCACCAAGGAGCCACACGGTGATGGAGGAGGTGAGGATTCTCTCGATGATGGCCGTGCAGAACTGCACCAACATCTTGGTCGGCAGCTTAAGTTTGCAACTATTTTGTAGATTTCAGACACCATGGTGCCAAAAGTTAACACTACAAAGCCATGCTCTCCTGAGATCCATGATGAAGGGCTAGGGGCTGGGTGCCATTACATTTTTTTCAATACTAATACTTAAACGATACTTGGTTTTCTTTATTTGTCCGTTTCCTTCCATTTAATCTATTTTGCATTTGTATCATTTGTTTGAGGTGAAACAACAAAGAAAAGGGCAGAAAATAACATTTTCCATACTTTTTCAAAAAATGTCCCCCAAATTTTACCTTTTTTTTTTTTTTACTTCCCCCGCCCCCCAAATGTGTCTGTTTTTTCTTCAATTTTTCCAAAATGCTACATTTACATTTTGCCCAACAATTTCCCATTTTTTCCCACGTTTTTCCCAAAATGTTTAATCCCCCCCTCCCCAATTTCCCCCAAATTTGCCTCAATAATTGTTTTCCCTTGTTTCACTTTTTTTTCCATTTTTCTTTTGATGACCAACAGCATCAAAACTGAAATATAAAGATTTTTTTTAATATACCTGTTATTGATACTTTAATTTTTTCCGATACCAGTAGCAGTCCCGCTGTTACTCGTCAGCCATCAGTCTTAAGGGGGGCATATGAAATCCACGAGGGGGCACAAAATATTATACATACACTCTACTGTTTTTGGACCATGTTTTGAAAAAACAGTGGCTCGGTCAGTGCTGTGGGCGTATCCACTTTTCAGTCTTTTTCAAGACTTCAGCAGTAAAACGCACACTTCGAACAAATATGCGGGGTCTTTTCCGCGGACTTCAGCGCTTTGTAGTAAAATACAGATTGCTTGTTACCAGCCCGCACCGTCACTTTTTTTTTTATCATGTGTTTAAATTCCTGGGAAAAAAGAAAAGTGTTTAAATTCATAAGCGCCAATTTATGTTCTTCCCAGTGGGCGCCCAGTACAAAAAAAATAAATAAGTCGAGGCTGAGATCGATCTCGCAGCCTCGTGGATAGGAGCCCGCGCTCTACCTATGGAGCCAACATAGCAGCACAAAGCTGGCGGCCTGTGGAGTATACTGGGCGTTCACGCTTGACCATGATTTCACAACGAACTCTGATCGTTAGTGTGGTCTGCTTATGTACGCTAATTATTTGAACCTGTCTTGAATTAGTGAGATTAGTCAAGCTCGGTGTCCCTTTGATGAAACCCAGTAATCACAGCTTGAATTGTTGTGCCTCACGTAAGCCAGGATTTGGAGCCTAAGCCTAGCTTTACTGAGAGAGTTTTATGAAATAGCCTTCTGGTGTTTGATGGGAAATCTTAGCGCGGAAGATGATGCACTGTTAACTCCCGCCTCCCGTGCTATGATTGGCTCGGCTTGGTTTTGCCGGAGTCAGCGAGATTCAAATCGTACAATTCCAGACTGTATCCCCATGTATCTCTTTACATGGAGGATCAGTCTGGCTCGTGCCAGGCTAGGCGTAAATCATGTTAAAATCAGAAAAACGCCAAACTTGCATGTATTATTAGAGCATGAATTAAATTATTTCTAATGAGTAGCCTACAGTCTAAAATTGCAGGTGATCCTGAGTACCGCCTTAAAGGCACTATACCTAATTTTACGGAATTTGTTTTGTCCTCCTTTAGTATATTGTAAACTCAAACATTTATGACAACAACACTGTCCATCTATTATTAAAACTATTTGTATCAATTTAATTCACTTTCAGGCAATTTTTCTTACATTTTTGTGAACTTGACCCTAAAAAGTTGTAAAATGTGACTATAAACTTATCCCTGTGACAAATTTGGATGCTACAAATATGTTAGGAAAGTTAGGAATGAGTTTGGACGACCACTTACATTTTAATTTAGTGGCTTCCTCTTTCATTGTTTGCAATAAAAAAATAAAAACAAAAGAACAGGTATCCTTTACAGGTATATTAAGCAACTTTTTTGTCGGGAAAAAGTGTATATTTGTGTGAGTGGTCAGCATGGCACCTTTACTTTGGATCACGGTGGTCTCTAGGACGCTGCAGGATCAAATGTTTGGAAGGTTTTCTCTGTTGATGGACCCTCTCCCCAGAAAACCTACAAAACAATTGATCCTGGCGTGTTGTAGAAACCACTGTGATGGAAAGTAAAGGCGCCATGCTGACCACTCATACAGCGGATAGGTCACTACCAGTGTTGGGGAGAATACTTTGAAAATGTATTTAGTTACTGAATATTGAATACTTGCCTTAAAATGTATTTTGTAATGTATTCCGTTACGCTGTCTAATCAGAGTACTGTATTCTGAATACTTTTAGAATACTTTCACATTGATTGTCATTACATCTAAGTGTAAATATGGCATATAATTACAAAAATGAAGACTACGATTGTTGGATCACCTGTTATAAACTCACTTAACATTAATTAGGAACTCTTTAACTCTCTTGGCAAATGGAGCAGCAGATACAGCATTATGTGACGCACATGTACAGTGTGTGTTAAGCATAAGGCGTTTTAAATCTTTATTTTATTTTAGGGAAAAAAACAGATCAGCATTAAAAGTTCTTTCTTATTAATGTTGTGCAATATGGAGCTTAAATGTAATGATTGAGCACTGAGATGTTTTCCCTTAATATTTGGAAAGTAACTGTATTCTATACTCTCAAAAGAAAGTATAACTTTACCAGGATACAGTTACTCAAAATGAGTAGTCTAAATACGTATTCTGGATACATGTATTTAATTACTCCTCAACACTGGTCACCACAAGGTAACATACGCACAAATAAAACCATTTTTTTCCGCATGAAAAGTTGCATAATGCACCTTTAAGACTGTGCAATGGTTAATCAAAAATGAACACAAATCGACAAAAAAAATAGCAGTTATTCAACATGAACTGTCTTTTATCTCAGAAAAACATTGTAAACCTGGGAAACTTCTGTGCCTCCTCTGTCTGATTTTGGTCATAGTTTTAATAAATATAAAAGTAATATTATTTGTGTGTGGTGCAGTTAAAGCTCCAGGCCGGTAGTTGGCCTCAGTGGTCTTAATTCGCAAAGCAGAAGGAGAGACAAGAGGAACAGCGGGGCGTGCAAATCTCCGTGGCGGCGGCGGCTCTTCTTCACGGACCCACTGCCCGTTCCGTCCCGAGCAGCTTTGGACCCGGTACGCTGTCAACCTCTTGCTACAGCAGGCCAAGTCTCAGGGATAGTCAAGTAAATTTAGTTTTTGACATGTCCCAAAGCGACAGCAGTGAGTCAGACGAGGCAGAGTAAGTTTTGGACGACAGTGAGTTGACATCGGTGTCAGGATTCGCGTTTTGTCGTTTTAATTAAGTCAACTGTGTAATAACAGTCGTTGGCTCAAGGTTCTGTTGACTTTTTGGGTGATCCGTTTGCGATTTTATTTTTCTTCACTTTACCAACACCCCCTTTGTATCCAAAACAATGTTTACCAACCGAAAGATGCTCCGAACAGCGGGAATCTTTTAGGCTACAAACTCTTTTTGCTATTTTGCCGTCTCCTTATGACACCCCGCCATTCCGACACGGAGTTTACAAGCTAACCCTACCTTACCTTAGCCCTAACCTTAAGGATAGTGGAGTTTATAATCACGGGTATCAATACTGTCGGATTGGCGGGACGTCGCAATGGAGGGGTGTCAGAATGACGGGTCGACCCCAGGGCCGGATTTAAGTAAAATGGGCCCCGGGGCTAACGTTTTTTCAGGGCCCCCATCTGTCTGTTCTCTCTACAGTGAAAAGATAAATGAATGATTTTTTTTATTTGAACATCCAGAAGTAACTTCTTAAACATAGTACTAGTTTAAAAAATGACATTTGTGGGGGAAAAAACCCATAATGACCCCAATTTGAGCTCTATGGCCCTCGTGGAAGAACCTGTTACTGCCAGACTGGTGGGGGGACATTTTTAAAAGGGGGTCTGGAGGTCCTCCCACAGAGATTTTTTTTATTTTAATGGTGCAATTTGGTGCATTTTAACAGACCAATAGGTACATATTTTTTCCCTCTGTCAACTCAATGAAAATGGCTCAGACCTGGTTTAGTCTCCGGTACAAAGTCATCTTATTAAGTCTTACATGTGAGGGAGTCTGCAAAGAGAGAGGGAACTCTCTCCTTTTCTCCCTATGCCCAGGGGCCCTTTAACCTGCTGGGCCCCTGGGCTTAGCCCCTGTAAGCCCCTGCATAAATCCGGCCTTGGTCGACCCCACCTTTTCCTACTTTAATCCAAACCATTTTCCTAACCTTAACCTTAATTTTTTTTTCCTGTTTCTAAACATAAGCATTTTCCAACTCCCGGCCCTAACCTTAGCGAGTTAGATACGTCCATATCAAACATATGTGACGGCAAAATAACCGGGGAGTTGCGGGAACCGTCCGACGGCATCGTAAACACTTCCAATCTTTTATTGGTGTCAGAGCCACATCAGGTGTGACTTGACAAAAACCTTTGCTCGCCGAACACTGACCACACTTTATACTTTATTTAAGTTATGACATTTTTGCTTATGGATAACAAAAACAGGGCTAGAATACGAGCATTATGTCTCACTGTACACAATGTCTAAATCTAAATATTCAGATCAACTGGGTGAAGTGACTAGAGTAAACTTGGTTCAAAATATTCCTGTGTTTAGATAGTTGGCAGGTGTTCACGTAAGGCTATTTATCTACATCTGTCACGATAGTAAAGTTTGATATATTGAGGCAGGAAAATATCGCGATAAACAATATTATTGACTATAAAGATACTCGATAGGGTCAGCTCTACAGCATACAAATAACAATACGATAAGTCGATGTAGTAATTATCATGACCTACATCTATATCCGAAAGTTGATCATCGTCTGGATTTACATATTCGTCGTGATGGTGTTTGATATGTTGAGATATGTTGATGTTTTTCAGCCTGGGAAATGATGGGTCAAATAGTTTGGAGACTGTGAGGCAAGTGTTTACCATAAAAGTAAAATATTACAGGTGAGGTTGTGTTATTCTTTTATGTGCTGTCCGAATACGGCGAAAGTCAGCAAATCAGACTTGTTCGTTTTTGTTTTTTGTAGGTCACTTGAATATTCTATAAAGTGGAAGAATCCAATGAAACCCAAAAGCAAGTCTAAACGGCCAAAGACCACAAAGTCTCAAAATGACTCTTGTGGTGGCGACTCCATCCAGCGCAGGCTACGGGGAAAGAGGCAGCAAAAAGGGCCCAAAAAAGCCTCGTCGGGAAACACAAAAGTTGAAGTGGATAAACTATGCACAAGTGACATCATAGACTTCATAGACAGAAGTCATGAGGACAAGCCTGAGGAGTGGGACGCGTTGGTGGAGGTGACTGATGAAGGTGTTGACCATTTGGACGAGGACCAGGTCTCAGTCACCAGCAGCGTCAGGTCTGGGCCGTCCTTCCCTGAGAAACTTTCTGCCAAAAAAACACAGACCCTATGTCCAGCATGTCATAAACTTCACCAGAAAGCAAAGAGGAGTAAAGCACCTCTCAAAGACAAACTACTAGACACCAGTAAGTACACAGTTATTATTATTTATTTTTTTAATGAGTAAAGACTGCAGGACTAATGTCATATTGAATTTAGACCCCAAATCACTTTCATGTGACCAGTGGATCCTTCTTAAACCGTGGAGCAGCAAGGCTGTGCCTGACGGCAGAGGGTAGGAAATACTATTGGACATTATAGAGTTCGGGATGGAAGGTTATTCAGCTTTACCATAGAGATCCACTATGTTATGGGGTGCCAAAACAATATAACAAAATCAAAGAAAGTTACAGCAGATCAACTCCAACAGCTGCTGGGTCCAAATGCTTTCATGTGAACCATAACACTTCAATATTTTACATTTCAACATTCATTGGTTTGTTAAGGAATGTGCCATAAATTTTACGGGTTTTGACGATACAATCCCAAGCTCTATAATGAGTTCTGTGCAGTGTAAAGCAACATCATGACAAAGACATCGAATAATACAGTGACATTTTCTTTTCTCTGTCAGGAGTCTGTCGCAATTAATTCATAAACTACGTGTGGTTAAAGATGGCAGGAACAAGAATAATCCACTAAGAAAGGTGTGCTCAAGACCGCATCTGTTTTTACTGAGGTGAGATTTTAGTAAAGGAACTAAATATGTAATCTGTATCAGTATTTATTAATTACTTGTTTCATCAGAAATCTCCATCGCTGCATCAGAAAGCCGCTAAAAAAGGAGAAAAGGAAGAACAAGAGGAAGAGGGCTCGAGAAGACTCCCAGAGTCCTCGTGTTGCTAAGCAGCAGCGTCTCCTCAACCACCCCCCCAGGCCAATCGGCAACGACTTTTCTCACGACAACAGTATTCAGCCAGTCAGAAACGGTCCTGATCCGATGAGCACGCACTGCAGCAGCTCCTCATCCTTGGAGTGTGTAGAGGACTCTGATCTGACCCTTGGACTGTGCCCAGAGTCTGTCACCTCTGAAGCAGACCGTTTGAAGGCCTGCCCTAAACAAAGTGTCTCTAAAAGAGCAGGCGGATTCAAAGAGTTGCTGGCACAGCTGCGCTGCAACAGCAGCATGATAATCCGAGAGTGCGTTACTGAGGTGATTCCAAAATAACAGCTACTTTTCACAGGATAGAAGAGGTTTTAGTTCTGTTGTTGTTTTTAATTTAATTTAAGCAAGTTTTAAATATACCACTGCTGGTGGTAATTAATCTATCTATTTACAAAGTTGCAAGCTCTTCTCCATATTTATTTGTGCAATCAACTTCACTTCCAATCTTTGAGTCGGTTTTAAAATATAAGAATCTATTTATCTTGTTACTAGATTGTTGTGTTTTTGATAGTAAGAGAAAATGAATAATAAATAGGTTTGTCAATATTATATGTTGCACATTGTACAAATATAAAACGCAGGAAGAAGCCACGCTTAAGTTACACGTGTAACCCACAGTTTTTTTAATGTCCACATGATGGCACCACTAAAGTACAAGTCTCTTCCTAATCCAGATTGACTTAATTTGAATGTTTTCCACAGCAAAAGCTCTATTTGTTGAAATCTGTTTATTCCGAAATCAAAGCGTTTTAACAGTGTTTGTCTTTTGATTCTTGCCTTGATAGAGAGTTTGCAGGAAGGGGTGGGGTAAATGGTCTGGAGATAAGAGAGTTGGGGTGCCACTTTGAGAACTTGACACTTTTTGTCTGTTTATTTTTAGGATAAGTGTAATTGAAGAGAATGGGGATTTACTGACACAAACGGAAGAAGCAATGCCAGGAAATATGTTGGCTTGGCCCTGGACTGATAGACAATTACTTTATGTTTAAATTACATTTAAGTTGTACTATGGCGCACTGCGAGAGGCCCTGCTTATGCAGCTCAACAACCTGACCACATTCAAAATGAGGATGTTTTTTTTGCCTTTGCCCTTAGGACGTTTTGAAAGTGACAGACCTGACAGAAAATGACACTAAATCCACAACTTCTGATCGGAACTGTATGAGGGCGTCAGATCATGAAGAGGTTTAAAAACAAAAATAAAGTTGGGTAGATATCTACCCACCGATATTCAGATATTGGTGGGTAGATATCTGAATATCTACCCACCAATATATTCAAATTTGAACATTTTGGAATTGATCAAATTTAGCATTACTGAATAAAATCAACCAAGGACAAATTCATGACTTGCCTAAACCAGAACTTAACCTGAAAATGACCTTAAAATAAAGATCATCCAAAATGTGTGAGATGCGACTTCATAAAGCATAAATAATTCAAATACTTTTCTGCTATGGAGATACACAAAAGAAGACTCACAGACACAAAAATCTGCACGTAATGTGCATGAGACTTCTTAAATTCACTGCAAAGTGACAAAATAAACTGCTTATACTTGTCCTGACTAAACCGTGCGTAGAGCCACAGATGTGTCTCTGCTGCCACTCTTCATGTCCTCTTTCCTTGCCACTGTCCCATGCCGATTACCATCAAGCAAAAGGTCCCAGGGCCAAAACAATTCATGTACGCACACACTCGACACGGCATCCTGTGATAGGATCAGCACCTGACACCTCGAAAACAGGAAAAACATTTTGCAGGGGCACAGATGTGTGGTGGGAGGGGCCTGAAGACCACTATTTAAGCCAGTCTATAGAGAGGACCACAGCTTCATTCAGAAAAAGTTCTAACAAGATTCACTATGTCGTACTATGAGGTAAGAACAGTGTAATAGGCTGGTTTCATGTGTGTGTGGTGTGATTGACTTTAATTAGTTTCTTTTTGTTTGTGTTTTCAGCACATTGTTTTGGACTACGACTACAATGACACAGGTTCTGGCTCTGGATCGGGAGAACTCGGGGTGGATTTCGAGGAGCCCTGTGTTGCGGAGCACTTCATCACGACTGAACTACAGCAGGTGTTTTACCTGTGGTCTATGCGCTCATCTTCATTCTGGGCATCACAGGAAACGGGCTTGTGGTCATCGTGTTGGGCTGCCAGCGCCGGTAAGATGTCTATTTAATGTCACTTGAACAATGAACGACCTTATCAATATAGTGCTAATCCAGTTGTTAATTAAATGTAACTAAACCAATTTATGTATGAATCGATCATGGAACCAGCTATAATCATAACAAACAGTTGTCTATAAATTGGAATGTAGTATTTTTTCCTGTATATTTTTAGTCTTTATGGTGTAGTTTATGTTTACATTTTGAGTAAATACTGAGGCTTAATATGTATATAGTCTATGCAACTGGTGATTACTGATATCTATAAAAATAAGAAGATGCAGATGTCTAGCCTACCTATGCAAGAAAAGATAAAAATCAAATTGACCCTGACCTCTTGCTCTCTTGTGCAGGTCTAAGTGTAGCCTAACCGACCGGTACAGACTGCACCTCTCGGCTGCTGACCTCCTTTTTGTCCTGGCTCTCCCCTTCTGGGCGGTGGACGCAGCTCTGGCCGACTGGCGTTTTGGAGCGGTCACATGTGTTGGTGTTCACGTCATTTACACTGTGAATCTGTATGGCAGCGTCCTCATCCTCGCCTTCATCAGCCTGGACCGGTACTTGGCCGTGGTCCGAGCCACTGACACCAACACTGGGGCGCTGAGGCAGCTGCTGGCCCACAAACTCGTCTATGCTGGTGAGGGTTGAGCTTCATCTTTCTAAATTATTTTCGTGGTTACTTAACATTTGATTATATTTTGTCTATATGCACTTCTGACACAATCTAAAATTGGGCTGTAATTTAAAAAGAAAAATGCAGTGATTTGCCGTCTCTTAGATTGCTCTCTAACAAACTTCTCCCGTTGTCCAGGTGCGTGGTTGCCTGCTGCATTGCTGGCCATCCCAGACCTGATCTTTGCCCGGACCCAGGAAGGAGGCGAGGGGGCCACACTTTGTCAACGCTTCTACCCAGAGAAAAATGCTCCTCTGTGGGTCTCTGTGTTCCACCTTGAGCTCGTCCTGGTCGGCCTGGTGGTTCCTGGCCTTGTGCTCTTGATTTGCTACTGCGTTATCGTCACAAGGCTGACTCGGGGCCCTCTTGGGGGACAGAGGCAGAAGAGGAGAGCGGTGCGGACTACTATCGCCCTCGTGCTGTGCTTTTTCGTGTGCTGGCTTCCCTACGGTGCGGGCATTACTGTGGATGCCATGCTGAGGTTGGAGGTCTTGCCCCGTAGCTGTAACCTCGAAGCTGTGTTAGGAGTCTGGCTGGCCGTGGCGGAACCAATGGCCTTCGCTCACTGTTGTTTGAACCCGATCCTTTATGCTTTCCTCGGGGCGGGGTTCAAAAGTTCAGCCCGGAGAGCCCTCACGCTGAGCAGGGCGTCCAGTTTGAAGATTTTACCCCGAAGACGCACGGGACAGTCCACCACCACAGAGTCCGAATCATCCAGTCTACATTCAAGTTAGGGTTTACTCGCGCAGCCATATTGTAAATACTGGGAGTGAGTTTTAAGAACGTTTGCAACTGAGAAACTGAAGAAGCAGTCTGCTGGACCATGACCTGTCTTGAGTTTCTGATGTAAATATTTTCATAGTTTTGTTTCTATTTCTGACTTATTTGATCCTTAATGTTTATAATAAAATACTGAAAAATACATAATCCATGAACTGTTTTTTTTGTGTGCGTTTGTGTGTGTGCGACTAGAGCGTATCATAAAAGCCACATCTTTTCGGTATAACATATATCATAATATACACTAATAAGGTTCATGGGAAGAGTTAGTTTAGACTAGAAAAAGCCAAGTATAAATCCCTGTAAACTATAGCATATCATATTCACTTTTGTTCACATAAAAAATGGTGGCCAATTGACAAAAAGTCCATATAGTAGCCTATACCTAAGACTTGTTCAAGTTGCCTCTTCCATGGTCTATAAAACTTTCCACTTCATATTTTGTACACCTTATTGACTTGAAGTTATAGACAATGACAGTATATGTGTTTAATATCTTGAGTTGACTACACTGATTGGCTTTCATTCAGCCCAGTGCCAGTCAGAACCACTCATCCGTGGTCTGAGCAGCTGTGTTTGCCAGGTGTTTCGTCTTATCTGCACTTGTACAGTATGTGGCTATTATGTTAATGATTTAAACAGTTGTCAACTCCTACGTGAGAGCGATGGAGGTCAGGAGGTCCATTCTTCCAAACACACTTGGCCTCCTAGTGCTTCCCATATAGTTGACTTCCACTGGGAAGAGCAGCAAACAGAAGGTGGAAATTGATGGTGTCCTGTTTCCTATAGGAAGGCGGAGGATGACGATGAGAGGGTGAGAAAGAGAGTTTTGATTCGGCCACACAATAGTGATATGGATCAGAGATGATTATGAATGAAGTTTGCATCACAGAACTCTAGCTTCACAATTGAATCAAAGCCGTATCAACACCACATAAATAAAGCCCATTCACTCCCTCTGCCTCGACTCCCCCTCTCACTCAAACTGCAACACAACCCTCTTCTATTCATAGTGGCCAAAACAGGAAAGACTTCCTGCTGCTCATTTTAGGGAAAACAAGCAGCTAAAACAATCAAATACACAAACCACTTTGGCTCGGAGACACAGGTTTGACTCCAGCAGGAAGGCTCATGCAGGTCCTTCTCATCTGAGGTGACCACAGTGACACATTGTTTGAAAGCCCATGTTTTCTAGTGCAATTGGTCAGGTCTCTCAGACTTGAGATGATTCACCTTGGGGCAATAACAGCCTTTTTAACCACCAACATTAAATCAGTGTACTCATAAACTAGCAATATGAGGGAGTGGGATGGACCAGATGTTTATTATTTTTTTAACCTTCTGACCTATTGCCACTCTTTGCTTTCTTCATGAACCTTTTGTCTGAACAATCTCAGCAACGTAGCCTTCTTCCACGTATCCAAAGGTTAGTGGTTTTGTCCCCCCCTTCCATCTCTGCATACTAACATTGTGTCGTAAGGCAGACATCCAGAGCCTGTGTACACTCTACTGTATGCATGTTTTAGGGGGTGGTTCCTTGATGCAAAGCACTTTTAGCGGAGATGACCACCTGTCCTTTAAGATTCAAGATATTTTATTTGTAAAACCATGTGAATGATTTAAAATTATATTTCTCTCATTGTGGAGCGGGCGGTGGGGAAAGAGGGGTGGAAGGGAGGACAGGGACTTCAGCATACTGTACACATGGCCTTGTGTATGAAACTGTTCTTCAGTCGACTGGAGCTGGCCCATAGATTTCGAAGTCTCCTCCTCCTCCTCCTTAACACTTCTAACTATTAGTTGAAGACAATTAAACAGCACCATTTATAATAACATAAAAGCCCAGTATTTTGTTGGTGCAAGAGTGTGTCATAATGGCAAGTGCTTTGTATGTGATGGTGCACAGATGTTCAGGTTCATCTTGAGCTTCCTGCAGTTGAACAATCGTGGGAAAATCAAAGGTCAAGACAAAGAGAGAAATATAGCGGCGGAGAAACACTGGTCTGAGTCCAAATGGTTCACAATAACTTCCTGCTTTGAGCCACTGGATTCACACAATGAGACAGGTGAAACCCATTGCCTTCTGTGTTTATGCACCACTGCAGAGAGTAATGTGGGAACAGGTTGCAGGTTTTGTCCAGATAGGGGGAGATAGAAAAAAAAAAACACATCTATGGCCTAATTCTTGATGAAAATAATTCAACAGTCAAAAAAGTAAGTTGGCAGCACCAGACTTGAACGAGCGGTTGCTTCAATTAATCTGATAGAAGCCATGTTACACTTAAAACAGCGTTCCCAACCTTTTTTCCTTGAAGTCAAGTCCACCCCGCTCATACTGTGGTTGGGCCGCACTCCCTCCAATCCAGCCCCTACAAATGAAAACATACAAATAATTTCTTAAAGTATTTTTTATTGAGAAGCAAATATTTTTACAGGTTAACCGTTATTGAACAGTTACTGAATGCTTCATTTTACAAAAGTAAGAAACGAAAGACACAAATGGAAATAGATCTCACAGTATACAGACAAAAACCACATAGCACAAACACATAACATGACTAAAACATCTCAAAAAAAAGATTTCACATAAAAAGAAAACATACAAATAATTTAAAGGAGCATTTTACTTGTATAGAGACCTCCTTTACAAAAAAGGCCAATAAGCATTTATTTCAAACAAACTGAAATTTGACAGTTTTATGCACATGCACTCCTTTCATTTCCTATTGTTTTTTCCATTGAAAAATAAGCTCAATAAAAAATGGTTTATTATGATTTTTACGCATCTTCAGGCAGCATTATTCTGATAATGAAGATACAAGTTATGCTGGTTTGTTAATGACCTGTTAGAAGTTACAAAATACTGAGCCCATAGAAGGATCATGATTTTTCAATATGTTTTATTGCTCATGGTGTTCTACCTACTATTGCTGGATTTCAGGTGACATCACAACATTCTACAGGCCTGTGTTATTTAAGGGTGGATTATGCACCTTTAGATGTAATTTTATTTTATTTTATTTGATGTGGTATTGGTATTTGACCTTTCAGTGACCCATGAGTCAGCTTGGCGCCTTTGCTTTCCATCCAAATGGCCTCTATGATGCTACAGAAGCCATTTTCTGGATGGCATATATACGTAACCATGGACACAGATCCATCATCAGTGAAAACCTACCAGAAACCTAAAAAACAATTGGTCTTGGAGCGTCCTAAAGGTCACCGGGATGGAAAGTAAAGGCGCCACTGAAAGGTCAAATGCGCATTAATATCAACTCTTATTTTGCATAAAAGTTCCATAATACACCTTTAACTGAGATTGAAAAATTACAGTGAGATCATGAGCCTAATCACAAATATGATTGCATTTTATTTTATTTTCAGATTTTCCCTATGAAACTGTAATGCTATCATTGTTGAAAGCTATCTCTTGCCGTCATCATGCCCTTCTAGAATCTGATACAAGGAATATCAATCATTGAATTATTTAAAAATAAATACAATTAAAGCCGCAAGCGGCGATGTAGGCCCTCGCCCCTGGCGCAGCCCCCCTTGCGACCGCCCCCCCCTTGCTACCGCCCCTACTCTCGCCCAAACCTGCTCTCCCCTCAGCCTCACACACAACCTGTGTGCTCTCTGCTAACTCTTGCTCTGGCCCACTCTCGCCTTGCCTTCGTCACACCTTACTCTTGCCCCAGGTATCTATGATGCCAGCCCACGTGCATTAGGCCCCGGCCTCACGTTCACCACAGCGGTGCTTTTCACTCGTTTTATAGTTGAAATACCTTCTATGGCCAGTGAACTGCAATACTCGGGAGAAGCCAGCAGGCAAAACAGCATCTGGACAGAGGTGCACTCTTGTATTTGCAGAAAAAAGAGCAGTGATCTGCACGAGTAAAGAGGAAAATGGCAGTGAAAGGTAGAAAAGTGGCTAAATAAATAATTGTGTCTACATAACTTGGTGCTCATTCTGGAGTTGTATCTGGCTCAGAGCTTTAGTGGCCCATGTGAAAAGGGAAAGCATTATAAAAGTGTCAATACCATGTTTGAACTGGCAACCTCCTGCATCAAAGACAAGGACATTATTACTGAGCTGTAACATGACCCCAAGGTTAACCTGATACGGGCTACTTTTTTCTAAATCCCCGGGTGTGAAAATATGTCCAAGCAAGGCATTTGGGAAGAGAGGTCATTTCAGGTCATTTCAGGTCATTTTTGCCCCTCCATTTTCTCCATTGTTTTCGACATTTTCCCCCAGTTCTTCCTCTATTGTTTTCCTACTGTCCCCCCATGTCTTTCTGTGTAGTTGTGCATATTTCTAAACTGTTCTTTCTTCGTTTTTAATAAGGTTGGGACCATAGGCGCCGATTTATGTTCTTCCCAGTAGATGCCCAGTCCAAACCAAAAAAGAAAAAAAAAACCTGGTTAAGTTTGAACCAGCAACCTCCTGCACCAAAGACCAGTGCACTATCTCTGAGCTATAACTCTGTGTAATGGTGTGCCTAATGTGGGCTACTACTATTATCTAAATGACCAGGGCGAAATTAGATCCCACCATGCCACTGGAGGAGAGAGGTCATTTCAGGTCACTTTCCCCCACCCCCTCCATTTCTTGATTGTTTTTGACACCCTCCCCAGTTTTGTGTTTCCCTAGTGTCCCCACATTTCTTTCTGTGTAGTTCCACATATTTTGAAACTGTTCTTTCCTCGTTATTAATGAGGATTTAATAAAATATTAATTAAAAAAAAGAAAAACAAAAAAGTCATGGTTGGGTTTGAACCGGCAATCTAATGGATGCAAACCCTGCACTCTATAAACAGAGCTAGACAAGCACAGATACTTTAACAACCGATCTGACAAAAATCTTATGAAACACCTTGTGCTCATGTAGTCCAGGCTCAGACAATGTGTGGGTCATTTCCCCGTTTTTAGTGAGGGTGGGGCCATAGGCGCCGATTCAGGTTCTTCCCAGTAGGTACTGAGTCACAAATAAAAAGAAAAAAAAAGAAGTCACTGTGGGGTTTGAACCGGCAATCTAATGGATGGGAACCCTACACTGTACTAACGGAGCTATACAAGCTTAAGCAACAACACTGCGGATTTTATATTAATCTTATGAAACAGTTACACTTGTGTGTTCACAGAAAACGAAATTACAGTTCAGGCAATATTTATTGAAACATTTTGTAATTAGGGCTAATTCCCTGGGCGCCCAAAGATCTGAGAAGGTGCTCCAGCCCCACAAAAGTCTCGATAGATGACGGAATATTTTGGTGACACCAAAATAGTACGAGGAATACACGGGAGACGGACAGGAAACGGCCTATCTGAACTTCCTGTGATTGTACTTTCCAAAAAAACTGATTTTGGAGCCAAAAACGTTCAAATTAAAGCTTCTTCCTGTAACAGAGGGGTAGTAAAACTATGTAGGAGTCTAAAAGTGCGGCTTTTGTGAATAAAGGGGGAATTTGGGAAAAATGGACGATTTTCAGGAGAAACTCTGACAGAGGCCATCATGCTGCCAGAATAAGAACTCTGGCTATTTTCACGGAGGATGGGCGGGCCACTTACAAGCCACTTACAAGCCATCTTAAGCCAGCAGGTGGCGCTGTTGGGCCACTTTGCAAGGGCATAATAAGTGGAGTGGTTGCCTTGACCCCCACATATTATACATCTTCGGAAAGCTCTGAGTGAGGCGCATGTGACTGACAGATGTCTAGATGCACTGTGCCAAGTATGATTTGATTTAGCTGAAAAACCAGGGACTAGTTTGTTAAAACATAAGTTGAGTCCAGCCGGTTTTCCAATTGCAAGTCAAAATGGCCGACTCCCTGTGTGTCCGGGCGTGGCGCTCCAATGGAGTTTTTGGTTTGTCCTGATGTGCCCTTTCACTGTACCCAAGGATTTGGGCCTACGCCCAAAAACGCATGTTCTTTTTGAATGGGGTCAACTTTGAGGGGGCGCTGTGGAGCCATTTTGTTTTGGGCGTGCGCATGTCGCCCACTGACACGCAATTTTCGCCGACTCTGATCACTGTGCCAATTTCTGCGTGTACTTTTGCACGGGAAGGCACTGAAAAACAGGATCTTAGAGGGCGAATAATAATAATAACAAGAAACCGGGGGAGAACAAAAGTCCCTTACCAGGACTTCGTCCTGGCTCGGGCCTAATTACCAGGACTTCGTCCTGGCTCGGGCCTAATTACCAGGACTTCGTCCTGGCTCGGGCCTAATTAAAGTGATTGTTAATGGCTGAGCTGTTGATAATCTGCAGATGTGCAGTGGCTCAATCTAAATAACAGTTAACAAATCTTTTCACACAAATGGGAAATGGGATTTGAATAATGAGAGAGCTTTGATGGGATGAGGGTGCTACCATGGATGGATATTGTCCCAACATGGATCGTGGATCAAGTGGCACGGTGGCACAGCGGTTAGCACTCGTGCTTCACAGCTAGAAGGTCCCTGGTTTGATTCCCACCTGGACGGGGCCTGCATTAGCCTGGCTTCACATCTGGAGATGGGTCCCCAAGCGCCGACCTACCTAGGCTGGCTGGCCACTACTCCTACAGGTTGCTCCATGTGGCACTGAGGATGGGTCAAATGCAGAGAATTTATTCACCTATGGGGGATTAATAAAGTATGGGTTAATTTACATGCTCATATCAAAGGTGGGTAGTACTCAGTTACATTTACCCAAGTACATGTATTTGACATATAAAATAGATGTATTTTGTGTTTCATGAACTTTATTCTTCAGAAAAAATATTTTTGTATATTTCTCTGTCATTTCCTTTGGACTTTTACATAATTTCATGTTTTATCTCTCATAATCTCGGCCACTACTGAATCGTAAATCAAACTTTTACGCACAAACACAACTCAGTACCAGTACTCACAGTTCTCAAGTAGCATTTTCCGCAGATACTTTTTTAATCTTACTTAATCACTACTTTTTCTTCTTCTGGAGTAAAATTATTTCAAAGTAAAGTTACTCTTACTTAAGGTGTATTATGCAACATTTTATGTGGAAAAAAAGTGGATATTTGTGTGTATTTGATGTAGTGACCCAGCGGTTGTATGAGTGGTCAGCATCGCGCCTTTACTTTCTGTCACAGTTCCGTCACACACAACTATCAACTTTTTTTTCCACATACAAAGTTGCATGATGCCCCTTTAATATAAATAAGTTAAAAAAAAAAAACACCTCTGCTCATGGTATATGTCTATGGGTATGGTATTGGATGTAAAATACTTTATCTGTGGTACAACTTTAGAACCAACATCCCCCTCTAGCGGTCATCTTTGGCTTCTTCAGTGCAGAAGACCGAGACAGGTTTTACATTGTAAACACCTAAACTGTATGAGGTGTTGAAAATATGTTCGTCTCACCACAATAATCTAGCCCGGCTGACGCCAGACTGCTGTTTGCGCTCGAATCATTTCGAACCGCGCAGTAAATATCACTTGTAATCTTAGTCTGGCGTTAGCAAGGCGAACAATAATCCACATTTCTTAGAGCATTTTAACCAGGTAATTGTTCATATGTAATCTTTGTGCTGCTAAAATATTAGGGGAGAAATGTACATATCATTATAGAACCAGCTCATTGGTTCTGAGCGCGAGATATTTACATGTGCTCAACCATTGGTCAAAAGCGCGCGCCAAATGTCACGTGGTACATCTTTTCGCGCGAAAGGGCTCTCTGTTGTCAGGAACTGAGCGTGTGTCGGAGCGGTGTGGAGTATCGCTGCGTTTCGTTCTCTTTTTCTGCCTTTTGAAACCTACCTGGACATATCGCCGACATGGATGTAGCCACAGCCACCGCCGAGACTGCCGCAGAGCTTGTGAAGGACGAGTTGGCGGAAAAATGTCAGAAGTTATTCCAGGCTTTCCTTGAAGAGTAAGTACCTTCTGTTGTTACTGTGTCTGTCCATGCATATATTTGTCTGTAAAAATAAATGTATCGTAATAAACTCTGTAAGCCATAGCATTATTATTCAGGGACTACGGTGTACTTAGCTGTTTTCTGTTGCAGGTATCAGAGCGTGGACGGAGAGACGAAGTATGTCCGTGAGGCTGAGGAGCTCATCCGGCCTGAGAGGAACACGCTGCTGGTGAGCTTCACGGATCTGGAGGGTTTCAACCAAGAGTTGGCCACCACCATTCAGGAAGAATACTACAGGTGAGCCGCATTGCCAACTTGCAAGTCCTTTCTTATACCCTGATGTACATAAAAATAGCAACAACTTTAATCCATTGCCCACCTAATGATGTACTTCACTCATAGACCATATCATTTGGTCTAGAATCAGCTGCGCCTATGCTAGTACACACAAACCCATTACTTTCCCCCCCCTCTGTTACAGGGTGTACCCTTTCCTGTGTCGTGCAGTCCGTAATGTTGCTCGGGATCACGGAAACGTCCCCCTCAACAAGGAGTTTTATGTTGCCATCCAGGACCTGCCAACCCGACACAAGTAAGAAGCGTTTTTACATTTTTACTGTTCAGAATTGACCCGCCACCCCTACCTTTATCTGAATTTTCTCTGTAATTGTAGGATCCGTGAGCTGTCTTCTATGCGCATTGGCTCCTTGGTGAGGATCAGTGGGCAGGTTGTGAGGACTCATCCAGTGCACCCTGAACTGGTATGACGCACTTATAAGAAATACCACTGGCTCTACTCTAGATGGGTTACAGTGCTTCTCGAAAGTACTAATACACCTTGAACTTTTGCACATTTTGTCATGTTTACAACCATAAACATAAAGATTTTATTTTAAATTTTTACTGAAAGTTCACACACAAGTAACAGACAACCGAGAAGTGAAAGCAAAATGATACATGATTCTGTTATTTTTCAAAAAATAGAAAAGTGAAAAGTGGGGCGTGCATAAGTATTCATACAGCATTTTTTGGAGTGCATTAAATTGCCTTTATAACGTTCCTAATGACTGCAGAATGTTCACACCTTGCCCTAACCATTAAATAGAGGCCACCTGTACGTGATCTACTCTCAGTATAATTCCAGCTGTTCTGTGAGGGCCTCAGAGCTATGGTCAGAGTCTATTGGTCACTAAACCACATCATGAAGGCTAAGGAGCACACCAGAGAGGTCAGGGATAAAGCTGTGGAGAAGTTTAAAGCAGCGTTAAGTTATACAAAGATTTCCCAAGATTTGAACATCTCATGGAGCGCTGTTCAATCCATCATTCAGAAATGGAAAGAGTATAGCACCACTGCAAACTTACCAAGACACGGCCGTTCACGTAAACTAACAGACCAAACAAGGAGAGCACTGGTAAGAAATGCAACCAAGTGCCCCAAGATAACTCTGGAGGAGCTGCGACGTACTGCCGCTGAGCTGGGGGAATCTGTACATGGGACAACTATAAGTCGTACTCTACACAAATCTGGCCTTCATGGACGAGTGGCAAGAAGAAAGCCATTATTGAAAGGAGGCCATAAGAAATCCCGTTTGCTAGAAGTCATATGGAGGACACAGCTACCATGTGGAAGAAGGTGCTTTGGTCAGATTTTTGGCCCAAATGCAAAACGTTATGTATGGCACAAACCTAACACTTCTCATCGTCCTGAGTGCACCATCCCCAGTGTCAAATATGGTGGGGAAGCATCATGCTATGGGGCTGCTTTTCCTCAGCGGGGACTGGGAAGATTGTAAGAATAGTTGGGAAGATGGATGGAGCCAAATACAGGGAAATTTTGGAGGAAAACCTGCTGGAGTCAGCAAGAGAATTGAGGCTGGGGCGGAGATTCCCCTTCCAGCAGGACAATGACCCTAAACACAAAGCTAAATCTACAATGGAATGGTTTAAAAACAAACATATTAATGTGTTAGAATGGCCCAGTCAAAGTCCTGACCTAAATCCTATTGAAAATCTGTGGAAAGACCTGAAAACTGCTGTTCACAAACGCTCTCCTTCTAATTTGACAGAGCTTGAGTTGTTTTGTAAAGAGGAATGGGCTAAAATGTCAGTCTCTAGATGTGCAAATCTTGTACAGTCATACCCCAGAAGACTTGCTGCTGTTATTGCAGCAAAAGAGGGTTCCACAAAGTATTAATTCATGCTGTATACATACTTGTGCATGCCCCACTTTTCTATTTTTTGAAAAATAACAGAATCATGTATCCTTTTGCTTTCACTTCACAGTTGTTACTTGTGTGTGAACTTTCAGTAAAAAATTCCAAATAAAATCTTTGTTTATGGTTGTAAATATGACAAAGTGCAAAAGTTCAAGGTGTATTCGTACTTTCGAGAGGCACTGTATGTGCATTTTGTCTAATACTAACCATGGGATTAACTGTAAATTATACTATTTTAAAGGTGAGCGGGACATTTATTTGCATGGACTGCCAGGCTGTGGTTAAAGATGTCCCACAGCAGTTTAAATACTCCCCACCTACAATCTGCAGAAACCCTGTCTGCAGCAACCGAGCACGTTTCCACCTCGACACGCACAAGTCTAAGTTTGTTGATTTCCAGAAGGTACAATCGGTTACTTCTAAATAATACAAGAATCTTGTATTGTCTAAAATGACCATGCATTTTTGGCGGTCAGGTCCGTATTCAGGAGACTCAGGCGGAACTGCCCCGTGGTTCTATCCCCCGCTCCCTGGAGATTGTTTTGAGGGCTGAGGCGGTGGAGACTGCACAGGCTGGAGACCGCTGCGACTTCACCGGAACCCTCATTGTTGTGCCAGATGTTTCACAGCTTAACACGCCAGGTACATATTCAATTCAGTGTATAATTATAAGATGTCTAATGTGATAAACGGAAAGGGATGTTGGATACATTTTTTTTTAAGTACACCTTAAACTCAATGTGCAAAATGAAAAGACAAATACCTATGTACACAAGTAATGCACTGTCCTCTCTGGGTGGATTTTAATAATGCCTTGTACAATATGACTTGTCCAGGGGTTCGTGCAGAGACCAGCAACCGAAGAGCTGGAGGACGTCAGGGCTTTGAAGCAGAGGGTTTGAGGGGACTAAAGGCTCTGGGAGTGAGGGAGCTGTCTTATAGACTGGCCTTCCTTGCCTGCAACGTGGCACCAACAAACCCTCGTGTAAGTTGCATAGTTGGATTTAATGTTTTTTGTTTTCTCATGATTTTTCTAATTTATGGGTTTCCAACTAATGTTTTTGATAGTTTGGAGGCAAGGAGTTGCGTGAGGAGGAGCAGACTGCTGAAAGTATCAAGAGTCAGATGACTGAGAAAGAGTGGGAGAAAGTGTTTGAAATGAGCCAAGACAAGAACCTCTACCACAACCTGTGCACCAGTCTGTTCCCCACTATTCATGGTGGGTAAATCCACATTTTCTTACATTTACAGAATTAAAGAGGTTAATAGATAATGCTGTGATGTTTGTGCAGGTAACGATGAGGTTAAGCGAGGGGTCCTGCTCATGCTCTTTGGGGGTGTTCCTAAAACAACCATGGAGGGTACATCACTGAGAGGAGACATCAACGTTTGCATTGTCGGAGACCCAAGTACTGCAAAAAGCCAGTTCCTAAAGTATGTAGAAAATCAGCCATTTTATTTGTAGTGCTCCAATCTTTGCTGTGGTGGTGATATATTTTCTGGGTCCAGGCATGTGGAGGAGTTCAGTCCCCGAGCTGTGTACACCAGTGGTAAAGCCAGCACTGCAGCTGGTCTGACAGCTGCCGTGGTCAGAGATGAAGAGTCGCACGAGTTTGTGATTGAGGCTGGAGCCCTGATGTTGGCAGACAATGTGAGTGGCGCCACTTTGATCATTCACATGGAATATGCACATGACGGGTGGAAATAAATGCTACTTATTACTGTTTTCTTAAGGGGGTGTGCTGCATTGATGAGTTTGACAAAATGGACTTGAAAGATCAGGTTGCCATCCATGAAGCCATGGAACAGCAGACCATCAGCATCACAAAAGCAGGAGTCAAGGTATTGCATTTGTGTGTACTAATTGTAAAACAAAAATGTTTCATCTTAAAAACAAAATTACTCTCTTCACAGGCCACACTTAATGCCCGTACGTCCATTTTGGCCGCAGCGAACCCAGTCAGTGGACGCTACGACCGCAGCAAGAGTCTAAAGCAGAATGTTAATCTAACGGCACCCATCATGAGCCGCTTTGACCTGTTCTTCATCCTGGTTGATGACTGTAATGAGGTACAGTTTGTCTGGGTTAGTGCAGTTCAGTTTTTGATTTGAAATGAAATGCATGTATTATGTTAATGCATTAGGTGACAGATTATGCCATTGCGCGACGCATCGTGGACTTGCACTCTCGTGTGGAGGAGTCCGTGGACAGACTCTATTCTCTGGATGAAATCCGCAGATATCTGCTATTTGCTCGCCAGTTCAAACCAAAGGTATGCGCCTTTTTCCTGATTATCTTTTTAGTGTATTTTAGTTTAAACGTTCTAACACTGCTTCTGTAGATCTCCAGTGAATCCGAGGAGTTCATTGTGGAGCAGTACAAGCGCCTGCGGCAGCGGGATGGCTCTGGGGGTGTGACCAAATCAGCCTGGAGGATCACAGTTCGGCAACTGGAGAGCATGATCCGCCTGTCAGAGTCCATGGCCCGCATGCACTGCTGTGATGAGGTATCACTTCAGAATACAAATTCAACTACTACATTTATAAATGTTACTCAATACATGTACTTTGTTCCTAGGTTCAGCCCAAACATGTAAAGGAAGCTTTCCGTCTCCTGAACAAGTCCATCATTCGAGTTGAGACGCCTGACATCAACCTGGAGCAGGAAGATCAGATGGAGGAGGAAGAGCAGCGTGAAGAAGGTACACACATTTCAGCTAATAAGAACCATTTTATTTCTTTTGGATCCGCTTAAGTTTCTTTTAAACTATTCTCACAGGGAACGTCCCTAATGGAGTGAATGGTGTAAACGGCATCAATGGCCACGATGAAGTGAATGGGGTCAACGGTCACGTGAATGGAGTGAACAGCAACACAGAGAGCCAGGTCAAACCCTCGCTCCGTCTGTCCTTCGCTGAGTACAGGCGCATCTCCAACCTCCTCGTTCTGCACCTGCGTAAAGCTGAAGAAGGTGAGGCTCTAACAATATGCTGCTGATGTGTAAACGGTCACATTTTTACAACTATTTAATTATTTTAAACTCCAGTTGAGGAAGAGGAGGAGCTGAAGAAGAGTGCTGTTGTGAACTGGTATTTGAAGGAGATCGAAGCAGATATCGAGTCAGAAGAGGATCTGATAAATAAAAAGGCACTTGTAGACAAAGTCATACACAGGCTTGTTCATTATGTAAGTGTTTACTTTTGATTTTCTGTTATCTAAACCTTCAGATCAGTTTGTGTTTACAAAGTTCACTCAATCTCTTTTCCCAGGATCACATTCTTATTGAGCTGTCACAAGCCGGACTGAAGGGGTCAGAGCCTGCGAGCACAGAGGAAGAGGCAGTGTTGGTTGTAAACCCGAACTACATCCTTGAAGATTAAACTCTTCTGAAAACTATGTTGCAATATGGATATACTTTTGTAACTTCATATGGGTTTCAAATGGTTTTATGTAAAGAATACGTAACTGTAGCATTTAAGATTTGAATGAGTAAATCCTTCACTGTCAAATATTCTGCAGACTTGTAAATATGTTGTCTTTTCTACAGTTTTGCTTAATCCTGTATAGGCCTTTGAGGCTTTATAATAAACAATTGTTTGCTCCTTTGGGTCATGAATTGCAGCTTTTCCTTTGACAAAATAAAATGGCTTGCTTCTTTATTGAGAACTTGTCATACGTAGTAATTATCGCTATGTGGCAGTGTTTTTCAAAACATTGTGACTGCGCATGTGCCTGAAATGCTTCAACATGGCGGCCTTTACGACAGCAGCAGCTACACGGATATTACGGAAAGGTAAATTTGATAACGAGGTCGCCGTTCAATGTCAGAAATACCTTCATTAATATTTGCGACACCCTTAGCTGTTTCTTTCAATCACAGCCACATTGTCAGCTATTTGTCGGATTCTATTTATCTTTGACAGTTGCACAAATTACTACAATGTTATTTAATCGGTTAAAAGGCCGACCAATTGCAAACTGAGTTTAGGTTTAACCCCGTTATAATATTCTCTTGTAAAACCTGACGTTTTTTGTTTATTTCATACATAGTCCGAGTAATCCTGCATATTTACTAGCCTGGTGGGACCAGAATGATTCCCCTCTGTATTGTTGTATACAGCGGTGAGTCTGGATTTTTCCAGGCTACATATTTACGATTTCTTTGAGATCTTAAAACACTACCACCTGTTAACCATCTGCTGATGTCATGAGGCTTTCCCCTTTGCTTTTACTGTGTAGAAAGCTTCACGTGACTTCATTTCATTTCAGCAGTCAAATTGCCTCCACTATAAATCAAGCATTGCATGCGACTGTTTGCTTTTAAACTACAATGTCTCTGAGCCTGCAAAACATGAGATTTTTTTCCATTTATTTCAGGCAATGGCACAGAAAGTACAAAGTAGACAAAACATAGTTAAGTCATTTGTGCAAAAAAGGAATATACAGTATGTAAACATGACAATCCATTTCTACCTGAAAGGGAGTGGGCAGAAGATAATTTATTTAATCCCACCCCCAGTTCCCAATTCAGTTCATTCAGTTTAACTGTTACTTTGTTCAAGGATTATTATACAAATGTTATATCATGGTGGCGTTACCACTGGTAACAATTATTACATTATAACAAAACGTATACCAACAATGTAAGGAGAATGAACAATACCAATGGACAATATACCAACGATGGTAAGGAAACATTAAGCACTTGTTTACACTATGAGACAACAGCAATTTAAATTAAAGACCCCCATCTCTATATTTTGACCAGACCCAGAGATGTAGAATTGTATTCTCAAACCTAAATGACACAGGACAAAGGGACGTGCACAGGCACTAATCTCCCTCCAAACTGTGAGACATTTCATTTCATCAAGCATGTTCTCTATTCTTTCCAGGTGTGCATCTTACTCCTGTACGATGCCTACTCATTCACTGTGCCCAGCCCCACGTCCAGTTTTCCCGGCCGGCAGCTGCTCAATCCCGGCCTCTGTATCTGTCCCCTGTGTCTTCCATGTGCAGCTCCAGACCTGCTCAACAGAAGGCCCCCCTAAACAGGACCCTAAAGCCACTGTGGAGGAGGAAGACGAGGAAGAGGAGGAGGGGCCAGAGTATATCCCAAAGAGGAAAGCAAAGAATCCAATGATGAAGATTGGATATGCATGGTTAGTATCACTAAGTCACATTTGTTTCAGTTGTCACCTAGTCAATCTGACGCTGAATGAATGAAACTTGCTCTGAGCTCCAGAAAAAATTCCCAAAGGTGCAACAGAGTTTGAAAAGGGTGCAGAGATTCTCGTCATTAAATTACATTGTGAGGCAACTAAAACTGAGGGTTCACCATTTTAAGATGAGGTGGGAATGCACCCTTTTGCACCCCTGTAGAACCGGGCCTGCTCTGGGCATTCAGTGCAGTCGCATCTGCCAACAGATAAAAAACACAATAGTGCAAAATGCTATAAAATTTGCAGATGCAAGTAAGTAATGCTGTGAATAAAGTGCTAAAATTGTTCAGGAAGAACATGTTTTACTGTTTAATTATTTAATGATTAACCCAAAGACTATTGCTTGTATCTTAATCATCTCATTGTTCTTATGCCTTTAATAACTTATATCCTAGTTTACATTACATCAGCCAAAGACTTACTTTGGAAAAAGTGGCCTTGGACAAAACTTGGACTGAATCCAATCGCACCTAGGGCTAAAATATAATTAAACTATGACTTAAGTAGTTTAATCTAAACTGAACTTAAGAAAAGAAACCCTTAAGTAGATAAAGGCTGGCCTGGTATGATAAGCAACCTCTGAGACTATATCAACCAATGTTAGGCCTATCTACCATTTTGTAGAACGGCCACTACATGTTCTTGTCTGTCAACTGACTACATATCACCACCACTAACCAAGAAAAGCTAGGAATTATTGTCAATGGGCTGACTCTTCAATGAATGATGGGAAATAAGTCTAAATTTGCCAGGTCAACATGCTCAGCGTCTCCAAGCTAATTAAGTCTGAACCATAGACTGTTAAAGAAAAAAGAAAAGTCTGAACATAACAGCTGTGTGCATTAAACAGTATTTTTAACTACTATTATGCATTATGCCACTGCAGGATGATTGGTCTGCCAACAGGAATCCTCACCTTTATTTTGGCAAAGAGACAAGTGGATAAGAACAGACTGAAGCAGCTGAAGATCAGACGGAGGATGAAACAGTCAAATGAAGGAGAATTTGACAGGAGTCGGTACCAGCGGTACACTGGAACCTAAGCTGGACTGATAAAGGACTATGTATAATGTAAATATTGTGCAGTAATGAAATATGATAGTCTAAATAAACATCTTTATTTGTTATGAACATGCAATCTATGCCATTAGTGTTTGTATGTACACAAAGAATTTATTGCAGAATTTATTTAATACAGAAAAAAGGCTAATGCTGATTTTAAAAAAAGAAAATGGAACAAAATTATGAACAGAACTATTAACAATGTCAATGACAACATAGAACAACCATACAACTGTATGGTTGTTGAAACATAAAATGTGAATACATAAACAGCAGCAATACTGTGCCAACAGCAGTCAGATAAAGACACAATCCTTCCGAAGACTTCCATTTACATTAAACAGAACTAATTTACAGTCAGCCGCTACATGAAACTACAAAGCTAAGCTATAGATGATACAAATCTGCTGCAGTTTTACAAATGTGTGGTCGTATAGTCACTACTAGAGGAAAGGTTAGACAAGATGATCTCTTATTATTGAGACTTGATTGATTATAAATCCCTTAAAGGGATACTTCGGGATTTTTGACATAGGGCCTCATTTCCTAGTTATCCAGAGTGTTGTTGATGTCTGGAGATATTTTTTCTTAAATTCATGCAATTCTTATATTTGAAGAGTCTAGTTGCGCTAGAGCAAGGCTAAAGCATTTCTATGGTAAACGCTAGCCCGCATTAAAAAAACAGTCTGGCGCACTCCACAGTGCACCTGAGGTAAATCACTTATAACGCCAGGCTAACGATATAAATGTCTGTGTTAATAGGTTAATTTTAACCATTTTGCATTTAAAATAACTTATATTTGAGCGGCATTAGCTTCGTGGCTGTAAGCTAAGGCAGCGGCAGAGTGATCTGCGAGAAAATAGTCCCTCAAAATGCGGTAATTCATGTGATACATGGTCAGTTTTATTAAAAAAATTATTCTATTAACACAGACATTTATATGGTTAGTCTGGTGTTATAAGTGATTTACCTCAGGTGCACTGTGGAGTGAGTCAGACTGTTTTTTAATGCGGGCTAGCGTTTACCATAGAAATGCTTTAGCCTTGCTCTAGGCTAGCACAACTAGACTCTTCAAATATAAGAACTGCATGAATTTAAGAAAAAAAATCTCCAGACATTAACAACGCTCTGGATAACTAGGAAATGAGGCCCAATGTCAAAAATCCCGAAGTATCCCTTTAAAGTGGAATGGTTTGGAAGCGGCAACAGATCTGTAACAGTAGCACATTTTTATCGGTTCGAGGAGCCAATAATTTGCAGCAGGAAAAGGAAGATCTGGATGACGTCGACATAGATGGAGAGGGCACCAAAAATATACTCATCTGGGCCAATGGAGTACTTCCTGTTTCCAATCAGCATCTGAGTGTCGTACGCCAAGAACTGTAAGACAAAACAAGATGTGGATACACCGTTCAAATCAGTTTGTTTTTGTGACAAAAACTGAGTAAATACATTAAATACATACCATAGTGAAAACAATAGCTCCAATGGCGGCGTAGAGCATGTGTAGCCAATAGATCTGATGGAGAGAGGGTAACGTAAGCACAGATTTCAGCCTGACGTATGCTCGGTCTTTAAATGTCTATTGCAAGCACTTACATATTTAAAGGACAGGACAATGACAGAAATGATGCTGGTCACAAACATAACAATCCCAAGGACACAGAACAAGCCTCGGCACTTGGTGAAGTCAACCTTAAAGAGAAACCACAGCTAAATACATCCATATGACCTCAACATGCACTTCACCTGTTTGATAAAATATACAGGCATTTTTGTACCTTGGTCTGGAAACAGAAGACTGTGACCGAGATGCAGACCAGAGCGGTGATGCCCAGAGCCAGGAACACAGCTTTTGTGCTATAGAAACTGAAAGGCACACAGGTAAATCATTATGTATGTCAAATTTCTTTGGTTGAGGCTCATCCTTTAAATGTTTTACCTGGAAATGGTTCCAGTCATGTAGGACAAGGCCAGAGTCTATAAATAGAAAAATAGTAAGAAAACCAGCAACAGGTAAAGTCATTATAACAAATGACATGAAAACTTTCTAATCGGTTTGTTAAATGTCTGGAGTTGAAAAAAAAGGAAAGCACTAACAAAGATCGAAAGCAGAATGAAGTTCCATGGATGCTTCCTCCTAAGAAGACAGGCAGTTGAGTTGTCAATATAGACTGTAATATAATAGCAATTATTGTTAACGGTCATGAGTAAGTGCTGATCAATAGCTCACCTGGGACCTGTGCAGCAGACCAGCACCATGTGGATGACGAAGTACACAGCACTGCAGACAGAAGCTCATGAGTTATAGTATGAATGAAAACCATTTGATTTTAAAAATACCACAAAAGAATGTCCTACTATGAAGCCCAGTAGAGCGCTTGGTTTTCCTGGACAAACCTTCTGACAGGTTCCCTTAAAAAAAGAAACAAATCACGTAAAACACCTGTAAAGATTATAAAACACAATCGTTCAATCATTCTCCAGACACTCACACAAACGTGAAAACGGCCACAATGCTAGTGGTGACCAGGAGCTGTGCGGCCAGAATCATATAGACCTGAAAATAGAACATTACAGATTAGTAATATTTTGTAACTGTATGGTGACGCCATTGACCGTGTGCAGGAGCAAAAAGAAAACATTTTTAATTGCCAAAAGAAATAACAAATGTATAAACCCTTCTCTGCCTAAAGAACATATTTTGAAGTGTAGTTTGCCGGATCCTTTTACAAATCACTTTTGACATGGAAAGTTAGCTTTTGTTTTCTTTTCAATTTTATTAAGTGCATATTTTAATCTCCTACTAAGAAAATACATTGAAAAATCAGAACAGCCAGGGTGAAATGTATTTCAGTTCAATGGTAAATGTTATTTGTAAAGTTAAATGCAGTGTATGATAACGTATTCTGTAAGGTTGATGATTTTTTACTGGAAACTATACTATAAGTGGGGTTGAGTGCTGGGGAAGTTGTTTAAATATTGAATGTACACCAAGAACTGTGGACGGAAACTAGCCATTTAGCAACAATATGGAGCACTACATCCCTGTCTGTATGAACTTAATCTCTCTGTGCTTTGTCCCTTAAATGAAGACTTAAGTAAGTTTAGAGCAAAGTCATATTTCACTTTACCTTTCTGATGAAAGTATGTCGAAGGCTTACAGTATCAAATCCGCCGCTTGCTGCAAACCCATCATCTGCTCCAGAACAAAGATATTAAAGTTGATTTGAGTCAAAATAAAGACTCGAGTTTATCCTCAAAAGCTTATCTGCAAGATGACCTTACCGTGACCAGACTCTAAAACATCTTCAGGGATGGTGTGTGGCATTACTGGAGGCATGGGAGGCATGGGAGGCATACCGCTGGCATGAGGTTGTCCTGGGAAAGAGCCCCCCGGCCCCGGGAACATATGAGCATTCGGGCCAGGAGGGTAAGGAGCATTGGGCTGTGGCCCACCGTAGGATGGGAATCCATAAGGTGGGGGTGGAGGGTAATTCCCCCCTTGAGGATAGAGCGGCTTGTTTGGATCATCATACGCTGGAGGATAGCTGGACATGACCTGTGAAGAGGCAACATCAGGGTGAACTAGAAGCCCATTGCTGAAGTATGTTGCTATTCCCCAAAATGCATTGCGTTAAAAACTGTAGTCATTTTAAATAATCCAACAGATGAATTTGGGAAAAATAGAGCGTCAACTCATGATGAATCATGTTTCTGTTGAGGTTAATCCTGAGCTGTGTAATCACAGTCAAGTTTAGGGAAAGACACACCAACACAACAGCTTGTGAGCCGACTCCACCTAGTAATGCATTACATCATAGAGTTCTTCTAGTAACAGGGCAGTAATGCTTTACGGAAAAACTGCTTCAGATTCTTGTACAGTGGGGGAAGTTGCCTTCGTGACGCAGAATATGTAAAACCAGTAAAGACAGTTCTTACAAAACCACTGTCACAAGTCACTGTCACGTGATTACCAGTGGGGTGGTTTGTTGTGACTTTGTGTTCCATAAGTCAGCCATAGAAATGGAAACATCAGAAACAAGTTTTATCGTAAAAACAACGTCGAATATCTTAATTACATCGTTACATCTTAAATTATTACATAAAGAGTTCACACCAGTCACAAAGCAAGATGAGTACCAAAACAACGTTGACATACCAGCACACGGACCATTTGTTAGCCAATCTTTATCAGTATGAGAAAAAGAATAAGCATTATTGTTTAGAGTTGAGTAGGACGCCGAAAACTTTCTGCTCGAACTTTGGTCTGTATGGCCTCTAACAAAAAAGCCCTTTCAGGTGAGTCGAGCACCTCCACGCGTCAGCAGCGCGTGAACAAGACAAACTGTTTTCAACGTTTGAGCTGTATAAAACATAAATTAGGGGTACTTAAAGTTTACTGCCTTGTTTGGAACATCTTTACCCACTTTCGACCATTAAATGACAAATGAAGATTCACTTACCACTTACAATCGTCTCCAAATCGTAATTCCCAGAGGGCTACTTTAACTCGGGCTGTTAGCCACTCTCGAAGTTACAGAACGCCTTAAAACTATAATTTCAAGTAAATATATAAATTGTATCCTTATCTTTGAGTGTTTTTAGGCTGTTTCGGCTTGTGAAACTCCGTCAATGGGCTGAGCAGTCAGTCAGATGTCAACGCAAACGGAGAAGAGCGTTTCCTGGAAAAGCGGTCAACAGGGTGGAGTTCAGAGGAATCCGACTGCTGCAGCTGTTGTGCTCTTTGCTAACAGGCCTTTTCCATTGATAGAAGCTGGCGCTAGGTGGCGACAAACGCAACATTCGGATGCACTGCCAGCCGTCATTAAAAGTCAAAAGAAGAAGAAGAAGAGCCTGGGGCGGATGATCTGGAGCGGATAGTTGATAGATAAATCCTAGATAGATCCATGGACTCGATGGGATTTAAAAGCACAAAAACACATAATTTGTAGTAATACTAGTTTACGGTTTACGTTTTACGACAAATCACTCCAATCTTTCCTGTAGGTCAGTGACTTGGTGGTTATGATTTTTTTGTGAAGTCTTGCCTTCCTGGATCTCAGCAACTAATCAGTCTAGTATCCTCCCGTGTCGACCAATGAGACGAGCTTTTCCTGTTAACCAGCCTGTCAGGTCCAATCAAAAGGAGAGGAGGAACAGGAGCTTGATCATTTACTTTTGAAAATTCAGTTCCTCTCCTCATTTTACAAACAAAGAAGGACGTTCTGGTTAAAGAGGGGAGGAATTTGATTGTTTACTTTCAAATTTCACTCTAGCGCTCCTCACTTAGCAAACTTACGGACTATCACTTTAAGCTAGCGAGCGTTTCACCAACTCTCCGCTCACCTTATTATTGAAGTTCATTAGCCAAATGTATGTCTTCATCGTTAGTTGAACGTTAGTCTAAAAGTGCAAGCTTGGGTGAAAAGCTAAAAAGGTTTTTTTGTTACCGTGGAAAATGGGGCGGGTCACATTGTTTTCAAATGCGTCATCATTTACTGAGAAACAAATCTTTGTATACAAACTAACAAAGCAAAAATGGTCTCAACTTATATAGCGCTTTTCTACCTTCATCTGGACCAAAGTACTTTACAGCAAGGAACCAGTCACACATTCACTCTCACTCATACACCAATGTACGCAGACACTGGAGGCAAGGTGGGTTTAGTGTCTTGCCCAAGGATGCAACAACAGTATGCATCATCAGGAGCTGGGATTCGAACCCCTCACTTTCCGATTATGTGACGACCCGCTCTACCAGCTGCGCTACTATTTTAAAACATTTGTTCACATAATTGTTCTGCTAAATTGGCTATAAGGGTAAATCTATATAATAAATGCTGGTATTAGTAATAGGATGGTTGTGCTTTTTAAAGTCAAAATGACTGACTCAAAATCACACACTACATTGTCATACAATTTTATTGCCATGAATTAGAAAAATACACCATTTTCTTTTGGGTTTTAAGAGATCAAAATGTAATGTGTCTATTAAAGGCAGGCGATTAATTTCCTCACTCATATCGCAGAACGACTTTCTTTGTGAGAGTGTATTTGGGCTCTGGTATCTGTTTGTATTTCAAATACACGCCTTTGCTGACATTCCTGTTAACTCTTGTTAAAACGGTGAGGAGATCATCCATCTTATTGCTGCGAGAAAGAAAAACAGTGGAGAAATATCAAAAGTGTTAGCAATTCTCCAAAAACATTGTGTAAAGTACAAAATCTAAGCAATGCCTTTACCTTTGTGCTGATTCATTGAGTTGTTTGCACAGCTCTTGGATGTAAATGGACCCTCTTTTGGTGTCTCTAAAGGACTTGTATTCTGGGACAGTGGCCATGCCAAGCAGAAAGTCAGCATCCCAAGGAACAGTCTCTCCTTGCACTGCACCAGCATCCTCCTCCAAATGTTGTGGTTCTTTGACTTCTTCTGGCTTTGGAATGTAGGGCAGAGATCCCCCTTGGCAGCCAGACCCCTGACAAGCTTGAATGAAGAACAACTTGGGCTTTCCAGCCAATGACGGCGCATTGAGACTAGTAAAGGGCTGGGTGAGGTCTCGCAGAGAAACCTGAACATCATCTGAGCCATAGACGCAGTCTTTTAGTCCATGAGACAGAACACAAACCACCTAAAGCCAATTAATCGGTGATCATTAAAATTGTATAGGCAGTTTGAATTTGTATTTTAGTTTAGTGTAAAACATTTATTATACAAAGTATCACCATACCAAGGCGTCTTCATTGTTGAAATTCCTCCTGCCCTTCTCTACTAATAGCCTCTTCATTTCAGCACTCTCTAGGTTTTTGTGCATTTCAACAGTGAAACCAAGAGAGGTAAATGTTTCTCGAAGAGCTCCTTTGGTACCATAGAAAATACTATATTTATTCATCCATGCATATGTATGAATTTGCTTTTAAAAAACACATTACATACTTTCATCCTCATGGCTTCCATTTCTTCTGCGACTCTGTTTAAAGTCCTCGATATTGATGACCACACACAGACCGTGGGGCTTATGAGTGAAAGAGTAGAAATCCGTCTAAACTCAACCACATGATAATGGTAAGAATACAGTCTTCTTCACAAATCAAGATCAAGATTAAGAATTGCAATATGCGTTATAAAATTGCTCATGCACTTACTTCATCAACTGAAGAGGGTTTAGCTGATGGCTCCGAGTCTGAGAATACATTATCACCTGGGTCTGTAAAAATAAATAAAAATAAAAAACAACAACAACATTTTATTTTAGAAGCTATTAATTGAAAACAGGTGAACTCACAGCTTGGTTGAGATTCAGTTACAGACAAACAAGGTTGTAACCTGGGATTTGTGTTCTGAAAGAAGTCAAGAAAATCAAATACAGAACACAACATGATGGCATTAAAGAAGTAAAACTTATAAGACAAAACAAAACTTTTACCACACCTGTTCATTTATGTTGGACTTTGGACATGGCGGACGAAACTGTAGCCCTAAAAGCATAGTGTTACTATGGGTTTGTTTATAAGATAATGTGTTCTACTTACTCTCAATAAACGTATGGACGGTCTCTGCCAGCTGCAGATCGAATTCCCGCAGAATACCATAAAGCTCATTCAAGTTTGCGTTTGACAGGAGACCTTTCTTTTCCATCGCAGCAAACACATCCAAGGATGTCTTTTGTAAAAAAAAAAGATGTAAAAAAAAAAGAAACAAGACTGGTTAATCAAAATGAACAACCGATGAATTGAAGAAATAATAAATAAGCTTTTCTCATTTGATATGATTATGTTGTCACCATTGATATAATAATTATTCCTCTACTTACACCACACTTTTCTGTTTGTGCTCTGCCCAGCTTGTTTTCCAATAAAAACTTCATCTTCTCAAGATTTTCCTGAGTAATGTCATCATGTAATTCATAAAGCATCACCCTGTTAAATCGAATACACATTAATATCAAATAGCCCACAATCTTTTTATTCACAAACCAAACCTGTACCTGTAATCTGACAGCAGAGGGTTGGCATCAGTTTCTGTGTACTGACAGCGGTCTGTCCTTAAGAGATTGACCAGATCATTTCGGCCGATGGTTTGAAGCAGCTGAGAAAGGAAAGCAGCATTGTCCAGAAGACCCCTTTCTTCAAGTCTCACAAACAGCCCTTTACCATCCACAACCTGTTGTCAAAATACTTGATGTGAGAACTATTTTAAGAATAAGATTTTTAGATGACAGGAAAACTCACATTTTCTAGACGCTTTCTGTTGACAACATCTCGGCAGAGAAAGCACAGAGCATTCACCTCTGAGGTCTCCAGCTCCTCGTCTACTTTGGATAAGATGAGCCGGTCCATTGGCATCCACGGAGACCTAAATACAAAGCCATTTAGCAACTTTAAGAACAAGCACTGTCTTCTTCCTTTATCAAGGATTTAAATCTAGTTGCACCTAATGCTTCAAACAGTTAACGTACAGTATCTCAACCGTACAGTTATCTAACCTAGACGAAGGTAAACTACCAAGTACAGATGACTAAAACCCGTACACCTACAGCATTAAACTTGAGCAGAATAGGTTTGATTTAGAATGTGATGATGTCATGTCAGGTGGAGGGCAGGGTCCAATGAAACTTTATGGGAGAAATACAGTTTTCCAAGAAATCTCCAAAATGAAAATTAACAAATGTTTTTGCTCATCATCATTTGATAGTGATTGGATTCACAAACCTGACATATTATTTCTATGTCTGAAAGTCCTTTCTACTGACCAACATCACGCTCATGTTTTAGAATATTGTCACCATTTCTTGACGCCTTTCAGAGAAAATAATTGGACATTTGTTCATATGTGCTGGAAGATGAGACAATGAACTTCGTGACAGTTTTTGTTTCATGTGGATTCTTCCAGTAATGGCCGAGATATGAGCCAAAAACAAAGACACATCTGCATTTTGTCAGTTACCGCCATGGAATATTCAGTTGCCCTGAAACTATGGGCTCTTTAGAACGTTGTGATGTCACGTGAACGCGACCTATATAATACTTTATCGAAGACTTGTCAAATGTGTGTGCCATGCTATGATGCATTACCATGACGCAATGATGTCACTGTAATCAGGTACATATCAGGACTTTCCTGGTCTCATGGAAAGTAAAACTATTTGTTTAAAGGCATTTACTGTTGATGTTTATGTCGAATTGGGAACCACCCGAATAGATGAGTTGGGGGACCCGACAACATTATACATTTAGTTAGTTATTATTTTACACGTATATCTTTTCAAAGAAATCGCGCTGAAGTTTAAAACTTACCGCCTAGTGTGGTGCTCGCCAAATGTCGGAATAAATGAAGAATCTTTCAGAATTTCTCTTGAAATGAGAAAAAGTACATTACCAATATAACAGATATTAAAACACCATAAAAACAGCAGGATAAACTTTTCTACTCGACTGAAGTAGTTTCACTTTTCTAGACAGGAAATTGGAACATCACTTCCGTGGAAAACATAGTGAGTTTAACACACGAGATAAACATTAACTGCTTTTAAAGAGCTTTATTTCACATTTTATAAACTATGCTAAATAAACGATTTATTTGTTAAAATAGTTTAAAAATAATAATACATTTCTAGTTTCCTACAAATATTTTACAAGAGCTTTGGCGCCATCAAGCGACTGAACAACGTCACGTTTTTCCCCCACTCATAATTTTCATTGTTTGAATAAAAGTAATAATAATATCAATCACAACAACCAATAATATAAATCATTAAGCGCCTAACATGTAATTACACTCTTCTGTTTTAGCAATAGTGTTTTGATGGCGTATGGCTTTATTTTCTAGTGCTACAGGGAAATAATCACAGCAGTTATTAAGATGGCTTGTACAAAATGTCTCTTGTATGACTTATGACTGAGAACAGAATATAATACATTTTGTGTTTAAGAATCCACAGCTTCAGAGATTTCACTCTGAGGATGCTGAGAGGCAAATGGGAGGAAGTACTCTCTGGAAAACTGAAAAACATCATCTGGTTTTCTCAGGAGCAGAAACTGCAGAAAGTCAGATATTAGAGCTCGGATCTCTGGATGACGTCTCAGATAAGAGGCATGGTCTGCCTTCAGTTCCTCCTGTTGCAACATAAAAATACAACTCAACATTTTGCATGATCATCTATAAATTTAAAAAAATATATAAATCGATAGATATATTTAAAAACGTTGCCTTTCGATCCAAAAATTTGGATCGCATCTGCATGTCTTCCTCCCAGGAGAGGGACATCTTCTCAAACTCTCCCACTATTCCATATGAAATAAAATTACCAACAAACAATTGGGATATCATGGCTAACAAAACTGAGTTTGTGAGTACCTCTCTCCTGACGAGATGGAAGCTGCAGAATCTTCATAACCGTCGGGGACCCAAGTTGCCCTCTGGTGACCATGTGCCTGATCAGGAAATCATAAACGTTTCCTTTACAAAGCATTGTAGATTCATTTGTATTGATTGTTTATTTATCATCATCATTCAGGCTTACCCATCAGACAGGAAGTAGCAGTGCCATGTTTGGGGATTGTCCTCTGAAAAGTGAAGGGTCTTTCTTATACCAAATACCTCCACACACTCCTCACCAATCTCTTGCTGCTCCACACCTAACTCTCCCTGAAGTGTTGACAAATCATGTGAGGACAATTAGCGACATTACTAATAAATAACTGAAAATACTTTTTATAAACCATGTGAATTTAAACGGTGTTACACTTATATAAATAAATAGAAGTTACATACAAAGGTGGCACTGATGATGTGTAAGCTTTGGTCAATGGAGATGAAGGTCATGTTTTCTGGCACTTTTCCTTTAGAGCAAATAAACGCATCAGCAGTAAGTTGGATCCCTCTGTGATAAAGCCCTTCGCAAAAGACATGGGATATGAAACACTTTGCTTTGTCGCGTCCTGAAACAAAACAAAGACCATTATGCAAAATTCAGGTCGAGTACATTCAGAGGGTCAGCAATTTTTATGTTGAAAGTTCTCACCAGTCCCTCCGTTGTAACTTTGGTGATACAAATATTCCCATCACGCTGAACAATGTGACATCTGTTCTCCAAACTGCGGTCCTCAAGCTGAATTATGAATCAAAAAAGATGTAAAAAAAATTAAGATTGTGCTTATGCTTAACATCAAATCCTAAGTGGATTTTTAAACAAAACCTAAATGTTTGTCAAGACCTGAGTGACTTCTTGTCTCACCTTTATATACTCATAGTAGTCTTCCTCCAGCACCTCCAGGTCGCATGTAATGTAAGCTGAAAAAAGCTATAGGTTTATACACTGGCAATGAGGGTGCTTGTTTGATAACACTGTGTTGGCCTCACCTGTCACTGTGGTCCCACAATGGGAGTTTTCAATAGCTCCTTCACTTTGTGCATGTACCAACATACAAGGACGCTGGGCTCTGCAGGCAAACTCCACAGTCACACTGAACTTCCCCAGGTCTCGACCGCTTTTTGACAAACTTACTAGGTTGTCTGTGAAAACACATCTTTGCAGATCTGTTGGATCTAAGGGGAAAATAAAACACACACAAAAAACACAAATCTGTTACTTCTTAAAGATCACAACAGTAGACCTACTCATTACTCAAAACTAACTCTTGAGGTCAAATGAACCTTCACAATAGTACGAGGAAGAGGAAAACATTAAATCAGATTTTGACTTGTTTTGCAACTTTAGAAATCTGGGTTTGATAGGGTAACTATTCCACCAACCAGTGTTAATTTCGTTGACTAAAATATTTAGTCATAATTTTAGTGAAAGTAATATTATTGCAGACTAAAACTGGACTAAAACTAAATTAAGTTTTTCATGAGACTTAAACTATGACTAAAATGTCCAGATATTTTCGTTAAGACTAAAATAAGACTAAATAAAAGAGACTAAAATCATCCAAACTTCCAATGCCTCATATCATTTAAATTCCTGGCCAAAAGAGCAACTCTGAGCTTTGTTCATGTGGGAGACGCTCCATGAAGCAGAGGACCTTGATTAATTGATTATAATACATATTACAAATGCAAAGTTGACTACATTTGTCTTAAATTTAGACGATTAAATTTACATGCAATTTTAGTCGACTAAAACTAGACTAAAACTGAAGAGAATTTTTTGACTAAATCTCGACTAAAATTAAACTACATTTTCGTCAAAAGACTAAGACAAATTAAAATATGTTGTCAAAATTACCACTGCCACCAACTAACCACAGAGCATGATTTTGGTCGAAAGATGTGCCAAACCCAGGCGGCGCTACTTTTCTCGATCTCACTCACCAATGCTGTCTGCGAAAGCTACGGCTTCTTTAGAGGCGCATAAGTCTTTATCATGTTGTGGATCTTCGAGGCCCGCAGAGTGCCTGACACGAGAGTGGTTTTCCATTTCCAAATCGCCCGCACACCAATTGTTGATATATTTGTTAGTTTTCGAGGGTAACGAGTGTGTTTAGAGGCACTTGTTTGAGCAGTCTCCTTTGAGCAGCAGAGTATGCCTGGTTGTCATGGCAACGACGCTTTTTTCTTTTTTACCCTATACACTCTTTTTACGTGCAGCAAGAAAAGTTGCGCACATGAATTTTGCATTACACAGAAAAAAATAAATATATAAAATAAAAAAGGACGTCCTAGGCACTTTTTCATGAATTTCTTATTAATGTTCTAAATAAGACATAAATGTAAGAAAACAGTAATCATGCAATCTAAAACACATAAAATAATCAAAGATTAAAAGTGTACATTTTATGGACCTAAGGTACAAAGTATTCATTACAGTTGTCTATGGCGGAATGATGCACACATAAAACATAGATTAACAAAAAAATATACAAGGATGGCCATTCAAATAAAGATAATAAAGAGGTATTAAAAGATAATAAAATGAAATAACATGTAGAGATAAAAACAAATAGTAGGTTGTTCATCTAAAGAAAATAGAAAGCACTTTATGCTTCAGTGTTAAATGGTGACAGTAGTAGTTTCTTTCTCAAAGTGTAACGGATCTCAGGCATTTGCTTTATTAGTCCTGGTAGGTTACTGCCCTCTTTCTGACTTACATCACTGTTGACACACTGGAGGATGGAGTGGATGTCATCACCCCTAAAATGAAATAAAGCACAACTGCTATTATTTCTGTTACATGTCAAATAGCTTGTATGAATATATGCATGCAGAATTACCTTGAACACCCCTCCCTGAGCTGCTGACATAGAGACTGAATGAACCAGCTGCCTTTTGCTGTGTTTCTAAATGAAGCACAATTTTCAACAGTGGCTATGGCGACCAGGACATCAGCTTCTTCAGGAACAGATCCTACAGAGCCCTCGTCAGTCTCTAGGTCTTTTTCTACTACCCCCCTTTGATAATCGTTTCCTTGACAGGCCTGGATCAGAAATATCTTGGGCTTTCCAGTGAGGGGTGAATTGTTGGACGATTTAAAAGTCCTTGTAACATCTTTAATAGGTATAGTCTTTTTGTCTGTCCCAAAGACCACTTCTTTCTTTCCGTGAGATAAAATACAACATATGAAGACATCTCCATGCTTCGGCGGAGGCTTCTGAAGATCACCAAATCCATTGGACCACTCCTTCAAACTCAACTTCTGCAGCTCAGAAATGTCACTCAGTGTGGAAAAGCATGTGAGAATATGAGACATCTCTGTCTCTGTTTGGTCTTCACACATCAGCACTCTGAGACCAAGCCAGCTGAAGACTTCACCTAAACTTTCTGTAAATCAAGAAAATAAAATAGTTGACTAAAAAATGACAACATTCAGATTTTTCCATTCTTGTTATTCCCCATATGCCGTACCAGCATCTTTTTCACTTCCACGCCGTTTCTTCAATTCATTATTTTCAAAGTTGATGTTGTTCAAAATCAAGCAGATGCCTCTGGGAATGGTGTTAACCGGATAGGGCTCATCCTTTACAGAAAAAAAAAGTTTATTGAGTCCCATAATAATTTACATAGATTTTGTGCCAAAGTTGGAAATAATATTTTCTGACTTTGTAAGTAGTTAATGCATGACAATGTTTAAGAGTAATTAAAGTGTTAAAACATGCTAATGATTACCAATTTTGTCTTTTTACATCTTGGACCCCGTCATCTATAATTGAAAAAGCAGCACAATGTTAGGGCTATAATGTTAAGCCCATCCATTTACTACAATACCAACATAAGTACCTCTGTTGTCCATTACACATGTCTCCTGCACAGGTGCAGTGACAGCGGGGCTTGTGTGCCTCAGTTGTAATGACTTTAACTCGGGATAAGTGCCTTTAATGTCGTCTGTTTCCAGGAGGTCGAGGAAATGCTGGCATGTTTCATCTCCTTTGCCCATGATCTTGTCCAACAGCTCCACAATGTGCCCTTCCTCATCTTCTTTGTAAATGCCGTTAAGATTACGGTACTCGCGGTTAGTGATTAGATTGTGCTCTTGAACCTTCTGGAGGATCCGCCTCCTGTCTACAGACAGAATGTCCAGAAGTGCTGTTTTATTTCTTCTGATGATATTTATGTGAAACATGGTAACCCTAAAACAAAAAATACAATGAGTCTGCAAGAAAATCATGATGTGTTTAATATCTATAGAAGAAATGTAGTATTCAAATTAGTCCTGGACTCAAGACTCGTCTCAGACATGTGAGTTGCGGGATAGTGACTCATAACTCAACTTTAAGTTCAGGCTAAAGAGCTAGGACTTGAGAGATTTAGCCTGAGATCGACCTCTGAATTAGAGGTGGGCAATATATCGTCTACAAGATAATATCGAAATAACTGTTTGGAAGATATGTAAATGTATAATATTATCGAGTATATCTCCAATGTCAAGAACCCAAAAAATACATAATGTCGCCCATCTCTACTCTGAATATACACTTTTTTAAAGCAAATTCAAAATATTACTCTAGTAGAAGTGAAAAGAACTGATGAAAAATACACATTTCTCTGTCCCTGTCAGTGGTTTTGGCTGGTGAGAAGGTTAGCCTTACCTGGGTTCTGGGGGTGCAGGGGAGGCTTTCAGCAAAACCTCAGCTTTGCCGGCTTGGGGCTTCACTTGCTTTGCTTTTTGGAGCTTCTTTGGCACGTTCTGGCCTGATTGCCGAGGGCTTCAGGTGAAGGTCCAGATTCACTCACAATGGAGGATATCTCCTAAACACAAAGATGAACATTACCACCATGACTGCTGGTGTTCCACAAGGGGCTGATCCCGTCAGATCTTGGCAGCTAAGCATGGGTAGGGCCTGGTTAGTACTTGGAGACGGAATGTCGTGAGTGAGTGGTTGGTGGTGGTCCGAGGGGCTGATGGTGTAGATTGGCAGCCTCGCTTCCGTCAATCTATCCCAGGGCAGCTGGGGCTACAATAGTAGCTTACCGCCACCAAGTACGGAGTGAATGAATAATACAATGTCAAGCGTCTTGTCCAGAAAAGCGCTATATAAAACCAATGCGTTATTATTATTATTTAATAATAATAATAATAATAATAATAATGCATTGGTTTTATATAATATAATCATATTATTATTACTAAAACATGCACATTAGGGTGTGAAGGTGAAAGAAAATAAATAAAGTAATTTCCTTTCCAATAAACTCAACAGGCAAAAGGGGCCAATGGCATGAACAAGTAGTAAAAAAAAGTCAGTATCGACCAGTGACAGGATATATTTTTCACATAGGTTACTTACTTTTGATTGTGGCTGGGTTCTGGACTCTGCAACAGTAAAAACAGAAACGTTAATTTGATTGTTTTATTAAATGTATGTGATACACTGTGGCAACTTTAGTGAACCCGCGACAGCCATGTACTCACTGCTCCATCCAGGAAGCTACTTTTACACAAATGTTTTCACCTATTAATACCACTGAATAACAGTGGACTTTAAATGCAGCTTAAATTGCCCATCTCACCCAGAATCATCGCCTCGTTGTTGCAACCGATGGCCCTCAAAATATTTATAGTTCTGTCCAGAGCTCCGGCCTCTGTGCAGCGCGACACCAAAAGGTTCCTGATTTCGCGCCGGCTGGACTTGTGCTCCACGTCTGCGGCTCTGATGCGAGGCTCATCATTAGGATCGGTCAGTTTGGAGCAAAACTCACCAAAATCATCTTTGCCCAAATCTTTGAGAGTATGCAGGATTTCGTCCCGTACGTTTTGGAGAGGCATAATGGAGACTGTGTGTACGCGCTTCAAACTTTCGTTTTCGCGCGCCGGAGAGTGAGATCATATGGGGGGAAAGAGAGAGAGAGAGAGAGAGAGAGAGAGAGAGAGAGAGAGAGAGAGAGAGAGAGAGAGAGAGAGAGAGAGAGAGAGAGAGAATTGGTAGTTTTATGATAAATGTTCATTGGTTCATTGGGAGATTTTTTGTTTTGCTGTTTGTTTTAGATAATAAACTTGATTAAAGTGCCCCATTAGTTAGTTAGGTTAGTGGTCACTAAAATAGCATATTAACAATGTAGATCGTGATAGAAAAGGCGCGCGTCCTTTGCACCAATAATAGGCTACCCGTATGCAAAAAATGATTATTGCACCCGTTTTCAAATGCATTCATTCTCGTATAGCGTAAACTAGAATCCCTGAGAAATTGTATGTTGATACCATGGACTTACCAGCGATGTTGCCCGGAAGTAGCTTTGTGTTAATGTTGTCCTTTTTTACAGCGTACGCTTCAGACTCCCGAGTCCAAGGTAATGCACACATTCACACTTGATCCAGGCTTATTGATGTTGTAAAACGAAAACCTCAATATTACTTAGGTTTTCAAAAACGTGAGCGGCACGCCATCAACTTTTTTGAGCTACACGTGTAGTGTGCCCTCTAGTGGTAGCTTATGCTAAATAATTAAATGTATATCAATAGAGGTTATTCGTGTGTTAAACAATATAGTGTATAGTGTATTGTCATAACATAGCAACAACATGGCAGAGAGCATTCCATCAACTGAGTGGACAGTTTGCATTGTTATTCATTCATTTTCCACTTTATTTTCAATGTCTTTGGAATATGTAGGTAATATTTCTGTTGAGATTCAAAATACATACCCATTATTGTTTGTGTTTTATCTATATTAGGCAAGGCAACTATATTTATACCGCGTATTTCGTACACAAGGCAACTCAATGAGCATTGACTTGCCTCAATGCACATTAAAACTTTTATACCGCCTATTTTAAATATATCCAGGCCCCATTTAGAAAACATCCTTCATGTCTCCCTTAATGCAATAACACAGTAATCATTCAAAAATATAACATTTTTTAATAGTGCCTGGGGTGGTCCATCTAAGCATGGTAAAAAATAAAATAAGATAAAAAATCAGATAACCCTAGTTAGAGCCTAGCATTAGATATTGGCATGCACAAGATCATTTAGGAAGACATTTGGAAGAAAGAAAAAAGTTTTGCGGTTGCACAAGCTGCTCAAAGTTTACTGGAAACAGGCATGGGACGATATCGACATTTTGACTCACGATTATTCTGGACAAAATAATTGCGATTAACGATATTATTACAGTAATTATTAAATAAGTTCTTATGGAGAAATGTGTATTTTAACTATATGCAGATTATAGGGATAATGTGTTATAATTTAATCATTTGGTGCACAATGTGAAAAGAAATATACATTTGACTTGACAAATATAATTTGTTTCACCAAAATTCAGTAGATGTTCCACTAAAGCGTTATGATGCTCTTGATCAAGCAGATTATCAGTGATTTTGTCACCACCAGCACGACGATCTGAATCTGCCACAAACATTAAGAATTCCGCCAGCAGACAGGGCTGATGATGCTGACTTTCAAAAGGCTGCTAAACTTGTGCACTCTAGGAAACTTGTCAATGAAGTTGCTGAAAAGGGGATGAAGCTTATTCAAGATTTCAACTGTAGTTTAACAAAGAATGAAGTTCAGAAACAGTACTTACTCCCACAGATGCAGACTGTCATTGTGTCATTGGACATTGCCTGTATCTGGTGTGTGAGTGAGAGATTTGTTGGTGCTGCTGATCTGTTGGTGGTGGTCAGAGGGGCAGATGGCGCAGATTGGAAGCCTCACTTCCATCGGTCTACCCCAGGGCAGCTGTGACTACAGTAGTTGCTTACCACCACCTAGCATTGAGTGTATGTGTCATGACTACAGTGTGGCGCTTTGAGAGACAACACAGGCTTGTAAAGTGCAATACAAGTATAAACCATTCTTAATATTACACACATGGAGAATATGAGTGAAGGAGGTATAGCAGTTGCTCTTAAACAAGATTTGAATTATCAACCCTCTGCCCTTTTTCCTTCCCCAAACTTACTTCACTTTGCTCCTCCTCTTTCTAAGAAACAAAGAGACATAATCATGACATCATGCTTCGTCTTTCTACTGAAATGTGTAACTTGCCTTTGTTACAGATTTAAGTCAACCACAGTCAGTGACAGAAAGCAGAGGAAGCAGAGGAAGCAGGTAAGCGTAACCAAAGTGCTCTCTACATTTATGATACATGGCGAACTGCATTTAAAGGTCTGGTCCAAGTACTGTACAGCAAGTAGAAATAGCCTAATATTTACTTTGTAATAGTTAAGTTCACACATGCTACATTTAATGTTGTTTGTTATCATCTAAATATTAGTTAATATTTGATGAGGCATTGTTGCCATTTCTAATTCTTAATAATCTAATATTGTACATTACTGTTTGATGTTATAATGAATAAAACAGTCCTGCTTTCTAAACTCATACGACTTAATTTCTTAAAAAAGGGGAAGTTAAGGCAGGGGAAGTTAAGGCATGAAATACATTTTGCTTTTTGTCTGTTTTTTTGTGCCAGAAGCTCAAGGATGAAAATGAAAAAGTCCTGTTTCCTTCGACTCACATTATTCTGTTTGCAGTTTTTTGGATGCACATACAGAGGTACGTAATAGCTCACATAGGTTTATAAGCATAACAACATAAGCAAACGACAAAAATGATCACAAGCATGGAGTGCATATATTGTAAGCTTACGGCAAGTGAACAAAATACTTTTTAATTCCAAATAAAATTGTAAGCAATTTCAGAGAACCTCAAAAATGGCAGGTCTTGATCCAAGGAAGGAACAATGAGAAATTACTGACTGGTGTTGGAGTGAATGGAGTAACTCAACTTAAAGGATGCCCCATTTGATCCAGTACAACAAATCCATGTGCTTGTTTTGGAAAAGTCAATACCGTTTGCATGTCCTTGATGATACTATATTTCACTATACCTTTTAGGGCTGGATGCTGCCATTATGGACGCCTGTGCAGAGGACCTCGATGATCCTGAAGTAAAAGTCTTAGACCGTGATCAGGTATTTCTACTGAGGCTATGGTGGCACAGACAAATCTGTATTCAAATTTTTTAAATGCAATTTTGGAGTACCTCGCCTTTTGTGTGTTTGTGTGTGTTTTTTTTTTTACAAGGTGGTTGCTTATTATGATAATACAAGAAGCAAAGAATATGTTTTGTTCTGAAACTATTTTTAAGCTTGTTTTTCATATTATGGAAGGGGAAAATGGGGTCACCATAGTTTCCTTTATTGCTTGAAATATAATAAGTGTTAAACTTCATCCCAGAGCGGTGAATTTTCTGTTTGATGATCAGTGTTCTTTGGATTATGGTCTTATGTTGTACATACTGTACACATTTTCATTGTGTGTTTGAAATAAAACTAAACCAAATTAAACTACATGTATGTCTTTTTATTTCAGGAAAAATGCCTCCTTTATCCATCACATGGACTCAACTGCACTTCGCCATTTCAGATCATCACTATACAGTAGTTATATATATATATTTTTTGACACAATGCATTGCCTTTACTTCATCTGTGTTTGTGTAGCATTTGTGAGTACGAAAAAACAGTTCAAACTCAGGAGTTTAAGGAACCAGTGGGATTAAAGAGTCTTCAGATTAATAACTCTGCAACTGATGTGATCCTGCACTTCAACATTTCTCTGCACCAACAGCTGGTAGCCAAGTATGACCTGAAGGAAATAGGTGTGTTTATGCATATTAAAATAAGTAGTACACAATAATACTGTGAAAAACACTGACAAATTGAAATCAATGTTCAAATAGTTTAGTTAGTTCAAGGGTCATAAGGCTGTCCATATGCAAAGCCTTCTGTGCCTCATTCCAAACATATGGTGCAAAGCAGCAGAAAGCCTTCTTACCCCATTCTGTGTTATAGAAGTACTTCCTCCACCACCAAATGTCCAAGCATCATTCAGTGACAGTAACTTGCATATTACGTGGGACAAGCCTCAAAGTCGTGCAAAATGCACAGATCGTTGCTTTGAATATGAAGTACTACTAAGAGACCAGGTATAGTCTCACTTATTCACTTATATTTCAAATGTATTTTGACATGAGTTTTTATAATATTTATTTATTTTCATGACAACAGGAAACGCCCAAGCATGTTGATCAGAAACGGTTCTACACTGAGCAGAATGCGGACCTCACACAAAGTTACACAGTGAGAATAAGAACCAGGATCGAACCGAATCATAATGTGGGGTCAGGCCAGTGGAGTGACTGGAGTCAAACTGTCTGTAAGTGCCTTCTTTAATTACATGCATTTTCACTTAAAGGTCCTATTTGATTGATTAATAATATAATAATAATAATAATAATAATAAGTGAATAACCTCTTTTATTATGTATTTATTTATTTATATGACTAAAAAACCTAACACAAATGCAAATAATACACATCCGGAACAAACAGAACTCAAAACTTAAAGCTGGGGTACCTGATTTTTCCCACACAAACTTTGACATTTTTTTATTTGGCCCAAACTCGTTTCTAGCACTCACAATCCCTCCTGCATGTCCGAATTGTTCAAGCAAATTGTTTATATGCACGTTTTCACGCCCGTGTACAGTTTTGAGCAGTGGAAAAGTGGTGACCACACCTAAAAAAAGTACCACTCATTTAGAGTGGTATTTCTATCTTCTATCTAAAAAAGAAAATGCATCTAAAATTTGAGTTATCATGCGTATAGAGGTGTAGAAAGTCTTTGGCGAGCTACTGGTAGCTCCCGAGTTACTGGTTGGAGATCCCTGGTCTAGACTCTAGAGCTTCTTGGAGTCCTGATGTCTGTGTATCTCCACAGACATTACATTTCAAACAGACAAGGTGTGGCACAGATCGCGATTAAACTACAAATGCAGAGGTGTAAAAGAGAGCTGTGCGTCTAATTTCTTTCAAATGTCCTCACCTGTAATCAGGGAGAAAGTAAGAAGTGGTTACAGTTGAGATAATGGTACAATCGATTTAAATATATTACAAAATACACAATCTCTATCAAACAAACAAAATCATGTGGAAAACATGGTGTGAATCCAAATATTTCCATAACACAACATTACTTAAACTTGCATGATTGAATCAAAGCACTGCTCTAGGTCTATGTTTTTTTTATGAGAGAACATGAATGTAACATGGTTAAAGTCAGTTTAGTCATTTGGGTCCTTTGACACATTGTTTGTCGTTTCTGTGCCTGTGCAAAGTAACACAACTGTGCTAACACGTTATTTATTAATTCATACAGCATTACCGGCAGCACAGTCAGTGTACCAACTAAATGATGGAGTGATTAAAGCCATTTTTGTGGGAATACCTCTGGTCATCCTGCTACTACTGCTGCCGGTTTGTCGAAGGTACTGTATTCAAATGAACTACTGTTGGGCTACCGCATACGTACAGTTGAAAGTGGAGAAATGGCCTTTTTGTGTGTAATGTTCACAAATGTAACCACAAACTGAAGTGAAGACAGACTTCCTGAGAGGAGGTGTCACATTCAGCGTGTGTGAGCCACAAAATATGAACAGAGAAAGACAAAAGATTGATTCAAGATGTGAGTCACGCCATTGTTATAATGTCATTTTTAGTTATTTTAGGACAGGGCAGGTGTGATCGATTACTCCATGAACCGTGATGCTTTTTGCTGTTATTTAAACAGTACTATATATTTAACAAAATATCCTTTTTCATTCTGTCTTTTGTTTCTAAAACTTGCCAACTTTGTAGTGGTCTACTCTAAACTACAATCAGCTTCTGAAATGCATGTGATTCTTGCATTAATGTAAGCGTTTGTTTACTGTATGTTAGCTTTCTTTTAATTGCTCATGTTTAAACTGTGCAGGAAACTGAATCTTGATTTTAAGGTGTAATAAACTGCAAATATAATTAAAATTGTAATACCTTACACATGCAATTAGATAGTCATGTAGCCCAAACTTGTGAGAAATGTGCCACCAGATGTCACTAAAGACTACAACTTGCACTGTGTTGGATGTTGTACAAGCTTCTCTAGATCTTTGTTGAGCTTGGGGAGTTTCATGGTCTGAAGGTTCCCCAGGCATTGTATTCGTCTTGCCCTCTGTCCTTGAGATGTTGCCCCAATCCCCTAATTTTAATTTTAATCAAATCAAAGCTGCAGAACATTGTTATGTGGGTCTTTCTTATGTCTTTCATTAAGCTTCTTTATATTATTGGTTGAAGAGCACTTTGAGCAGCTATGGTTATGTGTAATTTTTGCTTTACAGCTAAAAGGTTGTTTTTTAAATGGAAATGCATTAACTTTAACATTACATATTTTTGTGTTACAGTGTGTCTAAGCGGTTGTTACCGCCTATTCCGAGCCCTCCAGAAAAGTATTTGCATGTGTTGGAGAACACTGATATTGTAAGTACAAACAAACTTAAATTATTTAAAAAGATAAATTATTTATTTCCTGTTGTTTTTCAGTTTGTCTCTCCTGACTTTATGGCAAACCCTGATGAGGAGATCACATTGGTGTTCGAAAAGTCATAGAAAACATAATTATGTAGGCCTAGGCTATGCATATTTATTTTGGATTGGTTTCACAGCTTTTGAGGTCTAAAAAACAGGAAGGTTGTCAGTCTAAATGATTAACATTATCACTAATGCATTCTCAAAGGAAACCCCCGAAATAAATGGTGTGAGATTTACAAGAAGCAGTGCTTTGACCTTTAAAGCTCTTCATATTTATCGTCTATATATTGTCCAGGTCTTTACCGCAGAAACAGGAAGCCTTGCCACTTTCCATTTTAGAGTCATGTTGAGACGTCTTGGTTATGTGGACATTTCAAGGTACTCTGTAAATAAGAAGAGTAATTAACTGTATGTAAAATTAAGTATTTTCCTTTTGATGAACCTGATGCCCTACCTGGTCCGATGCTTAAATGGGACAGCTGTGTTTTGTCCAGGGGATGTGTGAGGGGGACTATCTCAGTGCTAGACAATGTTCTGCAGGTTTCAATCAATGTTTCCAGTTTGTGAAAGATTTGTCTGCCAAAACCTTGGTTCTTTTAACAGAAATAAAACCTGAAATACAATGTTTGTCTGTTTTCAATTTGATGCGTATTCGGTAACTCACCTGAAAATTACCCTGAACAGACCAGCCATCCATAGAATGCACAAGTCGGTAGGTGTGAACAAAAGGGGCTTTTCTAGAAAGAACAAAAAACATTATCACGAAGTAGCACTGTACATTGCAAATACTTTAAATTCATGTAGAGCTTTTCCAACTTTGATGGGAAAAGAACAGACGCAAAGAGGGGTCTTCTCACCTGACACAGAGGCAGTACGCGCCGGGTAAAGTTTCACTGTCCCGGAGCAGAAAGCTGCCGTCCTGGCCGTACCTCCCCAGCAGCTGCTCTGTGGCCTGGCTGCTGATGGAGCCATAGTAGATGCAGCTAATAAAGTCTCCTTCCTGCTCCATGTCCCTCAGACTCTACAGCAATGTGCTGCTAGAAGTGAAGGTGCAAGACAACTGCAGCGGCACCAAACTGTGTGAAAGGATATGAACACCTCAATGGTTTTCACACCTTTTTCTGTGCAACCAGCAGCCACGCACTTTGTCCAACATAACCCTTTTGCACAATGCCAAATGCATGCCAAAAATGTTGTAAGTTGTTTTTGTGAATTTTAACAGAAAAACCCAACCACTTTCAGAGGCCAACTTTTCTGTTTTACACATGATCATACAGTATTCAGGGTGAAATATAAATGTGGAATTTGTATTTTTGTTGAGAAGTGAGCATTACTGACATTAACAACAAACCTCAAGTACAGGATGTGGCAAAAACAATTCTTTTATCAAATGAAACTAAACTCCAGAAGCACACGACACAAAAGCTGTAAATAAAAATATATTTTATACTGAAATGTGCAATAGCAACAGAGAGACATCCAATAAATAAAACCAGACAAATGTAAATAAGTATTAATATTACTAATAATGTAAATAACATTACCATTATTATAAGATAAAATCAGGAGGTTGGAAATCAGGTTTGGATGTCAAGGGGTCACAAAGCACACCAACACCAGAGAGGTATCCACATGACCTACTCTGCTGAAACAGGCCGACTCTGAATAGAGTTCAACAGTCCCTTACACTTGCTCAGGTCAGGATGTAAAAATGTCATTCATTTTTGTCATGGGAATTTAGGGAAAAAATGCACAACGGAGGCCAACCTTCTGTGTGGTAATAATCATAAAGCATTCAATTAATTTTTAGCCTTTTACATTATCTGTGCTATGGTCATGAGTTGGCACATAGCTGATTAATCAGTATTGTTTTTTCTTTATTTAGCACTATTTACATTATATGAATCTCATTGAAGACATTAAACTGCGAATGAGCACATAGAGTTATGTAGGAAACAAAAATATATAAATGTAATTGCCCAATAACAAAAGAGAATGGGAAAAGCGGTGGCCGGGACTGTTGAGCTCCATACTCAGAGTGAAGGTAACTCCATACAACACACACCAAATTCAAAATCATCTGCATAATTGAGTCAATAAAAAACACTGTGATTACAATAACATTTTAAGTCCAACGTGCGCACTGTAAACATGTGTCACATTTCCATTCTCATTACAAGTTTAGCATAGGTTGTCATCATGGTCTGACTTACAGTGAAACACAGCGTGTTGATGATCTTCAGTGTCTTCTCATTCCTGTTTCCTTGACAAATTCATATTTTGTAGCTCTGAAGAAAAGCGCTCACTCAAATCCTTGTTTGTCTCAAAGAAACCGCCAAGATCCTTGAACTCCTCAGCACTCTGGAAAAACACAGTTTTTTAAAGCTACTAAACTGGAGTAAATTTTTATACTGAAGGGCATATTGTTGAATCTTTACCAAAGCGCAGGCGTCATCCGTCTCCTCCATCAGCTCTTGCAGTCTCTTTTGGAGCAGCTCAGCCTCCCATTGGACAATCGAGTCTGCACTGATCTCATCATGAACAAGATCAGTGACTATATCATCCGAATCCATTTCGTCCAAGACGTTTATGTGGATAGACAAATCTGCCCTGAGCACCTAAGGAAATTTGACAAAAATTACAAATGTTAATACACAGATGTTGGATACTCTTGAAGACGATCAACAAATGCACCTGTTTAATCTGTTGTTCAGCTGTGACCATGGGAGAAACCTTTTTAAAGTGTATCATAAAGTTCCTCAGAGCCATGTCGTAGTTTTTCATCCACTCATCCCTCACAAGAAAGTTAGATGAATGCATTAAGTCGTTCCTGTATCGAATCACCTTAAAAAAATAAAAAAATAAATAAATAAAAAAAGTGCAAGTGTAGAAATGCACCATTTAAATAAACATTCCTACAAATATTTTATATTCTCTTGTATATGTGGACTTGTTTCTAACCTTCAAATATGTAGACCCAGGCTAAATATGGATTAGAAAGCAACTGATACAAGGTATTAACGGCACAAGCCAATGAGGATCTCTATTATATTCTTGGATTGAGTTTAAACAAGTTGTTTTTAATATATTTTTGGCTACTGCAAATTTAAGGGACAATACTTACCGTTCAGAACAAACATACTTTCAATTTACAGTTAATACAGTAATTTAATTTTAAGTTATATATAGGGTATAACAGACACTCCCTGGCCAAAAGAAAGTCATGAAATGTATCTGCGGTCAGCAGCTAGATGTCGCTTATAAAAAATTAGGTCGACTGAGGCACAGTGTGCTGTAAGCAGCAATGACTGCCTCATCATCTTTTCCTCCTTTACATTGTGCTGCTTCATGTTCTTCATTCAAATCATGTACTTCATTCAGCATTTAAATGAAATATGTGGAGATCTCACTAGAAGAACAACATTTGGAAAAACTAAACGGTCGATCAGAAGTCAGTTTTGGAACAGCCTGCCGACAGATATAAGAGAATGCCCGACTTACATCTCTTTTAAAAAACAACTTAAACATCACTATAAAGTAAATCAGTCCTGCACTCATTTGAACTAAAACCTAATTTGTGTAGTTTTTATATTGTGTTTTGTATTTATGTATACACTGTATTGTTTGTGTGACCTGCCTCGGATGTAAATTAGCAGTTTGCAGTTTTGCTATAATCTGGCATATTTACAATTTGTGTACACCTTGTTTATGATTGTTCATTAATGTGCATTGTCCCGATCAAATAAATAAATAAATACGCTACATCCTTTTTAAGCTATTTTTAGCGGTAGGGTAAACCGGAGCACCTGGAGGAAACCTGTGCAGACACGGGAAGAACATGCAAATTCCACACAGAAAGGCCCCATTCGGTCCAGGGATTGAACCCAGGACCTTCTTTCTGCGAGGCACGAGCGCTAACCTCTACAGAGAGAACGAGAACATACGCTGGTCCTGCTCTGGTATCAAAGAGTGTGGGGTTCTCCATGCGGCAGACACGTGATCCAAACAAAAGCACATGTTAAAATGATTAGATGATGTACCTCTCTCACAGGTTTAGGGTCCACGGAGTGAAACCAGTCACAGGAGTTGATGAGGTTGAGCAGAGCAGAGGCATCAAACTGATCCGCCCCTCTGACCCTTCCCTGACCCCGAGGCATGAAAGCCTGCAGCAGAGGGAACACACATCACAGGAATGGGGCATTCTGTTTGTTTATGTAAGATAAGATAAGATAACCTTTTATTGCTTCAAAAGTTTCATAAACATCACAGGGCCCATAAATCAGACAGCAGTACAACAGAAAGTAACCCCCACAGTGCATCCCTCCAAAGCTATAGATATACAAATAAATTCCAAAGTCAAGAAACCTTTGACCATTTTATATTACAAATGCATTAAAGCCACAGTACACAACAAGAAAACTGGTACTATCCCTCAATGGCCTTAAGTTAACAGACAGTACCTTGGCCACTTCCCAGTGACTATTTCTCCAGGACCCAGGTGAACAGTTGTCCCAGTTGATGGTGTTTTGGGGTTGCCTCTGATGTGCTTGGATGACACTCTGCCACTCTGAGCAAAACCTACACGCTCCTAAAAGCTGGATACACAAACAAAACATACAGGAATAATAAAAACGGTCAATGATACTAGTACTTAGTCCTTATTTTAACTTTAACTTGAATAACTATTTGGGTCAATCCTTTTTACTTGAACTGGAGTACACTATTGGGAATACTCAACAGTAAAACCCCATCCAAGGACTAGGAGGAGATAATTACTATTACTTGGCATTTGCATTATATTATTAACAGTACGTTTCAAGAATGAGATGGTGGACCTCCAGACCTTATTCCCACTCGGTCTGCAGTATTTCTCACAGGGTCTTCCCAGCATTGAGTTTTGATTGAGCAGATCCATGTGGAAATTCTTCATCTCGGTATCTATACAAGGCTGCAGACCCTGGGCCAGGATCCGCAGACACTGTCCCGCCTTTATCCAGTTTGTGTACTCTCTGTTACCCAAACGGAGCAGCAAATCTTCGTGGAAAATCTTCGACATTTTCACCCTGACTTGACAACAACAAAGGAAAAAGTTGACAACAAAAAGGCACTTCCTTGTTAAGCACCGCCCTGCTCCCCTGCTCCGCTCAAGTTGTCCTGGCGCTTTCGGGCCTCTAGATGGCACTGTCTTCTTTGCAAACGGCGTGTCTAGAAAATGTACTTTTTCCAACCAAAGCTGTGATGAAGGTGACCAAATGCTAATCGCCTACAAATGTATTCAAGAAGGTAAGAACTAGGGCCTGTTTTAGTGCATCAAATGTGTTTCCTTGACTATACAAATTACCCTACATGTTGTTTTGCTAGGATGATGTAACAACAACATTTGGATCAAATAAAATCGAATTCACTAATATGCTAGCAGCATGTCAGAAATGTTGGTAGGCCTCCAAATCTATTTAATGTATACATCCATCTGATAAGTTGATTTTATTTTTGTATTAGTATTTCTTTTACTGAGACTGACACAGAGATAGTTGCCATTCAGGCGCCAAGAATCCTGCAGAGGGAGTAAAATAAGAAGAGGGACCTGGACATGTTTGTCCTTAAAGGTGCACTATGCATCTTTTTATGCAGAAACATAAATTCATATTAGTGCGTATTTGACCTTTCAGTGACCCAGTGGCTGTATGGGCGGTTAGCTTGGCGCTTTTGCTTTCCATCCCGGTTGCCTTTAAGTTTTTTGAGGTTTCTGGTAGGTTTCCTGGAGGGAACGTGTACGTAACCATTAACCATTAATCAGCTGTAAAAACCTACCAGAAACCCCCGAAAATGTTATCCTGGAGCGTCCTACAGGCCATGAGATGGAATGTAAAGACGCCATGTTCATCATCCATACTGCCGCTGGGTCATTGAAAAGTAAAATAAGCACTATATAAACTTTTTTCTCCATAAAAAGTTGCATAATCCACCTTTTAGCATCTGCTTTGAGAACTGTATTTTGATTCAATAAAACATAAGAGCTAATCACAAAACCTGTTAGCCAGTGGCCAGTAAGCTACTCTTGCCATCACAGAGAAGACTGTGGGCAGTATGTGGGGTCTCGATCTTGCCTGACCCAACTGATTGAAGGACAGCTTCATCCAGCAGGCAGGAAGCTGAACTCTCCCCTTCCTAATCTGAAAATACTTTATCAGTTAAATATGCATGTCGCAATCCACCGAGTTGGGACATCTTACAGGATTAAAAGGCGTAATCAAAGGTCATTATTGTTAATTTCATATAATTTCACCAAATGATTCAGTGTTCAGTGTTTTCATGTATGACTCCATCTTTCACTTAATTTGACTTGCATGCTTCCACATTTTATCAGAATAATGGGCTATTAGCGTCTGGTACGTGTATGCCAATAGCACTGTTGTCTGTTGACAAGTGTGACTTTACAGTTCCACAACATGCCTCACATGTTTGCATATGGCCGACTTTTTGCCAAATTATTTCAACCCCTTAGCCTGAAATGTATGATCTATTTATTAGAGATGCACCGATCCAGCTGTTTTGCTTCCGATACCGATACCGGGGGTTTAAGTATCTGCCCATATCCGATATTAACCGATACCAAGAGACTTTCTTAAAAGTGGCTGCTGTGAGTAAAAAAGTGAATGTTCCTCTTTTCTCTAGCATGAGATCAATTAGTCTGATCATTTCTTGTCATAATGTTATAGATCAATTATATGTATTAATATAAGCAGCCCCCTCCTGGAACCGCCACCTTAACGTGGTGGAGGGGTTTGAGCACCCGAATAATCCTGGGAGCTCTGTTGTCGGGGGCTTCGTGCCCCTTGTAGGGTCTCCCATGGCAAAAAGGTCCTAGGTGACGGGTGACGGGTCAGACAAAGAGCGGTTCAGAAGCCCCTTATGAGAGACCAACAGGCCCGGTTAGAACCATGAGGCCGTCCTTCTATGGACCCACCACCTGCAGGAGGAGCCATAGGGGGCTGGTGCAATGTGATTTGGGCAGCTCCAACAGCTGCCCCCTTGACCCGGCAACGGACAAGTGGAAGAAAATGGATGGAGCTCTGAGCCCGACCAGCCGGCGCTCAAGTCCCTGAGGCTGAAGCTGGAGGTGCTCATCGGGGAAGAGCTGCACAGTCTGACAGATACCATGGATCAACAGATACTCAGAGGAGCCCTGGCGGACTCCCCTGTGCCCAAAACTACGCTACAGACAGCCAACAGTGGTAAGGAGAAACCCACACGCTCTTCCAGTTTAATTTTATATTCAGCAATTAGCTAGTAATACAATTCAGGTGTGGTGCTAGGAGTGCACTCTTGCATCAGATAAAAAATACAGTCAGGCCTACTATACCAGTTTGACTGCCTGGTACATGTGTATCAACAAATCTGTTCAACTCATCTCTGCTGGTAAAAAGTGATGAAATGTGTTATAGAAGAAGCTACCTCAGCTAACTTCAGCTACCTGCTTCGAGCAAGTATCAACTGTTTTCAAATATTACATGACTGAGAAAACTACTCTAGACTCTAGACCACTGGTTCCCAAAGTTGATATATTTTTGAGTGTAAAACAGCATATCATTTGTGTAATCCATTCATATAATCAAAATACACGGTTTAAATACATGTTAACTTGATTTTTAAATGTTTTTCTTCCCAAATGTAGCGTAAGAGGCAATAACTTTATACAATGGGGGTCCCAAGTTGTTTACGTGTCAATTTTTGGGGTCCCAACCGAAAAAGTTTGGGAACCCCTGCTCTAGACCAAGATTTAAAAAGGATAAATATAAAGTTGTAATAGTTTAATAAAAGGAGTGTAAATGGTAAACTTAACAAAAGGTGTGTAACAAAAATAACCAAACAACGGCTATATACAATATTTACAAGGGTTAACAAAAGGTTAACAGAAATTAACCTAAACTAAGACAACAAACAAGTGTACTAACAAAATACAAAGTTATGACCAAACAAAATGAGTGTCACTTAATCGTGAACATACCAAAGAGTGACACAGACACAACACTGAATGGGAACAGGAAGCGAGTGCCTCTGAGCACACAAAAGTTAGCACTAACGACGAAGAGACACAAAACACAGAATGGCAGACTGGCCACAAAGGCCAGCAGCCCTGAGTGATACAAAGTGTGGTCCGTTTATAGGAGTGGCTGGCGCAGGTGACTTTAACGAGTTCCCCCAGGTGTAGAGCTGCTCCACCCATCAGCCTGCGCCAGAGCAATGGAACCAATCACCAGCCAAGACTCCGAACACAATCCACCAACCGCAGCCAAGCAACACATTCACATAGTGGGAAAAACACAAGTTTAAGGCCGTTTTCACACATGTTGGAGCGCTTTGTAGGTCGCCTCGAGACCGCCTTAGCTCCAACTGTATTTACTCCAAAGTTAGTTAGGTCCATGTTCACACGCGCTCGCACAAAACATCGCAACATCAGCCACGTAACAACGATCAGCTGTTCAACGAACTTATTCCCATGACAACGGGCATCAACCTGTCAATGTGCCGACACTGACATGCGCGCACGTACAGGCACACTTCCCCGATGTTACGAGGTGAGGTGGTGACTCTTCTCCCTCGTGGGTAAATACACCGAGGCTTATAGACGCGCAGCGCGGAGAAATGTACTTAATCAGCACATGGAGAGGAAAGTTTCAGTGCAGCAGGAAAGGAAAGAGAAGAGAAGCGTACCTTGATGATTTAAAGTTAATTCATTTTGCCTCGTCAGAGCAATCCAAACGTCTTCATGCAGCGCGTAGTCATTCTTTCTTTGTGCAAAAAAGAGGCATCAAAGCAAGAATAGGTCACCGGAGGTCGGCCGCATTCAAACCACAACCGCTCCGACGCAGAGAGCGAGATGCGCCGCTCCAAGACCACCTGTTTCAGCCGCAGTCGGAGCGGCTGTTTAGACCGTCGTAAAGTGCTGCGGTTAGATTCACACTGACCCTAAAGTGGCGCTCTCGGGCTGAAAGTCCCTTTAAGTCGCCCTAACTAGAGCCTGTGTGAAAACACCCTAAGCCACACACAAAACTTGCGCAAAAAGGAGGGAGCCTGAAGGCCTGAAATTAAGTCAAATCAACTGTCAATGTAAATTTAATATTTATCTTGTTCCCCTTCTCAGTGTGTAGTGTCCATAGGAAGACAACCAGAGTGTGTGTTTGGTCCGGGTTTATAAAGTTGTTAAAAACTTAATTCCAAGACAATGAGTTTTGTGGAATGTGGTTTGTCTCATAAATGAACAAACATTCATCAACCTCAGCTTTCGCGTAGAACATTCACCCCGTGTTTACTTTACAAACCACTCAGCAGGATGCGCTATTTACTGTGGGTATAAAGTGAGTGTTTGTCTGTCTGTGTCTTTGTTGGCTCCATGATTGACTACCTTCTGCCTATGCCACGCTGGGATGTGCTCTGACCTTCGTGACCTGACGTGGCACAACAACAATGCAACGAGACGAGGTAAAAAGGACTAACGCGTAAGCATTTTTTCCCCGATGTTTTCCACAATGTAGAATGCACCACTGAAATAAAGAATAATTGCTGAAGCAGTCAGAACAGGAGCCCCAATTAAAGCACTTGACGTTACAATTATGAAAATGAAAAGACATTTGTGTGGTATCAAATGATTCCATCTTTACATGAAAATTTAATTAGCCTTTTAGGATGCAGAGCGAAAAACAAATATGCCTCTATCTTTGTAATTGGATCTCTATGGATTTGAGGATAGTTAAAGTAGATTAGACGGCCCGGAGTGTAGGAGTGTGCATAAATGAGTGCTGCTCTGTCGAAGGGGACACAACAATATTAATGTGCCGTGCTGCTAGGTATGCGTGAGTGTGCTCCATATATAAATACACACACATACATTTAGTATATCTGTGTACCCACAATCCCAGCAGGGTGTTTTTTTAAGCAGGGCAGATCAAAGCGACATTAGTATTCTGAAATAAATCACATGCTCTGGCCCCGCCGTGTGCGTCCCCAATCACATCCACAAGAGACACACACGCTCCGTCTCATTCCCCCTTCAGCCCCCACACACCCACCCCATCCCCTCGTTCCCCTCACCCCATCCCCTAGCGGCCTTCACAGCGATCTGCTTACTGCCTCCGAATCCTTTGTTACACACTTTCAGTTTCTCACGTTCCGACTTGAGCCTGTCTCCTCCTTCCGTCTGCAAATAAGCAGGAAAATGCTTTGTCAGAGAAAACTGTTGTTCATCGCCGAAGAAGTCAGAAACGCAAAGTAGGGGTTTTTGACAAGTCTATCCTTAGGGAGCGCCCTCTTATTCTCTTCTCCGGTCTCCATCTTTCTCCTTCAACACCTCGCTCCCCATCAGTCCTCCTCCTGCTCTATTTTGAGCCCAGCAATGGGGCGGCTCTGAATTTTGGCAAGATACAAGTTGGACAAAAGCTCCCGCAACTCTTTTTAAAAGCTAAAATTTGCTTAGTCCAGTCCATGGCAAGTTTTATAATTTTGTCAGAATTTGAAGTAAATAGGTGTATTATGAAAGTAGGTAGTCACAAGATCACCCAAGTTGCATCATAAAGAGAATCTGACATAGAAAAAAGGTATTCTAATTAGGGCCCGACTGATATGGATTTATGATATGAAGGGGTTTGATAGCAGCCGATATATTGGTATTTTAAGTAATTTAATCTGATGTATTTTTATATGGGTTTATCTCAGGCCGATGCAATTTTGAGGGATTTTGATTGGCTGATGCCGATATGGGCCGTTGATTTTTATAGGCCATATTTGAGGACAAACCTTTGAAAATGTCTGGTCTATAATCCTGTGTGTGACGCTTAAACGTGTCAGTGTTGAACTGTGACAGCAGGGGGCACTAGGGGTGGGCCATATCGTATCGCATATCATTGTAATTTTTGATATTGTTGTGGACATGATATAATTTGCATGTGCACTCTAGCTGATCTGGACTGAAGTCATGACCAGGCGCAGACGGAGATGTAGCTAATGTTACACTCAGCTCCTTCAGAGCAGCATAAACACTGACTGTGTAGGACACAGGGGCAGGTGCTTAAAAAGTCAAATGAAATGAAGGATGTAAATTGCTTGAGCAGATAGGCGTAAGGCTGGGATTTTGAAGTATTTTGTCCGTTGTCAATTATATCGTCAAATATATCATTATCGTTAAGATATTTCTTTTTTATATTGTAATATACTGTCGATTATATCACAATAATAAATATACAGTAGGGTATGTTTCGTAGGTACTTCAGAGGAAGCTTATTTGAAAGACAAAAAATCAATAGATTCCAAAACAAAAAAGGGCAAGTCTCCATCTCTTATGGTTCTGAAATTATACGCAAAAGTCTGCAACATAAAATATATGAAATAGATGTTCAAACTTGTGACCGATTTTCACTGCGATGTTTCTCCGCTCCCCTGAGGCTCATTTTAAAGCTCTGACTGAGCGTTGAATAGAAAACTGAAAATACCCAAGTATCAGCCCGATATATCTGCCGATCGGGCCCTTATTCTGATATAATAATTAAGTGACCCCATAGCGAAAGAGACAAAACAGGTTTGAATACTGGCTAATGTTGTCATCGTGTCCTTAGGAAAGACACTACACCCACCTTGGGCCTGTGTGTAGTGCGAGTGAGTGAATGCCGGTGGTGACGGGCCGTCAGTCTACCCCAAGGCACTTGTGGCTACAATAATAGCTGACCACCACTGAGTGTGGAGTAATATTTGAACCACATATGCCTTTGTAAATTATTCTGTATCTGTATTTATGAAGGTCTTTTATTTTTGAAAGTTAAGTGCTTAGAAATTAATCCAGGTATTGATTGAGAACCCTTTTGAGGTTGGTGTCCAACATGACTTTTGCAGAAGACATTTTCATTTCTAACTCCACAGTTTTCATTATTAAAGGCCATTAACTGCCAAGTCAGTTCAAAACATACTAACCACAAAGGGTGAACATTGTGGTATGCTGCGATGATGGAAAAAAACCCAACTTAAACAGACAACAGAGTTTGACATTTAAGCTGCCAAAAATCGTGAACTGGACCAATGGTATCCTGACAGCAGCCGGGCTACCCCTATTAACTGTCACTATCATTTTCCTCCAAATCAGAGATGCCCCAGAGGAAGCACACAGCATCTTGCATCAAGTTGTATCCGCATCTCCCACAGCTCTTTTCCTGGTCAGAGAAAGCCGTCAGTTGTAGTAGAGGAAGCAGAGAGAAGTGCATAAAATGATTGGCACGGTGCTAGCGGGAGTGGAGGATGCTCATTTTGAACCAAGAGAATTAAAATGAGTTGCACATAGCTGCCCCCTGTAGCGCTCTGACAGATACAATATCCGTGAGATCCCTGCTCCCTTTGTGCTTTGTTGTCCGTCTGCGGCGAGTGTGCATGTGGGCACGCGTGTGGGATGGCTAAGTTCGGGCCGCGGCGAACGTGCATGTAGTGTTTTCTTTTTTTTTCATGTGTGCGCTTGTATCTTTGAGCGTTAACTCGTGCGCTTGTGTTTGTTGTGCGTGTGTGCCTGTGTGTCGTTTTGATAGCCACCCACATGAATATGCAGATCAGTTTTAGAGAGCGTATGTGTTCAGCATTAAAGCCCACTCTCCACCGCTGACCCAATTTCACACTGCGGTCTATCTAAGTGCGCGTGTTGCTTTTGCTTATCAATGTGTTTTGCCAAGCTTGGAAAAACTGTGCGGTGTGAAGGCAGAGGCGTATGTGTGGCTACATGCTTATGAACCAAACCCAGCTTGTTTACATTAGCACTGACTGATCAAGCTACACTGCTCATAACCTGCATATTACTGCTTAGTTGCTTTATTTTGAAACCTGAATTACTTAAGCAAATCCTCCCATGTTGCGCCTCCTTTGTACTTGTTTACTCTGGGCGTGTTAAGCAAAACTCCAAACTCCCATATACTTAAGACATAATAAATTCATTACGATCTCGTTTCACTCCCGAGACCATCCCCGCAAACCGCTACAATAACTCATTTGTGAGGGAAACAGCTGCATACCACTTATCCATCTACGAAAGATGATAGCTCCGTTTCTACATAGCACTTTTTAAAAGGTGTCGTGACTCATTGCGGCAATGAAGAGGTGGCACTACAGACTTATGGGTGAATTTCGAGCACAGATGCAATATATCTCCTCTATGGCCTCAATTTCCATGCTATTTTTTCTGTGCCATGGAAGGTAAAATAACCCCTATTCCCTAAATACGATTTCTGTAATCTTACAGAGCTGTCTGGATACATTCGGAACCTCCAGCAAGAGGTTATGTTAGTGTTATGTTCGCATTTACTTTGGCCTGTGATAATGGGATGGTTTAAAATCTCAGTAAAGGTTGTTATGGAGTCAAGGTGAACTATTTTTGTAGGAAAATGTGTCCACTGTGTTTGATCCATCCTTCGACCAGTTAGTTCACCAGGTCGGGTAACCTATCTTGAACACAGTGCTGCATGTGGGGCCCATCTCCAGATCTTGAGCCATGATCTTGGATTATGTAGGTTCTCCTTGGGGCATTATTCGTTGCATTATTCATTCACTCCATACTGTGTGATGGTAAATGTGATGATAGTGATGGTAAAGCTCGGATTGTAACCACGGCCGCTCAGAGGTAGACTGACAGAAACAAGGCTGCTCCATTGTTCTCCAACAACTCACTCACACGTCACATTGTACTGTACTTGGATATGGCCAAAAATAATATAGCCACAAGGACACTACATTTGCGGTGGAAAATGTCAAACTCTTCGTTGACATATTTTCAGTCCATGATTGTCACATCTGTACTTCATCCATTTTATAATGTTAACATAATTGGACATCTTTGCGACTGAGTTATTATTACAGGCTTGTCTCGTCTTCTCTCTCTTAATGAAATGGGCAACTATTTTTGTGCACAATTACAGTGATCTCAGTGACTTTTGGGGAAAAAACAAAAAAGATACTCCAACAACGACAGCAAAAGCTTAAAATTTGTAATTGCTTTTTTCCCTGCCCATCTTTGGAACTTATATTATATTTGCATCTAAACTTCATTTTCCAGCGCAGTGTGAAATGAGTTGCGGGTTCTTTGTTCCGGTTTAATGAGTTGCCACAGCCATTGCCTCCGCGACTGTACTTCTTGCATGTTGTCAACTCAGCAGTGCCAGTCAGCAGAAACGCTCAGGCAGAACGGCACTTCAACGGGACAGCCAGTAGATGGAGCTGTTGAGAGGAGGGAAGCCCGGCGGCGGAGCAGAAGGAGGGACTGTCTCTGTGGTCTATTGTTCCCCATCCCTATATTTACTGAACCCTACAACTTGTGCCTCCAGTCTGAACTACCCCCCGCCCCCGCATGGACTTCAAAGAGCAGGAAGGAAGCTGAGAAATTAGGTGTATTTCATTTTGCCCTGCACGTATCTGCGGATATGTTCTGTAATTGCTTGGGCTAAACACATAACCTATATTTGTACCCTTTACAACAGTGAAGTGATGATCTTGTAGAATCTCGGTGAGCGCTGGAAGCCCCTTATGGAAAAAAAAAAAGAAAACTTATAAAATATTCAAAGTAAGTTGTCAGCAGAGCACCTTGAAAACAAGTCTGGCGAAAAGGATAACTCGGGTACCAGTAATAAGAGTTGGCACCAGGCGCTGCACCCTCTCTGACAGACATTCCTCAGCATCTTTAACCCTCGGCCCAGGAGCCTGCGCTCACGCCCAAACTCTGTGAAGTAGATCAATGGAGGGATTATCACAGGACCAAGATGCCAGTTATAAAGCTGCTCTGTGCACTGCAGTGAGGGGAGAAGATTGAGAGGCTTTCCTTTGATCTTGGCCTGGTGGTGCATCAGAGAGGGGCCGCTGGTGATGATAATGATGCTGAGGCCCATTGCAGAGCAGCAGAAGCAGCCTGGATTGGGTTTGGCCCACGCTCCTTCCCTGCCGTCCTGGTGCTGCTGCCGCTATAGTGTACAAAAGAGCAGTCCTCCGAGGGTTAGTTGGGACAAATGGATTTAGCTGGGCAGATTGTGAATTTATCCCAGCAATGTTTTTCTGCCCTGAAAAGTATTGATGCTGTGGTGTGAGTGTGTGCCTGCTCCGTCACATTAGATCCAGCTGAACACCTCTGTCCTCCTTCAAGGACACCCCTCCCTCCTCGTTCCACACCCCCTCTCTCGCTCACCCTCCTCCATCCCTCCTTTCTCCCCCGCTCTCCTCTCACATCGCGCCGCGCTCATAGTGTGACAGGCCGGAGTGCGGGAGACGGCTGCTGACATTCAGGACGGTAAAAGGCTTAAGGTGGAGTATGTCTCAGAGGCACAGGCATCCCTCCTTTCAGTGTATCTCTCAATCTTATCACAGAGCTGGCCCTGCACAAAACAACACAAAGTACAGTCGCTCCTCTCCTCCGCATTTTAAACATTCACTGTCTCTGCCTTACCATTGACTCACGTAGCTTCACTATGAACATTAGCCAAAGCTCGATGATTATCATAATAGGATGTGAGGTCAGTAATCTTTTAATTACTACTAAATGGGAATTAGATTAAGCTTTTGTTTGCGGCAGAAGCGGCTGAAGTTAACCAGATTAGCGCCTTGTGGATTAGACCTGGACAAGGACTGCAGCAGTGGTCAAATATAGGGCCGGCTGTACAGAGGGTCAACAGTTGATTAGGTGTAGGGTAATGTGTTTACATGACATCTGTGAATTGTGTAAGGTAAATGTCTTTGTCTAACCCAAATCCGACCACAGCTCCCAAAGTATTTTAATTTGTAATAGGAATTAACTAAATAATAATTAGTTCTGAATGGACTGAACAACTGTTGTTGGTTTTCTATGTCAGCGGTTCCCAACTGTTTTTGTCTCGTGGACCCCTTGGCTCGAGTCATTCATTTTTCATTCAAATGGTTAATGGTCTCAATTTATATAGCGCTTTTCCACCTACGTTAGGTACTTAAAGCACTTTACAGCAATGAACCAGCACCCATTCACACTCTCATTCATACACCAATGTACACAAACACTGGAGGCAAGGTGGGTGAAGTGTCTTGCCCAAGGTCCTGCATCTAGAGGAGCCGGGATTCGAACCCTCAGTCTTCCGATCATGAGACGACCCGTTCTGCCGTCTGCTACCGTCTGAAATAAACATTTTTACCGTCTTTTCTTAATCTGAAATAATTCCAAATGTTGGAATTACCCACTAAAATGAGTTCCCATACCCTTGGTTGGGAAATACTGTTCTATGTGATTGCAAGACAGTTATGCAGACAGTATGTCTTTGATCCAACAAACCCAACAAATATTGGACTGGTCGTGGTCTCTACTCACTTGTACACTAGTTTGTAGTTTGACCTTGTTTTTTCATCTATATCTATGTCTTGGTAATAAATATGAATATACATAATGCTTAATGATGTTGAATAGTTATTTCTCCTCAACATTTAAACTTTAGATCACCCCACGTATCAACACATAAAATATTTGACCTTCCAAGTACTACCACAGACCCAGATCAAGATCAAATTAGGTCTAATAGTCTAAATTTGACAGAATTGGTAACTGGATGTAAACTATGTGTACACCTAACTTAAATGCATTACTAAAGCGACATTGAATGAATAAAGTATTTAATTGCGGATGACCCTGAGCACTACCTGACAAAAACCCATGTGGCGACCACGATAACATACAGTATACATCATAGCCTTGACCCACTTAGACTGATAATGTATGATTGTACTTGCTTATTGTCAAATATGGATTCATATAGTGCTGTGTTCCCCTCCTTTGCGGACAGTAATATGATAGGGAGTACAACCTTAGCCAGCCTCTGCATGGAAACCATTTGAGTGACAGCTGGCTTTTTACAGAGATACTGACGGCTCCACTTGGCTGAGACCTTAGGGATAGATTTGGTCCGATGAGTTGTTGATTTTTGACATTAAACTTTGATTGCCTCTGTGCGCGTTACGATCTCGCTTCCTCTTGCCACTGCACAGCTTATCTCTGCGCGCTTTCTCCCAACGCCGCCGTCTCCACTTTTCCTGTCAGTGCATTATGTCTTACCAAGTCTTTTCTCAGACTTCTGCTTCTATAAAGAGCTTTTCTGTGGAGCTGACCGCCTCCCCACTCCTGCTGATGGGCCCATGCTTACTAAGATCCATCCTTACTTCCTCCTTCCTAGTCTTTACCCCTCATTGTGGCTGCCTCCCGTTGCCCCCCGTCTATTCTGTAGTGCTGCGTGGGTGGCTGAGTTTAATGAATTCTCTTTTCTCTCTGCAGCCATCCACTGATTTCTGATTGTGGAGAGGTGTGTGCTCGCCGTGAAGGGCTCTTACACGCATGCTTCACCTCAGATGAGTTGACAAGGAGCGTTTAAATAATCTAAATAAATCTTTGCCTCAGTTCTGATCAACGGCTTGGGCTTCCTCATTATATAGGGGCAAAGTAGAGTCAAGTTTAAGAAGTAAAAAGCGATGGGTCCTACTTTGGTGTAGTGTTTTATGTCTACACTGCCTGACCCAAAAAATAAAGTTGCCACTTGGATTGAACTAACTGTTACTAACTGGGGTCGCTACAGTTGGTCAGGTCTAGGTTCATCAACACTATGTGCCCAAACAATGAGATCAGCTGACGACTGTTAAAGGATAACATTAAATTGCTATTTATCATACTGGGTCAAGCTGTACAGTCGTACTATCTCTGTCATAGCCTTGACTGTGGTGCTCAGGCGCCCACTCTCAGCCACTGAATGTTTTGCTTGCGTGTCAGTATGACGCTCTTAGACTCTTCTGTGGAAGCATAGACAGACTTGAATGGTAGGACAGCGCAATGTCTCGAGTTCATGTCTCCGGGTCCCGTATCGATGGTAAATAAACTTCTCCTGCATAAGACATCCTGACTGCTGCCTATTCTTCATCATCCTCTCGAACACCATTGTTATTTCTCTAACAACGACCTGAACATTCTGAATGACCAGGTTATATCTATGGATTTCTTCTTTCCCCAATGGCACGGGCATAGTCCAAAATTGTGAAAGAGTGGTTCAAGGCACATGAGACATAATTTTCACACATGGATTGTGCACCACAGAGTCCAGATCTTAAAGGAACAGGCCACCGTTTTTCCATACTGAGATATGTTCTTACCTGAGCTTAGACGAGTTGATGCGTACCTGTCTGGTCTTTACGCGTGCGCTCAGTCACGCAAAACGACCAAAGATGTTGTTAGCATTTAGCCTCTCCTCCTCGTGGGGCCAAACGGGGGTGAAGTTAGAAGCGATCAAGCTCTTCCACGTTTCCAATATTTACATACGGTTACATGAGTAGTTACACAATCCAAGTATAGTCACACAAACATTTCTAAGCGGATAAAAACCTATTAGTTTAGTACTGTATTGTAAGGGAGCACTTTGACGTCCACGCAGAGAATTCTATAGGAGTGTGAAGATATTACTGAGCGCATGCACAAAGACCAGACAGGTGTGCATCAACTCGTCTAAGCTCAGGTAAGAACATAATCTCAATATGGCCTATTCCTTTCCTATTCCATTGAGAACCTTTGGGATGTGCTGGAGAAGGCTTTTCGCAGTGGTCGCACTCACCCATCATCAATACAAGATTTTCGTGGGAAATTAATCTGGATCTTTTGACAATGTAGAAGCTTATTGAAACAATGACACAGTGAACGCCGACTGTAATCAAAACTAAAGGTGGCTTGTACTAGGGCTTTTTTTCATGGCAACTTTTTTAGTTCGTCAGGCAGTATATCATCCACAAAGTTAAGGGAAGGGTCTTCTATTATAATGATGAAATTCTTTAGATGCGTTTCAAAACATGCTGACCAGAATCCTGGCTCAAAATGTGGAGATGGGTCCCCGCTGCTCCTTACAAATTGCTTGTTGAAGAATGGATCAAATACAGAGGACACATTTTTACAAAAGTCTGCAAACAAACAAGTGTTGCTCAAGCTAGGACACAATGTTCAAACTCAGTAGAGCGGCGTTTTGATCCACTGGATACAGAAAGCTGCCTGCTGAGGTACTGTGTAGACAGCACAATGTACTACTTTAAGCTATCCATTTAGAAACACCATAAGTACTACTGTATTAGGTTATGTGTACTGTAGGTCTGAGATGGATATTCCAGTCAGCCTATTCTTCCCTAACCAATGGCATTTTCAATTAGTTGTCAAAAACTGAATATTTTATTCTCTTTGGGACACGGATCTTGTGTGAAGATGCCTGTAGATCCGCCTCCTGCTAAATCTAAGACTAGTCCATGCCTCAAAGTCACATAATGAACCACTGTTTAAAAAGGACATTGTTTTACCTAAATAATGCAACCATTAAAATTGAGATTTCAACTGCGAATAATTGTGCAGCCCTAGTGTATAGTAAAGTAGCCATTGCGAGTGTATATAGACAGCTCGATAGAGGACGAGCCAGACAAAATGTGGAGTAAGCAGGACAAACTATCTAATTGGAAGGTTTTTTTTTTTTCAGAGGAGAGATTTTAATTTAGCCTTCTTATGAGTCTGCCGAGTTAAGTGTCCCATTGTACAACATTAAAGGAGATTGTCCTTTGTGCCGGAATAATGGTTCAGCACTAGCACCTTCGCACTGCAGAGATATGTCAAAGCAAGTACCACTTCAGCTATTTCTGCTGTCCTCGACTCTGCTAATATTTTATCTGGATTAGAGGCAAAAGTGGTGAGATTGCTTAAGATAGGAAGAAGAGGTGTTGCTTTTATTTTACTGAACGTTTGAGTTGAAATCTTTTATACACTTTTGATTTTGGACTGCCTTGAACTTATAATAAATTCTCTTATACACGGTTACACAAATACAGTTAAAATTGTGAATGATTTTGGTCATGATAATTTTTTGGTTAGGGCTGAGTACAGCACTAAAGCTATTCAGAAATAGTTCAGTCCTGTTAAAGTGTGATCTGGTCATTGACTGTTGCACCTCGCTGAAGGGCCAGAGTTACTGCCCCACTTCAACATCCTCAAAAGATATAAAATAAACCCATTGCTGTTGCATATCTTCACAAATTGAGTTGTGTTTGCACATTATGCAGTATATACCCTGACCTTGTTTACCTCGCTGACACACAGCTGTACAATTATACAGAAGATCTCCATAGTTACATGGCAAAGGTTTCATTTGCATCAAGCTTCCCTCCTACACTGCTATATAACTACTTCCTTAGAAATCACATAAGTCAACGTGTATAAAAGAAATTATGCTGTTTGCCCATTGTGTTTTTTCATATTCAACTAGAGTAGTTGGAATAGATTGAAAAAAAAAAAAACTGACAGCCTGCTCTTTAAGCCACTGGAGGATTAAACCAAAATATTAACAAATGAGTCTGTTTTGGCTGCTGAGGAATTTAGGATCATTAGCTTATTAGCCATAGCCATTAGCTTATGTGGTGCTAATTACTTAACAGTGGCTAAACCCACTGATGTTCTCTAACCAAGGTGAAATACTTAAACATGTGCATGTGGCTCCGGTGGCCTTTACCTTTCGTTTATGCAACATTATAAATATTAGATAAGCATACCAGAAAGGTATCCGGTATGCTGCCCGACAGTTGAGACCAGTTTAAGTCAGGAGGCAGAGCTGAAGATGTCGAGGTTCTCTTTGGGAGTTACAAGGCTGGATTGGATTAGGAAAGAGTGCATCAGAGGGGCAGCTCATGTTGGATGTTTTGGGGATAATATTTCAGCAAGGTCAGACTGAAATGTTTGACATGCTGAAGGCAGAGATGCCAGGCAGACCAAAAAGGAGGTTTGTGGACGTAGTGAAAAAAAAACATGAAGGTTATGGAGCAGTATATATGTTTTAATGCTCATTAGCACCACATACACATTCAATCTTAGTGAAGCTAAAATCGTCAACTGGACTGAGTTAAGTTGAGTTGAAGATGGTTCGCTTCTATTCACAGAGGCTTCTTCTTAGCTCTTGTAAGAGAAGTGAAACGAATAGAAGGGCAACAACGATTTCAGCTTCACTACAATGAGTACTTCCTGGACGAATGAGAGCCTTCACAAACATAAATATTGAATCAATCGAATTCAACCTGTTTATTCATCTGTATCCTCTGAAAAAGTTTATTCAGTTGCTGCTTTTATAAATACAAAACACTAAACTTGTAAACTAGGTTGCATTCTCCTTTCTGTGCCAGATCTCACACTTCAAACAGATCCCAGACCAGCCCCTCACGGATGTGGTTAAAACTAAAAAGTGCATCTTGTCGTCTCCACATCTGTGTGTTGGGTCAGCGCTGGGGAGCAGGTGTTCCTGCCTCACCATCGGACAGACGGATTAGCCGCTTAACGAGGTGCATTTGTTTAATTTGATAATTGTATGTGTTGAGAAAACATGTTCAGTAATTCTCGGTGGCTTCTGTTTTTTCTGTCCTGATTAACGACACTTTCATTCGGGCACATGCAAATAATGAACAGTTGTTGTTATGACCGGGAGACAATGCTCTGAGGTGCACTGGCTGACTCGCACTCGCATTCACACACTTGTGTACGGTACAGTAACACAGGGCTGTACACGTCCCATGTGGGAAGCCCCCCTGTGGTATGGTAATGAGCAGCTAATCTCCCCGGTTTACACGACTGTGCAGTGTGTCTCTGTATATGTGAAATATGTGTGTGCGCGCATTGAGGTGCAGAGTACAAAAGCCCCAGGAATTCTCTCAGGCCCTCCACCTTCTGCTGTGGATGGGCGCAGGCTGTCAGCACATTAAAACTGAGCGCTATGTGGGAGACAGAGTGAAGAGTAGGAAGAGAAGAGACCCAGCACTGGCAGCAAAAAGAACAGAGCAGAATTAAACTAATACACCACAGGTTACTGTTGCAGCTACGAGTAGGGAAAATACCATGGTCAAACAAATCAAATGAAATGTTTAAACAGAGTTTCTATTTTAGATTCCCTCCTACACGCCTTCTAACTGAACATCTAACCTACTGTATACACATATGAATCTTGAATATGCTCTTCCATGATGTATAAGGCACTGTACTCATCTGGCTTACAATAAAGGGGACTATTTCCCAAGAAATAAACTAATACTGGCAAATGAAACAGAATTAGTGCATATCATTATTTGAATCTGTCCCAGTGACAACCCCAGAACAGGTCACACCGGCTTGTTTTAATTTAGACTTAATTTATTTATTGGTTTATTTGGTAGGGACAGTGCAAGTTAATGAACAAGCCACACCGGATTGTAGCCTTGGGCTAATCTCCATCTGTCGTCCCCCCATGCGCACTTTCAAACACACTCTCATTCATCCTGGCCTATTGTACATGTTTTTAGTGGTAGGGGAAACCGGAGTACCCGGAGGAAACCTACGCAGACACGGGGAGAACATGCAAACTCCACACAGAAAGGCCCTGTCCCTGGTGGGAATCGAACCCGGACCTTCTAGCTGTGAAGCACGAGCGCTAACCGCTGTACTACCATGCCACTCCCCATTGTTTTCCTTTTTTCCCTCCCGTCTTTGCCTCTTAGTTGTCTCCGCCCTTCTGGTAACCTTCTGCACAGGTAGTCACCATTTAGAGTTGCCTTGTGTACGAAATGCGTGGTATAAATAAACATGCCTTGCCTTACACAGCCTGACCCAACATTAGCATTGTTTCAATAAGCTTCTGCAATGAAAGGGACCCGAATGCAAAACTGCCATAAAATATATTTAATGGACAAATCCAAGGCAAAAACACAGATACAAAGCAAGCCCAAAACTTAAGGAGGAGCAGACAACCACGGACAGACATGAACTCCAACAAAGACAATGATCCGACAAAGACAAGGGAAAACAAGGAACAGGGAACAGGTCAAACACATTAGGGCGGGGCAGGTAATCAACACAAGGGAAGCAAAGCAAAACCACAAGGACAGAACAGACATGTCAAAAATAAAAACATGAACAAGAACACTGAACAAAACCGGGGGATCAGGACACAGACAGACAGAATCATGACAAAAGCCTTCTCCAGCACATCCCAGAGATCCTCACTAGGGTTTCGATCTGCACTCTGAGGCGCCCAATCCATGTTTGAATATTTCTCATGCTCATGCAATGCCTGACATTGTCATTTTGGAAGATGCCCGTGCCACCAGGGAAGGTCATTCAGGATGTTCAGGTCGTCAGCTGATCTCGTTCTTTGTGCACATAGTGTTGTCGAACCTAGACATGACCAACAGCTAAATCCCAGATCAGAACAGCTAGTTAAAGGCAGCTTATTATTTGGTCACATAGTGCTCTCTGGCAGGGCGGGGCCACCCCCTGCACCCCTGCATACCCCCATTTCCCTTTCATCAAATGCACCCCTTTGCAAGTTAATGGCAGCATTTATTTGTATCTCCCTTTTCTCTGTTGTTTGTTCACGCCAAATCACTTTAGCCAAGCTTGACAGTCCCTAAGAAAATCCATTATCTGTGATTGATAAATTAGAGCCAACTTATTATGTCATGTTTTTTCAATGCTCACATATCTTTATATTTTCCAAGGGGCAACTAACGCTTTTTGCTGATTCTGAAAGTGCACACCTCACTGTGATCCTGTCACTTACTCATCGCGTGACAAGACTAACCAACTGGAGGACTGGTTGGTGAAAAGTATCTGTAACAAACAGAATAAAAGAGTAAGTTATCATCACAGATTGTCACAGAGATGGCTGTTTGGTGTCTGTTTTTGACGTAATTTTAACTTCACAAATTAGACCAAAGTTGTTTGCTTTCAATACATTTTGAGCAAAGCAGTGCCCTCTGATACTTGCAAATGTGAAGTGTGTTGACAGACTATTCCTATAGCCATAGTGTTTACATCAGTGAAATGTATGAGCATATGATTATAGGAACAAAGCTCCAGCCGTGGTTGTCTGGGGACACTTTTGAAGTGTGAAAATCTTTTATTATTCAGATATTATACTTATTCTTATTATTTGTGGAATACTGGTCTACATGCAAACATACCTGGGGTTTATCAGGCTGCATTTGTTTACTGCACTTGTAAATGTGCGTTCCCTTTGTCTGATGTAGATCCAAACTCGCTCTTCTAAAGCGGGTGCTCTTTTTGTGTTTTGAAGCCGCGCTGCCTCGCGCTGGCCCGCTGTGACTGTGTGTTTATTTATTATGCTCTAGTCACATCACTAATTAGTCCCTGGGAGAAGCCCGGGGCCATTTGCAAAATCCCACTGATTAAAAACAAGTCCAAATCCAACCTTGTGTCGCATATACTCACACAAACAGAGACGTGGATGGGTGCTGAAGAAAGCTACTTACTGTCAAGGCTAGAACACATGTGGGCGGCGCGGCTCACATACGCGCTGTGTTAGAGAGCTGTCAGTCGTTAAGGCCACTTTAATATTTAAACGGAGTGTCTAAAGTCGTCGTGCCCCGGGCTGGCTTCTGTCGCACACTCGGACACACACTGCATGCCTTGAGGAGGTCGGGCTCGTCACAAATCACGCTCAAGAAGTCAAGGGCATCGTAACTTATAAGTGTGACAGACAAAAGAATCGGACGAGACACAAGAGAGAGGGAATAGTGCCTACACTGAATATTGGAAGTGACACTACTGAATGTATTAGAATACATACAGATTCACTCAGAAAACAAAACCACCCGGGCCACGTAACATGATTTGGAGTAATTATGTTACATACTAATATGTCAGGCATTGATGGTCAGGGAGCATTATTGTAATAATAGCTAGTGTAATACTCAAATTGTTGGAAAATAACACTAAGATCTTCATTTCATTTAGGCAGAGACTCATCCAATTTTGCTTCTTTCCTTTGAGTGTAAAATTAATGAGTTTTGACTTAATTAAAGAAAAGAAAAAAGGTTTCAATTGTAATCTGTTTACTTTAGTTCTGATTTAGCTGCGCTTTGTCTTCGTTTAGTCTTTAAGTTTTGTGTTTTCACAGCTTTTATGTACTATATTATTTCAGAATCATGTATATTTCTTAAATATCATATTATTTCTCCTATTGTGCAAAACCACTCTTGTTTCTATGTCACAGAGCAGCAATAGATCGATAGATACAACATACAGCTCCAACCACTGAATGCTGCTGTTGTGCCCTTGGACATGACACTTTTGACCCACATTGCCTATGTATGTGGTGAATGAATGAATTAATGAATTAATGAATAATGCATGAAATAGTAAATAGTAAAACCTCTATAATGGATTGTTACTGTTATTATTTCTTTGAATTATATTGATTTTTAGAACTCGTGACAGCATTGTGGCTCTGCTGTTAGCGCTTATGACTCAACTCAAGAAGGTCCCGGGTTCAGTTCCTGTGCCGGGTCTCAGTGGGACTTCTCTGATAGTTGATAGCTATGAAAAAGATTAAGATAGTCCTTTGTGCTAGTCAGGAAGATTGTATAAATGCTGTGGTGGAAGGGCATCTGGCATAATGAGTATGAGTACTAGAAGGCAGATCATTTGCTGTGGGAAGCCCTTGTTCTGTTATTGACACAAAGCCGGAGTGTGCCGTGGTGCGACTGCAGATACAGCAGCAGAAGTTATAAAACGTATTAGTGTAAACATAACCTAATTTCGGCGTCTTAATATTTTCACCTACAGCTGCCTGCCTCAGCTAAACAGTCTCAAGTCGTCTTCCCCTGAGATTAATCCCATTTGAATTTAAATCTGAGCAGAACGAGGGGAGGGAGCTGCGGTGACGAGTAAAGACAGCGGTGCATAGGAGGAGGAGCCGGGATGATGGGAGACTCACCGCAGCGGGGCAGAGCGCGGCGGGACGGGGTACGGGAGGTGGAGGCAGCCGGTGATGAATTACTTTGAACTTTAATGGACGTCTCCTGCGCTCCTCTGGTGATGTGTTCGGACAATACACAAACATTACTGGCACACATGAGGGCTGATCGCAGCTGACAGCGTCCCCAACGACCTACAGCACACGCTCACTCATGCTGCGCCCAGGCTTTTCACAGCTCATGCTCTAAATTAGGAGAGGAAGTCTGTACTGCAGGGTAATGAAGGCCCTAAATATACTCCAAGATAAAGTGGGAGTTATTTAGATAATATCATGTTCTCTGTGAGCAGCTAAATATGGAGTCCATTGTCTTGGTATAATAACCAGCTAACGCCTGTACTTTAAACCAGTGGTTCTGGTGGTGTCGGGACCCATCGTTATTATGAGATGACATACCATGACCCAAAACTGAAATTATTTGGTTAGACATAATGTAAAAACTGTATTGAGCTTACAAATTATTGCTGAACAAGCATGTAATAAGCCTCAAAAGCTGAAATAATAATAAAAGGCAACAAATAACAGTAATTTTAACAGACTGGTAATGTTTCCATGCTTTTTCAGCAGATAAATATTGAAATGTGTTCTGGGAAAGTCTCACGACCCACTGAAAAGGGTTCCGCGACCCACTTTGCTTCCAGACCCATATGTTGAGAAACACCGCTTTAAACCACTACTATATGTTCTGAAATATATGTCATTCTTGTATTGGTTTGTTTTAAACTGAATCTTGAAAATGCAGACACTTAAGGGTTTTGCTTTAGGTTTTGTATTTAGGTCAAGGTCAAGTTTATTTCTATAGCATTTACAACAGCCACAGCTGCACAAAGTGCTTCACATAAAAAGGATAATAAACAAAACAAAAAATACAGGACATAATAAAACATCAAGAACAATGAAACAGAAAGAACAATGGAGAAACAGCTCAACTTATTGAAAAGCCTGTGCAAACAGGTGGGTTTTAAGGGAGGACTTAAAGCTGCTTAGAGTTGTGTCCTTGGGCAAGACACTTCACCCAATGCCTATGTGTGAGTGGTTGGTGGTGGTCGGAGGGACCGTTGGCGCAGATGTGTGCAGCCTCGCTTCTGTCAGTCTACCCCAGGGGAAACTGTGGCTACAAAAATGTAGCTTACCACCATCAGCATGAGTGAATGAACCCCCCTACCTTTCATGTGTGAAGCGCTTTGGGTGTGACTTGTGTCATATAAAAAGCGCTATACAAATAAGATTCCCTTCCCTTCCCTTAGAGTCGGGGCCAAACGGATACTGAGGGCAGACCTGTCTCAGCTCTGTCTCCTCTGGTTTTCATGTGCGTTTTGGGCACATCCAGAAGGAGCAAGTCAGCTGAACGAAGTGCTCTGGACGGGGCATGGACCGACAGGAGCTCAGTCAAGTACAAAGGTGCCAAGCCATGTAAACATTTAAAAACAAATCAAAATAATCTTGAAGTGGATTCTGTGACAGACAGGGAGCCAGTGCAGACGGGCGAGCATAGGTGGGATGTGCTCCCGGGCCGCTGCGTTTTGGACCATTTGCAGCCTCTTTATGGACGCTTTGTCCAAACCACAGTACAAGGCGTTGCAATAATCTAAGCGAGTGCTAATGAGGGCATGTACTGCTTTTCAAGTTCATTTGAGGGAATGTAGGATTTGACTTTACTTAAAAGTCGCATCTAGAAAAAACTGATTTGGACAACTGAACTGAAAGTGGGGCTGAGCTCGAGTGAGACCCGAGATGAACAGAGAATGTTCTGTCGCTGAGATATGAGCGAAGCCAGTCTAGAGCCACACCTTTGATACCCACGTACTGCTCAAGACGTGACAACAATGTTTGGTGGTCTATTGTATCAAAGGCTGCTGACAGATCTAAAAGAATTAAAAGGGCAGGGCAACCAGAGTCAACAGTTAAAAGCAGGTTGTTGAAAACTCTAAGAAGTGCAGTTTCTGTACTGTGCTTGGATTTGAATCCGGACTGAAATTTTGATGCAATTTTCATTGAGGCGACCGTCAAGCTGTATGTGAACCAATTTCTCCAATTTACAGTTACACATTCATACACCAGTGTACACAGATACTGAAGGTGGGTGAAGTGTCTGGCCCAAGGGCCCACAGTACCACCTTTTTATATAGGATAATATGTGTTACCAAATGCTGCTACACTAGCCATTCAAATCACTTGTTTAATCAAAGTGGTCCAGTCTTACTCACAAACAGAATCATTTGTTCCGCCTGCTACGACCTTTACCAAATGCTTCACCCAAACTTTCATGGGGCTTTCTGCTTCTCTCAACTTGATATCAAAACAAAAGTGACCTCCATAATACATGTGTGACAGACTCTGGCTGAGCGAGGGAGGGGTGTGAACAGTCTGTCCGCTGGGTGGGTTGGCTGGATCCTTGATGACTGTTTTTAGATCCTGCCTTCAGAGGTTCTTCAAATCAAACAATTTCCGAATACTAGCAGCAGCAGCAGCAGCACTAGTTGAGGTTGTAGTAGTAGTAGAAGTCATTCCTCCAATTCCAATATGGTTATTCCCTTAAATGTTTTCAGATATTATTATGACAGATATGTAGCTCAAAAATACTTACTAAGATCAGATACTACTCACATAACGACCTATTTGTGCAGATAGTGGCAGTTTTATAGATGTAGCCCTATTACCATGTCAGGCTGATATTGTGCTTTGACTTTCCTTTGATAGATTTGTTATTCCAGACATCTCTATATGACTTTTGCCTTAAATCCCTCGTATTTCTGATATACAAAGCTTACTTACATGCAGCAGATTTCTTTTCCCACATAGCCACATGGTTTCATGCAAGACAAAGGGTTGATGGACCGGGGGTTAACCAAATGAAAAGGCGAGGTGTAAAAGTTGGTGACATGAATGTGAAGACGAGCAGCAAAGGGAGAAAGTGTCGCCATATGGCCGGGGTTGGGATCAGACAAATAAAATGTTACCTTGCCTTCACAATGGTTAACTACACACAAATGAATCACTAATGGAGCTCTCATTCACACTGTCACACATTCTGGCACTCAAAGGCCCCGCGTCTGAATGAAAGAGGGGGACATTCGCACAGAAGGGTCGTAAATGTCGGCGGAGGTGGGCGGGACGTGGACCGTGTGAGGTTCGGGTGATGGGTTTTCGGTAGTCGCGCTGCCTTTTGGAGACTGCGGTTCCGCCCCTGTCCCCTTCTGTGCAGCCAAGGCTTTATACGTCTCTGAATGGGGGGCTTGTCCCTCAATCTGTGGCCCGCGACTTTGCCAGATTTCTAATGATTTCCCAATGATGATTCACGTTGTTGTGTGTGCGCTCGCTCAGCCCTGTGCCACTGCCATTCTTTGCTGCTTTTGTGTCGATCTAAGAGCTAAGAGTGCGCTTAGCTGTATGACAACAACGCATCATGTGACTTAGCAACAGGGGACAAAGGCGTAATCATCTTTTCTCGTCAACACAACCATTTTCAGAATAAATTAAAGCCTTATTCATTTTCAGCCTATTATGTTTTGACGATGGCTCAGATTAGGTGTTAAGGCCCAAACCGTGCTCTTGCTTCTCCGCGTTTCTAATTCGACTGTGTTTACTCCGAAGATTTAACATTCATTTCCCATTTACTTCGCCCCGCACAGATACGATAAAAATCAGCCACAACAAATGTACCGGCAACTTTTATCAGAATGCATCATCGCAGAGATAAGGTGTACTTTGGTGCTAAAAAGAAAAGATACATTTGGTGTAAACAACCTTTGAATAAATATGTCCAGTTGTCATTTGTCAACATTCCCATCAATTCCACTTATTGCACTCATGTTGTTAATAAATCAATCAGTCAATAATGGTGATTTTTATTTGTAAAACACAGATGTTTTGGCGCATAAATTGTGAGCATGTGTTAAAACTTCTGTAATGAATGACCGCACAGGGAATACTAAACTTCTCTGGGTATTGAACTTTTACACAACAGCGGCGTTTTCCATAACAAATTATGTAATTACTAAGGGAAACAAAATCAATGCCTATTACTGCCTTAATTGGTACAGTAAATCCAACACAATGTAGTTTTTAGTGTTGAAGCACAAGTGTAGCAGCGGTGGTGTGCTGCAGACTGTCAAAGAAGATTTGTTTTCTAATGAACGGAACATTTATTCCTCCACATACACTTGCAGTAGGTGAAACATCTATAAACGGAAATTGTTTGGTCAAACAGTAGCGCACACATTTGAATAGAGATGAGTCATAACAACGCACAAATGAGCATGAAATGTTTGTCTCTCTCGGCAATGGTTTCACTTACAATCAAACTCTGAAAATTGTATTAAAATGAGATGGTTTACTTTGCTGATTTCAGAAACGGGATGAAAAACATGTTAATTACAGGCGCATAAAGTGGGATTTAAGCACATGCAAAAAAGAAAGTGGAAACACTCATGTGACAAACACTATTAAAACAGGGCTCTTACCAATGTGCACTTTTGTCTTTTGTCACTTTAGTTTTCTTCTGTTTAGTTAGTGCCTGTAGGAGATGCAGGGGGCCGGAGCCAGGTCCATCAATGTTCGGGGACAGTGATCGTTTAGTCACAAGGTCAACTCGCATTCACTCCTTTTTAGATTACGTGTCCACGCATTTCTCTGGACAGTGGAAGACCTGACATCTCACCACAGACCTCAGTAGTATCAAAACCCACAATCTAATTACAGATTGCTCACCACTCTGCCGATGTTCACCTCCGCCCCACGAGGCTGGACTCACATCATTCAAGGATTTCATGTCCAACATTTCTGACGGAGGGCAGCAGTGGGTGATTTACTGTTTCTGAAATAAATATCCAAACTGAGAATCCACAAATGATGAAACATATCATTTTCTCTTTGGAATTGGGTCCATTGATTTTCATCTTGTGGATTGGATTACTTACAGGTGATTTTTTTGCATGTGTGTGATCAAATAACAGCACCATGTTTTAATGCTGTAAAATCATTCAATCAAGTTCAATTCAATCAATTTAGGTGTTTTTCTGGTTAATAACACCCAGCTTAGACATAATTTATTTTTAAGTCTTTCTAGACCTAATTTACCCCTCCAGGACCTGCCACCTTAATGTGGTGGAGGGGTTTGAGCGCCCGAATGATCCTGGAGGCTCTGTTGTCGGAGGCTCCGTGCCCCTGGTAGGGTCTCCCATGGCAAACAGGTCCTAGGTGACGGGTCAGACAAAGAGCCGTTCAGAAGCCCCTTATGAGAGACCAACAGGCCCAGTTAGAATTGTGAGGCCGTCCTTCCGTGGACTCACCACCTGCACGAGGAGCCATAGGGGCTGGTGCTATGTGATTTGGGCAGCTCCAAGGGCTGCCCCTACGACCTGGCAATGGACAAGTGGAAGAAAATGGATGGATGGATGGATGGATGGATGGATAGACCTAATTTAGTTGTGATTTGATCTTGATCGAGGCCTGGTGGTACTTGGAAGGTAAAAATGTATGAGGTGGTCTTCTTCTTTTCTTTAATCGGACACTCCTAACAGATATCTCGCTGATAGGGAAGGGGCAGAGTGATGGTTATTACAGTTTTTCCTCATTTTGGTGTGTCCAGCATGAAAAGGCTGATAACCACGTGAACAAGGTCACTGTCACTGTGCACATCGACTTCCAATACTAAAAGAAAACACTTATTGGTTGCAAAGACAGCCTTTCAGTGAGCTCCTTTGATGTTGAGTTTAACTAAGTGTGAAATACAGTAGATTTCATTGATGTAAAACCTTACTGGACCTGTTGCACTATCACTTCCTCGTGCCTTAAGGCGGGTAATCCTTCTTTAAAATTGGAACCATTTTTCTTTGACTTCTTCATAAGTCTCTTTTCATTTTGTCTCGCACCATCCTCAAAGCCCAGAGCTTTAAAGACTTTAGTGAACAAAAGTGTGTTACGAAGCATGTTAACATTTAAACAAAACCGCTGGTCGTGTTTGTATTGGACTGAATAGACAATACTTCTGTGGTTCTTTTAAAGTAGGTCAACCTTTCAAACACAGACATTTTGGAAACTGGAGATGATGCGGGCCCATGTTTGTCCCATGTACGTCAGGCGCGTGTATCAGTGTGAAGTCAAGTGCATGTTTGATGGTGAGACAACAGGGATATATTTGTGTTAATGTTTCATAAGTGCTCATTTATCAAGGCGTCTGTGTGTCTTTGAATGTTTTATGAATGTTTTGAGCATGTGGCTGTTTATGCCTCTGTTGCTGCTGTACTCTTGAGGATGACCTGTGCCATTTTTGTGTGTTTGCGAGAGAGGGAGGAGGGGACGGTGATGGGGGGGACATTCGGTGGGGCCAGGGGAGTCATAAAAGATTCAGCTCCTCGGGCCGTATTGTTGCGCTGATAACAAATGTTTCCATTTAGTGATCATGCATGAGTTATAACTCCCTGGACAAGGCTGCTGCCGTATGGGCGAGTGCTCAGCTAGATTTGTGTGCCCTCACGCCTTTAGCATCTCGTCGCTAACAAGCGGTCAGACCTTGGTAAATGGACCGCACAAACCTGCAGAGATAGACCGTAAAAAGTGAATGAAAGGATGGGTCGCTAAAACTTGTGAAACATCCACTTTGTCTCATCTGGATACTGATCTGGCTCATTTTCATCTTTTATATTACAGTTTTCAGGTTATCCTTTTCTGACACAAGACTTTCAGATGAATGACAGCTGCCACAGCCACTGCCGACTTGTCTGACACAGAGCCAGACAGACTAATGCATTTTTACTTATTACAATCCACTTAGTACATTAGTTTTTTCTTTCACATAACATTAGGTCCTAGTGTGATTTAAACATATAATTTGTCACGCCTCCAGCAGCCTTATTGTTTATCTGCCTACACAATGCTGACATTTTCAAATGGATTTTCAGCAGCTGCTCGTGTTTTCAGGATAATGTTTACAATAAAATGTGATATTTGATGGAATAGTTTGTTTGGAGTTTCAAACATAACATTATGACCACAGACTCTTTGTGAGCTCTGTTGTATGAGGTGTATGTACTGTATTACACACAAGGAGAAAGAGCAGAAAAACGTGGGAAATCAGTGTGATTCTGCAGCGGTCAGAAGGAATCTAAGGAAGGACTATATCGAAACAGGACATACATGGTGAAGTGAGGACCTCTCAGGAGCAGTGAGGGACCACAGTGCAGTGCCCGAACACCCATGTCCAGATGCCGGGCCAACCACATCCTGACCAAGGCCAGGATCTGGTTCGACACTATGTTCCCGGAAGCGAGAGTATACCACCCACCAACTGAAGATAATTTCTGAAGACGAGTCTCCATGTTTTAGCAGAAAGAATCCAGAGTGCTGCGTGATTTGTTGCGTAGTATATGTGGCCGCACAATATATGGGTGGCATAATGTTTTGTCTGATCCCTGGGTGTGTGTGGATAACCTTGTTGACAGTGCAACGCTACAAAGTGTTTTTCATCCGCGGGTGAGCACAAAGACAAATTCCCCCTTGTCCGTCACTGAGATCTTCACTTTGAGCCTCACACGCAGACGGATGGACAGATGAAACACAGATAGACTGAGCTGCGCTATTATGCAGAAAGCCCTCTATTCCAATTGATCACAGGCACCAAATTCAGAACAAAAGGGAAATATTGCACCTCAAAGAGCACAGACCTTCTAACAGAATGCCTAAACGTGCGCCCCGTCCTCTGCCTCCACTTTTGAAGCCTTTGTGACGCTGGATGAGTTATAATTTCAGAGGGGCTTTGTGAGAGCGCGCATATCGAACGCTTCAAACCCAGGGACTAATCAGAGCCCACCCACTCCGCCCGCCCTCCCTGCTCTGGACTTCCTCTATACTTATCTGTCTGCTGCTCCCTGTAGCTAAAGGGAAGGCAATCAACAGTCAGAAATAATTAATAGAAACTTAATAGAAATAATGTTAGAATTTCCTTTTCGGGTTCTGGGTGTTTTATGCAGAGTGGGGTACATTGTAATAGGTTTTGCTACTGGGGATGTATCCTCCACATTAATTAGATCAACATTGTGGGTGGAAATGCATACAGGAGCCAACTATTGAAGACCACTACCATTTTTCAAGTCTTTCCTTTATTCACAAATCTCAATACAGCAAACAATACTGTTTCAAAACAATATGTCGGACACAGGCATCGATCAAGCCTTCGTAATTCTCGCGAAATGTAAGATTGTGCGCAAAACTGATGATCCTATCCATGAAAGTGGGCTTGCTATTGCCTTCTGTGGAGAAACCGGCTCTAAACACTAGACTTTATTTTGTTCCACTTGTTTACTCCGCCGCTCAGTGCCTCTCTGACCTTGCAGTCGATGTACAGCATGTTACAAATTAACCTTCTTGGGTACTGTAGGCCTGAGTTCAAAATGGCATTCAGTAAATTTTTTCACCTGCTTCCCACAGGAGTCATCAAAGCTAATCGTCTGTGGCGTGGATATTTAACTAGATTTATGTTTTTGACATATTATTTTCACTTCAAGATGCCGCCTTTACTGTCATAAGAGCTTGGGATTGTTTATATATAGTGCACTATGGACCACGTCACCAGCACAGGAGAACAAGTTAAGTGACATTGGTAATAGTGGCAAAGCTAGAAAGTTGTTCAAATATCATTCTGCCTAATGCTGTTGTGTCAATGGGCAAGACACATCTCCGACCGTGTCTCTATGAATGTTGGTGTGTTTGACAGTGGTGGTTTTTAGGGAAGAGAAAGGAATTTTAATTGTGCAATACTTTTCACAGGCATTATCACAAAGCATTTTAGAAGGACTATATTCGGTCACTCTCACCATGGGACCCTTCAGCCACCACTTAGGTCTATTAAGTTTCGTTTTCTTGAAATTACATTACATTTAATTACTCTCAAACTACATTACTGGTGGAAAATGACAATAGTTAAATACAGAACTATATATCAGTGACTTAACCGCCTGGTGAATGAAGTTGTCCTTCAGTCAGTTGGATCTGGCGCGAAACGAGACAGATCGACATCGCGCACAGACACAACAATGGTGGCGCGCTTAGTCGCAGCGGCACAGGACTAACACCTGAACACAGTTTCGTTGTACAATGACAAATAAAGCACTTACTTACAGTGTGCACCAATCGCAGCTGGATTTGAACCTCCAATTTAGGATCCGTGGACAAATGCTCTAACTACTGAGCCACTGTCGCCCCTATTTATTGTCTCAATATTTAATACATTTACCTCTTCTCTATGCTGTGAGGCCTGCCCACCTCTTTATCATGGACTGGCAAAGATATGACCAAGGTCACACAGACTCTGTCAATGCTTTTGCAATAAAACATGTGTCTACTCTTATGTCGAATTTGCAGAAATGGTTGCGTTCTGACTTGGTTGCTGCTGTAAGAGCCAGAATAGAGAGACTCTGGGGATTGGAGGGTGCTAGCTCAGCTCAGGTCAGCCCAGTGTGATTGCCCCTCGTGTCCTATGCTAGTTTCCTCGGTTAAGGACAAGCCCGGCTGATCCGGGATGTGCGTCCCTGGGGTGTAGGCGGTGACATGGCCAGCGGCGACACACTCTGACGACTCTGCTGAAATATTAAAGCTAATGGGATCTGGACTGTGTGTGTGTGTGTGTGTGTGTGTGTGTGTGTGAAGCTCTGAGATGGATAATGCTTTTCATTCTAAACAGCGGCTGTGGACTTTTAGAGAAAAAACTCCACCATCGAATGAAGAAAAAAAATCCTGGCGAGAAGCGCAGACAAATGATAAAAATGAGGTGCTGTTAAGATCCCTCAGCTGCCAATAAGTAGGCGCCCAACACACAGCACTCCACTCAGACACACAGCGGCTTGAAGCTATCATACACATTGCCTGCAGCACAATACAGCTCGTTAGTGGAAACATGCTCAAAATGAGTCCCTTTCCCGCTCTCAACCCCTCCATCTCACAAGCACTTGTCAATGTTATTATTTCCAAATGAATACACACAAATGGGGAACACTGTCTGACAGAGAATGCTATAAATACACCCAATGACAAACACTCAGAGAGATGCTCAATCTCACGCGTGTGTTGTACGACGATTAAAAAAAACAGCAGCAGTGAAATGCATACATTGCAAATTAAACGTAGATGTGCTGCAGTTTAAATAATGAGCAGTAGATGGATTATGAAGATCTAAGGTAGAGAAAGGCACAACAACACCACAAACCGAAGGCCGCGATGATTAATAGTTTCTTTTCACACCGTGACAAGAGACTCAAACATACTCCGGTGGTAGGAACAAAGGCAAGCCCAGGAAACACTCTCTGAGTCCTGAAACAATAGATGTCTCTGGCAAACTGAAATACAGGAATGTCTAAAGTCGGAAAGCATTTTGATACATTTACTCCTGCCTCACAGCAATTCATCCAACCGACTCTTAGGCAGACAGTTATAATTTAGACAAACTTGTAAGACAATTGAGAGAGTTTTGACTCTACAGTGGCTTTGTGATGATAGTTCTACTTCTGCCTCACAGCAGGAAGGTCCTGGATTCTGTTATCTGGAGCATATGGCGCCTGTCTGTGCTTCTCCATGTTCTCCCTAACCACCTGGAGGGACATTCTGGTGAAGGAGAGGAGACGGGAAGAGTGAGGTGGCTCAGATTTCTGCTGCTGTGATGAAGATGAGACATAGTGGATAATGAAGATTTGAGAGAGTGCATTTAAGGATTGGCTTGAGACGTGATTTGTGATAGAAGAAGTACAAACTTCCCTGTTGAATTTGTGCATAAGCTTCATGTAAATCGAGTGTTTCCTTGGTGGGAGTCTTAAAATTAATTGTTGCACAGAGGAAGTGAGGGACCTGAATAGTACACCTTCCATAAAATTCCCGCAAAAAGACCCTAAAAGGAGCAGTCTTGTAGAGTACCCCAATACTAAAAACAAATTTAAAAAGTAGTTTATAAAGATTTTGATCTTTGTGTTAACTATAATTGTGTTTCAGTGGGCCGACTACAAATAATATTTGGAGCTTCCACTTCCCTTGCATGTTCCTAATGCACACATTGTTAATTCACAAATGACTTTGTCTTTGACCGAGATTAAGTTTAATCAATGTCTGCAGAGCAGAGGGTACGACAGAACTCTGACATGGCTCTCCCACACTGCAGGAAGCGAGTGGACCATGAGGTGAACTCTTATTATTCTGGAGAATGAGCCACAATTAAAAATACAGGAGCGGAGCAGCTGTGTGTGCGTTACCACCGAGAGTGCTGGTTGTTGAAGAGACGTGTGGGGAGCGTGTTGAAATCAGTGTAGCTGTGAGCTGCTCTGGCTTTCATTTAAATTATGGATCTCAGCGCTCTGTCACTGCCTCACACATTCACACTCAGAAAGCGGACGTGGCTGTAAGATATAGACGCACAGCACTGTTTTATCAGCGACGTTAATTAAAATCAGACAGACATTTGCAGCAAAAGAAGTTGGAGAGCTCATTTCCATTCTGTGTGAGCGAGGCGCAGGGGGGGGGAAAGTAGGGCACGCTTTTGAGGTGCGCCACCTTCACTGTCCTTATAAGGATGAGGGATGAGTGACAGGCGCGGGACAGAAGAGAGGAGGACAGGTAGAAGGAGACCGCCCCCCTCCATCTTGTTTGTTATCCCTCTCAAAGGCGCGCACGCATACACACACACGCTCAGACACGCAGACGACAATGTGTCAAACAGCGGCTTGTCATCCATCAGCTCTCCAAAGGCCCGAAGTGGGACAGTCCAGCGGTTGCTAATTCAGAGCTACAGTATTGAGCATGTCCCAAGCTGCTCACACGTCTAATGAGTGTAAATGCCTCTGTTCAGCCCAGGGCCACTGCAGAATCAGCACAAATAATGGACTTGTTTCCTCATATATGCAATATTAAAGACGGTGCAGCAATACCATTTTACTTTCTTAGGGAATAGAATGGCAGCAAGTTCAACCTATTTTCATCTAAATCTATGAACCTAACAAAACTTTAAAACAGAGCCAGATCCAAATCCGGAAATATTGTTAATTACCCACATTAGTTTTTTATTCAATAGAGCTCAGTTTTATGTCAAGTAGAGGTCGACCGATATCGGACCAATATTTGGGGATTTTACAATATCGGTTATCGGCCGATCTAGCGCCGAAAAAAAGGCGATATCTCCGAGACCGAAAGTGATAGGCACTGCATTAGAAAGAGCGTCACGGCTTTAAAATAAGTCCTCCCCCAACTCCCTAGGCCTCAGGGGAACGGAGACACATGGCAATGAATATTGGTTAGCTACAAGTTTGTTAAATATAAGTTTCACTAAACCTCAGTGAATATGGACAGGCTACATATCATTTAGAACCAGGAGAATTTATTCGCTGAGTTATTTTTAACCTCAGCATTTTGCTCACCGCGCATAATGCCACAGCTAGCAACGGTATGCTAATGCTAACAGCAACTAATAAAAGCTGGGACAGAAACTATGATTGAATCACCTAAAGTAATAAAATGCTGGAGTGGTCAAGTATTTATGTTTTTACAGGATTATAGACCAGACATTTGGAAAAATCGGTAAAAAATATCGGCCGAGCATATTGGCCAATAGAAATCCCCAAAAAATCAGCATTGGCATCGGCCTTAGAAAAAACCATATCGGTCGAACTCTAATGTCAAGTACTGTAGATAATCCCACATAATCCTTGTTGCCAGTACTTCAAAGAGATGACAGCTAGTTATGTTGAGCGTTTTCTCTGAATGAGTGTTTCTAATAATCTGCCCTGCTTCACGGTGGCTGGGTGATTAATTACTCATAGCAAGAAGGTTTCTTACTTTTCAAATCAAGTACCACCTGATAAAACATTTGACCTTCCAAGTACCACCTCATAAGGCCTGGATCAGGATCAAATTGGGACTAAAGCGGGTTTAAAGTAGATCTAACATACTGTGGATCTAAAATCAACTAAATTATGTCTAAACTGGGTGTAAACCACACGTTCCGCAGTTTGAGAACCACTGATCTAGACCCATTTTAACTTGAAACACTTAAAGATGAAACACGGTTATGCAGATATTTCCAGGGAGCACTTATATGCATACATCTATTATTAATGACCCTTAACAACAGCATATTGAGTGTAAAACATGTACATCTATGGCGCATTTACTTCATTTGATGTGCCAGTTTAAAATGCTGCTGCGCGTTCAGACCGGGGTTGTGTGGGTTTTTATCGGCCCACGAGCTGGTCACACGGGCTGATTTGAATAATCTGTCTTTTATTTAAATGACACACACACATGTATTTACCTCCTGCTAAAGCGCCAGACCTTAAGGGACATCCACACTCACTTCCAGCCAATTTCCCCAAACCCACCTCTACAAAGCTGCCCCGGCAAGATGTAAGGATTTAGAGGAATTTGTCTGCCGAGGGGAGCTGTGCCGGATTTCATCATTCAGATATGTTATTCCTTCGCCTGAGGACAATTTATCATGTTTTAGTTAAGACGCACTACTACTCCCCCCCCCCCCCCCCCCCCCCCCTTTGGAAACACAAGAGTTTTTCCTCTACTCCTATAAAAGTGTGATGAATTAAAATAACATGGAAAAGGTCACTGTGGTGGAATCAAAGAGGAGGGCGCTGCGTAAAACGGAGCGCTTTGAAGTTCAGAAGTGACACAAATCGAAATGTTTCTCAAATGTGCACTTTTAACTGCGGAGCCAGTGCTGCATTTGTTATAGGGGAGAAGACCAAGGACTCTTAGTGTAGCCCAAACTCTGGAGGTCATGGGAAGCACAGACACAAAAAAGTTATAGTATAAATGAACAAAAGGATGTAAATTTGTGAAAGTCAAGTTGATCTCCATGATGGCCTAGTGCAGAGATGAGTTTGTTTTAATGTTCTTTCTTGTCAAAAGACCAAAGTAAAGCATTTTCTACAAATGCCTGTGTTGCTCATTATACAGTGGGAGGAAAATGTATGTGAACGCTTTGGAATTTCTCACATTTTGTTAAATTGGTCATAAAATGTGGTCTGATCTTATCAAAATCATAAGAATGAGTAAACTGTATCTGCTTAAACTAATACCACCCAAACATTTCATTTGATCATATTTTTAATGGACATAACATGTAAACATTCACAGGACAGGGAGGAAAAAGTAAGTGGACCCAGGAATCTCGCTGAACTGCAACAGTTTTGTAAAGAGGAATGGTCCAAGATTCATCCTGATCGTTGTGAATGTCTAATCTGCAACTACAGCAAAGCAGTTGTGAATGTCTCTTGTTGTGAATTGCTGAATATCTTGATAAACCTCTGAATGGATTTTTCTATTGATGACAGCATGTTGTCCAGGCCCTGAGGCAACGAAACAGCCCCACACCATGATGCTCCCTGCCCATACTTCACAGTGCTGTTCCATTTTTCCTCCATGGCGTTGTGTGTTCCGCCCTAACACTTAACCTTTGGGTTAATCAGTCCACATAATATTTTTCCAGTAGGGCTGTGGAGCATCCAGGTGCTCTTTCGCAAAGCAAAGCTGAATAGTTTGGGAGGAACACACAACGTCATGTGTGGAGGAAAAATGGAATATAGCACATCAAAACCCTATCCTCACTGTGAAGTATGGAGCAGGAGCATCATGGTGTGAGGCTGTTTTGCTGCCTCAGGCCCTAGACAACGTGCAATCATCAATGGAAAAATTAATTCAGAGGTTTATCAAGATATTTTGCACACAAAAAACTGAGACATTCACAACACCGTGGAATAAGTAAGTAAGTGAACTCTTGTATTAAATAGATGGCTGACCCTTATTTTGCAACAATAACTGCTTTGCTGTAGTTGCAGATTAGACGCTCAAATGATCAGGATGAATCTTGGACCATTCCTCTTTACAAAACTGTCGCAGTTCAGCGAGATTCCTGGGTTCACTTACTTTTTCCTTCTTGTCCTGTGAATGTTTACATGTTATGGCCATTCAAAATATGATAACATGTAATTGTTTGGGTGGTATTGGTTTAAGTAGACACTGTTTATTCATTCTTATGATTTTGATGCAGATCAGACCACATTTTATGACTAATTTAACAAAATGTGAGAAATTCCAAAGTGTTCACATACAGAACAGGAGGGTCTGAGGGTTGGAACGTTTAAAGGAACTGACTTTATTTTGTTTTTAGAGTGCAAGAACATGTATTTGATCTCTGTTGTGTGTGATCCCACTTCTCAAATCATCATGGCGGCCGGTGTTTCCATGCTGAAAAGCCAGATATTGCCCCTGGGCCTGACATTGCGTGCCCCTAGCCACTTTCCCAGCCTCCCTGATCTGTCCATTTGCTGAATGTCTCTCTCGTCACCCCCTTTGCTGTTTTGTATAGGCCAAAAATGTATTGATAAAAAAGAAGAAAAAGACAAGATGGAGTGACAAAAGTTTAGAACAAAAAAGTTTTATAAGTAAATGTATAGTTTGAGGAATATCCAACAACTAATTGGGTTAATGGCCGTGTATAGACGTGGTGTTTTAGCTATATTGAATGCTTCTGATCTTTGAGCCCTTAAGCAACTCTGAAAGACCCAAGGTTTTGTTCTGGAATTACCACAAATCTGGGACACACAAGTCTATATCCGTGAGCAAGAGCCGCAAATTTTGAGGCATAAAATGTTCGAGGCTAATGAATTAAAATGACTCAAGAAGCAAACTGCAAATTGAATAACGAACATGGCTGTCGTCATCAGCGTCGAATCACACAAAGTCAGAACTATTGGACAGATGGACAAGAAACCAACCAACAACCTAAAATCATGTCCACAAGTCTCAGATGACCATTGTACAAGAGAAACGTGTGCGCGACTTGTAGTTAGTGACAGAAGGTGGAACAAAGGAAAGATGATCCGCTCTGTCATTATGTCCTGAATGCTGGATATCCCACTGCTTCAAAGGCCAGAGCACTGACCCGCACTGACCGCTATTGACAAAATGAGATGTTGAAGGATTCCAAATATGACAAGACAAAGGATTAATGCCAAGAAGCGCCTTTGTAGTGAACAGTGCAAGAGAAATGAAAAGTGAAATAACTGTGGCATCTAGAAGTCCGCCCTCAATGTGTTTGAGAGTACGATAAGAAAGATAACCTTTATTTGTCCCACAGTGGGGAAATTGCATTGTTACAGCATGGTGTAAAGAGCAGCTTTATAAGGCATCATGTATCAATAGTTAGGAGCTCGCAGCTGCTGGTCCAGTGTGTTCATGAGTTTGCGTCTCAGCTCTGACAAGTTGCTGATTTCTCTCCATGCCCTTAATCTAAACATATGAAGTATTTAAGGTAAGTAGTGTGCAGTAACAAAGAGAGATAATGAAATACTTCCAGAGAATAGTAATATTAACCTAGAGACATAGCACTCAAGTAGAGTTGTCCAGTCAATAATTCAATAATTCTCAGACACAGTCTTGTAACACAAGAGCTTTCTGTTGAGAGTTGACCCTTATGGACGCAGCCTGACCCTGAACGTCTGTGCAGGGCAAAATAGGCATTTAGGAAAACAGCCATGGGCGCAGTGAAAGTATCGGATCTTTGGTTGTTTATTGCGCGCCTCTATTTGGACTGCCTCGTTAGGGAATGACCTCGTGAGACTTTGCTGGTTGTGTGCTCGTGACCGCAGGGGTTTGAGGCTACAATATGACTCCCGCAGCTCGGACCTTACTGAGCCGTTTAGCGAGGAAACTCTCATGGCTTTTGTCTAGAGTGGACCATGGCACAGCAAGAAGCTCTTTGATGCGTTTGATGCGCCTCATTAACAGTTTAAATTTACACCTGCCTCACACATTCCTGCGGGATCCCTCTTCGAGCGCGCGGGATATTTGTTCTGCGTAACGAGCCTCGTGGACGTTTCTCGTAGATGTTAGTTATGAGATTTTTGCGTTTGCATCGATACTCTTACAGTTTGTTATGTAAACCTAATAAGTCCGGCAGCCTCCTGAGGCTCAGTTAGGTCTGCCCATCGGCCCATACGCAGTGAAGCTGTCCTCTTGGACCTCGTCAAAGTGAGAGTGAGCGACGCACGGGGACACGTCTCGGAATCGACTATTTCCTTTTACGCAGAGCAAGTTGTGGAGACAGTGCGCGCGCCTCTGACAGCCATGTCTTCAAGTGTGATATTATTGAGTGCTACTGCACTAGTTAGGGCAAGTATGAGTGTGAACAGCCTTGGTTGAAGTTAATAGGACTTGATCGAGCAGCGTATACACACTGGTCTATATGCTAAGCCCACTAGGGCCAGTTGGAAACATACTTTAAATTCACGCCGAAGGAAAAGCAGGCTGTGAGTTCACCGCTGGAAGCCATTCTTCTGAGTTAATAAATGCAAACATTTGTTCCTGATGGCTCACTTAACCTCTTAATTTATGTATGACCACCAGAGTCCTATTCATGCAGGAGCCATCGGTCAAACAGACCTCCATAGAAAGCCACCGCATGGCCTTTCCCCTCTTTCTTCCCCGCAGTAATAACTACGTAAAGAGCGCCGCTGCGCAGCCAGATCTGGCGCTCAAACGCGCCTAATTGTTCTGTGCGTATTGACAAGTTGGTTCCGGTGTATTACCGATTTTCCAGTCCGTCGTGCCAGAGCTCAGCTGGGCCGGGACAGCTGTAGGGGGTCAGGGGTGAGGGCAACCGCGGAGCTCCCTCCATCTGCCCAACACATACCCACGTCTTCTGACACAAGCGCTAACAGCACTAATAGTCCACATTACAGTCGCATTGATCCCTAATGAGAAGTACACAACAGCCTATTTAGTTATCAATAAAGACCACCTCTAATAAATGACTGCGCACTGGATGGAAATGATTGCAAACCTCCATTATGCCTAAAGCTGTGTGCAATATCAGTATTAATCTGGGCCACAGTAACTTTAGAGGGTTTCCTAATCCTTTAATCTCTGAAGTGTCCTTAAAATGGAATTTTTTTGGCAAAAAATATTCAGAGGCGCAGCCTTCAGGAGTTAGCTGAGCACTGTTTAAATATAAATGCAGTTAAAATTACCCAGTGCATGCAAATGACAGCAGCAATCCCTGTACAAGTCAGACAAAGTTGGTTTGATTCTTTTTCTAAACTTCACTGTAGCACTTTGGATAAGGCATGCTGATTCAGTTTGGATTGCTTCATCATCAGAGCCTGTGTACTCAGATAAGAGTATCTTAACTTAAAAAGGAATACAAAACACAAAGTAATGTGAGAATATTTCTATGAAATCTCTAAAGATATATAACATTTTTACAAACAAACAACAAATTCATACTTTTTTTAAATTTTTTTTTAAACATGTCAACATGTATAACGAACACATGTTGTATGGTTGTAACTTTTGTAACTTTTGTTTTTCAGTCAAAGAGTTGAAAAGTGTGGCCCGAAAATAAAGTATTTTCTACTTTTAGCAACTGATGAGTGCCTGGACCTGATCTTTTATGCATATTCGATTGCCTCTTTCCATGAGCACCATCTTTTTGCTGGATACCATAGCTCCCTGTGCTCATTTCTGTTTAGAAATAAAAAGTATTGTGTGATAGAACTACTAAGCACATTACTCAACTACTAAGGTACAAAATACATAATTTGAACAGAACAGAAACTCTGTCTGTCGAGTCCCTTTAAGGACTACACAGACCTTGCAAGTTAGTAGGAAAACTTGGAAATGTACTGATTTTGCTGTAGATTACTGACATGTAACAAAAACTCGTATTGCAAGTTATATTTCATTTTATATGGAAATAATTTGGTATTATATTGTTTGATTGAGGTATAACAGTATAACACAAAATAACACAAATACAAACAGAGAAAGTCCACTTTAAATATCAAACATAGCTCAAAATCATAACCATTTTTGTCTGTTTGATGTGCACATGGGACACATCTGTCTTTGAGGAAGACCTTGTTTAAGGACAAAGTGACAATCCTGGAGTTTTTCTCATGCACTGATCCATTTGACTAGTTCCCATGTGCAGTGATGATATCTGGGTTTAGAGGGACCTGCCTGTAGCCCCCCGGTCCCAGTCCCAGGCAGCCCGTCCCCTCCCACCAAACCCAGACAAAGAGACAGTAGCTCTGGCGGAACGAACTGCGTTTGGCCCACTCATTGCGTTTGTTAGCCCCTCTGAGACCCTGAATATAGAACAGCTATTCTATCTAATGAGGCAGAACTTCATGGCTGCCTCTATAAAACTTTGTCAGCCTTCTGTTCTCTGGCAACAAAGCCTGATTTTTTAAAGACTTTCACCCATTTTATTTTTCTCTGTGACACACAAACTATTCAGATGAATCGTGCGCGGGCTTTTTCCTCGTGGTGACGTGAGACAAGTGTTGCAAACAAAGACAATGAGGAGAAATAGGACGCTTATAGACGAGAGGAGCGATCAGGGAGTACGCCTCCGCTGGGACGCCTTTGATGACACGGGGTGTAGTTTTATGAAATAGCCTACATTTTGGCTTTGTATCGAGGCTCACTGAGGAACTGTCACCGACAATGTTTTCTCCCCCTTTATTTTCTAATCTACGAATATGCTTCCCAGGCCAACCTCTAATTTGCCTATTTCTCATTTATTGTGAGCATAGATAATTGGATGTAGCCTGCTGAGTGTGTTTGGGAGCCTGCAAGGAGCGGCATGTTTACATAGTTTGTTTTCTGCTTTGATGGCAATAGGAATCCCAAAATGTGGCACGCTTGAAACATGTTTAATCTTTAGTCCTGCTACCATACCTCATTTTATTCATTCATAAATAAAATGTTATCAAGTGTGCATTATAAGTTAAATGCAGGTGCAATAAGAAAAAAAATCCTCCCGGCTGAGCAAAACCACATATCAATTTTAGTGGGTCATTTTGAGACTCAATTTACCCAAGATATGTATTACCTCAAACAACATTTAATTACTGTATATTTATTTTATTTATTTCAAAAGTCTATGAGTAGGAGGAGAGATATTCAGCAAACTGTTGGAACTGGAAGTTGAACCCATAACGCCTATGCTAGAAGAGTGTTTGGCGTACAAGTCCAGCAGCCTTACAACTGGGCTATCGGGGTACACAGTACACAGCATATTTGGATTCCACTTTTAGCCTAGTCAGTTGTATTGCACGTTTATAATGTTTAAATCGCAAAAGTCATTGTCACAATTTAACGTTTTGAAGCTGGACATCATTTGCAAATGATCAGGCCATGTTTGTATCGACATGTTTAATGGCCCTATACCTTTTAATATGAATTTTGTTTAAAAAGTACATTTATGAAAAAGTTGTTGTTTATATTTACTGTGGAAGTATGCTCAGTGAAAGCTCTTAGAAATTCTTATGGACTCATCCCTGTGAAATACTGTGATATTGTTAAGACCTTTCCTGATCCTGGGACACAGAAAGTGACATAGGTGGAGGTAGAATATGCATCAAGAGGGCAGGTATTACGCAAAATCGACTTTTTTGGCTTTTACCATGTTACAACCTTCTCTCATCAAAAACATACCTGGAGCTGTGTTTTGAGCCACTAGTGCATCCGCATCATTGAGTCTTCTTTGGATATTCACCAGTGACTATCATTGTCTCAAACAGCTTTTCCTGAAAGTCCAGGAAATGCTTTCCTGACTTCTCCATCTCTGGCTAAATTTAATCCAACCACACGCAGTGAGCTGTCTTTTTTTTTTCCTCTTTGTTGAAACTGCTGTGCAGTAAAGGGGAGCAAGAGGAAGGAGTGGGAGGGGCTTATTTTAGCCCACTTGGAGGATCAGGAAGTGAAACTACTGGATATTTTGTTTGAGCTGCTTTAGCTCAATATTGCATTTTCTATCCTACAGTGATAGTGATAAAGGTGACTTTGACATTGTTACCAAATACCTGCAAAAAGCACCACAAAAGATACACTCTGTCACTGCATCGAACAGATCAGTTTGTGGATGCAAAACAACTTTCTCCAACTAAATTCAGACAAAACTGAGATCATTGTCTTTGGCCCACAGACACAAAGACAAAGTGTTATCAGTCACCTTGAGTCTCTCGCTCTAAAACCAAAAAATCAGGTTAGAAATCTAGGAGTAATCATGGACTCAGACCTGAACTTAAACAGCCACATCAAAGCAATAACATCATCAGCTTTTTACCATCTGAAGAACATTGCTAAGATCAGAGGAATAGTGTCAAAACCAGACTTAGAGAGACTCATCCATGCATTTGTCTCTAGCAGGTTAGACTACTGTAACGGCCTGCTCACTGGCCTTTCTAAACGAGCTGTTAGACAGCTGCAGTACATCCAGAACGCTGCTGCTCGAGTCCTGACAAAAACCAGGAAATACGACCACATTAGTCCAGTGCTCCGGTCTCTGCACTGGCTTCCTGTCACTCAGAGAATAGAATTTAAAACAGCTCTGCTTGTGTACAAGTCTTTTCATGGTTTAGCACCAAAGTACATCTCTGACATGTTAGACATGAACCATCTCGGGCCCTGAGAACTTCAGGGAGGGGTCTCCTGGTGGTTCCCAGAGTCAATAATAAACACGGTGAGGCTGCGTTTCAGTTTCATGCAGCTAAAATCTGGAACAGTCTTCATGAGGATGTGAGACAGGCCTCAACTCTGACAATGTTCAAATCCAGGCTGAAAACAGCTCTTTTTACCCGTGCATATGAAAACTGAAAGTATTTATCTGCACTCTTGCCTTTTACTGTCATTGATTAACTTTGTGTTGTTGTTTATTGATTGATTTTAACTGTTTTCTTGTAATTTTTTCTGCAACTGTGAAGCACTTTGAATTGCCTCGTGTATGAATTGTGCTCTACAAATAAACTTGCCTTGCCTTGCCTTGCCTTCTCTTGTACTGTTGTTGAGTAACCATAATATACCAATGATAAATGAGTGAGTCAGATTTCTATGGAGCTTTTTCCTATCTCTGTCACTAATATTCTTCAACTTGAAAGTATAAGTTTATTTCAACTTCATAAACTTGCCACTTCACTTGTGTAAAACTATGATTAATGCTTACCGCCGGCATTATCCCTTCAAAGTCTATCCAAGTAATAATTTTTTTTTTTTAAACAAACCTGTCAGCACTATAATGCGCTGAGAACAAACAGCATGAAGCGGACGTTGACATTCCAAATCAGAGCTGCTCTTGCACCTCACCAATGGCCTGCACATCTATCTATCCTACCTGACCACAGAGGAGTGAGTGATGCGGCGGGTGTGAGGAATGGTTTTGTCCTTTAGCAGATAGCCCATTTTAGTGAGCACATTGTCTTCGCTGCCTCGCCTCATTAGCCCTCTCACGGCCTGCATGAACAATCAAGGCTGGGCTGCTGAAAAATTGATTAGCCCTATAGTACTGAAGAAATATATGTGCACTTTTCCTCTTACTTTGGAGCTCATTTTGGTGTATACATAGAGGCATAGTTTATCCTCATAGGAAAACAGTGGCGCTCCTTTCAAAGGCAGAACCAGAGAGGTCTCTTTTGTGCGTAGCGTCCCTTCCATATTTTGCATTGTTTATACGAGGCATATGCTGTTCAAAGAGAATTATATAGCATTGTTTATTGAGGGTGACTCTATAAACAGGGGAGCTTTAATGTTGTGTGAGAGCAGCGTCGCGTCGCCGAGTTTTACAGCCAGCTGGACCCAAGCTACCTGTACAATCCTCTTTAGTCATATTAATATAACTCCGGCTCTAAATAGCACTGCAGGGACGAGAAACAGGAGAGGAGAGGTAGGAAAGGAAGCGAAGAAAGGTAAGAAGGAGGCAAGAGATAAGACAGAGGAATTACAAAGTCAGGAAGAGTGGGAGTTGAAGACACAATCCCACCTTGGTGCTCCATGCACTCAGTGATCGTCTTCAGTGACTCATAGATGACATAAAGTAGGTTACTGGGTTGGTTAAAGTTAAAGAGTTAATAAGCCTAAAAATGTTTTATACACAAAGGGATACGCAGCAGAGCCCTGATGTAAAACTTAGTCTGTGATATTGAAATGGAGTATGGAAACGAATAACAAAAAAGCGTGGCTTATTCATTTGACAGCTCATCTCTCGAGCATTTTGTTCTTCTGATTGTTAAGGAAAAGTCGAGGAACGCCATTTAAAGTATTCAGTGTCTAACGCCAGGAGAGCAAGTGACAATTTAGGAAGTGATTTTTGATTTGGCTTCTTGGTTAATCCACCATGAGATCTGTCACTAATCCAAGACAAATGATCTCAGGCGCACAGTGAGCTGCTCGAATCAGTTTTTACAACACTTGTACTTACTTGTTACCTACAGTGTTAGTTAGAAGTTGTAGAAGCAGCTGTAGTATCTGTCTGGAAGCTCACACCATCTTAATAGGCCCAGGTAAGTGAGTTTATGGTGATTTCTTCAATTAAAGAATATCTCCATTGTGAGATCAATAAAGTCTTATGCCTTTTTTCTTTTCTTTTTTAACATATTTAACCAAGCAGTTACAGGGGTACAGCGCATATGATCTTAACATCTTTCCAGTTCTGTCGAGTACGGTGGTGGAAACTGTAAGTACTGTTATCCTTCCAAAGCAAAATCTATATTATTGAAGAGTAGACAAATACGGATGGAAGTGAAAATAAAAAGCATTGCCCAGCAGTATTGAATTATATATACGACAAACTGAAAAGGCAATCATAATCCACAAACAAACAATGAAATAACATGATTTAGCCATGTGCACCGAACAAAGGGTACCACATAACTTTACATGAGTGATACGCGGACGCCTGGCGCTCCCCTCCTCCACGCTTCTCTTAACTCATCCAGTCCATCTGTTCATCCCGAGCACGGCACAATCTGGCACAATGAGCCATCAGGTGTGCACAGCGCGCCCCGCAGTCTTTCACTGGATCACACTCCTGCCACTGTCACCTCCTGTCACGATAAAGAGGAGAGTCGGCGAAAGTAACATGCTCAAAATAACACAGAAACACTTCGCACACTGGACTCCATATACTGCTACATAGACATTATGCTAATCTTTCTCTTCAGTTTTTTTTGGTCTGGGATTACCACCATAAATGATACACGGTATTTGATGTTATCTCAGAGGTATATTTTATTATTTTAGCAGATAAAATAATATGAACTGAATATTTAAAAGATATTTAGCTGTACACATTTGTAGTAGTAAGATTATTTTTTGCTTTAAATCGATTGTTTTGATCACTTTCTTAATAATCTGCAACACCCTTGGGTTATGTGTGTGTGGGGCATGTGACCTTGCCTCATCCTCACATGTTAATACAGTATGAGGATTTTGGGGAAATCTCAGTCCTCCTTACTTATCCAGAAATGCGCTCAGCAAATGCAGAGAGATCTGTACAGTAATCAAAATCGAGCATAGCATTAAAGTTGTCTCTACTGTATTGGCTTGGTTGCAGAGTATAGGGCTGGGCGACATGACTAAATGTCAATTCAGGTCTTCTCTGTTTAATGCACTATACTTCTAACACACTCTTCCTATTGGTCAATCTTACCCTGCTTTGACTGAGTTACACTGATTTAACCAGTCATAGTGAAGTGTGAAGCAGCAGGTTGCTTTAGTTATAGCTCAGATCTATAAAATCGTGATACAAATCATTCGGCATGCACCCTCAAGCATAGCAGATATCATGTCTAAATCCTTGTCTCGTGTCCATGCGCACTTCTACATGATGCTGGATATGTGCTCGTAGCTTAGACCTCCAATCATCACGTTAATCAATTATATATTTACTGATAAAGTATAGTTTCAGAACCGTTGACGGCAAAAGGCATTCTGTAAACTCCAATGGCATTCAGGGTAAAGAGGTCATGTAATGTGCTCTGGGGAAAGGGGCCTTAGACATTCACTGATTCACATTGCCCCAGACACAGCAGTTCTCCTCCCTGCACTGAGGCACTGTTGTGTTGGCTGCCTCATATATCCTCCTTTTATTTGCGCGTGATGTGTGAATCTGTATCCCTGTGACCGCTCTGATTCACGCCCAAATGCCAGCGATGGAAGCAGCTAAACAAAGCCAATGAATGGAAGAATAAGTTTGGGAGGTGGGTGGAGTTTGGAGGAATAGCCCCTATCTGGGCCTTTAAATCATCATTGGAAACTCATTAGAAAGCTGGCGGGACCGGGCGGAGACGGCCGCACAGATTGCGCGCTCCTCACTACAATACTGGTAATGAAGTGGAAGCGAAGGAGGAGTGTCCCAGCACAGATTTCTTTGCACTAGTTACTCACTGGCCCTAAACTTTCCCCTCAATCTGTGCTAGGGGGTAAAAAGCTGCATTCATGAGGTGTTAACCGTTTTGTTTGTCGGCAGGAATGTATTCAAAGTGTTGCAGCTATCAGCGACAGATGGACTGGAAGGTGATGGATGGGCGCAGAAGTTAACTAAGAGAAAAGCGCTGCAGAATAGAAGAGAATAAATGTTTAATGTGACTGGACGTTATCAATCTGGAGTCATTCTGGTGCCAGTCTCTGCCGGCTGCTCCATGCACTTTGGCTGCCAGGCTGCGCTGCCCCTCAGCCTCTCCGAGCGCTGCTATTTTCCCATTGTTAATTACCTTGTGGCATATGCAATAAAGAGGTTAACTCAAATGAATGTATTAACTTTTATAAATTGGCTTCGTGCTACGAGTATGGGTCTATATGCCCATAACATTATTGCCCCGTTCTGTCTTGTTCAATGCTCAATCTATAACGTTGTGCGTGAAGGTTGCATGCATAATCCCCCCGTTTAAACTGTTGATTTCAGATGTGTGCCAATAATGCTATGACCTAATTTCTCAGGCAGTTCCGTACATTCTGTGCCCACTTCAGACAGAATGTTAATTAACCTGCTCAATTTAAATAAGAGTTACTGTATGAAGTACAATGCGCAGGTCGAATCGCCTCTGGGTGAAGTGTCCCTGGTTAAAGACTGAGGCAAAGTTTTCAAGTGTTGCTCTCTGCGATGATGGACGCTTTCAGTACTAATCATTCCCATCAATAGCAGAGGGTGAGGCCATTACTCCGAGGAGCCTGGAGTGCCGCTCTCCAGTGGGAGGCGATAATTGGATAATTAGTGATGGGAACCAATTAGGACAGTGCTGCTCGGGATGGCACGCGAGTTAACCAAAGGTTATCCAAGAGGGGCGAGCGCGCGGCTGAAGAGGGTCCACAGAATGATCGATTAGAAGACCTCCCAACACAAGCAACTTCTGTTCTCACCTAGCTGCCCCTGAGTCCAGTGTCTCCCTATACTGCTTATCTGTGGGACAAAAGAGACCAAATCGCCTATTTCCATCTGAATGAGATAAGCCCAACAAGAGGCACGGATCGGGCGAGCGGCTCAGACGCCGAATACCCAACGATCACTCGAGCAAATGGGCGCACAATGGTGAAGTAAGCCAAGTGAAGAGGGGGGCTAACGATATATTTATATATGTTAAAGAAAATGCTAATATGCCCCGTGAACAATGGAGGGATTTCAGGACTCTCTCTAATTCTGCTATTGTTGAACTCGCGTGCAGACGGGTGAGTTTGACACGGTGGTCACGTGAGGGAGTCGTCTTAGAGGTGGGTTCCTTCAGTCGACAGCTTTGCTTTTCGAATCTTGGGATGCATAAGCCTGTCCAACACAAGCAGCACAACTGTCCCTTTCTGCCTCCTTTCTATAGGGCGCGCCCACGTGCACACGCACGCTTTAATCCGGGCGCTTTTGGATTTGAATGTGCGCGCGGGTGAGTGTGAGAATGTGCAGCGATATTTGAATACCTTTAGATTACAAATATATAAATAAAAGAAGTAGGAACATTACAATTCTCACGCAGAGTAATTAAAAGGTTATTTGCGCTCTTCAATTGAGTCATTTCGAAACGTATTTTCTTATAGGCTACGCCATTTTATCAGTCAAAAGATCTAATTGTTGTTTTTTTAGAGGACACCCCACATAAACGAGAGGCTGACATTTTTTTTTTAAATAAAGCTTAGAACAGAAGTGATGCCAACAATGAAATCCTGTAGCTTAGCATACAAACCAAATCCTAAAAAAAGTAGAAAATCTGCTATGCAATGTTGCTTACAACATAAACATATTGTAGGCAGTGTAATAAACTTTGATCTGGATTTTAAACCTTCATTTGGTCCGTTTTGCTGTGATAGTGTTTTGATGATTCCTTATACCGGGCTGGCACTCTTCATTCAGGTGTCTTTGACTTTATGTGGCAGATGGGTTCTTTATAAAACATGCCAACTGACATTAGCTTCTACTGCAAAGCAAGTGTTGCTCCTGAAAAGCCCGTTGTGCGTGAAGGGGGTCCGGGGAGGGGGGGTAGTGCGTAGCTTATATGGAAATCTAAGAAAATCTCTTAAATAGCCGTGACGGGGCCCCGGTCTTTTTCTAAATGTATTTTAATGGAAGCGACCCTAATGTCCGGGGCAATTCATCTCCCATCTTCTCACAATGAAAAGAGTCGTGCTGGACCGGGCGGCTCTCCGTACAAAGGGGGGCGACGAGGGGCCTTGGCTCATTATGCTGCAGTTAGACACAGAAGAGCGTGTAGACTGCGGGGGTTAGGGTCCCCACCGACCCGCACAAGGGCCACAATACCGACGTGCACGGCTGCAAAGAAAGACCCTGCCACGCCATTATCCCGCTGCTACTAACGAGGGCTTCATATGCCTTTGATATAATCTCACTATTGAGATCCCCTTAAATCCCCCCTGCGTTTTCAGCCAAATCCCATTTGTAACGGGCTCCAGAAAGACCGTGTTGGATCGTTTGTGTCTTCACCTGCACCGCTCTGTTCTGGCAGGCGAGGCCAAGGAGAGGCTTTAATTAAAAATACCCTCGTCTGCCTCTACAAATTATCACGTGACCCAGTCAAATCAAAGGAAAATTATGCAGGATATTGTGATATGATCTCACATTGGGCAGATAATTACTGGATTACAACATCAATTCAAGTTCTTTATTCAGCCATGATGTTATTAGAGTAATAATAATGGAATGTATGAAGCAGAGCATATTTATGGGATTTATTAATGCATTAGCACATTATCTCATCAGCTGCATGTTCATATTGAGCTGCGTCAGCTTCAAGGGTGTATTGTGAGAACTGTGTCTGTCTAGGTGAGTGTACCGTTCAAAGTTTGAAAGATAACCGAACACGTTCAAAGTGTGCGTAAAGTGATGATACTGAGACGCGGAGGAGAGGTCATAAGACAGCCTGCTCCGGTTACGCACACAAGACACGCGTGAGGATCCAACCGGACAGTGTTTAGGCATAAATCTCTTTACATTCAACGCGTGCCTTTAGCATCCCGAGCAGACTTTTCATTCAGATGCTTTGTCCTTTAGCTCAGGGACACTGCGCATCTCTGTTCTCCCCTCCACGGCGCGCATTCAAAAAGACCCAGGACCATAAACAAGAACAGAAACTATAGCTGTATTAAATCAAGTCCCGTGTTTTGCCCATATAGTGGACGCCAAGTTTCTCTGCACAGTCTAGGAATCTCAAAACAGGGCTTAGAGGTCTTTTAGAAGTCTCCCATTTCCCCAGTCAAAGCGCGGATTGGTCACAGCGCGGCTCATTTGCATGCCTCGCCGTATAAACCCTCCCGCAGACACTGCAGCTCTTTTGCGCTGTGAGCACCTCCACAGACTGAGAAAGAGACAGAGCGGAGCGCATCAGTGCGCATTCAGAGGCATATGGAGTATTTACACTGCTTTTTTTACTAAAGAAAACCCAACAGAGAACCGGAGCCAACAAGAAGTGACTTTTGTATTTGTTTTCATTTTATTTAACCATCAAAGTGGAGTTAGTTGGTTTAAAATATTTTGACTAGATTGAAACTGCAAATATGGAAGAGACAAGGTGGAAAGAACTGGTGATACTTCTGTGCGCCTGTTTGACTGTTGTCACACGCGCAAAGACAGTTAAGTATCAAACATTTGAAGAAGATGCACCGGGGACAGTGATAGGAAACTTGGCCAAGGACATGTCCGCCTCTGGCTCTAGGAACAGTTTCAGGATGATGAAACAGTTCAACTCCTCTCTCATCCGACTCCGAGAGAGTGACGGCCAGCTCAGCATCGCAGAGAGGATTGACCGCGAGCGCCTTTGTAAACACAGCCAGCTTTGCCTCATCTCCTTTGACGTGGTGAGTTTTTCCAAAGAGCAATTTAAACTCGTCCACGTTGAGGTGGAGGTCAAGGACATCAACGACAACTCCCCCGAGTTTCCACGGAAAGAGTCCAGTCTCGAGATCTCAGAGAACACAGCGGTAGGCACGCGCATCCCACTGGACTTTGCCGTGGACCCCGATGTGGGCTCTAACTACATCCAGAGCTACCAAATCTCCGTGAACAGTCACTTTTCCATTGACGTCTAAGCAGGGCCGACGGGGTTAAATATGCGGAGCTAGTGCTTATGAAGGAGTTGGACCGGGAGACGCAGGCGACTTACGCGCTGGAACTTGTGGCTGTGGATGGTGGCACCCCATCCCGCACCGGAACCACGCGCATCAACTTAAAAGTGAAAGACTATAACGACAACAGCCCCGTTTTTGACCGGAGCAGCTTCTCTGTAGAACTGGCCGAGGACGCCCCCTTGGGCACGATGCTGCTGGACTTGAACGCGGAGGACCCCGACGAGGGGCTTAATGGTGAGGTGGTCTATGGCTTTGGCAATCAAGTGCCACAGGAGATCCGCCAGCTGTTCCGCGTGGACCGGAAGACCGGGAGACTGACACTTGAGAGCCCCGTGGACTTTGAGACCAAAAATACTTACGAGTTTGACGTCCAGGCCACGGACCTTGGTCCGAACCCGAGCCCCGCCATTTGCAAAATTGTGATACAAGTGCAGGACGTGAATGACAACGCACCGAGATTTCGATCAGTCCCATGACGTCAATTACAGCAGGTATTGCTTACGTCACCGAGGCTGCTGCGCGCGAAAGCTTTGTGGCGCTAGTGAGCACCTCAGATCGAGACTCTGGTGCCAATGGGCAGGTACACTGTACGCTCTATGGGCACGAGCACTTCCGGTTGCAGCAGGCCTATGAAGACAGCTTTATGATTGTAAGCACAAGTGCCCTTGACCGGGAGAAAATACCTGAGTACAACCTAACTATAGTGGCTGAAGACCTGGGCTCGCCTCCGTTCAGGACCATCACCCATTACACCATCCGTTTGACTGATGAGAATGACAATGCGCCTGTGTTCACCAAAGCTTTGTATGACGTAGCAGTAACAGAAAACAATGCACCTGGGGCCTATGTCACCACTGTGGTGGCTCGTGACCAAGATTTGGGGTCAAACGGTAAAGTCACCTACAAACTCGCTGACACCTACTTCATGGGTTCTCCCATCTCTACATTTGTAAGTCTAGACCCCGCAAGTGGCTCCTTGTATGCACTCCGAAGTTTCAACTTTGAACTTGTAAAGCAGCTGGAGTTACGAGTTATCGCCAGTGATGGCGGGTCCCCACCGCTGGCCGGGAGTGCCTCTGTCTACATCCGGATTGTGGATCAGAACGACAACACACCTGTGATCACGCAGCCCCCACTGCACAATGGATCTGCCGAGATCCCACTGCCGCGTGAGGCCCCAAGTGGTTACATCGTCACTAGAGTGGAGGCGCGAGATGCAGATGAGGGGATAAATGCAGAGCTGTCCTTTGCCCTTGCCTCCAGTGATTCCTCTGCATTCTCTGTGAATAAAGCTACAGGGGATGTTTACCTGAGCCACGCCCTCTCCCATGATGTGGACGAGACGCTGCGTGTTACAGTCACAGTCAGTGACAATGGGCGGCCAGCACTTAGCTCTACTGCAACACTGCACTTCCTGGTAGTGGCGGGCGCACCCCCTAGTGACCACTCTATGTACGAGTCCGAGAATGGGTCACCTTTAAACGTGCAGTGGGACCTGTCTGTGGTCATCATTGTGGTCCTGGCGGGCAGCTGCACACTGCTGCTGCTGGCCATCATCCTCATAGCCACCACATGCAACCGGCGCAAGCGCGACAAGACAGAGGAAGATAACGAGTCTTACCATGAGAAGGGCACATTAGAGCGGGGCAGAGGTCACGTGGCAGAGAACCCTCTGCTGCCGCTGCATACAACTACGGGAGGCTCTGTGACCTTTGACGCACACTCCTACAGTAGCCAGCCAGGATTCAGCGCCGCTCATCCTGGGAGCACTGACATGTGCTCGGCCTCTGAGGATGGCAGCGAAGCACCCTGTGTCTACGACTCAGACAGCAACAACAAGCGCACTGGGAACAAGCTTGAGGTGAGTGCAGCAGTTGTGTGTGAAAGGGGGAGGGCATACATTACACACAGAAACACAGCAGCACCCCCTGGGACTCTGTCTAACCTCTGCTTCTCTCTCACAGGGATACTCCACGCTCCCCGGCTACGGCAATGGTAAAGAAGCTGTGCGACCCATCACCATCTGGAAGGGCAACTCTTACACCACTATCTCAGCTCGGGATCCAGTCTTCAGCGGCAAAGACAGTGGCAAAGGAGACAGTGACTTCAATGACAGTGACAGTGATGTGAGCGCAGATACGCTGAAGAAAGAAGGAGTTGTGGTCCCTCCCATGGGCACTCAAAACGGTATGTAAACGACTTCTAACTACACAATATCAAAGCAAAACTACAAACTGCAAGAGCTGCATAATTACTGTCAAGGTGACATTTGCCACACAGCTTTTGTTACAATGGAACTATAACACTTCTGCTAATACATGGAGGCATGAGCTATAAGATAGATGTAACCCAGAAATCCATTTGTTTTGTTTTCTGTTCATACTTACATCCTCCATTTTGAACTGTAAAGTTAACGGTATGCCTTCTCCTCTGCAGCACTGTGGGCGTGCACCAGTGAATGTAAGGTCTTGGGCCACTCAGATCGCTGCTGGAGCCCTACAGCGGTCAGAGCCCATGCGGGAACCTCCCCGTCTCCAGCTCCAACTCTGTCTTCATTCAGCAGTTTACCTAAGACCGCGTCACTACCCCGGGACCCAAATCGCAGGGACAACTATTACCAAGCCCAACTCCCTAAAACCGTGGGTCTGCAGAGTGTGTATGAAAAGGTCCTGCACAGAGAGTACGACTACATGCTTGTGACCCCTCCCAGACCTGTACGGTGCAAGAGATCAGTGAAGTCAGCATCCCAGTGTACACCCCTACCCCCACACACTGCCCCAACAACAATGATGTCTAAAGGCTTGACACTGACATTACATCTACTCTGAAAGAAATGTATCATGGACTAATTAATTTATATTAAAAAAAAAAAGACGACAATGAGAATAATGTATTTGATAATATAAAAACTGTGAATATGTATATTGTTCATTTTGATTTTGTTTATGTAAATGCCTCATGAAGTCCCTTCAATCACTTTTGTTGGACACAAAGTGTATAATATGCAAGATTTGTACATAAGAGTTTATTTTTATAAAGTTCAAATTAAGTGAAAATGTGTAAATATCAGTTGTAATTATTGACCTTTAAGCATGCTTACTATTTAAAACAGCCTCAAAGAAAGTGCACTTTGAGGCTGTGGACCCTGAGTGAAAAAGACATGAATGCGATTGTGATTTTTTTATTATTATCACAAACTCTGACAAAATAAACTCTGGAATACCATTATGAAGTTGAAATGCTTTCTTTAACCTCTGGTGTTAGTCATTGGTGGGTTCAAGCCTTTTCTTTGTTTAGTGTGGGTTTGAAACAGGGCTATTTTTGGCTTAGTCAGTCCTTTATGCAGTCCAGGTGTAACATTATAAAGAAGCGTTTCTAATTCAGTGCTGGTTAAGTTGTGGTTTCGTTCTGTGGGTTAAACTCTTTTTCTCTGAGTTTGATATTCAATTTTATACTCAATACCAATATACAGTTGTCCTATGGTCTGGTTGGGTGTAGGTTATGCAGGTGTGTGGCACTCGTCTGTCAACAGGCGTCGCTGTTTGTGCGGTGTGGCGAGCCTTTGTCCTTGCTGCTCACTGTAGAAGGTCAGTCGGGCTTTTTTCTTCAGTGAAAACCACTTTGCTGGGAGTGCGCCAGAGCAGGGAGTCACCTCAAGAATACCAAAAGCAGAGGCCACAAAGCACAATACCACGCGTCTCTTTCTAGATTTAAATGGTGTAGTATGCAATTGTACATTTGATTGCCAAAGACATGCCCTGCGTTTGTAGGAGTTAAGTGATGCCCCAATGCCATTTTATATATAAATGAACTCCGGTCACCTGCACTTTGTAGACGTGTCATGAAAAATGGACACAATGAGACTGAAACTAAACCAGGAAGATGAAACCTGCAGCCTGTGTGGGACACCCAAACAAGTGAAATTTGCTGAATAACACAAAGTCCTTGTGGAAATCTTTAGACCACAGCACACTGTCAGTTATTTGTCCCGGTGCCAAATGTGCGCCTTTACGTAATCCCCCATTATCATTCAAGTATTCGGAGCATTTTTAATAAGTGCACCGCGGTCCGTGACTCAAATGTCTTACATACAGATAAGAGTGAGAGGTCTAAGGATGTGTGTGCCTATATAGAGTCTGGAGAAAACACGTGACATTCCACTGGGGACCCCTTGACCCCATATGGCGCGGGACTAGACAGGACAAAACAAGAAGTGTGGGAACTGATAAAAGACCACTTCGTCCCCTTCATCCTGTTAATTGCTGAGTCGGGCTTGTCGCTTTCAGAAACTGCAGAGGGCTTAATGATATGAAACTTTGAGGATCTTGGCGGAAATCAAAGTTATGTGAGTAACACGGGCTGCCTATACGACCATCAAAGAGAAAATATGATGAATGCCCCCGTGATAGAAGGCGGTTTTTGCTTATATTAGACTTTAACGAAGGCGCACCCACCTCCACTGCGCTGCTTATAACTTAACTGAAAAGGACTGCCAGTGCCCAAGGACGAGGAAGTACAGCGTTGCTTCCTGAGCTCATAATGAGAGTGAGGACATATAGCAAAGTCATGTTCCTTGACATATCCATGTTTTTTGCCCAAACGAAAGAATCAGGGGATGTTCTAGTCACCAAAATTAATGAGCTGAAATAGTCATGGCAATCCACCCATAAGGGATTACACAAGTCAATGTTGTTTTGTGCCAAGCCGGAGTCAGGAAGGGCATCCGGGCACTCTCGTTAAAGGTAATCCAAATGTTCACAACAACTTCTGTTTGGTGATATAAGCCTGGTATATGTGAATGGTCTGCACTGTTGTTCCTCCTTTTACAGTTGAAGTAGATGAGTCATTCCTAGAGGGGTTTTAAAGCTTGCAGTCTTTCAATTAAAGCCGACTCGTTCTTTTATTGATTGAATTAAGTTAAAGTGAAATCACATATTTAAGCTGTTATGTTTAATTTGTTCTCATTTTTGCCATTAGTTTGCCTCCCTGTCCCCAGTAGAGGGGGTTGGGCGCTGGGATTGGGGTGTGTGGTGAAGTGCGCGCCTGGGTGAACCGTGTCTCCTCTCCTCAGGTGCTTTGGATATTTGGCTGCAGTCATGGCCGGGAGCTCAGAGAAAGTACCGATCGCCTCAGCGGGACCCGAGGACCTGCAACAGTTTTTACCCCCGGTGAGTCTCCACTGCCTCCGGGAAACATAACCAGGATATAGGAACTGTAGAACCCCGCTGAGTTTTGTTTTGAAACTAGTTTTTGAAACGAGTGGTCCGTCAAGTTCGCCCCTAACACTTTACTGCATGAACAATTGGGTAGCTCTTTGATTTATAACATGTGTTCCTGTATATTTGATAAGATTTCCTATCAATATGTTTTTATTCAAATAAGTGCTGTGTTGTTCAATTTTGAAAAACCCATGTTATTTCTGGTTTGTCTTTGCGCATTCCATTTTGCGTAAAGTTTACTCCGATGTGCATAGCAGTTCTATGAACACAACAATACTTTTCCAGTAGACCTCTTATTAACCCTTCATTTGCTCTTCTTAAACTGAAAACTACAACCCGTAGCTTTAACCTGCATCCTCTGCTGAAACGCACAGTAGGCCATTCCCAGTAACGCATGTTGTTTCTTTTGACCATGTAGGCCTACTCTGCTGTGGCTGTGAAGCCCACCGCCACGGGGCGCCTCATTAAAGCCGGGATAGCGGTGCTCATTGCCGGGGCCCTTCTACTGCTACTGGGGGCTGTGGGCGCCTTCTACTTCTGGAACAACAACGAGAAACACGTAAATGTCATTTGAGAGCCTCTTTCTATTCATTCAGTCATACACCAAGTCAAGTTCACATTTGGGCAAAAATCTTTATAAGATGTGGGACAGTTGTAATAGAAGCAGTTTACCAGCACCAGTCACTATTCTGTAATAGCAGCACAGATTTTGAGTACTCTTTCAGTAGTAGTGTTATTTGATGTCCTTTATTTTTCATACTTTGTGAGTGTTTTTGGCACTGCACTTTAGTTTAGCAGCTGCTATACAAATACGGACATTCTCATCCTGGTGTAAAGATTTGAGTTGTGTCAAAAAAAAAAACATATATAGATTGAGGTCCACTCTCCCGATATTGAGTGCTCTTCTTTGCAGTTCTTGCCAATACTTGATTGTTGATTTTTGTGGCTTCTGTAAAGGACAACGCAATTGATTCTCCAATCCCATTGTACCTTTTGTACAGAGTTGGACTCAACTATAGGCTTGCATTTAAAGCTCAACAATAGTGCTGTTCTTTAACTTTAGTTACAGATTACTTGAATACAGTATTATGGCGCACAAATATGGATATGTAAAGGAAATTTCAAATACATATTGTATAATAACTTACATAAATTGGTATTGAGGTGATGTTGCAACAAGCTAAATAGACTTCATCTTTTCAGTGTTTGTCGGAATGGAAACTCACTCAGTCAGTCGCTTAAAGTCAAGAGTTTTTCTGCAGCGTAGGCAAACACTGAAATGCAAATGAAACACTGCAGCTCGGTTAGTTCAGACCGAGGCAAAGAAGAAGGTGGGTGAATGGAGGCGTTGTGTGTATGTGTGGTAGCCCTAGGATCTCGGTGAGGTGGGATGGTGGGGTGGGGAGTGGCGGGTTAGCGAGAGAGGCTCTTTGGTCCGGCTGATGCTAAAGGTACAGAAGGTGTGAGAGATGAGAAGCAAATGAGGTGCTTTGAGTGGGTTTTTTCTCCATTATGTGAAAAAAGCTATTAAGGCGGCAAATACATGATGTTCTGCCGAGGGTCATCATCACCAAGGGCTGTAAAGAGAAAAGCTCTTTTTTTTTTTTTATGCGGCTATGAATGGAAGTGTGAAGGCAGAATGCAGAATGCAGAGGAGAGAGGTCATATGTGATGGGGGAAGATTGGAAAAGCAAGACAGTGTTGAAAGTGTGGCTAAGAGGAGAGGAGGAGGGAGGGAAATAGAGTGAGAGTGAGATGGGGGGTGGTCTCATAACTAACCAGACTTGTCTCTATGCAGGTCTACAATGTCCACTACAGCATGAGCATCAATGGCAAAGTAGAAGAGGGCGCAATGGAGATCGACTCGACGAATAACATGGAGAGCTTCAGCACTGGCAGCGGGTCAGACGAGGCGCTGGAGGTCCACGATTTTGAGATTGTGAGTTTGACGGGGGAAAAATTATCTGAATACCTTTGGTCTGAGAAAAAAACATAGCCACTGAGAAGTTGGCCAGAGCTGAGCAAAGTTTAAAGGGTCATGCGGGGAGATGAGCAGCAATGAAATGATCAAGTTAGCCCCACAGGTCTGTCAGAGTCGAGTTGTAGCGCCCCTCCAATTTTCATTAAATTCGGACTGCTGCTTTTGACCTTTTCTTTCAGCACCCCAATCAGCCCAATCAGTGGGGTGACCTTTATTCATAACGTCTTACCAAGTGTTAATTTTTGAATCTGAGGCAAATTATTCAAGTATAATTAAAATTTAGAAAGGTTTTAGTTAGTTGAATAGGTGATGAGGCGCAGGCACACAGATATTCCTAGGAAACAGCCAAGGCTGTTTCTATCATGACCTATTGTGTCAGGCACTCATAATGTGTTTTTGCCCGCAGGGCATCACTGGGATCCGCTTTTCGGGAGGAGAGAAGTGCTACATCAAGACGCAGGTGAAGACCCGGCTGCCTGACGTGGACACACTCAACAAAGAGTCGCTCACCTTCGACCTGGTGGGTTTGCTCTCTTCACTGTTCAAACAATTAGACTTTGTTGGGAATTTAAGCTCTAGTCGCTAAATGGTTAGGATTCTTGTTTTAGGCTCCTAAGAACAGATAGTACTGGGGAAGTTGAATGTTAATTGGGTCATTGATACAGTAACAAACATGCTCTGTTCTTTTTGGTATCTCAGTGTGCTACAGTATACAGTATGTGTCTTGTTAAAGCTATTTGCATTTACATTGCAAATAGCTTTCACAGCAGAGGCCCTTTAGTTGTAATCCAATTGAAACAAGAGTCGAAATTAGGATTGGCCAAATTAAGATTTTACTCTGTAAACATAACTTTATAGATATCACAAAACCAGAAAAACACTGACTTAAAATAATTACTAAATATAAATGAAATAATCTCTAATAAAAACTAATAAAGTAAAAAAAAAAGAACCCCAAGTACCTCCAGTGATGCACTTGCCACAACCAAAAACCCATTACTGGCAAACTTTCATTGCATGCAAAGATCATAACATGTAACTTTACTGCTCTCTCCTCTGTGACCTCATTTTGCCCCTCGCTGCATTTGCAGTTGTTTTAAGTAAATCATACAGGCACAGGCAGGGGACAGTGCTCTTTAAGTGTCTGTGCTGAGCGGACCCCATTAAAAGAAAAACAACATAACCTGAAGCAGCCTGAGTGCACTGTGTCTGTGTGGCAATTATCATCACAAGACCCCCTCTCCAAAAACACCACACTGTCTGGGATGCAGGGGCTATCTGATAATTAAATTCATTTGGTTGCGCGTGAGCCCCATATAAATCCACATAGCCAGAATTACCAAAATTACCGTCAACACACAAATGCAAGTACACTATTCATTTCCACGCGGCGCTGCTCTTATTGCCTCTCCCCGCCTCATAAAGGATCATTTATTTCTCCTCCCGTGTGTTCTCTGTCTTTTACTCATAAATGATATTTTGTTTGTGCCGCGGTGAAGATGGGAGCTGTTGTCATAATGGTTGCTGCAGGCTGGTCATTTGCTATAATTTAGAGTGATGGCGAATCTTGGCAGCACGCACACACACACACACACTCATATCCGTGGAGAGAGAGTGGGTCAGATAAAGTCTTATCAGTGGGGCCGGGCAGAGGAACCCACACTTTTATTTGTCCCTGCAGCAAATCATATGAGCTGGAGCGCTTCTGAAAGGTCGCGGGATAACATTGCCTGAACATGAGTGGAGCGTGTGCAGTGCAGACCTCAGGAACAAGCGCCTCTGGGCAGAAACATCCCCCAGACTCTCCCTTTGGACCTTTGGGCTGTAGCCACTCTTCATGTTTACCCCTCTACCCTCATGCTTTAATACAGCGGGCTCAGAAAGTTTTAGTTCTATTTTGAACTTTGAGAAGCACTAGCCTGCAATTGCTGTTTTGTGAGTCACGTGACGAAAACTCCTCACACCGCCATATTGGATCATGTTTCCTTACCGAGTGTCTTTTCTCCACCTTTACCCAAATATGAAAGCTTCTCGACTGGAGCTTACAGCTTTAGGCCAGAGTAATGCCTCATTTGAAAAACTGATCTAAACTGATCTTTTTCCTTATATTGTTGTCACTTTTTTTGTTGTTGTTTGTGTTTCATCCTGGTTTTCGTCTCGTTTTCGTCTCATTTTCGTGTCATTTTCTTATTATCTTATTATGGCTTTTTCATTCTTGTTTTCGTGGCTTTTTCGTCACGTTTTTGTCACTATTTTGCCGCTTTTCTCAAGAAGCTTTTAGATTTGGTTAAAGCCAAACTGGAGAAAATGCGCTTGGTTCAGGTGGGGGTTAAGACGTTAAATGATGTCATACTGAACCTGAACTGAAATCACAAAGCTACTGACTGCTCATCTATCCTGCCTTTCCTACTTTTTACTGAGGCAGCGGAAATTACTACAACTGACCGTAACCCTAACCCTAGCTGTATTACGATGTTTTGCCTAAAAGGCTAACGAAGGATTAGCAACTGTGATTCGTTTACAGGTCTAAATAATACTATGAGAAGTTCCCTGGCGACTGAAAGATGATGTGTAGATGTTTGAAACGTTCTGTTCTTTGGTTTAAGTATGTACATTTCAAACTTTTATAGATAGTTCACATTAGATATTGATCAGTTTGTGCCTACTTCAAGTCCATGGAAAGCTGTCTGTTATCATTCAGTAAGGCACCAACTGTCCTGCGTTACCATGGAGATAAGCTGAGATACATCACTTTTAATAAACCGATATTGCACAGAAAATAAATATGATATGAAAACGAAATGAAACAAGGGTAAAATATTTCACATGAATATAAATATGCAACAACTGCAGACCCATTCCTTGCTTCCGTTCAGATAGATTTTCTGAAAGTTTACTTTTCTGGTCAATTCCATTCCTTGACAATTGATACAGAAAGGTGCAGCCTCTCCTGTGTAAAAAAAAAACTAAAAGTTGGAAAAAGTAATATTAATCTTAACATTTTCAGTACAAGTCTTCCACATAATAACATAGTAAGAAATAGTGGTGTATGTGTACACACACTGTTTCGCAATAACCTGTGAATTCAGGCCAAGACCCATCTTTATTCTGATGTTGATGAATGTTGATGTTGCGTATCCTGCTAAATGTTGCCTCAAGGACTTCCTTTTTACTACCTGATTTCATATTGTTATGGGAAGCATTAAAAGCACCTCGTTCATGCAGATTAGTCTGACTGAAGGGAGAATTACAGGGCTTTTTAAGGGGGCGGTGCACACGCATGCAAATGTTGTTTTGGCTGGTTGGAGATTTAGCGAGAAAAAAGTCCATGAACTCAGCAGTGTACATACAGTATGTTATGATTTATTTTACAAGCCCACACCGATGAATTAGACAGGTGGGAAGAGTTTGAGTATTGCAGCAGTTCTGAAAATGTACATTTTTTAATCGAATGGAATACAGTGAATCTAAATAATAAATGAGTTTAAGTAAATCCAACTATTGAAATGAAATGAAATGAAATTACTTTATTCCACAGTATAAAGAGGTTCCTTGCGAAAAGATTGATTCACTATGATGACTTGTAGAGGTCATCCAAAAGACACAAAGTAATTAGAAAGTTTTTTTTCAATCAAAAACCTTTGAATATTAATCTTTTTTGTTATTCATCAACAACTCAACACAATGGTGTCTGTGCAAATAAAACAAGAGGCATCTCTTCAGGGCACTCCTTGCGACGGTCTCAAGTCTGGATAATGATTAAGGATAACTTCATGCATCCATAAGGAAATTGATTGGTTACAGTGTCTCAACAGTACAACAGAAGAAACAAGAAGCATAACATGAATGTATATTTCTGCAGTATCATGTATCAGCATTAATTGCTTCCCTTAGATGCCTAATATGTGTGTGTGTGTGTGTGTGTGTGTGTGTGTTGTATTGTATATTATTTTTGTTATATTTTCTTGTTCAATATGAATAAACACCAATCATGATTCTCACAGAGCCTGTAATTTAGAAAAGTGTATCTGTTGTTTATTGATGCTTAGCAGCGACATAATTCATGCCTCTGTCAGACTATACCTGCTTCTTTGTTTTTTAACAGTGCTGTATAGATACAATTATTATTATTATTATTATTATTGAAGGAGGATGAGGTGATGCCCTCCAAGTTTGAGGACGATATGATCTGGGTGGCCGCTGACACTCCGCTGACAGACTCGGCTTTCCTCAGCACCAGGATCAAGGACCTGTGTGGAGACCTGCCAATCTTCTGGCTCCGCCCCACCTACGCCACCAGTAAGCATCCCCATTCATCTTTACCATAAATGTTTCCAAAATTTCATACATTAAATAATGCATGGGTTTTATATAGTGCTTTTCTGAACAAAGCCGTTTTACTTTGCAATATTTGTTCACTTTACACACGGTGGTGGTAAGCTTCATATGTAGCCACAGTTGCCCTGGGGTAGACTGACAGGAGCGAGGCTGCCCATCTGTGCCTTTGACCCCTTCGACCAGCATTAACCTGTCACTCACCACATCAGTGGCTCTCAACTGGGGTGTGAAGACCCCAAAGTGGGTCGCGGAACCATTTTCAGTGGTTCACAAGCCATTCTCAGATAACATCTCTTTCTAACTCAACAATCATCTGTGGGTCCCTCCTGGAACCGCTACCTTATCGTGGTGGAGGGGTTTGAGCGCCCGAATGATCCTGGGGGCGCTGTTGTCGGGGGCTTCGTGCCCCTGGTAGGGTCTCCCATGGCAAACAGGTCCTAGGTGTCGGGTCAGACAAAGAGCGGTTCAGAAGCCCCTTATGAGAGACCAACAGGCCCGGTTAGAACCATGAGGCCGTCCTTCTGTGGACCCACCACCTGCAGGAGGAGCCATAGGGGCTGGTGCAATGTGATTGGTGCAACGGACAAGTGTAAGAAAATGGATGGATGGATATCTGTGGAAAATTTTACACTATACAGTACAAAAGTTTACATACCCTGGCTGAATTTTGACAATTTTTCAAAGAATATGAAAGATAACACAAACAGTTTTTTTGCACTCATTGTGGTTGTGTGAAGCCATTTGTGTTGAAAAATTTGAGTTTGCTCTTTTTAAATCATAATGAAAAAATAAAGTACCAAAATGACCCTGATCAAAAGTTTACATACCCCCATTCTGTGTATTGCCCCCTTTAGCATCAATGACAGCTTGGAGTCTTTTGTGGTAGTTGTGGAGAAGGTTCTGTATATAATCTAATGGTAAAGCGGCCCATTCCTCTTGATCATAAACTTTGATCAGGGTCATTCTGGTACATTCTTTTTCATTATGATTTAAAAAGAGCAAACTCAGTTTTTCACCACAAATGGCTTCACACAACCACTAACTATGAGTGTTATCTTTCATATTCTTTGAAAAATAGTATAAAAAAAAAAATTAAAAATTCTGCATGGGTATGTAAACTTTTGAGCACAACTGTATATGACATATTAAATACTTATTTGGGTCACGGCGTGATGGTGGGTCCCAATGCTTTACTAGTTGAGAACCGCTCCACTTTATACAGAGGCAATGTGGGTGAAGTGTCAGGCCCAAGGACACAACGACAGGAAGCCGAGACACCAACATTCTGGTTATAAGACGACCTGCTCTACCATTTGAGCCACTGTCACTCGTGTTTATTGTTTTGTTTCATCAAGTCTCAGATAAATGGTGAAAACGTCTCAGTTTAACTCCCATCAATCTTTTAATCTCTTCATTTATTTTCTGGAAGTTTATAGGAAAAATGAGTGGGGATTTTACTTCCATAACGGGTTTGAGGTTGGCGTGACTGTTGAGCTCTATAGAGAAGCGCAACAGACAATTATGCCTCACTGTGAAGTTCTTTTTATATTTGAAGTTTTCGTTTTCCCAAAGCTAAGAGGATATGGGTCAAACGGTCTGAAATACTTCCATTTAACATATCACTTGTTAAAGCTCCTGAAAAAAGGAAGTCTTAAAAATAAAATCACAGACCCTTTTGAAGTTCTCGAGCTCTGCCGTGTACAATTTTAGCATGCTGGGAGGTCAGGAGTTCTCCAAACATTTTCATTGTACTTCCCTTGCTGACGACAGACACTGCACGGTGCCTTCAAACAGCCCTGTTATTGCCACGCGGCTAAATATGGCGCTCTGTCAAACTGTGAGTGCGTGTGCTGTGTGCAGGTGGACAGAAGAAGAGGAGGGCAGCCCCACGGCATCGGCGCCAGGTCGACGGTGAAGAGGACGTGGAGGCAGAGTTCAACCCTGAAAATCCCTATCAGGTGAGTCACTCTGACAGAAAACACTATATTTACGCCACTGTCCACTTAGATCTGAGAGCTACCGATGTGTGTAGTGTTTGTGGAGGGCTGGGGGCAGTAAGGGCCTCACCTGTGGAAAAGGGGCCTAGTGTTACAAGCTACTCTGTACTGTCCATGAAAACAGAAAGTGAGAACTCCTGCCAAGGGGCTACAGCTGCATCTTGACACTTCTCAGGAGAGTCAACAGTATTCACTTTTTCTTTTCCCTTTTGTGTTTTCTCTGAATCCCCTAAAACTTTTTACTTTATTGTTAGTTTTTTAGCAGCCAAACTAACCCTGTGTGGCAATGCTCTTATTATTCCATCCAAACAATAAAGCCCTGGTCAATACTGGGGTCTTTTACCAAAACGAGTAACATGTGCAAAAAGTGGATCAAGTCATTTGCTAATTTTTTATACTGACACAGCATTCTGTCATTTATAGTTCAGATCTGGGGCCCTAATACTGTAATACAGGCAATTTAAAATGGTAAAATAGGTGCAACATGCCCACAAAGGAGGCTATTTTATTTTTCAGCTTGCACTCGCTATTTAGCACCTTGTCTTGATAAATTACCCCTAAATGTCCATCCATCCATCCATTTTCTTCCACTTGTCCGTTGCCGGGTCGTGGGGGCAGTTGGAGCTGCCCAGGTCACATAGCACCGGCCCCCATGGCTCCTTCTGCAGGTGGTGGGTCCACGGAAGGACGGCCTCACGGTTCAAACCGGGCCTGTTGGTCTCTCTTAGGGGCTACCAGTGTACGCAGACACTGGAGGCAATGTGGGTGAAGTGTCTTGCCCAAGGACACAACGACAATGTGCACCTTCAGGAGGCGGGATTCGAACCCCTGACCTTCCGATCATGAGACGACCCGCTCTACCATCTGCGCCACTGTCGCCCCTCCCCCCCCTAAATGTCTTAACAAATAAATATATCCTTGTCAAATTACTAGCATTGGCACCGAATGCCCTTCCCTTCCAGTGTTGTCACAATACTAACATTTCAAAGTGTATTCCAATACTACGGACAAAACCTGATCCTTGACATAATAATTATTATTACACTGGCTTACACTTGCATTGTGCTTTACAAGCCTGTGTTAGCAAGTTTCTCATAGCGCCACACTGTAATCATTATTCATTCACACCACACTCAGTGGTGGTCTGCTACTATTGTAGAAACCGCTGGCGTTGGGGTAGACTGACTCACACACCCTCTACATTTATTCTGGACTATTGTGCATGTTTTTAGTGGTGGGGAAACCGGAGTACCCCCACACAGGCACGGGGAGAACAAGCAAACTCCACACAGAAAGGCCCCGTCAGGCCGGGGATCAAACCCGGGACCTTCTAGCTGTGCTACCGTGCTGTCACTTTTAATGTGAGCATTTGGTACACTGATGTTGTCCTATTAGCTTCTGTCCCTGCCATCTCCACAGTATTATCCTAATTATATAGAATAAAATGCTTTCCTGACAGACACTTCCATCGGGCATGAGTTTCTAGTTTAGATACAAGAGTTAATAGTATTGTTGATTAGTGCGTGAGGATCATAGCCAGCCCTATTCCATCCACAAGTGCCATTCAGCACCCAGGGTCACAACAGCAATGTGAGTGGCAAAATGTTTTCATTTATCTCAATATATCAAGAGTAAAAATAAGAATCAATCTATCATTATTTTTATTGAGGTGTACAGCACTCCAGAGTTGTTTGATAACACATTGCCCCTCAACACCACTCTTGCAGTAGATGACATGTACACACAGGGGACAGAGAAAACCCTTTTCAGGTGAGTCACACTACACCAACTCCACTCCTCCAGCCAACTGTCCACTTACATCTGAGAGCTACCTGAGTGCGTTTGTTCGGAGAGTTTCTCACAGATGTGCGAGCAGCAACAGATGCCGGGGTCAGAGCGTGGGGCCTGGATTGTCACAGTGAATCTGAGCGAATGCGTGGGTGTGTTTTCTGAGCATACATCTCTGTATGGGTTTTCTCAAGCCCTTTAGAGCAGCACGGCCAAAGCTTTCTTTCAGCACCAGAGCTGTATGAATAATTCCACAGCTGACCCCACCTCTGCTGCAGGCCTTTGCTCCCCTGAGCACACAGACCCCCAGACACACACGTCCCGGCAGACACTCACACATCGTGCCCCACTCCCCTCACAGCTGAGCAACCCCCCAAACCAACACTCCTCTGACAACCACAGAAAGGGGGTAAACAGCATCAGTACGAGCTGTTGAAAAGGAAAATATTTGACAACAAAAACCCACAGCTGACAACATCCCCTCCTCCCCATCTCGCCTGTCGGAAATCCATTTTTAATTGGTTTGGAACAAGCTTCCTCTGCCACTAAAGAGGCACAGTATCACGAGCAGAAGTGATGCCTCACATACAGCTGTGCTCATAGATTTACATATGTATGTACTCTTATTAGCGGAGTTGTACTTCAATTCATTGTACATAAATTATACTAAATAGTGTCACAGAAACCTAATCCACAAAGTCCAAAAAGGATTTCCAAATAATTGAGCTGCTCTGGATGCTACAATGGGGAAAAGTCACACCTTGATTTATTTCACAACTTCACATCCACTTGTCATTAGTCTGTTGTGTATAGTGTGCTATGATTGGGACTGAGCCACACACTGGTACATGCAAACAAAGAGCCAGTAGACACTGAGCTGAAGGAAATGTGTTCGTTAATGTTTTAGATGAGTGAGCGACCCTTTTATAACTGTTATTTGTGCTTAGTTACACATGTGTATATGCTATAAACAAATGATTTAGCTGACTTCCCAACATAAAATCCCAGGACTTTCCCAGTAATGAAAAATACATTGTGTACAGTCATGAAATAAGTCAAAAGGCAAAGACAGCAAAACACAACAAAACATTTTTGTTTTGAATTATAAATCTAGTGTGTGTTGGCTATAAGGGTTTGTGGTTCATTTAAGATAAGATAGGACTTTGTTGATCTCACAATGGAGAAATTCACATGTTATATCAGCTCTCAATAACACTCAGGAGGTGCAAATAGACAGGACAATGTGCAATCAAGTAAAAGTAACTATAGGTATCTTATGTACAATGAATAAAAAAAAAGGTGCAATATCTGTTCTGTAATGTGCACATACTGTAGCTCAACATTCAATCTATGGTTGTAATTTCTAAATGTTACGCTTCTTCCAGAGGGGTCTTGAGAGTGAGACGGGCGACATGAACATTGACCCAATGCTGGACCACAACGGCATCTGCTGCACTGAGTGCCGCCGCAGCTACACTCACTGTATGAGAGTGTGCGAGCCGCTCGGAGGCTACCACCCCTGGCCCTACCACTACAGAGGCTGCAGACCGGTGTGCAGGATCATCATGCCCTGCAACTGGTGGGTGGCTCGCATCCTAGGCCTGGTTTAAACCTACATTAACACCAAAGCAGGGGTTTCCAACCTAAAGCCCCCTCCCCCTATCATCCATTTACCTCCTCAAAGGCCTTCTACTTTTCTCCACACGCTTAATGTGTCAGATTAGGTTATTGACAAAACAACTCCTACGTTTATAGATGCATTTCCTCTTTGTGCACTAAATGATGAATTTTTAACAGACCAAACATATTAAGTAAATCAATAAATTAAAAAAACATTCCCTCTCCGTGGTGAAACATCATCTTGGCTTCTGTCTGTCCAGGGTGTGCTCCACTTAAGAAGTCCCATAGTTACTGAAGTGTCCTGTCCTCAAAGCACAAGTATCTCTCTGTATTTTGTTCTTAAGAGTAGCTCATGGGGGAAAAGGCTGGAGACCCCAGCACTAAACGCAGGAGTGGAGAGACTTTAGTTCAGGAAAAGGGAGACAAAGGATCCACAGAGGACAAGCAGAAAGCTGGAAGTTCACACAAGAGAAAGTGCATGACAGTTTTGAACAACTCATGATCTGAGATGTAAAGGTGCTCGCGGCGCAGCTGGTCCTATTAAAGAAACATAGCAGCCCTGGATTCAGAACCTTGTGAACTACAGTGCTGACAACAGAGCAAATTTGCGCATGAAACATGTAAGACCCCGTTAATTTGACATCTACTGACACCGACATTAGATCTCAAATGTACATTGCAACATATATATCTGCAAGAGTAGCTTATATTTATAGCGTTGATTATCTGTGTGTTTATTTCTTTGCTTTTTCTTGTAAATAAATTCAGTGTAAAACATTTCCGCTGGCACAAACAGCATCTGTTGTGAGGTCATTACTCTCATGAAAAATGTTTGACTCTCCTGTTTTGAACGCTTTCCCTTCGCTATTTTCTATCGGAGTAGGTCTCATTAAAATGATGTACTGTATGCCTTCACTGAAGAACTTTATAAATCAAACGGCATTGGAACTGAAAGTGCAATATTACCAAATAAACTTTTTAAGTAAACAACGCCTTCTCTTTTCCATTGACTATTGTTCTCTGTATTATCTAATCAGTGCCTAATTACATATTTATACATTGACACATCTGGGTCTCTCTTCTTTCAAACTGCTTGAGAAGTGTCACTTTTTGTAGCAGCTCCAAAGGAACAGGCAGAAAGAAGTTTCTTAAGATGTTTAACGTTGCATCTCTCCAACTTCAACTTTAATGAGGCTAAAGACTGCTGCCGTCACGCTCCCAGATCATCTCCACGAAGCTCTTAGGTCCTTTTGATGTGTTTGTGCGCCTCGGGCTGGAGCCGAGGGCGAATGTTTGTGTGTCTGATACTGGACATTTTATGTGCCGAGTGTCCCATCCACAGCCGCACTTTTGATCGTCACGAGATGAAACGATGTGTGATGCATTTAACACTTAACCGAGTGTGAGAAGCTTGATGGTGCGGTTAGGAGTCTGATCCATATTAATGCTCTCTGGGCTCGGCAGGACGCCTCCCCCCTCACGCGCCCGCTGTACAGTACATGTGGCTGGAGAGGTGCAAGCTCAACACACCAACCTATTTGTGCTGGGTCCTGCGCTAAAGCAGCACTCCTGTGAGATAGAGATCAAACAGTGATTCGTAAACTCTATCCCAGAGGTGCCACCCGTATCTCCACTGTGCAGTCACATCAGTAATGCCAGATTTCATCCCTCCCAGCACCATAATCACTCAGCATGGCTCTCGCTGTAATATACCAGCGATTTGTGTTAGATGGATCCATTCCCAGACTTCCTGGCCGCTCCGAAAACACTTCCACAGCAAACAAACCACAAAAGACAAAAAACTGACTTTGAGCCAAGCACGGAGTCTTTTATTTACAGTGGAAATCACACTGGGGAGGAACAGGTGCTGATCCACGCACTGACTGACGTGATGTGAGCCAAGAAAATGGTTTAAAGATATCTAATCTTAATATTACATTTTTACAAGAGTGAATATTGTGAGAGGGGGAAAGGCTCGTAGTAAAAGGCAGTTGTGGGTGTTTCTCATTTAAGTCCGCTCTCGTCAGTGCCAGAGCCATCACAAAGCAAATGATGCAAACTGATCCGCTGAACTGATTATTCAAATGATGTGACCCCTGCTGGCCACGAGCAGGCCACGGGTGGTTTGGTTTGGAGCGAAACAAATCAACCGTGGAGGCTGCTAATTTGAGGTGCACTGAGTGTAAAATGAGAGAAAACACACAAAGAACAGAAGCAGAAACAGGATCAGTATTTTTTAAACTCTACGTCGTCGGGAGGATTCATATCAACTGTTCTCTTGCCGACGTCTGTCCAGTTGGTGCTCAAAACGGTACCGCCCGACTCCATCTGTGCACGAAGACGAGACAGAACACAAAGTCATTTTTTATCAAATTTGGGATTGTGTGTTATGAAGCAAATGTAACACATTCGACATTATGGCCAAAATCTGCAATGTTTGTTATGGGCAGCTATAAATGTCAATAGATTTAGATTATAGTGGAGAAGATCAGGCCAAAAATGCACCAAAATACGTAGAAATGCTCTCCTACTAAAAAGAAGTTAAAAATATAATTACTATGGGTCTAATAACTGGACTTTTTGGTGGTGGTGCTCATATTGATTTTTGTGTCCGAGTCTCAAGTGAACGATTTGGCCAAAAATGGACTTAATCTGCTATTAGCCAAAACAGTGCAAAATAAAAAATGGTAAACTAGAGAGCTATGGAACAACTTGTTTAACAGCTGTAGCACAACTGGTAAATACATCTACACAGACACACTGAGTGTCAAAGTCCTATTAGTGACTCCAGTATTTAACATTCTAAACAATTGTTTTATTATGGGATGTGCCACTAATCCCAGAATACTAAACACATCACAACCGCACAATAGGAAATATTGAGTCGAGAAATAAATGTTCAAATGTCTATTGTTTTCAATGGGCTCTAAGCTGCCAATGAGTATTCAATAAACACTAAATCACACAAGAGTACTTGGATAGATGGAAACAGCCACTTTAGCCATAGAAATGTGTTCAAAACACATTTACAAGACAACAGAACTGAAGAAGAATTTGTTGCACTAAACTTACATTAGCGTTCAAAGACATGTTTTATTTTCCTTCTAACAAAAGCTAATGGTGTGTGCGCAGTGACGACACAAATATGTGTGTGTAACTTACAAAAGACTTGTTCATGGCACGCTTGACCTCATCTGTGCCGTCAGTGTAGATCTGTTGGAAGAGTTTATTTAGCGCTGCGTCTCCTTCCAGTTTTTCGTTCTTCTCTTCCTCACTGATGTCCACCACCATTTTGTCCCATTTCTGAGTGTAATGGGACGACGTTGGGTACTGATCTGAAAAGATGGAGAGTTAAAATCACTAAAAAGTGATGTGGACTGCGGTACCCACATACAGTAGGAACCCACACATACTATGAGCCCAAAGGTGGGACTTTTCTGGGATGAAACAGATATTTTTTACTGCCTGCTGCAATTAAATATTTCATTATCAAGTGGGCATATTTTGATCTAAATGCTAGATAATACAGTAGAAAATGTGTCCCTGGAGAAAATGGCAGAAATTAAAAACCTTGGATATTTCAATAAATACCATTCTCTTGATTCTCTAATAATTTAATGTTTGATTTTTTTTTTAAGATTCTCCTTTTTCTTTTTCTTTAATGTATTGTTCAAAACGTAATACTAAGACTATATGAAATCTGATTTGGTAGGAACATAAATATTAGTGGTGTTAGCTTGGCTGCTCTGTTGCATTTAGATCAGCAACACAGACTACAGCTTCCATTCTGAATCATCTGCTCCAAACAGAGTGTAATCCAGACAGATTTACATAAATAAAGCAGTTCACTCGCCGCTGACATATTGAGGCCAACAGCGGACATACTGCTTTCTATTTCCATAAAATCAGACGTTAAAGAACACTAAACACCTTGTTCAGTGTTTCGCATTAACAGGGAAGGGCTTTGTAACCCCCACAGTCTAGTTTTCACTGCACAGTCAAAACAATCTGAACGAAGAAATCAATACTTTTGGCTGTTTTTATTAAACCCACCAGATTAATCAAAAGAAGGACTCTTTGAAGATGGGGTGGTGGGCAAGATGGCACCATGAAATAAAATCGTATAATGATCTGACCCTGAATTTGGAGAGATTGTATCGTATTTCAGGTCTTTTCTCTTTAATCTCTTAAACGAGCACGATTTCCCCAGTCCGGTTTTACCCAAATCTAAAAGCTTCTCAACTGGAGCTTGCAGCCTAATGCCTCATTTGAAAGCTAAGACACATTTTTGTTGCTTTCTTCATTGCCTTTTGGTCGTGTTTTCATCACGTTTTCGTCACTTTTTAGACGTGTTCTTTAGTTGCTTTTTCCGGCACGTTTTTATCACTTTTTGTCGCTCATATGTGGCTCTTTTTTTTGCTTTTTCATCACATTTTAATCGTGCTTTTGTCGCTCTTTTTGGTCACTTTTTTGTTGTATTTTCATCCTCATTTTTGTCGCTATTTTGACACTTTGTTCAAGAAGCTTTTGGTGCTCGGTTACAGCGGGGGTTAAGGTTAATGCAGTTCTATGCCCAGAGACACACATCCCTCCTATTGGTCAGCCTACGTTCTGCTCTGAGTGAATGACCAATGGATTTGGCCAATGACGATGAAGTGAGAACTCCCTCGATTTTTAAAAACATTTTGCCCATTAAATTTCATTACGTTTTTGTTTTGTTTGATTAAAATAATTGCTTGCGTTTCCATAGTCCCAGGAATAAACAGCGCTGGCCTCTGTAGCAAGTTGTCCACTTTTGAGTTAATCTGTCTGCTACATTAACACACATATCACTAATGAATCTGGTCAGTGATGTGAACGTGTGGGCTCAAATACTGACTCATAACGTTGCCATCACACCTATCCCCCTGCCCGCCTACTTTTACGGTCAGCCTAATGAAAGAGCCTCGCAGAGCTGCACTGCCCACTCTCATTTTGGTAGTGCGGTGCAGACAAATGTTGGAGCCCATATTGATCTTTGTGCGTTTCGTTCCTCTCCCTCTCTCCGCAAACTCGCCCTGAGATATGAGCGCAAAGAGAGAGAATAAAAAATGCTGAAGCTGTGGACTGACGGGGATTGAAGTGTTTGATGTTGGAGTCCTGTCCTTCTCCCTGCAGCGTCTCCCATCTGATGGCGTCGGCCTTCTTCATCTTGATCTCCACCTGGCACAAAGAAAAGGGAGGGTTGAATGGCTGTGTTTAACAAAACGGTGGGTCCTGTGCTGCACCGGGACAAAATAACGCTTCCATTACAGTGACATCCTAAAGTATGGGACATCAGATCATTAGAGAAAGGCCAGAGAGAGAGAGAGAGAGAGAGAGAGGGGCGCTGTGCTTTCTGAGTCGCCGTCAAATTGCGGTGTTTGTGGGAGAAAAAAAAAAAAAGGAGACAGATCAGGGATATGCGGGGGCACAACTCAATCTCTGAGCTCCCTGACAGACATACTGCGCTAACGAGATGCCTGTCAGCCGAGGGCCAGTGCAAGACGGGCGAGCGGGAGGGGTGCGAGGGAGGAGTGTGGCGCCTAATTCCACACAGCACCAACTGATCTAAATCATTACATCGGGACGACAAGGCAGAAGCAACAATGAGCGCAGAAAGGGAGGGAGAGAGCGAAGAGAGGGAGAAGAGGACACAGGCTTTTAACACTGAGCTATAGTGACAGGGCACATACCAGGCACACGCACGCCATTATAGCTCCCGTGCCTTTAACATGTCTAACCTGTGTGCGAGGGAGACATGCTGGTGCAATTAAGGAACATTTCTGCTCTGCTGGCCGACGTGCAATGATTCATTTATAAGGGAGGAGGAAGAAAAGCAGAGGTAGAGGAGGGCGAGGCATGGCGGAGCGGCTAACTGACAGCGCCGAGATGCAAGCAGATTGAAGGAAATGAGACAGTGTGATTGCCTCAACCTTCTCCAACCTTCCGCCGCTGATAGATCACTTTGGTCGGGTGTCTGTGTCAGCGGTTTTGGCGGCGGCTCCACCAGGCCCCCGTGCGCACACAGAGGCATCTGTGCAAGAGTCTGAAATTAACTTTTGGCTCACCTGCTAAGGGCCGCCGGACTAAAAACAGAACCTTCCCTGCTGAGAATACAGGTTACAGCGCGAATAATTCATGGCCATTTTTCAAGCCATGCCATGAGATCTGCTTTTGTGTGGATCACAGTGCCCTTAATCCTGTACAAATTAACTACAACAGCTATAACTTAAGGATTTCCACAATCAAATATAGTGGAAAGTAGCTTCTGCCTTTATCCAAGTATCTTGATAAATTGTTATAAAGAGTTGTGCCCAACACTTTTTCTGACAGCTGTATCTTGTTCCTGCAAACAGATGTTCCCTTCAACTCTCTTTCAAAGGGTTTAAAACATGTTTGATCAAGAGTTACAAAGGCAGCAGCCAGCCTCAGATGTTCACACCATTTGGGATACCGAGATGTGTTTGATTTCTGTTAGTGTACACTAAATTATAACAGGTGCTTTTTCATTATTGTATTAGATAATTGGCCTCTGACATGCCATGTTTTGTTTCTCCATAATTTAATAAACCTTACTTATAAATGCTGATTAATTAGAGGAACAGATTCGCCTGAAATACCTAATTAAACTAGGCTGCAAAAGAAAAATAATGTGTTTTTAGAAACCAACAAAAACAAGTCAGTGAACTTTTTGGTAAACTTCACTCCTGGATTAAAGGCCGTCCTACTATGCAAATCAAATCACAGCAGAATGTTTGTGAAGACTGATAGAGAAAAGGCAAAAGGAACAAAAGATAATGAAAAACAATTAACCATCACTTTCAAGCCTTTCCATCAAACAACAAAACTTCCACAGGTTTGTTTTAGTCGAGGATAAATCTACAGAAGTCAGTGTGTCTGTACAGGTGACATGAGTCCTCTGGAGCTCTGTGCAGCAGAGCTGAAGTGGTTTGAGCCTGTGAGAGTGCGCATGCTCGCTGCCCATACAACATTAATCTACTGCCACATTTGTGTTTCCTGGGACATGTTAAGGGGACGTGGCAGGCTGCTGCTGTGTGTGTGTGTGTGTGTGAGACAGAGCTCCCTGGCCCATAAAGAGATGTGACAGCACAGCCACATACAGGGCCCACCACCTCAGGACCCCAGGGTCCGGACAGTGTCCTATGGACTTCACATGGTATTTACAGAGGTCCACTGAGGTCCCCCTGTTGCTTGTCACATGTGTGGAGCCATCGCCACTCATCCTCCCTGTCACGACCTCATCCTGCTTCTCTTTCCTTTGGCTTCCACTTCCACATTCGTTTTCTGAATATTTCAAAACAAACTCGCCTCAAAGACATATAAATGCTATAAATATAAACATTCAGCGACACTGACAGCCATGGAAATTAAAGAGCGCAGACGCCACTTTAGCTCTTTCCCAAAAGAGAGGAGTTTGGAGTGAATGAAGCAGCCAGTGTGAATCAGGAGCGGATGTGTGTCAGCCGTCGCCTCTGATCAAATACACTGGTGTGTAATTGGCTCCCTGTCGCCACGGTGACCCCTGCGGTTGGATCGGGGGACAGTAGGAGGGCGCCCTGATGATAACGCACAGACACGGACTGAAAATAGTTTATGTTAATAGCACAAGAGTGTTGAAAGATTACGGCGCGTCACATGCCCGGCTAAGCTTCCCCTGCCAAGTTGTCTTTAAAGACGCGAGGAGATGAAGCGTAAACAGAGCAGAGTGCGGGGCTCCGAGCTGCGAGGGCATGTGTTTTTTTAAAGGCTCATTAGGGAAGCATGCCAATCTGGAGAAAGTTGATTTGCTGATGCTGTTGTTCATTGGATGTTTTCCCCCCAGTGACGGCTTGGCTCCAGAAAAAATAAATGGCTCCAAAATATTTAATTGAGTGACGCCCCAGTAGAGCTTGCGAGATTGTTGGCATTTCCCACGATGTCAATTGAGTGACAATTTCACCTGAAGCTACACGCTCAGGCTTATAATTATGACCGCCTTCATAGCATTGGTGTGACCATAGTGGAGCGACTGTGACCACCTGCTGATCCGCAGTCCTTTGCAACAAAAACCTACAAGGGGAAAGAAATGTAGCTGTATTAAAAGTGTAGTTTTTCTGCTTGCATTTAATCTTTGATCCCAATGTTGAACCAATTTTGCACCAACAACATATGGAAATGCCTTTACACGAACAGCAGCCATTACAATTTACTCAATGTGTACATTTTAGAGTTCTAGATATTGCTCCATACTTTTTAACTTATTGCTCCACGAGTTTAAGAGGAGTGAAATGTCAATCCTATATGTTTTACTGTATTTATGAAGTAGAATTGACCGTAAACCTGAGTATGCCTCTAAGAAATCAACTTGTCCCATCTCCAAGCAGGTGCCATGCCAAGATCGATTGTTCCTCACCTGCTCATAATGTGGTGGCCGATGGGTGTATTTTGAAGCTGAGAGTTTAGGTCAGCCACGTGCTGGTCATGGCCATGCGTGCCCTCAGAGCCCGCTGGCCCAGGGAACAGTGTGCTCTTTGTGGGAGCGTTAACTGTCTGTGAGCTCCTGGAGGAAGGTGAGTGTGTTTTCAGTGAAAGAAAGACCGAAACGACCCGCGGCAGGTAGGTGTTTTTGAGGAGGCACAAAGCACAGCAGCCCGGGAAGAAGAAACAGGAAGTTGGATTAAGAAAAACAAACTGCTGAAAGATGAGTGGGACCAACAGGAGCCCTGGCCTCTCGAAGACTGAGCTCTGTTTAAGCTGCAGCCCACGTGCACCTCTGGTATGCAATGTCTGCTGTTGCCATGGAAAAGTAAGAAAGTGAGAGTGTTTTCTTTGTGAGGAGGGGCAGTCGGTCGAAATGAAGCACTCTGACCCAATGGAGCCAGTTAGCCGCTAAGATCAATAAAGCCACAACAAAATATGCCAACGTCTTTCTTTCTGCTTTGCCTGTCGAACATTTTACACCCACACTTCCAATAGTGTCAAATGCTCCAAACTTTACTAAACACACAATAAAAGTTAAGTAACACCGGATTCTTTGCACTAAAACAATATACAAAGTTTTTCTGCAGCATATTATATAAAAGGACCTTGGATGAAAGCGTCAATGAGGTACGGGACTACAGAGCTATGTTCTAATTGGATATAACAGACTGTAACTTGCTACACTTTTAGCAACAAAAGAGCAAAGCGTTCAAGTATCTCCCATTGGCAAATGACAGCGTACATCAGCATACATTGTTTAAATAGTAAGAAATACAAAGGCTCCATTGTAATCATACATTTTCAAATAAACTGTTATTTTAAAGGAAGTATCTTGGTCCAGGAGTAAAAACATTTAAAGTTTAGCAACAGCCGATTAAATTAAAGCCGATCTAATGGCGGCAAATTATTTCATTTTCAGGAAAAGTAATGGGCAAAGTTTTCTTCCAAAAACTTTCATCGAAATCACAATCTCAACTTTAGTCACGATCAGTAATCGTCATGGGAATTTTAATCGTCAGGTTTACTGCCAATTCTGTGGCAGTAACAGCACTTGATTTTGGAGTTTGGAAGACTGCAGTCAGTCACTTTTTGTGATGATACAGGAGTGGAAAGCATTTTAGTTTTTGAGCTGAGGTTTAAGCGCACTTTCTCCAGTTCAGCTTTACCCAAATCTAAAAGGTTACAGCCTATAGGCCAGTGTAACGTCTCATTCAAAAGCTATAAAAGTAATCTAAACAAATCTTTTTACACTGCTTTTTTGTTGCGTTTTCGTATTTTTTCCCCTACATTTTGATCGCTTTGTGTCACTTTCCTATTGCTGTTTTGTGTCTTTTTTTCTTCTCTCTTTTCTTGCATTTTCATCCTTGTTTTCTTCTCATTATTGTTGCCATTTTGACAAAAAGCCAAACTGGAGAAAATGCACTTCAGGCAGGGGTAAGAGGTTAAAAGGTATTATCTTATCTATATATTTATCTAATAGTAAAAGCTGTATTATTTATTTGTTTTTTTATTATAAACAGTGGTTTTAAAATTTGCAATCACATTATTACAAAGACACATTGTTATATGGATGTCTTGCTAAAGTCACATAAAAACAGTCATACTTACTTGAGTATCAAAACTTAATAGACTGATTTTTTATTCTTTTTAAGATGGTCACAATGGAGTAAATGTACTGATTCGTGTAGTTGCTCGGAGCCAATGCGAGTGAAAGGTCGTCCATCTCCATCCGAGCGAGTTGCCAGGATGCGCAGAGAGACTACAGTTTTATGGTACAGTATCGACAAGGCCAGGCTGATCAATGCTCTGAAAAATTAATTCGCGCCCTGAAAATATACTTGAGAAACACCGCCTTGATCCACAGCCTCAAACCGGACAGAGGTCTAAACCCTGAATCAGCAGGCATTCAGACAGTGCTCATTAGCCCACTTCATTTATAATAGGCACTAATTGGCGTATAGTTAAAGTGCCCTTCCTACTCGTTAGGCCTATAATCACCTTAAACAGCGCCGAAGAAACTCGGGGAGCTAATAAATGAGTGCGGGTGCGTGGGCGGAGGATTTGTGCATGTGTGTGAATATCCAGCTCGCTCCTCTGGTGAACTTTTCCACACAAAATGCGACTAGAGATTAGGTTATCCCCATTTCTCGGTGCAGCTGCGGTTGGCTTTACCAGCATTAAGGCATTACAGGTAGTGACAGCCCGCTTTACAGAGCCTTGAATTATTGAGGAGATTAAGACTTTAATCTGGGTGTGCTAACTAAGTGATGATCTGTAGCATCTTAGCACACCAGGCTTTTAAACGCATCTCATTACTGTTGCATTTTTTACAATGTCGCATACATAAATGTATGATTAGCTGAATATAAAACAGTCAACTAGCATTTTATCTGGCGCTTCAGAAACGTATGTGAAGTGTATTTTTTAATCCCATATGGTGGAGAGTCCTGTCTGTCTCCGCTATCAGACATTACTACGTCATATATTCTTTATGGCGGCATAAAAGATGTTCCCCGACACGTTTAATAGTCTGCTTTTTTACTGTTGACAATAAAGGCTATGATGGCAAGGCTACATACATTGTTAAAACACGGTCCGGGGAAAATTCAAGGTCTTTTATTGACTTTCAAAAACTTCACTGTTGTCTTTTCAAGACAAAAATGTGCATCTTGTTCCACGGTTTATGTTTTCAGCTCTGCCATGTGGATGTAAACATGTTGTTTGTAGTGACGGCTCATCGCACACGATCTTGTGTTTCTAAACACAGACTCTAGTGTAACATTTTGTGCTTGGCAAGAGTGCCTTGTGATCTTGCAGATCCAGACCTGGCGCATTAAGTGAGCTGTAAGTGAGCATTTGGCCTCTCCCAGCATATTCCTATGGCTCCAACGGGGTGAAGCGACCAAGCTCTTCCATGGACACGCACAAAGACCAGACAGGTACGTATCAACTTGTCTAAGCTCAGGTAAGAACATATCTCAGTATGGAAAAACAGTGGCCTGTTCCTTTAAGCCCGTAACGCTTAAGAACACGAGGCAGCACGACATAAACGAGGAAAAGAATGTGAAGGCTGCCATAAGAGAGCAGCGCTCTTTTGCTTTTATAAGCGACGCCCTCTCGCCAGTGGCGCAATCAAATAGCGCAACAGCAAGATGACGCGTGTCTATTGTTTTGTTTGGAGCAGCGCTGTCCTTGTGCCAGGCGGAAGATCTGGCCGATAGAAACCTGACATTTAAAGTTCATACATGCATTTTGTATGAACTTTGAAATTTAGTTGAAGTTCATACAAAAATTCACAATCCAGATATATTTTAAGAACCTCCTACCAACAGGGCCACTCAACCTTTTGAGATACTTTGTCAATGGCAACGGGAACATTTTTAAATTTCTTTTCTCATATTTAAGGAAAAATTCAAAAATATATATTTTTATTGGTTCATGAAAACAAGCCAGTCCTTTAAAATAAATCTCTGCTTACAAAAATGCTCCAAACTACAGGCGGTCCCTGCCACAGAATTGACTATGGACCTGACAATTAAAAGGCCATAGATTAACCAGAGTTAAAATGTTTATTTTGTTGAACAATTATTTCTTACACAGATTTATAAAGAGGTCCCTTTCTAAGTAATAAGTAGCAAAATGATAGTGTGATTAATTTCATGTTGCTTAATATACCAAGACATTTGTACCAATATATTAATACTGCCACAATATCAGGCAATACATTGCACTATTGACATTGTGTGACACCCCTAAAGAAAATAACAAATAGAGGTGATATTTTTATGTTGATGCTGGCCAGTATGGCTCAGAGCGGGACAACAATTTAGTGTGCAAAATCAAGCCCTATTTTGACACGGCTTTTACAAAACAATGGTCAATTTAACACAAGCGGAGTCTTCTTAAAAGCATGTCCATTTCTGCTTCATGAACCCGTGTGTCGGGTCAATAAACAACACTGCAAAAGTCAAAGATGTTACCAAGTGCAAAATGTCACACTTGTAATTTGTATTCTTAGCTTTGATGAGTAGGTTGCGTTCATGTCATGTGTCATCACAGCATTGTAAAGAGCGTAAGCTTTAATAAGTGGAGGACAGGACAGGTTTCAGTGCAGCCTTTAACTCTCAAAATGCAAATGCTTAGACCTTGTTATTGGCGAATATCTATGTAAATAGTGGGACGAAATCGCATGAAAGAAAAACTGGCACAAAGCTGGTTTAGTCAAATGACACACAGCTCAAGGAACGTGGTGTGAAACCAAAACACCTAAAGAGTGGATGTAATACGCTACTGTACCTTGGTGGAGAGGATCTTGAAGTTGCTCTGTTGTGGGACGATAGGGTGCAGGAGTTGAAGATCGAGGCGGTAGTTGTCCCCAGAAGTCAGACGTACTGCGGCCGAGAGCTGAGGAGACAGACAGAGACAAGCTACAGCTTCCAGCAAAGACCTTTCATTGCGAGCTAAAGCCCAGGAGCAATCAATAACCCTTGTTGTAGTCCTAGTGTATTCAAGAACACACGAGTGAGAGAAAGTCTGCAACATGAGAAAACACAACACTGAACTAAAATACGTGTTTCAGTACTGGGACATGTTTTATCGAGGGTCAGGCAAGATCTTTTTATTTCATTGTTTAGTGTCTCTGTTCAGGACAGGTGCTGTGATGTCATATGTCCTATGTTACTACTCAACTTAGACTTATTATTTTAAGGTCAATTTTAATGGCCAAAATCAGCTAATTGTAAGGAATGTATCTATTTAGGTAATGTAAAGTATTCTGCAAAACAAAACAATTCATCTCCATTGGGAATGATCATGTATAAAACCTATTTACTCAGTAGTTTAGGTCTCTACCACATGTGATCTAAACGCATGATTCTTGCTTTAGTTTAGGAGTTTCAATCTTCTCTTGATGAAATTTGTTTAAAATGCGCACTTGAACTAGCAATATCCGAAAACATGCAAGTAGGAATTTCTCCAAAAACCTGAAGCCTAACTTTAGATTATGGAATGTATTATGTCCAGAACTTGGTAAGTATTAGCTATGGGGTTTCTTCACTGACATTAAATATTACTGTAATTCTACTTTCAACACATGTAACTGAAGGATTTTACAGATTGATGATTTCTTTGACAGCAGAGAAAATCCAAGAATGTGATACACTATGAAGAAAGACAAAACAGACAAGGAGGTGTCAGCACGTCTGTGAGAATAATCATCTGATCTGGCTGCAGTGACAGCTGAGAGTAAGCTGGCGCTGTCCCCTTGAGCCACAAAGGGAATGATTGGGCGGGTCAGACAGCTCCTAACAGCCTGTCAGTCAGCAGCACACTGGACGCCTCGCTGCTTCTACAGAGACCAATGGGTTCAGCTCTGACCCACAATTCTCACAACTGAGTTGGGAATACTAAAGCTCTGTCCCAGAACTCACGCTTAAGCATCTGGTCTCTTTTACATTTCATAACAACGCTCTGTGCAATGTTTGTTTCTGAAGATAAACACCTCCTTGGGCTCACAAACAGCATTCGAATAAAAATGGACTTTGTGGCTTGGATACAGTGAAATAAGTTGATTAGGGATAAAAGCATAGAAAGTCAAGTTGCTTTCAGGCAATTCCACAAAACTATCAAAGACTTGAAATTCATTTGCAGAAAGTGCTGCAGTGTCTGTGGATATACAGCAGCTGCAGAAAATGAGTGAAACCAGCGCCTTTCATCTTTAATTTCTTTTGTATACACTGACCTAGTAAAAATACATGAACTTATCTGCGCCTCGCACCACCGAGAGGCGAACAAATAAATGTGAGATTCAGAGACACAGTGTGAGCGATTCCCTTTAAACGGGGTAAACTCAGTTTGTTATTCTATTAGTAAAGACAAAGCGGGTCCCTTGGGTGCCCTGCAGTTACCCCTCAGAGATCGGTGAAGAAAAGTGGGAAAAGAAAGTAAGAATGAAAAAGAAAGAAAACTGTTGTCCCTGGGGCTCAGGCTGATCTTAGATCAGTGATGGCTTCTATCTACAGACAATTAGGAGGTTGGAGAATCTGGGGAGGGTAAATTGTTCTTAGATCTGTACTTTGGGGGCAATGTTAACAAGGCACCACTGGAGGCATAGTTGGTCTACAGGGATAGGGTGTGTGTGTGTGTGTGTGTGTGTACGCGCGAGACCCGTCTAATGGGCCCCCCTGAGGAAACACCAAGAGCCAACCCATCTCTGCTTCAGAGAAAAAAACAGCTCAGTGCATTTCACAATCTCTCAGAGTCACACTACTGCGCTTAAGAATTTGTACCTCTCTCTCCTTGAAGCTGACACAGACACCATCTTGGGGAACGTTTTTCACCATGACTGTGACAATGACTTGAGATTCTGTTTGGTACCAATCGTGTCTGAAAAGATACAGGAAGATATATAAGAACACTTCGACAGGCCTCAGCTTGTTGTATATTTTATCAGTGTAACAGAGCTCATACTGTTATTATCTGAGAGGCCAAGATAATTAAAGGGGTGTTTACAGAGGTTTACAGTTTTGTGACCAGAATTATTAAAGTATATAGCAAGAACCCGGACTGTTTGATGCTACTGTACTTACTTTACTACAGGAGCCGCTGGCAGTTGCTGAGACGTCCATGAGTTGAAATGTTGGAGTATAAATAATATGTAGGAAGATAAAACAAGACAGAGGAGGAGAGAATTGGTTAGGCTTGACTCTCTTGAAGCAGGTGCACCTTTAAAGTCTGCTGTTGCTGAGAACAACAGCTCCCCTAGTGGCCACAGACTGAAGCTCACCTTAGGTACGTTGCCGTTCTGTTTTTCTTCTGTGAACAAAGAGAGAGAGAGAGAGCAGACCCATGAATCAAGCAGGTGCAAGGGTTGTAGAGAAGTGATGAACTTTGAAATATGGGTAAAAAATATGCTGTCCTGAAATGCACACACTAGTGAAATTTGAGACACGCTTCTAGCCGCTGATTTGTTTACTGGCCCATCCACGCCCATTAACAGAGAGCCTGATCACCATTTAACAGCATGCTATCATACATTATTCACAGACTTCATTACAGAAAGAGGGAGCGCGCAGACAGACGACAGAGATGAGATGATTGGAGGCGTGTTAATGTTGTCTTAACGAGGCCACGTTTGAAATGGGGGGTGCTCTGGGGGGATAAGGCGCTGTGTGTGTGTTCTCAAGACAGAAATCATGACTCTACCAGCTGCTTTGTGCTGACTTCAAATTAACGCCACAGGATTCGGAGACACAACAGTTCGTCCTGGTGTGAACATGAGGGAAAAATACGTACACATTTCTAATTTTGGTGCGTTCACAGCCTGTCCGTGCCAGTGAGCGGGTTCATAGGGGTGCACGCGCGATGTGTGTGTGTGTTGTGTGTGTGTGTGTGTGGTGTGTGTGGTGTGTGTGTGTGTGTGTGTGTGTGTGTGTGGGGTCTCATCGGGGGCTTCAAACATCAGTAGCGTTAACTCTGATGAATCATGCGGCCCGTGGGAGTCGGTGTGCGAGCGGGTGTGAAGCCTGTTTGTCAAAACTCGCGCTCTTGTTTATTTGATGATCCAGTGGGTCCCAGCGTGAGCGTCAGTAAATGCACCACGCAGGCAGCCAGAAAGTGTTTATTGGATGGAGTAGCTCAGTCTGACTATTTCTCAGCTGTGAGCTCAAATTTCCATCTGTTCAGGCAGAATGACAACAGTAATGTTCATATCAGTTTTTAAGAAATACAGAGCAGCTGTACTATCCTTTTAGCAAACAAATCGGTCATGAAAAACATTACTGGACATTTGCATCAAAAGTCAGTGAAGGTCACAGCTGCTCCGATATACAGTATACATGTATTTTAGTGCTGCATCAAAGACAGTTTGCTTGCATTAAAAAAGTGTACTACTCACCACCCATTTTCTCCTCACAGCGTTTGATCCAGACCTCAAAGGATTTGTCAGAAACTGTTAAAGCATTAAAAAGACACTTTATGAACTGTATTGAGCGCAGAGAATCATTGGACTCTGCACTAACCTAATCTTTTTTTATATTATAAAGACTGTAATTGTCATTTTGCAAGTTCTTGTTCAGTACGGAAAAACTGAATACTCAGGGGAAATGTATTTGTACGGCATATACAAATTGTAAATGTTAATTAGTTCAACCATCCTGCCTGTCATACACCATTTATGAACAACAAAAAACAAACACCTACAAAGTAAGTTACTCAAATGTTTTCCACAATTATGATTTACTGTGGTGATTCACTGCTGCACTTCTATGAACTATACAGTGTATATTCTGCAGCCTGTTCTGAGAGATCGGAGCTAAGCTGACACTTTGCTGCTGACAGCAGTTGGTGGTATTGTGTGGGATGTTGTGAAGTTTGAACTTGAGGCCAGGGCCTGTACTCACCGTCGAGCTGCTGTCCCTGAGTGAAGGCTGCGTGTGCCGGCTCCAGGTGGTTTAAGTGGTACTCTGCGATTCTGCTCTCAACACAAAACAAGCCGCATTTGCATCCTCATGGCAGGGTTCATTTTGATTGCACATTGCATTTACTTTTTGTCTTAGTCTTTCATAGAAATGTCAAATTTTTAGTTTTTAGTCTAGTTTGTTGATAAAATGCAGAATAAATCTATACTGGGTTAGCCTGGTTTTTACCATACTCTCATATTCATTTCGTTTCCTACAAGGGTCTGGATCTTCAAAATTGAGCTCCGTTATCAGGTGGGAGGAGGGGTGAACTCCTTTGAAACGATTGGATCTGATTTTCTCTAGCGTTTGGTCGTGACGTACAGCATGTAGTGCGCCCGAGTGAGTGAAGCAGCATCATAACTCTTGGGAGTATTCCTTGCGCATTCAAAGGCTTCAATTTTAATTTCTGGATATTTGGGAGCCGACCCAGAACGCATTGAAGAGCTTCCATTACTTTCGTATCCGCCGCCATTGCCGAACCACAACCAGCAAATGCGGCGCAAATGCTTGACGTCACAGACAACACCCGCCTCCCCGCTCGCTGAACAGTAGGTTGAAATTCAACCGATGAAACGCGGCCACTGAGATCAGACCCAGACGTAAATGTAGGGAAATTATAATTGACCGGAGTTTATGGATGGCTACGGTCAGGCTAATGCTGGGTGTACCTTTATATATATTTTTTTATTTTTTACTAACCAGTGATATTGTAATTCACGTAATTTTTCATTATTAGCTATTTAATTTAACTTATATCATATATAATGCGAATTTGAGATTTTTTAAAATAGATTTCTTTTTTTATTTCAACTATTGCTAAGCCATGCCCATGGTGTTGATAGTTTTGTTACTGTTACACAGTATGTCCTGTTTCTGATTGTCAACCTGCTGGACTGACACTGTTCCACACTGAATAAGATTAACATAAACAAAAAATTAAGTCAAATCAATACAAAGTATGATGAAAGCAGAGAGGCCTAGACTTCCTCTAAGGAGGATTCATCCGTATGGCTTGGGGCTGTTTGGTGGAAAACTAAACAAGTTATTTGGACACTTCTGTTAATATTAATTTAGTTTTTATCAGTTGCGAGACATGTCCAGACATTTAAGCATGATTTGAATGTTTATAAAATTTTAGTCCTTTCAGTTTTAGGCTTTTAAATTGAATTGATCACTTCATTAAAACCATACATACCCTGTTCGCATAAAAGCCTGTGGTAGATTAGGTTTTAATTGTTGAGCTTTCCTGGCATCATCAGCCGCACCTGAAATAAAGAAATATGAATACAATCAATTGAACAGGTGCATAATGAGAAGAAATGCAGTAGAGTTCACATTTTTTGCGTAGCCTGTTGCCTGTAAGCTTTCTGTTCCTGATGCACTCATTTTGCATCTGCCTTATTTTTTCCGCTTTTGAAATTGAATTGTCTTTCTCAAAAAGACAAATGTGAGAATGATGTTGAAAGATACAAACATTACATGGCGCCTAAAGGCACAAAGTGGGGCTTAAAGCAAACCAGTCTTGTGACCAGCAAGTGACTATTCTTTTCTTGTACTTATTCATTTCTGTTACATTGTTTGCTATACTTTCTGTATTTCTGTCATCTACCTCGGGACTACGGACTCGGGACTACTTCCTATTCTCCTGATTTCAAAAGTGGCCAGTTGGACAGTACATTTAGAAAGTGGACTGAAAAGGGACTCACTGCAGTATGTATGCTAACCAAAGGGACAGTATTTAAGTCTTTCGAAGAAGTAAAGAGGGAATTTGGCCTGGACAACTCAGACTTGTTTAGGTACTTCCAATTACGGCACTTTTATAATTTAGAGATAAGACCCACCTCTCACAAGAGGGCTGTGAGCTGGTAGAAATGGTGTCGGGAGCATACAAAAAATTACCTTCAAAAATTGTATCGAGACTGTATAAATGTCTGCAGAACTGTAACGGTACTGACTCACTGTATATAAAACAAAAGTGGGAATTTGAACTACAACTCAGATTGTCAGAGGATGATTGGCACTCTATTTGTCAACTACAACACACTTCCACCAGCTCAAGACAATAGAGAGAATTTGGCTGGAAAAAACATTATAAGGTTTATTAATACACCACATATCAAAAGTAAGCAGATCAAAACTCCCCAGAATTGCTGGAGACTTTGCGGCAGTTTGAGTGCCAGTCATTCTCATGTATTTTGGACTTGTCCCAATGTCAGACCCTTTTGGGAAAACATAGCGAAAGTAATAGAGGAAATCTTTGGCTATGGGATTTCCAATGACTTTCAATCTATGTATCTTGGTCTACTACCAAATTCAGTTATACGACCTGAGGATATGTACGTCTACAAAGCCATGATGTTGGCCAGCAAAAAAACTATCACAAGGAACTGGCTGAAGAGTCTCCCTCTAAATTGCTCTAAATTACAAATTGAGAATTAGGATAAGCGAGTTATGGATCTGTTGAGAGAGACCCTCCCAGCGGGCTCATAAACCTCGTCTTTTAACTCACCACTAAGCATAGGAACATCATCTACAAATACAGCCAGTTAGGGCAGCTGGGTAGGGGTTTGTTGATGGGAGTTACTGCCCTCTTCAATGGACCCGCTCTACACCCTGGCTTTTTAATGCACTACAGTATATAGGGCTTACATATTACATAATCCATTGAACACACACAACAACCACAACAAAAAAACAAACAAACAAAAACAAAAACTGAATGAAGAAAATGACAACTGGGAAGTTGCAAGATCACGCATAATATAATACGTATATTAATGTGCCTTTTGAACACAGAACTAGTGCCTTTTGAAATTGATAACCGTGTTGGCAGTGGTAACTATCTGTAACCTTCTGTAACCATCTGTAAAGAAGAGAAAAAAAAAAAAAAAAAGGATGTGTGCATATATGTGTATAAATAACTTAATGATCGCCTTTTTCACTTGCTTTGTATTAGTCATCGCGTACATGAAATGAGACAGTTGTTGTAGTTGTAGTTTCCTTTCAGTTGTGTTTCCTTTCAGTTGTGTTTCCTTTCCGTTCCGTTAAATTCGGTCAACTTATATTTATACGGACATTTCTAGAGGTGCTTTGTGGGTGTGGTCCGTGTTGAAACGACCGCTCTGGTGGGTTGTAGGTTCTCTTTTGCCGGTGGGGCAGTATGATGTTGCTTAATGTAGGATTGATATTGTAAATAACACGTTGTGTGTGTGCATGCTGTGTTCCTGCTCTTGTGTCTTGTACTTTGTAACATGCTCCCTGTGCTAGTGTGATTTGATCAATTGTTTTTATTTCAATGATGTCGGGGGTGGGCGCTTATAAGCTTTTGCTTCAGCCCACTCCTTTTGAGCAGAAATTTTAACTGCTCAAATAAACTAATAAACTAAACTAAAACTAAACTAAACTAAACTTTAACATTGTCACAATGGGAAGAGATTATGGAAGAAATCTATGCAATGGAAAAAATCACTCACTACGTAAGACTGAAAACTGCCAAATTTGATCAGAGATTGAAGAAATGGATAATCTATAAGACCCAAGTGCGAAAGTGATTTTTGTAACTATAATACCCTGATGTTTTGTTTGACATTATGTGAAAATTGCATAAATAAAGAGATGAAGGGATTTAAATTCTTAAGATAATTTGGAAATTATTCACTGGAGGTATATGGTGGTGCTACTTCTTACGGTTGTCATTGCTAACCTCGTTGTCTACTGCATTACACAGCTTAGGATGTAAACATCCACAAACTCCACCAGATAGGGCAGCCGGGTGGGGCTTTTGATTGGGGCATGTACCACTCTTAATGGGCCAGTTTCACCCTGGCTTTTTAATGCACTACACTAAATAGGGCAAACATTTACATAAAACATAAAATCTCTCTCTCATATATATATATTATATATATATATAGCATACATACATACTATATATATATGTGTGTGTGTGTATATATATATAAAACATACATTATTATATATATATATATATATATATACAGTATATAATAATTAAAATATATATATTTTATTTTTATTATTATTTATATATATATATATATTTTTTAATTATTATATAAATATATATATTTTTAAATTATTATATAAATATATATATTTTAATATTATATATATATATATATATATTTTTTTTTAATTATTATATATATATATATATATATATATACACATACAGTGAGGAAAATAAGTATTTGAACACCCTGCTATTTTGCAAGTTCTCCCACTTAGAAATCATGGAGGGGTCTGAAATTGTCATCGTAGGTGCATGTCCACTGTGAGACATAATCTAAAAAAAAAAATCCAGAAATCGCAATGTATGATTTTTAACTATTATTTGTATGATACAGCTGCAAATAAGTATTGAACACCTGTCTATCAGCTAGAATTCTGACCCTCAAAGACCTGTTAATCTGCTTAAAATGTCCACCTCCACTCCATTTATTATCCTACATTTAGATGCACCTGTTTCAGGTCTTTAGCTGCATAAAGACACCTGTCCACCCCATACAATCAGTAAGAATCCAACTACTAACATGGCCAAGACCAAAGAGCTGTCCAAAGACACTAGAGACAAAATTGTACACCTCCACAAGGTTGGAAAGGGCTACGGGGAAATTGCCAAGCAGCTTGGTGAAAAAAGGTCCACTGTTGAGCAATCATTAGAAAATGGAAGAAGCTAAACATGACTGTCAATCTCCTCGGACTGGGGCTCCATGCAAGATCTCACCTCGTGGGGTCTCAATGATCCTAAGAAAGGTGAGAAATCAGCCCAGAACTACACGGGGGAGCTGGTCAATGACCTGAAAAGAGCTGGGACCACCGTTTCCAAGGTTACTGTTAATACACTAAGACGTCATGGTTTGAATCATGCATGGCACGGAAGGTTCCCTGCTTAAACCAGCACATGTCAAGGCCCGTCTTAAGTTTGCCAATTACCATTTGGATGATCCAGAGGAGTCATGGGAGAAAGTCATGTGGTCAGATGAGACCAAAATGGAACGTTTTGGTCATAATTCCACTAAACATGTTTGGAGGAAGAAGAATGATGAGTACCATCCCAAGAACACCATCCCTACTGTGAAGCATGGGGTGGTAGCATCATGCTTTGGGGGTGTTTTTCTGCACATGGGACAGGGCGACTGCACTGTATTAAGGAGAGGATGACCGGGGCCATGTATTGCGAGATTTGGGGAACAACCTCCTTCCCTCAGTTAGAGCATTGAAGATGGGTCGAGGCTGGGTCTTCCAACATGACAATGACCCGACGCGCACAGCCAGGATAACCAAGAAGTGGCTCTGTAAGAAGCATATCAAGGTTCTGGCGTGGCCTAGCCAGTCTCCAGACCTAAACCCAATAGAGAATCTTTGGAGGGAGCTCAAACTCCGTGTTTCTCAGCGACAGCCCAGAACCTGACTGATCTAGAGAAGATCTGTGTGGAGGAGTGGGCCAAAATCCCTCCTGCAGTGTGTGCAAACCTGGTGAAGAACTACAGGAAACGTTTGACCTCTGTAATTGCAAACAAAGGCTACTGTACCAAATATTAACGTTGATTTTCTCAGGTGTTCAAATACTTATTTGCAGCTGTATCATACAAATAAATAGTTAAAAATCATACATTGTGATTTCTGGATTTTTTTTTTTAGATTATGTCTCTCACAGTGGACATGCACCTACGATGACAATTTCAGACCCCTCCATGATTTCTAAGTGGGAGAACTTGCAAAATAGCAGGGTGTTCAAATACTTATTTTCCTCACTGTATATACATACACACAAAATAAAAATATAAACACCATACACATACTCAAACAGAAGATCTACGGCAGCGGAGATGGTTGTGACGAAGGTGAGGACCACAGAATACCAACTAACTTGCATACAGTGCCTTGCGAAAGTACTAATACACCTTTAACTTTGCACATTTTGTCATGATTGCAAACCTAAACGTAAAGATTTTATTTTGAATTTTTGCCTGAAAGTTCACACACAAGTAACAGACAACTGTGAAGTGAAAGTAAAATACATGATTCTGTTATTTTTCAAAAATAGAAAAGTGGGCGTGCACAAGTATTCATACAGCATGACTTCATACTTTGTGGAACCCCCTTTTGCTGCAATAACAGCAGCAAGTCTTTTGGGGTATGACTCTACAAGATTTGCATATGTAGAGACTGACATTTTAGCCCATTCCTCTTTACAAAACAACTCAAGCTCTGTCAAATTAGAAGGAGAGCGTTTGTGAACAGCAGTTTTCAGGTCTTTCCACAGATTTTCAATAGGATTTAGGTCAGGACTTTGACTGGGCCATTCTAACACATTAATATGTTTGTTTTTAAACCATTCCATTGTAGATTTAACTTTGTGTTTAGGGTCATTGTCCTTCTGGAAGGTGAATCTCCGCCCCAGCCTCAATTCTCTTGCTGACTCCAGCAGGTTTTCCTCCAAAATGTCCCTATATTTGGCTCCATCCATCTTCCCAACTATTCTTACAATCTTCTCAGTCCCCGCTGAGGAAAAGCAGCCCCATAGCATGATGCTCCCCCACCATATTTGACACTGGGGATGGTGCACTCAGGACGATGAGCAGTGTTAGGTTTGCGCCATACATAACGTTTTGCATTTGGGCCAAAAAGTCAAATTTTGTCTCATCTGACCAAAGCACCTTCTTCCACATGGTAGCTGTGTCCTGCATATGACTTCTAACAAACTTCAAACAGGATTTCTTATGACCTTCTTTCAATAATGGCTTTCTTCTTGCTACTCGTCCATGAAGGCCAGATTTGTGTAGAGTACGACTTATAGTTGTCCCATGTACAGATTCTCCCAGCTCAGCGGCAGTATGTCGCAGCTCCTCCAGAGTTATCTTAGGGCACTTGGTTACATTTCTGACCAGTGCTCTCCTTGTTCGGTCTGTTAGTTTAGGTGGACGGCCGTGTCTTGGTAAGTTCGCAGTGGTGCTATACTCTTTCCATTTCTGAATGATGGATTGAACAGTGCTCCGTGAGATGTTCAAATCTTGGGAAATCTCTGTATAACTTAACGCTGCTTTAAACTTCTCCACAGCTTTATCCCTGACCTCTCTGGTGTGCTCCTTGGCCTTCATGATGTTGTTTAGTGACCAATACACTCTGACCATAGCTCTGAGGCCCTCACAGAACAGCTGGAATTATACTGAGAGTAGATTACACACAGGTGGCCTCTATTTAATGGTTAGGGCAAGGTGTGAACTTTCTGCAGTCATTAGGAATGTTATAAAGGCAATTTAATGCACTCCAAAAAATGCTGTATGAATACTTATGCACGCCCCACTTTCACTTTTCTATTTTTTGAAAAATAACAGAATCATGTATCATTTTGCTTTCATTTCACAGTTGTCTGTTACTTGTGTGTGAACTTTCAGTAAAAAATTCTATATAAATCTTTATGTTTATGGTTGTAAACATGACAAAATGTGCAAAATTTCAAGGTGTATTAGTACTTTCGAGAGGCACTGTATAATCCGTACATTTCTCCAGTTTGGACTCTGTAGAAGTAAGTTTTGTTTGATGTCTATTTAATGATAAACTCAAAGAAGATTCATTGTAGTAATCCATAGGTAAATGTTTTTTGATGCTGTTTTGAAGCTTTTCTTCGGATAGAAAATTTAACTATTATTCACGCAAGAGTACAGTAAAATATTAAAGTACTGTATGGATAAAATACTCTAAAAAGTACAATTACTTCTAAAAGTTACTCAAGTTTATGTACTTGAGTAAATATAATTGAGTACTACTCTGGAATTGAGTTTTTTTTTCTTTTCTGAATTATTATTTTGGATACAGACGGATTGTGCATTATCACCGGGAAATGTAAATGTTATTATACTTGTACTTTTTTCTATCTATCTCCAAGATACTATTGTTCCATATCGGCCAACCAGAGCACTCCGCTCTCAAAACTCAGGGCTAGTAGTGATTCCTCGAGTCTCCAAAATCACTGTGGGAGGAAGAGCCTTTAGCTACCAAGCTCCGGTTTTATGGAATAAACTCCCAGCTCACGTTAAAGAAGCAGACACAGTCCCTACATTTAAGACTAGGCTCAAAACGTACCTCTTCGAATTAGCTTATGATCAGGTCAGTTAGGTAAAGCTCTAACCCACAGCCTGAAGTAAAGCTGCCTTAGAAGAAACACTGCTGTGGGAAGTACGGTACACTGAGCGCTATCCTCTTCCTCTTCTTACTGCAAACTTTGTCTCATTATGATACAATATTTATATTATCTGTAGTCTGTTCATTACTATTCACATGGTGTCTCCTGTCCCACTCCCCCTCAGGAGTGTCTGTCTAGATCGAGCGGAGGAACCCGGCTGAATGGAGGAACCCTGCCTACAGGATTGACAACAAGGACTGGACGGTCTGCGATCTTGGCCCGTCTGCTGAAGGGACTCCATCGGCCCTGGGTCTCTATAGCCTGTCCGTCCATGGGAGTGGATCTCTCCTTCTGTGGTTCTCCCCAAGGTTTCTCCTTTCTCCCACTGGGTTTTTGAGTTTTTCCTTGCCGTGCTGGAGAGTCTAAGGACAGGGGACACCCGCGCCGCTCGTCGCCACCTACTGCTGACGCTTGTTTGGACATATGTTTGCCTGGATACTTGATTCACCTGAACTTTACATTGTCTTATTTACCGCCTTAATGTTCGGTGCAGCCCTATGAGGCAACTCCTGTTGTGATATTGGGCTATACAAAACCATTGATTGATATTAATTACAGGGTAGGCGTGTATATATAAGCTTCTGGCTTCAGCCTACTCCTTTTTTTGAGCTCCTGTAATAGAATAATGTGAATGTGAATGTTGTTAAAATGTAAACTGCTCAAAAAATAAATAAACTAAACGAAAACAATGGAATAATGTGTATTAGTACTTTGGAGGAACATAATGTTATAAGACATAAAACCCTTAGGGTTAGGGCTTAGGTTTAAGGTTGTATGTCTTATTACATTATGTACCTCCAAACTACAAATACATATTATTCCATCGTACATGTAACCCAGGGGTACAGTTTTTTACCCATTGTTACTGCACATTACATAGTACTAAATTTGGCAGGTACAAGGGTAGTGTAAATAAAGTGTTACCTCAAAGAAACTAAATGAAAACAGTTACAGAAACATTACCTTGAGAATGCATGGTTTAATTGATATGAATGAATTTGAACAAAGAGCCAACTGTCATAATGTAGTATTGCGTGTTTGAGTTGTCTATATCATATTATTGTATTGGTAATGCTTGTTTATACGTTAACACTCACCAATGTAAAGTATACATTACACACGCTACCTCCAAACGAATATTATTTTGAATTCCCACAGCTTTGAGTACTCTTTCCTATACATACACATTTTCAACCAACAATTGGGTAAACCTCTTCAAACAGGTCTGATGCGTTTCAGGTGGTTCAGGGCCATCTGCAATTTCAACCTATTCTAATTTAAACCTTTGTATGCATTTAAGGTAAATGTTTACCCCTTCCCCCATGACTACAGTTACAGTGAGTGTGGTGTGGAGACTTCTTACAGCTGTAGTTCTTGAGGAGTATGTGGGCATAGGCACGTTGGCAAAACCACTCAGCTTTGTTTTTCTCTTCTTGCAAGGCTTCATTCAGCCCCTATACAAATGTTAAAATACAAAGGTCGATGAGTGATAACATGAATATTTCAAACCTTATAATACAGCATTACACATAATAGTATTTGCAGGTCATTTACCACGTATGAATCTTTAAATGCAAAGGGTAATGATACGGAGCTGTAATACAAAGTATGTAGCGTACACTAGCCCATAACAAAAGTGAAACTAATGCATCAGCTCGCATTTATAACTAAGTAATGCGGAAACGATGTAATAGATGACAAAGCTCAGGTTAACGAAGGACAACGTTAGGGGATTGGAGTCGACGTACTCAAACAAAGAGAGAAAAGAGACAGGAAATTAGCAAGTAAGGCATACACATTATTAGCAACTCGTGTGGTACAAGCTAAGTGGGTTGGTTGTTGAATCAAAAATGCTATTTAAAACGAATTGAACAACACAATAAAAGTTGAAAATAAGAAATAAAACCAACAGATAGCTGGACGACGTGGGTTGTTTACCTCTAGAGCTTTCTGTGGGTCTTCGTCAATGAAGCCATCTGGGAAACTGCAAAAGCGAAAGACAGATCTGCCATTTAACAACGAGGCAACGGGTTTAAGGAGAATATAAAGATGATGAGGCGGTGTGATAAACTTGCCGTTCAGTTGCCATTCCTCCACCGTGGAAAGTACGAGAAAGTTCTAGCTGCAGTAATGCAGTGTGCTCAAGGAAACGTGAAACAGCGGCCAATGCTACGGCTGTCAACATCCGGCTGCAGCCAGACCGGGAGAGAGCGCCTCTTTCGGTCTGGAGGTGCTACGCACACAACACGACACCCTTTCTGGATCTGTGCTTCTCAGGCTTTTCACACCAAATACTACCTAAGAAATGGGGTGGTTCTAACAATATGAGACAAAAGATTAAATGTGTAAAGTGAAGATTTCAAAGATTAAAATGGAATCAGCTTGCGAGTGAAAGATATAATACATAACACGGAACACCAACACAAGCATAGTTTCATCCAAATTTAGATGCTTTATTTCTTGCATAGGCTAACAGGGTGCAAAAGGCATATATTCTATAAAGCAAATCAACATTTCATAAACCTGAGGGAAAATGGCAACAAGCACAGTATTGTATAATAAACAACACATAAAGACATTAAGGCTTTAGAGGTCCACAGTTCATAATATTTGAATAACACAATAACCACTAAATAATAGCAGTACACATAAGGCACAGAAGCAAAATGAGCAACAGGGACATTTCACTGTTGATTGTCAAAGAACAGCAGCAGTGTCAGACTGCAGTTTCAGAAATAACAATCAATAATCCCTTGTTTTCAATCATTCACAAACATAAAGCAGTAAATAAATGGAATGTTTCCCTTAACGACCTCATGGTCATCAAAAACCAAGGACGCTTCAACCAGTCTTCAGGCACTTTGAGAATAAACAGCAGGAGTAACCTTTAATGCAAAGCCATTACAAAGGCATTGACATTAATTAGCGTGCAACAGTTAAGACACACAAGGGTAAGACTGAAAGCGGGGCACAGTGTGATGCTCAGAAAGCTGCTCCAAAATCAGGAGCTGGAGTGCAAGCACGTGTCTGCAAATGCAGAAATAGAGCTTCCAGTGCATGTAACTTTGGTGTTTGAATAATAAAGAGCAATAAAAAAGTTAAATAAGGCAAAGATAAGAAAAATAAGGCTGTACGATTATACAATCTGTATCCTGGAGGGAATCCTGTTACATCTCGAGGAACTATTTGTGATTGAATCTCACGTTTTACAAAACTATTCTGTTACTGCTCCTTTTCCCCACTTAAGGGAGTGAAAATTATTTCCTCAGATAAAAATAAATAAAATAAAATCATGTTTTTAGAGACATTTTATACCGATCCTACTCTAATGTCTGAATGGGGAATAATTCATAATTTATAATACTTAAACCTGTCTCTATACCAGAACCTATTTAAGTATTTTAAGAAAGGTTTCTTTTCTCACATTGTGATGTCCATTCACAGAAATCACCAGAAATGCAACAAGGGGCACTGTCCACTGTGTCCAGAGTACCTATACTAATAAAACACAAGCATATTTTGTGCAACAGTGGCTTTGGATCAACAGCATAAGGTGAATATGTATCAATAGTAGGTGGTCTTCTTTATAGATATGTGCAAGGCTATTTAAACACACCGGCTACAAGCTTTCCACTGTTTTTCCACAGAGTGGCTTTTTCTCTCTGCTGCAAAGCACATTTTTATTGTCCACCCTGAGCTCAGCTGCATCCTGCCGCTCACACAAGGTCCCCAGCAGCTGAGCGGTTTTGAAGACAGAGCTGTGACCCGATGGATGTAGAGACTGGACCTTCTGCAGGTTCTGGAGGGTCCGCAACATCTCTTTAGAGACAATGGGCAGATGCTGCTCCTGGATCAGGCTGTTCTTGGTTGACCTCAGGACAGTCTCACGCTGAGCTGGGGATTTAGAAGTCATCCTTGTCTTCGTTGGACCAGGGCCTCGTATAGACATTTTCTTCATGGGAGGTGGGGAAAATGTCTCTTGTTCAAAGTATTGATCACAAGAGGATATTATGCTGTCATCAGAGCCATCACTTTCAGCTTCATCAGAGCTGTCCTCATCCTCTTCCTCCTCTTCTTTGTTACCTTCTCCTTCAGTGATATAAATCATATCTTTGGGCAGTGAAGTGAACTGGTAAACAAGACGCTGGCCCTCCACCTTGTTCAGAATGCCCCTCTGGTAGTAATACCTAGAAGAACAATAGCATTAATATTAGGGCTGTCCCGATCTGATCATGTGATCGGAAATCTGTCCCAATCACGAGGTTACAGACTCGATTGGAATCGGACAGTGCCTCCCGATCAGGACTCGGATATATACGCATGTCCTTTCTCATTATTTTTGATCATATTTTGAGCTAACGTGAACCACTTTCTGTCCTCTCCCCTGTCCCAGCGCCTCTGTCACTCACTCCATCTGGCTGCGTCAAACCGCTCGCACCATCCGCTCAGTCCGTGCCCCCTTCATCTGAGAAAACCCCAAATCCACACGAGTGCCAGTGCGGGCAAACAACATCCCCAATAACCCATGCAGAGTCTACTGTAGACTAAGGGAGGATTGAGGAGTGAGGTTGGACGGGAAGACAGGACGGGAGAGAGCGGTAAGAAGTAACAAACAGCTGTTTTTATCGCTATTATACCGCCACATGTGATTGAACCGTGGCTCAGACCAGCACTGAGCAGAGAAACCTTCTCACATTTCTGCAAAGATGTTTAAAAGTCTGTGATGGACAGAGACGAGAGCCCGGCCCAATGCGCTCATACGTGCGCAAATACGCTGAAAGACGAGGGGAAACTTCTGTCTCTATTAATAACCTAAACCACTGCCTCCTCTCTTCGCTCACACATCGCTACATTCAGTGGGTGAATAGAGGAAGAAGCAGTTGTTTTCACTCCTCTGGTTGTTTTAAGCCTTTAGTAAAATACACGCACGCTACGCTGTACACGCCAACAGTAGATGACGCACGTTCACGCCACGGTGAACGTTGCACTGTGCGCGTGGACCTCGAGTCCATCCCGGTTTTCAGGCTCACCCTATCTTCATTTAAAGAGACTGTAATCAAGTTAACATGGCACATTTAGCTTTAGGCCAAATATATTGTGTTATTTAACTGTTTGGCCAAATTACTGCCGTGTTTTTTTCTGTACTGCAAGTTTTGTTTTCATTGCCAATCAACAAACACATTTAATAACGCATGGGATTTTAAGTTACCCTCTCTGTGTAAATTATATTACGCTGTAAAGGCTAATAGTCTTGCTTACTTGAGAAAAACAGACTAAGTAGAGTTACTCTCTATATCCAAAACCATGAATGAAAACAAGTTGAATAATATATTTTTTTCTTAATTTAAAAAATATATATATTAGGTATCGGATCGGGACTCAAATCAAATGACTTTGAGGCCAAAAAACCTGATCGGGACATCCCTAATTAATATCTTAATTTAGCTCTAGTGCTCAACCGAGCACATTTTCTCCAGTTTGGCTTTACCCATATCTAAAATGTTCTTGAACAAAGCGTCAAAAACAAAAAATCAAAAATGAGGATGAAAACGCGAAACAAAAATGTGACAAAAACAAATCAGCAACAAAAGAGCAACAAAAACGTGATGGAAAAGCAACAACAAAATGGAAAAGTGACAAAACAGCAACAAAAAAAGTTGCGAAAACACAACAAAAAAGCAACAAAAAAACCTACAAAACAGCAACACAAAAACACAACTAAAACGCTTAAAATGTTTTGACAAAACCACACCAACAACGCAACAAAAAAGTTACGATCAGTTTTCTTTCAAATGAGGCGTTACACTGTTCAAGAAGCTTTCAGATTTGGGTAAAACCAAACTGGAGAAAATGTGCTTGGTTCAGGCAGGGGTTAAGAGGTTAAGTGTTATTGCATATGCAATACAAAACTGATAATCAACCAATATATTAAGCATCAGTCTTAATAGTCATCAGTGTTGGCTGGTTGAGAGATACCAGCTACAACCACAAGAGGTCACAAGTCTCCTAACAGACTGTAATGGTCCCAAACTCAGATAAATGGAAATCATGACATCAAGAGCATACTGCTACATCAATCATGCCCTTATTGAATGTGTAAATTCAATTTGAAATAAATATAACATTTAGTTTAGTTCAGTTTATTTGAGCAGTTAGTCTGCTCGAAAAAGAGTGGGCCGTAGCAAAAGGCTTATAAGCCCCCAATATTAATATTTAGAAGTTCAATATTACACAGTAGTACATTTTGTGCTGTACCTCAGAGCTCGACCCATTGTCTCATAATTCATGTCCGGTTTGTTCTTGTGTTTTCCCCAGAGTCTGGCAACAGCTTTCGAATTGACCAACTTAAAGATGCCTTGCCGATGATCAGTCCATTTGATGTAGCGGGGGCAGACTTGTCTATCTTGTAACAACTCCATTAGGAACTGCCACAGGTACAGTGTGTTTCCTCCTACAAAGAGAGAGAAAATGGATCATCAATAAACGTACACAAGTGAAAGTCAATGACATATTAAGCTTTAAAAAATCTTCATAATTATTGAAATTCAAAGTTTTTAAAGAATGGAATCTTGTTTAACACCTTTGTTGTATCTGTCTTTTTTTACAGTAATCTCTGGTGTGGGAGACTCAGCCCTGCGGTGTCTAGATTTCTTTCCTGAAATAAAAAAATGAGTTTATATTTTCACAGTGAGTCTTCATTAATATGGATAAGCTATGGCAGAACTGACTGACCTCTCTTTTTGGACTGAGGTGTAGTCAACTCATGGTGCACAGTGCACCACTGCGGCTGATCGACAGCTCCCACAATGCCCTCTGCTGACACGGTCACCTGGGTAACCGGAGCAGCCATGACGTCACTCAGTGACGGTAGAAAGGTCTGGGCTGCTGGGGCACATAAATAGGTTTAATTAGAGCAAGTATAACGTGAGTCCACCAAGTGTAATCATGTATTGTCTAAAACAAAATAAATGTATGGGCAGTCTGAGGCCCTTACAGTAATGTTCTTCCAGAGACAGTGTGTCAGCACAGTCCATGTTGAGAAGAGACTCAGCAGCAACAAGTGTCTCCATGGTTTCTTCTTCTCCACTTTCACATGCCTCCACTACAAAAAAAAAGAACATTATTAATTCAGGGATAGTTGTATCGTTCATGCATTTTGAGAACATATCTAAAGTTCAATAAAACACCTGGAATTAAGTAATGTTATTGACAACAATGAACAAGTCCAAAAAGCACCGTTTGCTTTAAATATTGCAACGTTATTAAAAATAAAACAATAAACTAATTAAGTACCGTAAATAAATGCAAAATGTCAAATACTCTCCCTGAACCCATGCATCCTCAGCACAAGGCAGAACAGAAAGATGCTAGCAAACATCTGCTAACAGCTGTACGGTGAGAACTTTTGATTCCTGACAGTAGCTGTCTAATTCTTCCGTCGAAACAAAAGACAAACGTCGTGATGACAGTCAGTACCGTAATAGAAAGAATTAAAGTCAATCGAAGTAATGTGTCTTTCTGTTGTTGGTGACAGGCATGATTACCATTAGCAAATTAGCATAGCATTTAAGGTATGCCTAACTTTTTAGTTCGTCGATGTACTCCAGACAAAGAGCAAAATGACACTGCTGTAAACACACTTACTCTTATACATTTGATTATAAACTAACTACAGCATTGGTTATATCCCAAATTGTCCACGTCATCCTATTATGGTATTTGCCTGTCTATCCAAGACAGACCAATGTTTTGTTTTACTTCCTGATTTTTTCCAGAGCGTGGTCGTGTTAGATGTTTAAGATTACGCATGCGCGGCGCCAGCAGACCTCACAAATTACCTGTTACTTATTTATACAGACGACGGTTCTTACTTTCTACACTTCATCAAAATGTGTGTGACGTGCCACGAGCCGTTGGTAGGTACAAGATATGTCCATAAACTCACCTTTGAGCAGGTGCTGATGATCGTCTTTACTGGACTGTTCACATGTTAAACTCGAGTAAGACAGCAGGTGCGCATGGGGGACTTGTTCTACTATCACCGCAGGGTAATCAGAGCACGCCAGCAGCTGCAAAACACAAGTTAGATTAGAAATGACACAAGTACAAATATAAAAATACAATACTGATCACATAGTTACCTGTGTCATGCTTACATGATCACTTGCAAAATCAAAGATGAGATCTGACTGTTGTAACATGGTTGCATCCAAAATGTCCAGCTTTTAACTTAACGAAAACATTGCTTTTTGCCGAATAATTAGTTTTTGTGTGTCTTCTATGCAGGCTGATGAACGTATTCCCAGAGTGGATCCTCCCGTCAATCAAAAGTGTTTGTTTCCTTGGAGATGGACAGGCCAGTCTCTTCTTCTACTGCAGCTTGACTCTGCTGTACTGAAGAACATTGATGCTAGTTTACTGATTGACCACAGACACAGAGGCGTCACAGGAAGCTCATGCTCTGTTTCGATTCTTGATGAGGAAGTGGGGGGGCTGCTAACTGTCCTGTGGTCGGACAGAAAACCTGCTAAAGAAGAACAAAATAAAACAAACACTCAGTTTGTACAAAGGGTGGGGTGGGGAGGGGGGTTTGATGGTAAATGGTATACAACACACCTCACACACACAACTAAATAAATAAAAAAGGGAAACCTGTTACAATTTACCCGACAAGGTGCTGTTAAACAAGTCTGCACCCCTTGCTATACTGTGGTGTTTATCATACCACTTATCTCTCTTATCGTACTTCTTAAAGCGGCACAGGAAGGAAGTGTTTGCTCTGCAAGGTTTTCTACTGTGTCGTGTGCAGAAGGTGTAGGAGGCAGTTGGGGCTGAACTTGAAACATCAGGCTGCCGTTGCCCAGTGTTTCAAGGTTACAGGGTGGTTCTGTTCAGACATTCCTAACGAACTGCAAATGGCACTTGCTGAAGCGTCTCCCCTGCTCCCTTGTTCAATGATCGCGCTGCGTTTTATCACTGCTTGTCTGGCTTTTTTCTTTTCCCTCCAAAAATGCTCCGTTCCCGGTCACAACAAATGCTATTGACTGGTTTGTTTGGCCATTTGCTTTTGCTCACAAGGCCCCCGCCCCTCATAATGACTTCTGTAAGCATGCCCACAACAGCCTTTAAACAAATATTATGTCAGCACCTAGGCTACTGTACCATCCTGAGACTTCAATTTATTCTGTTTATTCCGTTTTAATCAAACTAATTTCCCCTTTGATGGAAAATGTTTTGTTCATTTTGAATATTGTTCCAAATGACAAATAGTGAAACAAACCTATGCACTTCTGTAACTACACCACTAACTACCTCTTCACTATTACTGCAAAATTAATTGAACTCCTCTGCATTTTGAATCAAAGTAATTTCCTTTTTGATGATGCGTACGCCAAGTAGTGGAAGAATTTGTGTTGCAGAAGCAGAGCGAGTGCGGGTCAGTTATCACACAGGAAGCACTGCTCAGTTAGGAGGCACCACTTCCTGAGTTTTGCACCAAACCGCTGCCAACATCTCTGCCAGCGGTGTCCTTCTCATTTCCAACTTCCTCTGTTGTTTGCGATAGAGACAAAATACCATCTGGCATGCCCATCAAGGGCGAACACATAAAGCGTCAGTTCCAGCATAAATACAAGAGCTGTACAGTATTAGACAAAACATGCTGTGTTTATTGTTGCTGCGTTTGTCGACAGAGCTAACATTATGTACTTCAGTTCAGACAGAAAATGTAACTCTGATTTTAAACCAAAGTTGGATTTATTAAAAACTAAAGAACAAAGCAGGTTTAAACATGACATTTTAGAAATTGATAATGAGCAACTGGTCAGTTTGCAATACTTTCCCCACGATACAGATTATTTTAAGCTCAACCTAATTATTTTTGTTGAAATACAAGTTTTCTATTATGATGCATGTGGCTTTGTCCTCCCCAACTGGAAAATCAGGATTACGTCTTGGCAAGTTATCTCAATTTTTTGCAGCATAAAATGTAGTCTGTGCGCGGCAAACTTTGTGTTGCTTCAGTGTTATGGATGAAGGAGGCCATCTGTATTTGACACGTTTTGTGGCGTCTGAGTGGAGGTTGTTCTCGACTGACAGGCTTTATGTGTTGGCTTCCCCTGCAGCTGCCTGTGGCTCTTATACATATCTAACAGTATGGGGCTTTCTTTGTTCCTCTGCTCTCCCCTCCATAGGTTAGTCTGTGTGAAGTGTGTGCCAGGCCCCTGAGGACGCTGATAAGCCCATAACATTCATTCCCCAGTTTGTGTATCAAACAGTGATATGGAGACAGAGGAGGGCATAGGCTGTGTATTTGTGTGTCTGTGTGTGTGTGTGAACTAGGCCAGGCTGATAACAGTATGCTAAGTGAAGCAGCTGCTGATAAGCCCCTCTTGTTGCTTGGGGTAACAACACGGGGCTTGTAAAAACTAATAATAATCATTTAAAAAAAGTTACAGAACAGTGAAGGTGGCCACAACGACACATTGCTTTTCTGTTGTTTGAAAAGGTATTTGAGCATGTATCTGATAAAACATCCTGTAGGAGCGTGCTATAAACAAACTAAGCAGCACAAGTTCAAAGGCTATTCAAATACTTTCACTTTCTCTTAAAACTTAGTTTCCACTTCAGTGTATATTCACAAAGGAAAATAATTGTACAAGAGATACACAAGGAGGATTCAGTTGTGATTGTACATTGAATCAAAAGTATTGCACTTACCTTATGTTTGTACATTGACTTTGTTGCAGTGCAGCAGCTGACAAGCAGAGCAGAGGTTGGCCCTATTTCACACAAGAGGCGTCACCAATCCACTGACCTGGGATCAGTCTCTTCAAGGCTACACAAGTAAGATTTAATATCAGAGTGGACCTTGTTTTGCCTTCTCCAGTGCCATCATCAGATATTACTTCCTCTTTTCCCCTGTATACTGCCCTCCCTTCATACTCTGATTGGTTACCTGTGTTGTGAGTCAAGGTAACCCGTAGTGACCATTGTCAGAGTGAAGCGAGTGTAAACATGGGTGTATTTGCAATGTAAAGCGGCTGACAGGCGAGGGGCCGATCTGCAAACAAGCATGAGGGTTATATGAGGGTGGAGTCCAGATAATGTCAGGAAATCAAGAAGAGGAGGTCAGGGTCTAATAAGTGGTGATGTCAATAAAACAATAAATCAATTCTGCTTAACAAGGTTGGTTAAAAAAGAAAGATATCTCTTCGCAAAAGACATCCACAGGCAAGCTCACACAAGGACAAACTGTAGATTGACACACATTCAAACAAGCCAGTCTTATAAGGTTCCTTATGCGCCCTAGTGGCCAAATCAAGCATTGACACAAGTAAAAAGCAAAAGCACTGTCGACATCTCTTTATTCTGGACCTATGTCTTCCTGCCAGTGGTATGGAAACCCTTTGGAATAACAGGGGGTACATGGAACTATAGCGGTTTCAAATATCACAGCAACAAACAGAGGATAAAACTGAAAGCCATTTGTTCATTTAACAACCATTTTATCTTTATCTGTTGTGCATTTGAAGACTTTAAAAAAGTTTTATAGGATGATTTTGATTTTGAACATAACACATGATTATATACTAAACAACTGCCTACTTAAAAAAGAATTTAGTACACAAAGTTTAGAAAGTAATAGTATTGTTTTATGGCTGCACAATAATTTGCCAAACTATTGATATTGCAATATTAGCTGATGCAGTACGCGCAAGGTCTCCCATCTGACTGAGTTTATTGCTGCCGTAGGGAAATTTGTCCTCTACATTTGACCCATCCTTCGATGCCACTGGGGAACCTGTAAGGAGCAGTGGGCGACCGCAGTGCTGCGCTCAGGGCGGCATGGTCAGTTTCACCTGGCTGGAGGATTAACCTATTGTGCATGTTTTTGGTTGTTGGTTGTAACCGGAGCACTCGGAGGAAACCCATCCAGACACGGGGAGAAACTCCACACAGAAAGGCCCACATGGTACAGGAATAGAACATGGCACTCAGTCCACACAGCCAGGTGTTTTTCCACATGCAGGCGTGTGTCAGCCGAATGGCTCTTTCACCCACTTTGTCGAGATTTCCATAACAAAGGCCAGTGCCAAACCGGTCTGACCAGGTATAGGTTTTGGGACGGACCTCTGGCTGTGGCCAAAGCGCGCTAACCCGTGTCTAATGTGAGTGAACAGACTGTTGGCCTCTGATTGGCAACTCACTATTGACACGCAGGTCATACGGATTTACTATTTCGCTTTAGCTTGTGTTAGCATAACATTTGCATGTAGCTTACCTTCATAGTTCGTAGTTTAGCAGTTTCTTTTCTGTTTTAATACAGCTTGGCTCCTCTGAATGATTCCATAACTCACACCAGATGACAGCATTTGTCCACATTTGTTCTCATCGCGGCTTACACAACTTTTATTGACGATCTGTACAGCATGCTCCTCTGTATGGGCACCGCCCACAACAAATGCGGGAGTGTGTGTGTGGTGGAAACAGAAAGGTCTGTGGGTAGTGTCGATACCCCGCGCATACACGTAGATCGTGGCGCTATGTGGAATGACGGCTATGCCGGCATTTACACATTTGTGGGAACAGAGCCTAAAACAAAACCAATAATCTTTATTAAAGTTCGTTTTAGTAATAATTTTCCTATTTTAATTCCATCTTTGATTAGTTTTGACCATTGCTTAATTTGTAAATGAATAGTTTCAGGAACACTTTTGGTCTGATGTGATGGATTCGGGAACAGGCCAAAACATTTGCCAGAACACTCTCATTAAACACCATTATATCAGATCAAATCTTTGCCGGATCCTTCTAAATATTTCCAGGATCCTTTACCCTGAAAAACTGGAAATTGGGGAATGCGTTCCCCCAAACGGGGGATCAAATTAAGCACTGGTTTTGCCCCTGGTTTGTGAAGTCTTGTTTTGACACAGTTGATCAAAGAACAAATTGCTTTAGTTACGGTGTTGAAGTGGTTGAGTAAAATTCATCGTCATTGCAAGGTTCACTACAAATATCAAATATTGCCATATTTTCCTTATATTGGGCAGCCCAAGTATTGTTTGTTTTAGTAAATCATCCAGAAAAGAAACCTGAATGTTACATAACTAAGTATCATGTAAAACAGTGGCGTTGCATGCCATGTTGTGAAATCTGTAAGGCGGGAGATGATCGATGTGTGAATAGTAATGATGTGTGTACTATTCAGGCTCACACAACTGGAAGGAGATGAGGGTGATCTTTGATATATTGTAAACTTTATTTAAAGACATCTAACATTTGGCCTATTGCTCATGGAAATGAAGATGACTCCAAGCTTACTAATGTATAACATTTACACATAGCTATGTAATAACAGGATTTACTGAAGAATCATAAATCTGTGTGCTGGTTTTCGTCTCCCAGGAGCCTCGTCTTTCTTTTACATAAAACGTCAGATTACACATTTTCACTTTGTAATTTTAATCATAGTTGTTTATGCTGCATGGCGTCATATTCCATGCTTGATACGAGCATTGCAGGCTGGATTCCTGTTTCATATCCAAAATAACACTAATCTGTAATATAATGTGTACTGCATTTTCCGGATTATAAATCACTCCGGAGTATTAGTCGCACCAGCCAAAAATGCATAATGAAGAAGAAAAAAACACATATAAGTCGCTCCTGAGTATAAGTCGCACCAGCCTTAGCAACTACCTGGGCATAAATGTACCGCAAGCCTCTCCCGGCATCACGTTGTTAAAGCACCCATTTGCAAACTCGTTCCTCTCGTGTGGCCATCTAGCTTTCAGCCCACGATTAGCTTTTTTGTTTTCATTGCAGTAAGAGTAACCTTTTTGCCAATCCCTCACAAGTTTCTCGCTCACTCCAAACTTTCTTTCCACTGCTCGATTACCATTTAAAAAATTTTCAGTGGTACATAAGTAAGTAAGTGCTTTATTTCATCATACAACCATACAGGAGTAGCAGATACTGGTACACAAGCCTAGAGCGCCCTCTAGCGGCCGTCAGTGTGAAAATAACAAATGTGAAATTATATATTTTGATGTATAAGTCGCACCTGAGTATAAGTCGCGACCCCCAGCCAAACTATGAAAAAAGTGAGATTTTGGTCCGGAAAATACGGTACATTTAAGTCATTTAATTGATTTTCTTGATAAATCCGTTTTAGTGGTTAATTGTTACTTATTGCAGGTCTATAAAAGGTATGAGACGGGGAATACAGAATCCTGTAAAAGACCAGTTACAGAACCATTTAAGAAGTAACCAGGGATCTTTGCGTGTATTTCTTTTACTGGTAGTATTTGATTTGACAGTGTTTCACTAGTAGGCATATTGTTAATGAGTTATGCTTTTTATGTTTGTATGTTATGCAAGGTATTTGTGTGCTAAATATTATTCATATGAAAAGCACTGTAGTTACTAAAATCTCTTGTCTAGTGACCTTTTAGTTAGTAATTTTGAACATGAGGTAGTGATTCTGAACAACCTTCCTTTTGATGTTTTATCCCCCCGTGTCATTTGTCTTTTGCTTAAATATTGGGCTGCTTCAGGAATGCTTCAAGTGCTTGGTTTGGCCCTAAAAACCGTCAACTCCCTAAAAGTGTAGCAGAGGGTAGGATTAGATTGTTTCAATATGTGCGTGTGCTAGGCAAGAGTCTGCAGCAAAAAAGTGAGAAAACATAAAAAATACCCGAATACCTGCAAGAAATCCAATTCGCATGTAACCCATCAGTCTTAGTCCATGGGGGAAATGAATAAACAAATTTGCATACACCTTGACTGATGTGCTGTCAGTGTACAGGACGTGCTTTGAGGCAAATCCTTCTGTCATACCGGCTTCACGCGCCACAATCCGGATCTCTCAGCCTTGCAGGTTGTGCTAGCGTAGTGATATGTTGTCGCACAGTCCGAGGGGTCCTATAAAGCAGGTACATCAAGAGTATAAGGTTTTGACGAGCCGCTGAACATTTGAAGATGGGGAGAGTAAAAAAAAAAAAAGCAAGACGTGCCCACGTGCATGTGTCTCTGATCAATTCCTTCTGCCTGTTATGATCTGCTCACCTTATGTTGACTTTGCAATACGGTGTGCGCAACATTAAGGTTACGAGATTATTATAGTTTGTCAAATATGATTGATGTCCAAGATAGTGATTCAGCTACAAATTACATTAATGCATGTAATTATTCAAGTAATCTGGCTACGACCTTCACTGGTTTTGATCTTAGTTCAAAACTTTCTACCCCTTGAAGCATTGCCTTGGATGGACTTCACTCAAAGCGGATTGTTTCTTTATTCTTTCCAAATGTTGGGAGTGTGTATACCAGACAGTAAGAACGATGTCCACACTGTGAGTTAAGTCCAAAATAAACATATACAAAAGGGCAACTGTTGTGAGCCTTTAAAAGCATTGCATTTGACGGATCGGACTAGTGTCAGGTGCAGCGAGCATTAAAGCTGTTTCTCTATGTTATGTCTGATGCTGTGGACTTCTGAAGAGGTCGCAAATTACTTTTAACGTATTCCTGTGGCAGATGGTATGTTTACAAATGATTTGCCCTGAAATGTTGTGATTTTCATCCCACTAAGTATCTGAAAAATGTGCTTTATCGTCAAGCTACTGGTGCATTCATTTTATAGATACAAAAAGTGTTCCAAGAAACACCACCTAGTCGAGTTTTTGTAGAAAACTTTGCTTATTTTTGACTGTACTTACGAACACAATAATTAACCATAATGCATCATAATTATACTTACTGAAAATGTTTCTCAAATTAGAATTTTTGGCCATAACACGCAATCTTTTGTATATACATTTAACAAGTGATGACTACTGTAATCAATATTGTTTGGGCTGCATGATATGATATGAGAAAAAAATAGCTATGACTGTTTTGGATATTGCTATTGCAAATGATTTTATTTTTATATTTTACAAAAACATGTTGCAGCAATTTGATTTTACCTCAAATTATGTCGAAAAAATGCTTAAAAATACCAAATGAGGTTCCAAAACGAGGCTCAAATAAATACATTAATTAAAAAGGTCATGACTAGAACTGACATTTTTCCACTTTTTAAGTGACCTTGGGGGTCATTTACCAAATGTTTGCTCAAGTGCAAAATGAGGAGCATGTGCTCAAGTGGATCAGAGTCATTTGCACATTTTCTACTCACACAGAATCCTCTCATTTACATGTCAATAGGTACCTGTATATGCGATTTTGCAGCTTCAGCTTGCACTCGCTATTGAAAACCGACTCAAAGGTATTTGAGGTCATTTTAGCCTGGAGTTTTTATTCCCTTCAACGACATTAAAACACCTCCTTTCAAAGTACCCTTCAAATGTTATACCTTTTTTTTCAGGACAACCTGGACTTTCATAATAAACATAAACTTTATCTTCGGAGTCAAACTTGACTTCATGGATTTCAGAGGGTTAACTATTTAACGCCTCTATATCGGATTTTTTTTTTCTTTTTTCTTACAAACAATGAAAGAGGACGACTAGTGTTAGTTGTGGTCCAAACTCATTCCTAACTTTTATAACATCTTTGCAGCATCCCAATTCTTCACAGGGACAAGTTTATGAGCACATTTCTCAACATTCAGGGTCACTTCTCAGGGTCAGTTTCACAGAAATGCTAGAAAACTAGCTGCAACTTCTTAAATTGAACCAAATGCTTTATAATTTGAGGCACAGTTTTTCCCCCCACAAATATAATATATAGTAAAGGAGGACAAAGCAAATTTCATTCCAGAAAAAAATGCAGTGCTTTTAACTGCCTTGATACATTTTCCCCCATGTGTTTTTGGCAATAATCAAGTCAATCTCAGTCAGATGGAAAACCTTCTATCAATATGGATTTTGCATCACCTAATATTGCTATAATAATAAATATGAGATTTGTCAACTAGGTTATCATCACTGTAAGGATTTGACTAAAAATATTGTCTGTGCCCCCTCCTGGAACCGCCACCTTAACGTGGTGGAGGGGTTTGAGCGCCCGAATGATCCTGGGAGCTCTGTTGTCGGGGGCTTCGTGCCCCTGGTAGGGTCTTGCATGGCAAACAGGTCCTAGGTGACGAGTCAGACAAAGAGCGGTTCAGAAGCCCCTTATGAGAGACCAACAGGCCCGTTAGAACCATGAGTCCGTCCTTCCACTACCTGCAGGAGGAGCCATAGGGGCTGGTGCAATTGATTTGGGCAGCTCCAACAGCTGCCCTCACGACCCGGCAACAGACAAGTGGAAGAAAATGGATGGATGGATGGATATTGTCTGTGCTGAAGATTTTTGAAAGGGGTAGACAATTATCTTTGGACAATCCACAAATCACGTAATTGTCCCGTAGACTTTACCAGACTTTACTCTCCAGCTATCAGTAGGTGAAATCGGAAAACACACATTTCTGACTCTGGCCCTGAAAGCACCGTGTTGTTTATGCTCCCAGTTTGCCACAGTCAGCTCTGTATAAATATGCAAACAGACCATGTGAAGGATGGGAGGAATGTGTGGAGAAAGGGGGGCACGCCAGGTCTGTTCACACCACGAGACGCAGACCCTATAACTAATAACGTATTTCCAGCTTGAACACAGATGCCTTATGCTTATGTATAGTATATGCACGTACTGTAGCCGAGATACAGTGATCTTTATTGAGTGTAAAGACCTTCCCTGCGCGAGCGAACAGGACCATGCAGTCTATTAAAAGTTTACCGTCGCTTTTATTCTCAATGAGCCTGTGTTTTCTCATTAGCCTTTTGACATCCATCTGCTCTGTTCTTTCCCCGCCTCTGTCTCCACCGGCTCCTAATAGCAATAAAAATGGCTCTAAATCTCAGCCAGCGTTCCCTCTAATATCATTATTAGCTTTGGCTGAACAAATCGAGATCCGTATGTTGACACACTCTGATGCCCCCCATTAATTGAAGATGCGTTGTGAAGATAAATGTCATTAAGAGCAATCATGTGCATAGAAATGCGACAGCTACAGAGAGGGGAAAGGATTTGAAAACACTAGTCGCTTTGTTGTAATTCTTTCTGGTGCTACTGACAGCGAAATGTGCGTAAATCAGCTTTGGCATCTCGTGACAATAATATGAAACAGGTTTTGCACAACATCATGGGGAATAAAGCCACATTAGGCAACTGATTAAAACAAACTAGAAGGATTTAGTAACAAGACTCCTCCTGGCTAACAGTCCTGCAGTTATTGTACTTTGTCTTCTTTGGCACAACAGTCGTCAAAACTGACCCGCCCTCAACACAGTAGTGGTCTTTTGGATTATCTTTGCAAGAGTCTGGAAGCATAGTTTAGTGAGGAATGTTCTGAATGCTTTTTCGTTCGGGTTATTTTGAGGAGAATTCTTGTCAAACCACATTGAATTGTTTGAAGACGCTCTAGTATAACAGAGGCAAGAGGAGTAACAGGGAGAGGATTGCATTTGAGGGGAAAGGCCAAAAAAGAAAGAAAAGAAAAAATAAATAAATAGGGCAATTGAGTGCAGAGAAAATTGCCCAATTAAAAGCTGTTAGGGATTTTAACAGGACAGGGAGCATCTTTGACAACTAATGTGTCATGTGTGATACTGCTTTAGCTTGAAGGACGGCCCCGGGTCAAAGTCTTTTTTTGTGTCTGAAACGGAGAAAGATCACTGTGTGCTTCCTGTTAGCCCCGAGCGTCACATGATACCAGTCCTGTTACGGATAATTCAAAGCCAAGCATGCAAAACTTTGGCCACAAGACTGTCCCGACTATAGAGAAGAAGAGTTGTCATTCTGTAAAATCATTTATGGGAGAAAAAAGACAATTTAGGTAAGGCATAGAATCACATACAATTAGGTCCATAAACATACATATGCCAGTAACAATAGAAATCTCGAATAGTTGGATATATTACACAAAGTTCACAGATTTCAAACATTGCATCAGTAGTTCTATAATAACTAGTGGCAAATGTATATAAAAAACTTGACAAGTGAAAAGTGTACAATATGGGGCTATTTACCTTATTCTGTCCCACCCACTTTTGCCTTTTTTGCCACAGATCGGCACTTCCGTTGTCTTGACACTGCCGGTAAAGCACAAAGTCCATTCACTGAGTGAAGAGCGAGGGGAAACTGCTAAAGTATGATGTACAGTAGATTGATTTGTGTAAAATCTCCAATAATCATTTGCATGAACAAGTCAGCACTGCGCTGTTTGTGAGATAATCAGAGATACTGATTATCTCTTGACGTCTGAAGTCCTATGTAAACTAATAGAGAGAAGGGGCGGTGCCCACGGAAACCTTCGGAATAAGGTGAATAGTCTTTACGTGGGAAAGTGAAAAATTGGGACCATTACTATAGGTAATGCAATTAATAGAAAAACAAGTCTCATTATTGAAACCCATGGATAAAAAGTGCTTTGAGGATTTGACATCAGATTCATTAATTTTGCCTTTGCAAAATTAGACCATGTGTACAGTGATGTCTTATGCCTGACCTCAGATTGTTGTCCAAATCTTTATGAAAAATGTTTTTTTATGAAAAAGAAGAAAGTTGGTTTCTACTTGTGATGATGGTAGTGGTAAAAAAGTGCTAATTTTCCTGATCTGGATTATTATGTGAAAATAAACATGGGTTTGTTAGTGACATGAACAAAGATTTCTTCATCATGGCTTCAGTTGGGTTGGGACATAATGTTGCTGCCTTCCAAACTAAAAATCTAATTAACAATCCCACCGACACATTGCTGTATATTGGAAGTTACACTATATCTGCTGAACTGTTGGGTGGATATTGTATAGCTTATACAATGCTGCTCACACCCTTTAAAGTAAAACTAGATTAGTTCCATGATGGCGGTGTGCATGGATGCAGCTGCTCTGAGCTTTCTCACTCGATGATTAAATTGCTTCTAGTGTAATCTATTTCTACTGATGATGTCTAAATGAAATTTGATCATTATCTTTACAATGAAGATAAACTGCTGAATAAACAGTGACTTCTCCTCCATCATCACCCTCCACAAAATGTACATAATTGTAAATAATATTCACTATTCAGGCCTGTGAGCCCATTGAGCTGTCACTGACCACAGTTAACAATGATATTGTCCACTGCAACTTTACTCCATCCCAAGAGTCAGAGCAAAACTTGTTGATTTTAGAGCCACTTCTCTCCCCATCTTGTCGAGGGAATCGGATGAAAACCAGCGCCTCCTCATCCATCTTCCTTGTGCTATCAGTCCCTGTCCCGAGCCCCGCCCTGTCAGGCAGTCGTGGTGGACTTGTTGGTCAGTCTCGAGTTGCTTTGGTCCGAGGCGCGATCGGACACTTTCATCTTCATACACGACTGCTTCTCGTCCATCAACAGTTCGGCCGGGAGACACCAGCAGCACAGACGAGACTGACAACCAGGAAGTTAATGTTAGGCAAGATTATGATCGATTTCCTGCTATTGATTACTGCGAGGACTCACCCTGAAGCAGTTCTTGAAGCGCTTGCTGACCATGTACAGGGCGATAGGGTTGATGCAGGAGTTTATAGATGCCATGTTGATGCCAATGTAGTCCAAAACAAGGAAGAAACTGAAGGGCAAGAGAGAAATGTTTATTCTTCCATCAGTGCACTATTGGAATATACTGTGTACTGTATAATGACTGTGTTTTTATTATAGCATTTTAGGCGTTGCTCAGTCGCATTGAGATTAGTGCTTATTGATCAATGTATCCAGTCAATCTGTGGCAAATACAGCTCGTTGTTTGGAAGTTTGGATGTTAAGGAATAAAAACAGTGCCAGATTTATTTCATATATATTTGGAACTAGCATAATATATCAAAGTGAACGATAAAACCATGCTGTTGTTTTGTTGTTATCATGTGTCCGAGCCCTGTATTTGATGTTACCTCAGAAGCTCACAGCGATTTGGGTCTTTCTCGTCGTAGATGGTGAGTTTCAGGATGCGGCTCAAATGGAGAGGCAGCCAGCAAAGAGCAAAGACCAGCACCAGGCAGAAAACCGTTTTGGCCACTTCCCTTCGCTGAAAAATATGAGAATTCATATTGTAATAGTAATATTATAATGAAGTTTTTGTACTCTTACTTGAGTAAAAACAATAGTTACTCGTTCCACAGTGATTAAATCTTTAAGTGGTAAAAGCTTCATGTGACTCATAAAATAGATGTAGTTTGTGTTTCATGTTTTTATTTAATAAGAACTACTTCATGTTTTGTTTCTTATGGTTTATGTCACGAATGAGCTTGTCAAGCACTTACTCAGTACTCACAGTACTCGAGTAGCATTTTACTCTTGAGTAATTATTTTGGTAACTACTTTTTACTTCTGCTTGAGTAAAATATTTTAAAGTAAAGTTACTCTTACTTAAGTAAAATTTTAGCTACTCTACCCTCCTCTGTATAGGATATAACTGAGATTCACCGTCATCCATATACAGAGACTAGCATTGAAATGAATCAGTAAAGTTATACTTAGTAAAACCAGACAAATTCAAATGTTTTGCCCTCAAGCAGTAAATAACATGATTTTCTTTGTCTTTCTTTTTCATTTTTGCAACTCTAGTGAAGATCACACATACTGTCTGTTCATGATTTATTCACAGGACCTGTTTCAGATGATCACTCAGTGCGATCTGGACTCCGTTCTTTTTCCTGAGCATCTCGCAGGTCATCAGGGTGTAGAAAATGGCGGTGCAGACCATGGGGAGACAGAAATATGCCCCAAACAGCCACCAATCTTTTGCAGACTTGTAAAACTGCAGAGACAAGTGAAACATGTGTTTGAGTTCACGTCCCCTCTTGGGTTCAGGTGAGGTCGGAAGCTAATCACACAAATGTAAAGTGATCCATCGTGAATGTAAAAGGGTCCAGTGAGAGGGTCTCTCTGAAGTGTTGAGCTGTATATGAAAACCTCAGATGTACTAAAATGACCTGTGGTTGATATTGTAAGGTTTCCAAACACACTGACTGTGCGAGACGTTTCCACTGGCTGTGAGAGGTACAACTCCCCAGATATGTAATAGTTTTGTGACATTGCTTTATAGCTTTCAACTCCGTCTAACCCTATGGAGGGGTTCAGATATCATATTTGCAAGGATTTTTATACAGGTCCAGCTGTGTCAGTGCAGTAGATCGGAATGCTCAAGCCTAGATTCGATATAAAAAAGTCACAAATGATACAAATCTCTTAAGAGGATACAGTCAAAAAGCGGGGAGAGACGTTCAGCAAATTGTTAAACCCACAACGCACAGGACAGAGCAGTGTTTTACCGGGAGCCTTAACCACACCCCGTAATGCAAGGGTTGCACAGTAACGCAGAGGTTAGCGCTCGTGCTTCACAGCTAGAAGATCTCGGGTTCGATTCCCACCTAGACGGGCCTTTCTGTGTGGAGTTTGCATGTTCTCCCCGTGTCTGAGTATTTTTTTTTTCGGGTACTCCGGTTTCCCCTACCACTAAAAACATGTACAACTGGCCAGGATGAATGAAAGTGTGTTTGAGAATGCGACTGGGGCCCATGGCTTTATGTGTTAATGTGTTCATTAACATGCACTGCCCTGACTAAATAAAACAAAATAAAATAAAAATCGTTACATTGAGCATTACCTTTTGTAGTAATCAAGTGAAATGAAATAAGTAGATATACAATTATACCTTCAGTCTGATGTAGCCGAGATATATTTTTAAATTTTCCATTAGAACATGTTTTTGTTCTAATGCAAAATCTGAGAGACTGTTCTTCTGCCGTTTCTGTGTGTGTATCTTACCCTCATCAGCTCACTTTTCTGCATTGGGTGTAGCAGGCAGATGCGCAGGTGCTCGCCCTTGTAGTCCATGGCGATCATGTCGAAGCCTATGGCCTCCGGGACGGCCAGGATGATAGAGATAATCCAGATGAGAGCGATCTCAATGGCCATCCACTTTGGGACTCCGATGCCTTTGATACGACTCCACGAGGTCACAGCACGGTACCTACAAGCCATGAAATAGGAACATAAAGGAATATGATTGTGACTTTTGAGCAAATTGACTCATTTAAGAAAAACACATGACTCTAGTTTAGGCTTGTGTCACTTCTTTGCTGTATGTTTCTAATTGCCTTATGCATCTGCTTCCTAGTGTCTGTCTATTTATCCAGCAGCAAAATGTCTGAATCTGAGTTCTTTGTGCTAAAGCAACATCAACTTATTCAAACTTTTAACATTTTCTTCTTTGCCCAGTGAAAAAAATGTCTCACAGCTGCAAAGTAATGCAACCCAGAAAACCAGACACTTTAAAGCCAGATATTTTGGCACCACAGCGCAACCACTTGTATATATCTTTGCTTGGGCTGGGATTACATACTGTTAGTCAGTGTCAGCTCACCTGTCGATGCTCAGAGCACACAGACTCAGGACTGTGATTCCCACTGAGGCCTTTTGCACAAATGGCACCAGTTTACACAGAGTCACACCGAAAGGCCAGTCCTCCGCCAGCAGCTGCGGACCAAGAACCACCACAGTTAATTATGAAACAACAAAACATACCGCCTTTGCTATGCCCGATCCCGTCAGACCTCGAATCGGAAGCTAAGCAGGGAAGGGCCTGGCAGGACTTGGATGGGAGACCATTTGGGAACACTAGGAAGCCTGGCAAATGTAGAGTGTGTGAGTGGTTGGTGGTGGTGGCCGAGTAATGCACCAAATTGTAAAAGCGACTTTGAGCGTCTGGAAAAGCGCTATATATATTATCATTATCATTATCATTATTATTATTATCATCAAAACAAAAGCCAGTATCACACAAATAGAAGTAAAAGCACAAACAAATCTACAGGTAAATTATTTGCCTCCGGGTCCTCATCAATTGGCGTATTGATTTGGTTCACCCTCCCCTGTGAATTTATCCATACTTCATACATAATGTCTGTTACATGTCTGTTACTCTTGAATCCACTTTATAAAAAACAAACAAAAAACCTTGCAATATATTGTGTTAAAGGTCCTATATCATGCAAAATCGACTTTTTTGAGTTTTTAGCCATGTTGTTGTGCTATTTCCTTATCAAAAACACCCCCAGAGCGTTTTTTGGCTTCATTCACGCAGTTCTAAGTAATCCTCCTGAATCCTGCTCTCTGAGCAGCTGCTCCACCCTCTCCTGGTAAACGACTGAGCTGTTCAGTTGTGTCGTCACAAAGGAACGGAAGTGCTCTACATCTGTAATGTAATGCCTTACGGCCTGGTTTTTATTTATAAAACAGCTTTTAATTTTTTTTTTTTTTTTAAAGAAAAAAGAAAAAGAAAAAAGAAAGCAGCGTCTGTGCTGTCCCACGACGCTAATCAAGCGCACCCACGGCCGGAGGATCCATGGATCCCAGCAGAAGTCTTGTTTTTGAAGACTGAGCTCTTTCTAACCTACTCTGGACACGTCTGTTCTTTTTCTTACCGAACGATAATGTCACGGATGCGCGTTTGGCTACGAGAGGAACAGGACTATTCGACCTTCCTAAAGAAGAGTGCACTCGCCAGAAGTTGGAATTTCTTTCCGGGATTCAGCTATTATATCAACCAACCTGATGGATGCTTGGTGAACCTTGGCCAGAATTAAAGTGGATTAACTTTTATAACCAACGCGATCTCATGGGGAGTCCAGACTGAGCGGTGAGTCAATCAAAACGCGTGTTAGCGTGTGTGTTAGCCATTTATGAAACTGTTGCACATGTCAACACCTTATAACTGCATTATGTGAAGTAACTTCACTTTTTGCAGCGATATTTATATTTATAATACTGCAAATGTGGAATGAGCAGAGAGAGGGGCGGAGTTAACTGAATCGAAGTGTTTTGTCTTCCGGGTAGGGAAAATACTCCCCAAAAATACTTATATTTCTCTCAAAAATGAGTACTCCATAGTGATAGAGGTACAATATATCATATCAATGCCTATACTTTACTTTGGAATGGCTAAAATAGCATGATACAGATCCTTTAAAGTAAGTTTTAACGTGCTCAACTCTACCAAAGCCAGTCCAGTCGACGATTTAGCCTCACTACAACCAGTCTAGTTGCACTAGTTTTGCCTCTGTTAGCCGTGAACGTAATGGAGCTCTGCAGCCTCATTAATATCTTCAAAGTACTGCAATATCATATACAACAAAAGCATATCTCAGTGCTTCACAAAAGATCTCCTCAGAAAGTACTTTAATATGAATTATAGTAATTTAGAATTAGAATTTAGTTGTTAACTTCACCTAAGATAAAACGTTGCACCAGATTTGGAATGATACACAGTTGACTTTTGTTTCCAAGACGTGGTGAAAGAAAGGTGCAGCATTATTAGCCTCATATGTGGGGTTTGTATCGCTTCATCCCACTGACTCTCCGTGTCTTTGCTCTGGTATGCACTCCGCGACCTGTTGTTTTCTCTCGCTTGCCCCCTTGGTCAAAAATACAAACACTTCGGGCCACTCTTTCCTGCGCACATTGGACGACCCTTTCAGGTAATAACATACCAGAGACCTAAGAGGATACAGACGGATCCTAATAAGTTCTTGCAAGCTTCCTTTGAGGGTGTGTACCTGAGTGGAGACTGGATTTGTACTGGTCAACCTTTAATCTGTGTCACGTGACTTGTCTCCATCATTTTAATTCCGCCATGTTTTAGCAATCAAGCAAAATATGCTGGGATTACATTTCAATTCAAAACTCCTGCGTTTCTCCACAAATTCTTTTGGCTTCTGCAAGTTTAATCATGATTTCAATTATACAATTAGCAAAGCGAGACCGTTGCAGTTATTACATGTGCATTATGCAACTTCTTATGTGGAAAAAAACAGTTTAGATTTGAGTGTAGTTACCCAGCGCATGAATGAGTGGTCAGCATGGTGCCTTTAGTTTCCATCACAGTGGTCTACGCTCCACAATCTATTGTTTGGAAGGTTTTTACTGCTGACGGAGCCTCTCACCAGAAAACCTACAAAACAATTGATCCTGGAGCATTGTAGATGGAAAGTAAAGGTGCCATGCTGAGCACTTATACTGCCACTGGGACAGCACAAGTCCAATAATAACCTTTATTTCGCATAAAAAGTTGCATAATGCACCTTTAAGGTACTGTACCTTGCAAACAACATAAATAGAAAAAAAAAGGTTACATTCCATATAAAACCTGTTCAATCTGTAGTTAAGACCTGTATATCTTCTGAAAAATAATTGTATATGTTAAGCACTTCATGTTTTAGTCCTCTCTCAAATGCTTCTAGACGTGTTTATTATTAGTGAACTGAAACAAAATCTCCCCACTAATCAATCATTATTTGCAAATAGATATTTTTCAATTGTGCAGCCCTATTTTACAGAAGCAATATGCGTGAACAATGATTGTGTTTCCTCTCACCTTGTAGACATTGATAGGAATGCCAATAATAATATGCAGCAGGTCTCCCAGTGCCAAGCTGCCGATCAATATGTTAGGTCCGTTTCTCATGCACTTATTCTTATAGATGATCCGCAGAAGAGTGGAATTGCCAATGATCCCGACCACAAACACCAAGCAGGACACCACCGTGTTGATGTACTTGAAGGTGTCTCTGATTTCGGTGGGTCCAGTGCACATGGGGGGCAGGCGGCGTCTTGGCATGGTCATGTTGGGCCTGACGGGACCCGGACCCTGCACCTCTCTCTGCACCAGCCCGGACCTTTGGGTGACCGAGAGGGGCTGTTGTTGTTGCTGCCCGTTGACCACAAGTATAAGGCCAGACAGAAAGAGTAGCTCTAAGCTGATCAAATGTAAAGTCTTCATTTTGCAGGCTTTAGGTAAGCTAGATCCAAATTATAGGCCAAAAGTGCCTGAAAGAGACGACAAGAGTTGTAAATTAAACTTTTTTCCTACTTAGACTTTAAACTTATGGTATTTGTTTTTTTGTTGAGTCACAAGTTTGTGCAACAAAACATAAGACTTACAGTTAAAAAATAGAGCAGATTATCACTCACTATACTAGAAAGCACTTTTAGCTGATATAGCAACTTTGTTATACTGTATCTATTCTCTTGTTATACTTACCTAGTTCTAAAAAATTTGTGGAAGTCCTCCTAAAACGCTTGTCCTGTCCATTGAAATAGTTCCAGAATAGTGTGATGCTGTGAGCAGGCGATCAGGTCCTATGCTCCATGCTGCGGGCTGCATGTGTCCCATATGTGAAAGTGCTCGTCCCGTGGCTCACACTGACTTCAGCTGGAGTTCACTTGGTCTCAAGACTCTCTCCCACCCCTCCTCTTTTTATGTAGACGAGCAGAGGAGGACGGACAGAGGCAGCAAGGAGAAGAAGATACTGAAACCAGTCTGTGCCATTGGCCCTTCACACCACATTCACACATAGTGGGTGAAGTGTCTTGCCCAAGGACACAACGGCAGTATGCACAGGCCAGAGCCAGGATTCGAACTGCGGATCATTGGATCGGTATATCCGCAACAGTTCAGTTCAGTTGGACTTTTGCTGTCTGTCATGTGTAAAAACAGGGTTCGATTGCCTGAGGTACAGAACTGCAGCCACATGATCAATAAAGTTAATCATCATTACATCATCATGAGACAAAGGATGTGAATGTGACTGGCTGAAAGAGTTTGTCTTTATCATTTTATTTGTTGGTTGGTAAAGCCATTTTTTTAGCCATAGCCAGTTTAATTGTACATTATCCTTGTTACACCCCTGCTGACACTGTAGGTTCACATTCATATATAGGTAAGGGGGTGAAATGTCTTGCCCATTGACACAATTACAGTGCAATGTTTAATGCTGGTTTTTGAACCGCTGATTATTTAGCTCTATGGATGAATGCCCTAACCACCATTTGTTCATTCGGGTCGGGGGTTCCAATCCCAGCTCCTGAAGGTGCACACTGTTGTTGTGTCCTAGGGTAAGACACTTCACCCACCTCACCCCCATTGTCTGCATACTTTGCTGTATGAATGAGAGTGTCAATGGGTGACTCGTGCCTTGCTGTAAAGCACTTTGGGCCTGATGAAGGTAGAAAAGTGCAATATAAGTTGAGACCATTTACCATTTACATGACTTACAAATTACGCGCAAAAACTTTATACTTATTTATCCATGTGAACAAAAATAAAACGTCACCTGCTGTCAAAACACATATGAAATCTGCATGAAATCTATGGTCTTTATTTACTCCACAGGCTATTGATGTCAGTCATAGATGAGAGACCAAAGAAAATAAATCTAAATATCCCTTAGTCCAAAAGTAATTTAGTTTGCCCAATAATATGGCTTTGTACCTCTTTGTAAATCCCACTAACCTTAGTAGTGCATGTGTTTCTGTGCTGATGGATCACTGGAAACGTCTGTAGATCTTTGAGATTTGGAAACATCAAAACTTACTTTAGATGCACTTTGTTTTTCAGGGAATTCTTTTTAGACTAAAACATGATTATGTGGCTGTGATCTTTTACATGGACTGAAGGCCTCTGTGGATGCTGTGAATGATTTCAATATGTAACATGTGTCCGTTTTTGCCACATAGACTTTAATATCCTTCTTTGACCTACTCAAAGCTGGTACATACTCACTCTAACCAGATCTGCTGAATTCAGCTCCTGAGGCCTTAAACTTCACAACCAAAATGTCTGACAAAGAAGGATCTGTTTGCCAGCCACACGCAAAATCGTTTTTCTCGGTGTATCCAGTAACTGAATCGTGCCACTGTATTTAGCAATAGTATAAGTTGTCAGTGATTTATGAGGATAATTTTTCATAAATTACTCGCCGCCATTTCCCATGGGAGACTCATTATCCCATCTGATTTGTTTTCTAATGGAATTATTTTCAATATTTCCTGTAATTTAAGTTTTGTAACCAGTTCCTGAATGGGAGGTGAAACGTCTACAACTAAATAACCCAGTCCAGATGACCACTTTTGGAATATTCGCTACAAATGGACACACCTTGGCGACTGACATAGTGCCTACACAGAAAGTGATAACCAACTTTTGTTCAGTTTTCCAATCGGAATTAAAAACCTGCAAGGCAATCGAACAAATCAGAATAAGTTGCTTGCTTTTCTAACAGCTGTGCAGAGTGAACATACGGCTCATGTGGCTTTTCCTGCACAGGCATTTCCCATAGAGTTCAACAGTGATCATATGAGCTACAGCCTTAGTTTGATGTATGCTTATCTTGATCTATTTGACACCTGTATAATTTATACTAAGATTTCAGCTGATAGCCACTGAATGGTACATTGTGGTTCACCCTTTCACTGTACACTAACTCTTCTCTCCCTCCCTGTTTCTGTTTTGTTTCGTTCTGTCATGTGCTGTCTGAAGTTCACGTCTAACATGGTGTAAAACGTGCCTTGGGATGATAAAGATACATTTCTCGAACACTAGCAGCAATTTGACAGCATGTTTTGATCCCCCGTTTCAACAATAAAGCCCTGAGTTATCAAAGAGCTGCAAGAGAGGAATGCACCCCTTTGAGGTTGGTGAATTTATTTCTGCTAATATTTAATAACACAATATTCAAAGGGCGTAGACTAGATTATATAAATGGCCTTAAAAGAAATTTATTACCCAGCCCCCAAAGATAATGAACTGGTGTCATATTCGAAAAGTTCAAAATCCAGATGTACCTAGGTAGACTCAAATCATTTCCGGACATGCATATCCCTGCACTCAAGAAGGATTTGCTGTGAAGCGAAAAGAAGTGAGTTGTTTGTCATTTCTAACCTTCCCATCTTCATTTTCACGTGATTTGTGTGTGTTTTTTCTTGCCTGGGTGAAGTGTCTTGTTATCACCATTAGCAGTCTCTTTGACCCACTGCCATTTTATAAACGGGTATAATCATAAAACACAATACAGAAAAGGTCAAATTGGCAGAGTACTTTAGGCAAGGCAAGGCAAGGCAATTTTATTTATACCGCGCATTTCATACACAAGGCAACTCAATGCGCCTTTGAATTGAGTTGCCTTGGTGTATGAAAAACACCAGGACTATTTTCTTTCAAATTTAGGTGATAACTAATACATTCTCAATAAAAATTCTGTGCATATCCTCAAAATCTGTACTTAAATCTACCGATGGTACATTTACTGCTGACCATTTGTGATTAGAAAAGTCAAATGCCAAAATATTGTCAAAAACTAAAAACTAGCGCAAATAGATATGCATAGGCTAACATTCGCCAGCATATTATACAATTTATAATTATGTGAAGACGATCAGCCAGACTGTAAATAAAACCTATAGCAAAGATGGACATCTTTTCTATTGCTATCTCTGATATTTCTGTTAATGATCCTTCTCTCTAGTCTCTCCAAAAGCTGAAATTATTTTATATGGGCCGTGAAGCATGGGGGGACAAAGAACCAACTTGTTTTGAACACGTAGGGATTCATTGGTTTAGTGTCAAATGGAGGGCAGCTCACCTACAACAATACTTCCACTGAGGACGCTCGGTTCAACTACATCTTGACTTTACAGCCCAACTGTGCCCACCTCTGTTTATTACCGGTGCTACTTCATGTGACTCACAGCATATGGAGTTTATGGCCTCTGCCCCGTGGCCTTATGGGTGAAGTTAGGGGTTAATCAGAGTTTCTTCAGCAGATCAATAAAAGTGTAAAGATGAAACAATAGTTTGGTCTCTTCTAGCCATTGTTCAGAATACAAGCATGAAGGTTAAATAATATATGACCATTGTTCAACATTTAACTCCTTTCTTCTATAATCTATAATGTATTTCCATTAATACTTTTAGATGTCTCACAGATGGCATCTTGCCATCTCTAATTTCTTTATTGATAATTTTAGCCTTTTTATAGACCGACCCTCTCATTTCCGAGTCGACGGCTTACATCTGAACTGGAAGGGCAGCCGTTTGCTCACAAAGAACATGATCCTGGCAGTCCACTACTTAACCTCACCTGCACGTGTGCCTCCCGTCGACCACGCGCAGGTGCGGCTTCTGTGGTCTCTCCTGCTCATCCACTTCAGCAGACTGCTCCATTTCGGTGTTGTATGTGGCAAAGTAGGCGGAGAGTGAGTGAGCGCTGCCTGTCGCCGTAACAACGCTCATTAATCAGTGAAACACCGTGATTTGACTGAGATGCGGGGCCCTTGCAGCAGTGGGGGCCCTACGCACCTTGCGTAATCTGCGTATAGGAAAAAACAGTTGTCCTGGTTAAAGCTGAGATGCTTGATAAAGTTTTCTCCTCAGTGAGGCCCACAACATGTCTTTTAGACCCGGGCCCAACCCTGTTTTTTAAAACATTTAATGGATCATTTAGAGATGAACTTTTAACCATCATGAATTGCTCTCTTCAGACGGGGGTCTTCCCTGCTGCCTTTAAAGGGGCGGTGGTGAAGCCCCTGTTGAAGAAGAGCAATTTGCACTGTAATGATTTTAACAATTTTAGTCCGATAGCCAACTTACCATTTTTAAGCAAAATTTTATAAAAACTTGTTTTTACCCAACTTAGCGACTTTATAAATGCACATCATGTCCTTGAGAAATTTAGGGTAAACCACAGCACCGAGACGGCCCTTTTAAAGATTGTAAACGATTTTCTAAAAAACTGACAGTGTTGGTTCTTCTGGATCTGAGCGCCGCCTTTGATACAGTAGACCACACTATTCTTTTAACTCGTTTAAAACACATCGGCCTCTCTGGTGCTGTCCACAAATGGTTTACATCCTACCTCACAGACAGGACATTCATGGTAAGTGTGGATACCTGCTCCTCCTCTTGGTGATGTCATCAGGAGACATGGAGTCAACTTTCATAGTTACGCTGATGATACACAGTTGTACATCTCCATGTCTCTTGATGACACCAGCCCAATGGATGCACTTTTTAACTGCATTTTAGATATCAAATCCTGGATGGCAGAAAACTTTCTCCAGCTTAACCAGGACAAAACTGAAGTTTTAGTCATCGGTCCTGAGGCCCAGAGAGAGAAACTTTTACCCAAACTACAGTCACTGTCTTTTAATCCTTCCTCACAGGTGAAGAACCTGGGTGTGATTTTTGACTCTGAGCTGACTTTTATTCCACACATTAATATCACAAAGATGGGTTTTTACCATCTAAAGAACATAGCCAGAGTCCGCCCCATTCTCTCCCGGACCAACACGGAGACGTTAACGGAGGGATTACGGTCTCCTTGTTGGCAGACTGTAATGCCCTGCTTTCTGGTCTTCCCAAAAAAGGTATCTCAGGTTTACAACTTTTACAAAATTCAGCAGCTCGTGTCCTGGCGAAGACCAGGAGGCGGGATCACATTACACCGGTTTAGAGTCGCTGCATTGGCTCCCCGTGTGTTTCAGGATCGATTTTAAAGTTCTTTTAATGTTTTTTAAATGTCTTAATGGTCTTGGTCTTTCTTATCTTTCAGAACTGCTTTCACCTTATGAACCTTCGCGGTCCCTGCGCTCCTCCGGTAGGCGTCTCTTAGTTGTTCCGAAAGTCAACAGAAAGACTCACGGCGAGGCGTCTTTCCAGTATTACAGCCCTCGCCTCTGGAACGACCTGCCGGAGGAGCTCAGGGCCGCAGAGAACGTTCATGTTTTTAAAAGTAGGCTCAAGACCCACCTTTTTAGTTTAGCTTTTAACTAATATTTATTTATATATACTTTATTTATGTGTTTTAGTTCTATACAATTATTTCTTTCTTTAGTTTCACTCTTTTTTATGTGCTATTTCACATTTTTATCTAAGACTTTTAACTGCTGGGCTGTCTGTATGTATATGTGTTTGTGTGTCTGTGTGTGCTGGTGGGGTGGGGGGAGGTGGGGGGTGTTGTTATTTACATATATTTGCTGGTGGGGACTATTTTAATGATTTTTAAGCACTGTAAAGCACTTTGTGTTCCATTTTGTATGAAAAGTGCTTTATAACTAAAGTTTGATTGGATTTGATTTGATTTTGTCTAAAAGTGAGGGCAGAAATCTGGAGAATACGCTGAAATACTTCATAACACAGTACAAACTACACATTATTAATTAATCATTTTCTGTAGCCTTTATATAACATCTGTAATCCATAGCGTTTTGGGTGCAAGGCCACATGTTCCATAGACTAATAGTAGCTAAAAACTAGTCCAGGTAAAACTCTAAAAATTCGAATATCGTTAAAAAGTGCATTCATTTCTGTTATTCAACTTAAACTGTGAAACTAATATGATATAGACTCATTACATGCAAAGTGACATATGTATAGCCTTTATTTGTTATGATTGTGATTATTATGGCTCAGCTTGTAAAAACCCGAAATTAAAAATCTCATAAAATTTGAATATTTTGAAAATGGACTGTAAGCCATAATCATCAAAATTATAACAAATAAAGACTATACATATCTCACTTTGCACGTAATGGGTCTATATCATATATTAGTTTCACATTTTAAGTTGAATTACAGAAATAAATGAACTTTTGAACAATATTCTAATTTTCCGAGTTTCACCTGTATTGTGGCAAAAGCTGCATTTGAATTTGCTTTCACTATAAACCATAATTCAGCTTGTGTTCTTTGCCTCTGAGGTTCCCCTTCAGTGTCCCACGTTCTTAGTTAAGAAACTACTGCATGATGCCCTAACGCCCCCCTGACTTGATAACTAGTGAAATGCTAATCCTGGCCCCGGGCCAGAGCAGGATGTGCCTCTGTGTGATATGTGACTGTGGTGGTCCTCCTGTGACAGCGTACCGTTAGCCTGAAGCCGCACCTCCTCACAAAGACTCAAGTGTGTCCATGATGCACACAAGCCCGTCTTTGAAGCTATTAGTAAAGACCAATTTACTAAGAAGCAAATGGAATACTTAGAAATCATGCATCTGAAAGAGATTTGCCAAAACTTTAAAGATAGTGGTTTGTAATTAAAAACTAAAGCTCTGTAAGACTCAGGCAAATATTTACCACATGTTTTAAATTTAATGGGCCAGCACATCATTTTATAAACATGTTTTCTTCAAATATATTTAGGGTCTACATTGGTGATATCAATGATGAGATGGATAGGCAAGTGTTATGTGTGCCTTCTGTTGTAAAATGGTAGATAAAGGGAAACTGTGTTGTCCTATACAGTAGTATCCGGCTTTATTGGATTTTGCTGCAGGATCTAGTAAACCAAATCATGGAGCTCTCTGGGCTTTCTAATTGGACTGTTGGCCGTGGGCCAAGTAACCAAAGGAAAAATGTAAACTTATTCACTTTTCCCATTATGCATAAAGTTGATTTTATTTTGGAATAAATCTATGTTCAATTTTTCAGTAAATTCAGTGATTGATTTGAGCGTGTCAGGCAGCACAGACAATTCGTGTTTATGAAATATATAGAAATAATCCTACATAACCTCTAACAAGTGTATATTGTAACTTTCCCTTTGCTTCCATAGTCCACGGTTCATTACCTTCCAGGTGATGTTTTGCATGTACATGCAGCATTATCATGATGAAATGTTCAGGTCTGACCTGTTCGTGCCTGATTTAAGGCGGTTGGGCCTCTCTGTCTCTCTGTCTCTCTGTCTCTCTGTCTCTCTGACAAACTATACTTCTCTGAACCCAGCCTTCAGTTTGCCAAAAACACATCACTCCCAAAGCTACCTCTTTTCCTCAATCCTTCTTATTACAAACTCAGATATTCTGTCTTGTAAGCTTTAAACTGGGCAGTTAAGGGCGTGAAGAGTGAGAAGAGACATTCAGCAAATAGTTGAAGATGGAAGTCAATCACTGGAACTGTGTGTGACTGTGTAGCTGTGTGTATACTGTTACACAGTTACACTGTTTAGCAAATATAGCTTTATTATTATTTCACAGTACTTTTTATTTCTGCTTGAGTAATATTATTTTGAAGTAACAGTACTTTTTGAAAGACATTCGGTTAATTATTCCGCTATAAGTAGATCTGTTTATGCCTATTGTACACCGTTATATATGGCACAGCTGTGGTCAAACTATAAACGTTCAAGCACACGAAACTTAACGTGGCATATAATGTCTAAGAATTTTGCTGAAAAGACCTCGATGGGAGAGTGCCAGCCACTTATTTGTTTCTACTGGCATCAGAATTTTTCATACAGTTTTGAGAAACTTAACGTACAGATTTATTTGTCGGCTCAACAACTGTGACAATGTGATTATTATGAGCTTGACCAAAATCAAAGTCAGTGCCACACGCTACCAGTCTGAACTGTGGCGACACTGTTACAGTTGAATGCTCTAAACTTTTGTGTGTTGTTGTTGTTTTCTTTGTTATTTTAACTGGACCTCGTGTCTGCAATAAAGGTTAATGATGAAGATGTAAGTAACGAAAGCTTCATGCTGACATTTGAAAATAAATTAGTTTTAATATTTCTTGTGCATTTAATTTTCTTATATATTCTTTAAGAATAATGTCTTAGATCTATTTGTTGGTGTGTATATTTTGGAAATATCGTTATAATATAGCTATATGCTATTTTATGTTTTCACTGTCCTATTACATCAGTGCTAAAACATAAGTCAGACTTTTATGCTCAAAAAGTTATTCAGGTATTATTTTCACCAAGTATTTTAACATTTCTTTCATTATTTGGGTTATTAGAGGAGCTTAGAAGCAAGGAAGGGACAAATGAGGGGATGGTGAAAGACTGCTGTGGAGCGGAGGGAGCTGCAGGAGGAAGAGAAAGGAGGAGGGAGTACAGGAGCTGATCAGTGCAGGACACCATGCTCTGAAACAGGGACAAACCCAGGAGGCGCTGCACCGTCTCAGAGATCAGAGGAGACTGAAGGCAGCCAGCCAGTCTTCTCCAGGTGCTACGGTTTCCCCTACCTCTAAAACCATGCTGGTCAGGTTGACCCACAATGGTGGCGTGGCTCAGTCGCAGCGGCTCAGGACTAACACCTGAACACAATTTCATTATACGCTTGTACAATGACAAATAAAGCACTTACTTACTTAAAATACTTTTTACCTCTTGAGCAAGCTCACTTTAAAGTAACATTACTCTTTACCCTCCTGTGTATAACAAGGTGGATCATGTAGACAACCAGGACACAAGCCAACGAGATACGTGTTTAGACTTTTGTTTCCTAGATATTCACATGTGTCAGTGTATGAAGAGGATTGTAGAAACAAAATTCACTGGTAGAGATGTAACATAATTTAGGAAGTTCCTAAAGAATAAGTGGCAGAAAAGGAAACAGCTGTTGGTGCATTAAAATGGCATATGGATTTGCTTAGAGAATGTTTGTTCGTTCCAAAAGATTAACAGCGATGTTGTCTTATGCTCAGTCAGATTTTGTTTGAATGATGGAGAAAAGTGGAGGCGGGGACTCCACTTTGCTGAACGTTCACAGCTACTGTTTCACTGAAGCTGAAGGCATTCTCCTTCATATTATTGTTAATTTTAATTCAAACACAGATAGCAGGTTTGTTTTTTCTGCCGTATGCAAGATTTGGTTTTGTTTTTGAATTATGCATTTTCAGTATTGTTTCTTTCATTCGTTCCCATTTAAAGATATTCATAAGTCGTAGAAAAGTGGTTTCTCAAAATTGTTCCTCTTCCTGTTACGGATGAATGTGAAATGTTTATGGAATATAACACAAATACAATAATAATATATATATATTTTTTTGCTGCTTCCTTCCATTATTGAAGATTCCAGTACAAATCTCTCAAAGTAAAAACACTTATTAACGAACGCTGACCTCCACCAAGGCTTTGATCCTACCTTGCAGTGGTAAATTAATACAGCGTGTAATAACTGGTTACAGGGGAGATAGGCACGCAACGCTTAAATCTCACACTTATGTTAATTACTTTGTTGACTTCTTTGGCTGTCGTCCGTGTTTTGTCCATCATTCAATGGAAAAGAATAGTAATAAAGTGATACAAGACTGAACTCTAGGTTAACACTACTTTTAAATGTAAATCATGCGTGTTTCTTTGCGTTTCTTTGCCTGCAAAGACAGGAAAAGCAGATAATGCTTAAGTTTATTTACTCATCTGCTTTGCATTTATACATTCACCTCAGACTGACATGATTTTCACTGTGGCAATTTTTGTCTCTGAAAATCATCCCCTTTAAGTCCGTCTGTGGCTAAAGCAGTCTGATGTGTGAAACGATCCCTATGGACTGCGGTGCTAGTATAATTTTAGTGTTGGCTGATTTTGAAAATAAAAATTATGGAGAGACTCAGACAAAGCCCGCAGATGCTAGACTTGTGGGATGAAAGCAACACAAACCAAATGTTTGGGCACTTTGCGCATTCCTCCTGGGCTCTGTTTAATATTCTGCATACATAAGATATGAGAAACATCCTCCACATATTGATTCACGCTGCGGCATGTCTCTCTTTGAAATTGATTTGGATATATATAAAGCATAACACCAAAAAGAAGAAGTGTTCATGTTGTTGGCTCTAATCAGATTTATGTTTGACTCTAATGATGTGTAGGACTCAACAAAGGAGCGATTGTTGCAGCGCTGTTGTTTCGCTGTCCCTGGTGGTCGTGGTGCAGAGGCTGCAGAGACCAGACTGACGGGAAAGTGAAATGTTTCAAATAAGAAGGTCTTCGCCTTGATCTGAGTCTGGTTCAACTCAGTCCAAAAAGCAAGTCCTGCCTTTAACTTCAGTCTATTCTGTCTGTAGTCATAAAAACGAAAACATTTTTATGATTATCAGCAGCGATTGAGACATAAAATAGTAGTAAAAAAAGTCTTGATGAAATGAGCCAACTGAAAAGGCAAAAGCAGTGCAAAAGCTAGTGGATTGCTTGGCTGGAGACAAAATTGAAACAGGAAAAAATGATAGACCCGCATAACTGTTATGCTCACCAATTATGTACTGCTCTCACCGGCAGCTGTGATGTTTCGGGCCTTAGCCTTTTATCAGACTTAAAGATCAGCTCTGACACCCAGAGAGGTCACATGACCTGACAGTCTTAGAAAATGAATCTTGCAAAATATAGCGTTTTGTAACGTTTTGCCCCGAAATTATGTCATTAATTCCAAATTGACTGACTTTGAAGTTTTATTTCTCTGCCCAGGTTGGTATCACTGTCCTGGATGCATACAGTGAAGTGCATACTGTGTGTTTCCTTTCTCCTCGTATAACAAATTATGACTTACCATAGTTTGAAGGGATGAGTCCGATTTTGTCCAACAAAGTGGCAAATTTATATATAAAAAAAAGTTAAAATAAAGTGGAAATTGTAAAAACATATGTGACATAGGAAGGCAATTGTGCTTCACAGCTAGAAGGTCCCGAGTTCAATTCCCACCTGGACAGGGCCTTTCTGTGTGGAATTTACATGTTCTCCCTGTGTCTGTGTAGATTACCTCCGGGTACTCTGGTTTCCCCTACTACTAAAACATGTACAATAGGATGAATGAATGAGCGTGTGTTTAAGAGAACGTGTGTGGGACAACGGTTGAAAATTAGCACATGGCAACAATCTGGCGTGTTTACATTTATGAGTCCATGTATGTTCATTACCATGCACTGTCCCGACCAAATAAACAATAATACAGCTTGAGAAATCCATATTCTATGGATAGACCTGGAACTCGCTCCCCCTTATGTACAGTATGATTGCACACTGCAGTTATAGATTGTTAACTTCCCCTCTGGTTCAATTTCCGATAGTGAAAAGTGAAAAGAAAAACTACAAATATCAAACTTTTTGTGTTTGCTAATGAAATTGGTAGTGTTTTATGCACTTAGAGAAAAAGAGAAACAAGTCAAGGCAACTTTATTTATACCGCGCATTTCATACGCGAGGCAACTCAATGCGCCTCAAGAGGATCGGGATAGAGGCCAAAGACATGCTGTAAGTGAGGTAACATGAGACCTTAATGCTGAGATTGGTGATGCATGCCACCCATTACCAATGCTCTGAGGTTAAGAGTCCACCATCACACTGTCAGGATCAGGCAGGTTAACAAGCTTCTCTATCCCCGGCTCGACTGACAAAGAAATTCATTTAAATAATCTCATTGAAAGAATTAACCCTTTACATGAATAGTTTTTTAAATTAAGTTAACACATAAGCCTCCTTTACATTAGGGATTCCCTTCAGTCATTTTCAATAATGACAGTGTTTTGTTTGGTTCAGCTGCAAACAAAAGTCCAACTCATTATTAAAAACTTTGCTTCCAATAAGAAAAAACATATTTAATAAGAAAGCCCTTACACATTTATCAACAATATATTGTACAATTCCTGGAAGCAGACAGTGTTTTGGCTCTGGCCAAACGCTAATCATTTCTTTATGGGGCTATAAGTTTCAATTAGAATTTATCAGAGAGAACAGTTGTTCACTACAAATAAACAGTCATAAAAGAGTAAATGGGCTCACTCCAGATCGTGCTTTCCCATCTACATTAGGCACTCAAAGCGTTTTTAAGAGAAAGTCATAATCAGATCCTTTGTGTAGGTGTCACTCTAACAAGAATTAGCCCATAATGCTTTCTTTCACATAAAGACCTTCTCATTGCAAGTAAATTCTGCCACACAAAAGAAAAGAAAAACCAAGGCTTTTTTTTTGTCCTCCCGATGAAGGCCTTTTAGTGAAGCGCTTTGGGGCTATGTTTGTCCATTTAGACATGTCATAATAATAAAGGCATTTTACCGTAGAGTGTCTTGTTTTTCTATTTTTTAAATGACTTTCCTTGCCCCAAAGAGCACCTCTGGTTTTAAATCATACTCCGTGGACGTCCAGGAAGCGCTTCTCTTTAACCTCTTTTTCAAATATGCCACAAGTTTGATTCGATCACAGCTGTTTATCTGCAGCACGTCTCTCAGGTCACCTCTGATGATGACGATGATGATTATTATTATTTAATGTTTTAATGGCATAGGGAGACTTTCACTGAACTTATTTCTCATTGGTGTAAAATGGTTGCACAACAACAGTTATGAAATTTTGTATCACTTCCTGTGGCTAAGAATCAGCAACAAACCTCTGCATAAACTCTGATAATAAACTCTGCAAAAATAGTATTAAATGTTCTGGGGAAAATTATGTCTAATGTGTCAAATGCATTTTAATGTTGACTCGTTAAAAGTCAGTGCTGTTTCTCGGTTCCTTGTGTGACTCTTTTACCTACTTGCATAAGCAGCCATTGGAGGCTCGAGTCAGGTCTCTAGACGCTTTGTAAAGGATAGGAAATCCAGGCATCTCTTGGACCTGTTATACAGTATTTCAGCCAACAAGAGCCATTACTGCACATATTCATGAAGATAGAATTTGCATAAAACATGACCAGCATTTGGTTTGTTCTCTCCTTTGCTTTTATACTGTATATGAAAAAGGACTAGTGTTGTATGAAAAGCAGTTTTAATGTGCTCGACGACACCAACCAGCCAACTCAACACTTTGAATAGTCTGCACCCGCATATCTGACTGCTAGGAGCCCAGTGTGGAGCACTAATGACCCAGATCGTCATCATCCCACAGAGCAGCGTGACATTGATTTTTGCATGTGGCTCTGAAGCGTGAAAGAGCGGATTATGAAACAAACTGCATCTGTGTCTGAAAACACCAGACCCTATCTCTACCATAAAGAGGGGCTTTCAATCGGTGCGCTGTGAACTATTGAGGGAGAATTTAGTGTGAATTCATCTGCGTGTCTGAATGAAAATAGTTGTGTTGAGTCTTCTGTCAAACATCTCACACAAAACAAGAAGAGATCAGTGGATAAAGACCCAACAAAATCAGCTCAGATCCAATCTTTTTTTCTTCTTTTATCACATGATTTAATAATTCACATGACTGCCACTGCCCGGCCCACATTTACAACGTCTTTTTGAATTTATAGTAGTATCATAATGATCTATCTTGTGTGATTATTTTGCCCTTTTTTTTATACTGTGGCTCAAAACATTTATGTCCTCTATTTAACAAGTTTTTATCTGTGACAAACTTTCTTGTGACCCAAATAGCCTTAACTGCATAATATCTTTGGATCATTTGTATACCAGATGTGTAGCAATCCAGACATAGCCCTTTTAAGCTTTTTAGATCTTATTTATTGTATGTTGACTATTCTAGTATTCTTTGTCAAGAGAAAACAGTATTTGTCATGTCAGTGGGTTTATCCTAATGGTTGAGCGTGTGATTGTGAGCCAGTAATAGTGTAATGTAATGTAAGTTCAGCAGACTCTTCTCCTGATGTGGTTTTGTGCTTTACTTCATTCGACTTATTTTCTTCTTTATAAAACACTTTGGTTCTAGTTTGGCTGCATCACTGTGTATGTAGAAGGAGTCAGGGTAGGCTTCAGCACTCAGTTCGTCTGCTGTTTCGGACTTTACCTGTCAGCGCACCTGTGGAGTGTTTTTTTGGGCGCCCGGGCGAGGCCCTACACCTCTGACAGGCTGAGGACACTGGCACCATTGTTTCCTCTGCAGATTACTGTGTGATACTCATGCCTCCCGCAGACATGTGACTCGTATTTGTGGAGATAGAGAAGAACACAGTGTATCTGTGTGGTGTTTGGGTTTGTGTGTTTTATTGATTGTGGATTCCTGCAGCGCTATGGCCTACTTGGCTGATTTGTCACAGTGAGGTGAACTCATAGGCGAATGGAAAAACTTGGGTGAAGATAAACAGGAAAATAGTTGCACATATCTATAGGACTAATGTTACAGACCGTGACAGAAGTGCTTATGTATTATCTCGAATGCAATCGAGATAAGGCGGGTCAAGTTCTGATAATGGACAAGATGCTGATAATCACATTAACATTTACCTAATTACAATGTTTATAGCCTAGTCATGTTTACTCCTGGTGAATTATTGCTTTTGAAATCATCAATTGTGATGAAACTCAGTCATGGTGCTTAAGTGAATGAACAACATGGGAGTTTCCCAGTGAGCTGTCAAGCTTCTTGACTTCTATTTGTACAAATATAAAAACCACAACAATGTTCAAGTCCATTTCAAATCGCTTTCATTTGAGGATCGGGCGTCGGGTCAGATAATATCTTTTGTTTACTAGAAACACAATTTGTGTCGACATGAGGTTGACAGTGTCACTTGTTCTGTCTTTAATTTTCATTACAATTTATTTCTGTTTCAAAACTATTGAGGCTTTGTGGATTATAAAACTTTTGCGCCAAATTAACCAATATAAATCTAAGAGAGATTGATGGCTGTTTACTTCCACGTGAATTCTTATATAATAGTGTATTACTTGATGGATTTTATTGCTCACAGATGGTAAAGTTAAAAGTTACTTATTGTTGTGTTATTTGCCAGTTCTTTATTACTCACCCGTGACTAAACCTTATGCCTACAGTGAGCAAACCCTCCATACTGCTGCTGTAGCAGTCCATCAGTAGTTCTTCTGATAATTCATGTGGACCCACAGCATCAGATGAACACTTGTATATAGATCTAATATAGTAGTGCAGTGTTAATATAATTTCAGACAGGTTTATGGTCATCACTGCCAGTCCTTACTAAAGAATCTCTCTTGGACCATAATGTTTCTATTTATCAAAATGATCCATTGCCCAGCTTGTCCTGTCAAAATCCCCATCATTAAGGCTGTTTCTTTTTTATCCCATGACCTTTCGGATCACTGAACAATGCAACATAAATAAACTGTCATCTTCATATCCTCCCTGTTTTTCTATTTCCAATATTTGCTGGCATCTGGCCCAACACACCAAACCGCACTTCTCCAGTCAAACCGTGTCAGGCCCCATAAACCTTTGTCTCCCAGCCCATTAGCGTCCCGGCTGCTTGGCGTGGCTGTCTCTGAGGCTTCACACGGATGCTAATTAGAGCGCAGCGGTGAATCGGGACACTTGCCGTAGCATCCTTCTCCTCTTGTCATCTCCCATTCTCTTTCTTCAGACACTCTCAGCCTCAGCTTCCACGTCGATGCTGATAACTTCCAATAAAAGTTTTCTCCTCATCTCCCCACTGGCGCCTTGTAACAACTCATCCCCCGCTTCAATTTTATCACCTCGTCCCACATTAGGGTCCACCTATTCAGCTCAAAATTTGATTTGAAATACGGCACTGAGCAAAAGTTTGGGGAGGCGTGAAAGGTGCTTTAAAATACTGGTTTGTGTAGACTTTATGGACCCATTTATAGGCTCAATGTGTTCTCTGTATTGACTAATCCTTCAATGCCAGTGAGGTGCTCTCTGCTAGATTCTCCCCTAACAAAATGTATTATATTTAAGTGTAACTCAAGTATATTAAAAACAAGAGAGTTTACTTCCACCTTACTTATATGTACTATCATTGACATACTTAGCAAATTTACAGTATATTAAACATACATTTAGTTAAAGGGTGCTTAATAGACTTAGAGAATTATGGAATAATGATAAAGTGAAGTGCTTTGAGAAACTTGTCAAGCTTGTTATCGCAATACAAGTGCAATCCATTACCAATACTTAGCTTGTTTATTTATTTACAGAGGAGATATTTGACATCACTATTCACTTTGTGCCAGTCCAAAGCCTGGATAAAGAGAGCAAGAAATACAGAGAGATGAATACATCTGGTATAAAAGTGTCATGTCAACTTCATGTCTACAGTTAAGGACACAAATTTACAAGTTCAGACAATTACAAAAAATGTTTATATTACAAAAGTAATTAGAGGGAAGTAGAGTCAATATGATAAAATACTTATCGTACATTTGGACCAAAGCATTACTATTCAGATGCAAAAAGTAATTAACTAGATTAGTTGAAATGTCTCAATTTGAGCATAATAATCTAAATTTTAGTTCTTTTGACTAATTTAGATTTAGTTGGGTATTTGACCTAGATTATTCACAGGTGAGATTTTGCATGGGTAGAAAATTGGTCTTATCCCATTGGCAGTTTTACTTTCTTATTTCAAGCCAGATTTACCTTAGAACTACTCTGAAATGTCATCAAACTAGCAAAGTAAACTTGGTCAGATCAGGAAAAAAAATCTAAATGAGTGAAAACCGCTTAAAACAAGATACATTTCCTCAATTCAAGTCATTAAAGCCCATGCTTGATATTTACTTTTTGTAGTGTGATTACTTTGATATTATGTTGTATGAGACGTGTACGTAAGACAATTGTTGGTCATTGGCAGTGTCTAGGATAATTCCCTTTTGCTCTTTTTATGTGTATTTTTGCACAATAATACACCTTTCCTCAGCATTCCGAAAACCTGTCAAGATTTGTGCAGCAGTGGGTAGAAACTACATACCCCGAGTGTTGTAGGAGGACACCAGTGCCACAGACTCACACCAAAGAGACTGTTTGTGTAGATTGTGCATGCTGTGACTTCTCCGCTTGAGGGCAAGGAATTTTAAATCAGGCTTCCAATGAAAGTGTTACCGCTGAATATTTGAATATTTATTTCTTATCAGAAGCTGGATGTTAATGAGGGAGCTGTGACTGAGTGGGTTGTGGAGGGAAAGAGTAGAGAAAGTGGTGGATGGGGCATTGGCAGATGCTGTTTATTTTCCTCTGGCATCGTGTTTTAGTGGGAAGAAAGTATTACCCGCACCACGTGTTTATCCTGTGAATTACATAATGACAAACAACATTTCTGAGAGGGGTAGGTGGGGCTGATTTGGTGTGATTCTGTTTTAGTCTGACTTTTTTGCAGAGATTTGACAGAACTAACACAAAGTGAAACAGACTGAGAACCAGTCGACTTGCCTAATATTCCAAATCTAGTCACATCATGAGTACGGCCACATTGACATGAACAAACTTTTGCATTCATTTACAAACCCTGCAGTAGTTTAGCTTTTAGCTCAGGCAGTCGCGCTGAAAAAAATGTTTACCCAATGGCAAACAGCACACTTACACCAGATTGTGCTATTTTACATCACTGACAAACTCTAATGCGTTTTTAATGCACCGCAACTAATCAAATAAGACAACCAGGCAGCAATTCACCAATCTCTCGAGTCTCAGGCTGAAGCTCCTGTGCCTCCACAGGAGCTCTATACCTATTTCTGCACAAGTGTCTGCATGAATGCCATTTCTGAATTCTGACCGCTATTTGCCCTCATATTTCATTGACTCTCATTCACAACTACAACACATTTGTGCAAGCTCTTTGTGGTCCATGAGTTTTCCATAGCAATAAAGGAGCAGCACCCTCCCCTCTCTTGATACAGCTGTGGTTTTGTTGTTGCCTTTTTCTGTGCACTGCATTTGTGGTTTCTGTGTTCCACATTGTTTTACTGGTTGCTTTTGTACGTCTTTGCCATATTTGTGGGGTTCAATGGATTTTTGCAGAGAGTCAATAATGGTCCTGAAGAAAGCAGCTTTTTAAAAGTAAACAGCTAGCTTATGAGCTAAAGACATTTGAGACCTACACTTTCTTCTTCTGAAACACTGAAGTGGCACCAGGAGCCCCTACAACTGCAGCACAGTGGAGGCGTCACAAGAGGCGCTACAGGAAACAAGGAAGGGACAAATGAGGAGGTATCCGGGCGAGACTCACACTGCTTTCTATTGTTCTGGCAAATGTACATTCACTGGAGAATAAAACAGATGAACTGCTAAGCTCTTCCCAGAAGATGATGAAAGACTGTTGCAGGGCGGAGGGAGCTGCGCAGGAGGAAGAAGGAGGAGGAGGTGCAAGAGGAAAAAGTGCAGGACACCATAGGGACAAACCAAAGAGCTCGCCCTTTCAGAAGATCAGAGGAGCACTGAAGGCAGCCAGCCAGGTTTCCTCCGGGTGCCACGCTTGTACACCTGAACACAATTTCGTTGTACAATGACAAATAAAGAACTTATTTACTTACAATGTTTTCAAGCAACAGTGGAATCTGAGGAATCTGAGCATTGTATTACATGTCATGTGTATCCTTCTGTAATAAATAATAACTTGCCTTTCAAATTTAGTGTTTGATTGTTCAAGCACTAATCCTACAATTAGAGAAATTTAAAGTTTGAGATGTCTGTTTCTATATTCTGCACTTTTTCCTTCTACTTGAGTTGTAATAAAACATTAGTTACTTTCCCCTTTTAGTAAATTGGATAAGAGACACATGTTTTGTGTTTACAAATGAAGTGTAACAGTTTCCTTTTTGCTATATTTATTACCTTATTTAAAGGCACACTACGTAACATTTTGGATTATACAGTTGGATTATACCTCAATACTTTTTCACTTTGACTTGACTGATTATTTGGGCGCTTGTTTTTACTTCTATTTGAATGAAATTCACAAGTGACTTTCTGAAATTAATATTTTGGCTGACTCTACCAATCCCTGCAATTTCATAAGCCCTCTGTTCTCCATTGAGTGCAAAACACAGATAGAGCAAAGACTTGTTTTTAATCAAGCCATGTATGTCACAGAATTGCTTACACTTCCAAAACTTAACTTTGCCGAACAGTTCAAGTTCAGTGGAGTCAACATGTGGAACAAATGAAGTCTCACTTATCTCCCTCTGCAGTCTGTGCGTTGGCCTGTTGTCATCTTAATAAAACAATGGAGCAGCATTACCAGCGGCTCATCCTTGTGATCCTTGCTCCCCGGGGTGAGCGTCCCCATCCAGCGGTGTGTGAATGTAGGTCGGCGGCACTCTTCAGCAGCTGCCTCGTTGTTGTTTGTGGCACTTGGATGTAATAAACAGACGGTTGAAATGCATTTTGGGAAATAAACATCGTACTTGGCCGCAAAAAGTGTACCTTTCGTTAAGCAGTTGTTGTACAGGTCGCACTGGTGTGGCACATCACCACAACTTTACTATTCTGAATTGACTGGATATATCATTTCACTTTAAGTTTGGTGAAGCAGTTGGTTAATACAACATATTTCTAACTTTTCACGCCAAATACCACCACATCAAATATTTGACTTTCCAAATACAACCAGGCCAAGATCAAAATGAAATGAGTCTACAAAAATCAAATCAAACACTTTTATATCTTGTGGAAACAATGAAGCTGCATATTGTGCAGTGAAATGTTGGCTTTTTATTCAGTAGATCCAACTTTAGGATTGAATGGACTGAATACCTCCACTACAATGTGAAATTCCTGGGCAACTGAGAGCCTTCACAAACATTTGTCACATTCTCCTTTATTACATTTGTATGAATATTTTTAGAATTACTGCCTTACAGCACTATATTTTATTCAGACTTTTTCAAATGAAAATCCTCACTCTGTCAGCTGTTTTGTTGATAGGTCATACATTAGGGAACTATTTTTCATGCCTGCGCTGTCTTCTCCTCAGGTAATCTTTTAGACTGATATTTTGAAATGCCTGTGAATATGTGGCCTGTAAACAATGCGTCTTGACAGAATGGAAAAATCATTCATTTTTGTGTCTAAACTCGCAAACATCTGTCAGAGCTGAAAACACTAATAAAAACAGCTGCTCTGGTTCCACATCTCAGCAGTGGTATTGAGCCAAACAGATGACAATAGGGCTATGATTTTTTATATTGTCAGCCTGCCACAGTCTGCTCTAAATGGACCTCTGCTATAGATTTGTCTTCACGTCTACATTTTCTTTTTGCCGTTCCATTTATCTGTCCATTGATTGCATTGTGCTGTGACAAAAAGATTTGAATGTGAGAAATGGCTGAGCAAACAGAAAGCAGTGAAAGGCAGTGGTTTGGTGCAGAGCCTTATCCCTCTGATACAAAAAGCTCATTCTGATCTCTTCTCTCACAATAGACCAGCCCCTCTGCACCCCGGGGTTGGCCACAAATAATACCCATAATGCAGCATGTCTGACGGCAGGAGTCCCCCAGGCTGCATTCGTCCAGCTTGTTGAGGGCGCTGCCAAAGTCATCATGCCAGGTCGGATTCAGAACCGACTCAGAGATGCCAAACTCTGGCCCAGTTTTCTCATTAGTTTTATTGGACCCTTGTAGGAAATTTGGATTGAGTATTTTTCCTGTTTTAGATTTTTTTTTCTGTGTGTAAAAAAAAAATCTTGATAAACATATCCATGACCAAACCATTTTCCTTGTGGATCAATAAAGTTCATCCAAGTCAAAGTATCATTTGCTGTTCCAAAGTAAAACCCAAGGGCCACTACGGAGTTGTTTATTGTGACATCATGGAAACAAACTACTGCCATGTCCAAACACAACAGAAACGGCACAAACCATTTTCTTACCCCATTGAGTAAAATAAAAGCATTTTTTTTATACAGATCTTTTTATTGCTGAAAAATACCTTAAAATAAGCAAGCAAACATGTGTGTTTGCTGTGAGTGGCTCACCTTTCCTCAGACCTGACTTTACTGAGAACGTGACGTCTCCCTGCAGACATTGACTAAAGGCAGTCAAATATAAGATTCAAATAGGTTAGGTCCTCATTCAAATCCATTCCTTGATACCCACTGTGTCTAGCTGGTCATTATGGCAACTGTATGATCCAATATGTTACGCAGTGTGCCATTACATCCTACTGAATAAAAAAATAAGGTTTTATGCTTAATTATACAAATGTATTGTAATCAATCTCTCTATATTTTAAAATAGACCTCGACTGTGTATTGAAAGAAAATATCTGAAAAGTATTGACTTCCAGAAAATGAGGCAGGATAAATCTGCAGAAGACCATTTTACTCCATAACTTTACTAATGGGAAACACAGTAACCAATCACCCTAGACCAGATCCTTGAAAATATCTTTTGAAACTTAAAAAGAGCTCATCACATGGTTTCTGCAGTGTCCTGTGGTTTAGGACTGCAGATAGATTTGATTTCGATGAAGTCAGTTCTCTCTAAATAAATCACAACACTGAGGGTTTATTGCAGCAGGGTTCTCCCCGGAGTTTACCAATTGAGCTCAAACTGGCTTAGACAGGGGAAACAGGGATTCACCCCAAAATAAAAAAAGATCAATTACATCTTAGATTCATCTGAATTATTCATAACTCAATGTTTTGGGGGATTGTAGTGAATGAAAGAAAACAGAAATCCTTCAGAAACAGTGTTGCGCTTGATTTAGGTTCTTTAAGTCTGAGAGCTGGGATTCAAAAGGCCTTTGGGGCATAGATTATTGGTGCACAGACTTTCTTCCTGATTGCAGCCCCACAGCGCCACCTTGTGGTAGCAAGTAAACACAACAAAAACACTGACTACTTAGTTTTTCTCTTTAATTTTACATGTACATCATACAGCAGCAGCATTCACATGTCACACAGCACTTACACTTTGGCAGCATTAGCGGTTTACTTAAAGCAAAAAATGTTTTCGTTAGTGAAAGCTCATAAAAGCATATAATACATAGAAAAATACAGCTGGAGTGAACAGTTGATTATGTGTTTTCAGGCAAAAATATTGTCCATAACACTAGTAAGAAGGTATTCGCATTACCTCCAGAGCGGGAGTGATGTAATAAGTCACTGTTGCATAATGCGCCAGTGTACGTCTTAGGCTCTCTCTGTAGAGTATTGAATATCGGGGAACCAGGGGCCTGCACCCGTCCCCATCTGCCTTTGGTTACTGCACAATCTGCTCTGTGGCTTGAAGGACCAGCAGTACCATGCTCATGTGGTCTGTCTTTAGTCTAGTTCTGCAATTATTACAGTACATTAGGCTTATAAACAATTCTATATCCAAATCAGTTATTGTAAAAATATTTATAAAATATGAAACCCCAGCACGTCTTATAATTTAATTGTTTAAAAGGGAATGATCACAGCGATTGTCAGATGCCACTGAACATTCATGTTCCTCACAACTCAAACCCAGAGGTTTTCAACACTTGCAAAGGCACTTAAAACTAAACAAATGCACTTTGATGGGGTACTTTAAACACAGTTTTAGGTTTAAATACAATTCAAAAGTAAATTAGATAAAATTTCAGCGACTGGTGTGACATGGCCTTAGATCAGTATAGTACTGTATTGCATTTGGTGTGTAACAGTCATTTTCACACTTGCCACAGGCGTAATATATGTGCAACTCAAACCGGACTCAAACGTTTGGTGAGGGCCTCAGTGTGGGCTTCACAAACCCAGGATCCAGTCCTGCTTTGGTCCTTTCTGCTCGTCGAAGAGCCCAGTTCTTCCACATTGTCAGAGTTACTTTTCCAATCACACGTCAATCTTCTTAAGCTGTTCATAAGTGAGGAAGAACTGGATACAAGGTTAAGGAAATTTCCAGGGAGACAGAAAGACTTAAGCCCAAAGCTTTTGTTGTTACAACTTCCCTGTGACCCCAGCTTTCTCCACTTCTCCCTGACAAGTCTATAATCCTGTTATATAGTCGGCTGTATGAGAACCGACCAGTCTGCACCGACTTTATCACTCCATCCTTAAGCAGATCTGGGTCTTTGAGCCTCTCCTGCCTTTCAACATTAAAAACAACAACATGGACCTAGTACCCCTACATTCCCACCTATCGGACAGCACTGCATTGCAAACTTGTAATGCAAGGAAACATGATAATAAAACTCCTTGGCTTTATTATTACATGATCAAGAACAATTACCAATTGTTTCCAGGTAATTTCACCAATTCTTATGTACAGTATAAACGCCAGATGGGGAAAGGATACAATGATGTTCCAAGGTCCTAGTCGCAACCAGTTGGGAAAGAACCCCTTGTACAATGCCATAAACCCCTCTGAACGCCACGTCTGAAAGAAAACATACAAGATCTAGTTCTCCAATACCAATATGATGCTTTCCAATAGATCTCTGGAATCAGTTTATGTGTATGAGCTATGGTTGTGAACTAAGACATAGGTTTACTAAAAGCTTAAAGAATAAATTGAGCAAGAAAAATATTATCACTGAACACTTTCGTCTGTTAAGGCTTACATTTTACAATCTTTGGCACAGAGTCTTTTAATGTGCTGGATGTGATGTTTTCTCCAATAATTTAGCGAGATGAAAGGGGGTTGACCAACCTGTAGTATACAATGCAGAGTGCCCTTGTCCAGCCCTTGACCTTTTTGGTTCATCATTCGGGTTCGTACCACATCCACCGGGTTAGAGGCCAGAGCACCAGCAAGACCACACGTGAAACTTGACCTGATAATACAAAGAATGGGTCACATAAGCCCTCCGTATAGCTTCTGCGTTTTAGAGAAAATATAATAAAACATATTTTGGGGGGTAAAGGTAAAATGAAAATCCACTCGATAAGTTAAGGTTTGACATAAGAGATGGAAATTTATTCTAAAGTGCCGATAAAATAAATTTTTAGTGGATTATAATTGGACACAAATCCATCTGAGGTCAGCATTTTTGTCAAATTTAAATAAGCTCCATAACCTTTTTAATGCAGCTCTGCGCAAAAAAAAAGAAAAAAAAAAAAGAGAAAACTGCCTTGTTGCATTTTTTGTTTTGAGCATAGCAGGGAAAGATGTGTTTTTAAGCGCACTGAAGACATAGACCGTCCACCGGAGTACACAGAGTATTACTGCAACACAGCATTTCAAATGGTGGATCATAACAAACAGTTTGTTTACTAGTACACACTGTAGCATTGCCATTGATTTTGGCAGATCACATCAGTTGCCATTGTTACCAATAGTGACAAAACGATTTGCTTCATTATCAAAATAATACCAATGACTAGACATGACACAAAAGCATTTAATTTACAATTGTACTGTAAAATGTAATTTAGCTTTGGCGACTACGCACATAAGGCACAATCAGTGGTTAAAGTGGATTTTGGGAGGTGGTGGAACTCTAATCTCGAAGACTCAGAACGATATATTAGGTCGATATATATGAAAGCCTGTGTGTATATTACATGTAACAGAAGGCGTTTTATTTTACTTTTAATTTATGTATTTTAAAAATAAGTTTTAAACCATTTCACAGAATAAGATTTCTTTATATGTGCTCTTGTTTGAATACTCCCAGAAAATTAATGCAACAGCCAGTACTACCCGGTACTATATCTATTTATTTATTGTTTTAATGTACTGTCAAAATCCTGTGCAAGTGTTTCCCTGTGGGGCCCCTCTGCTGTGGGTCCGGTCCCAGTCCCTCTGCTGCCTGTGTCAGCTCCGCCCCTGTTCCTCCTCCGTCTGTAGCTGCTCATCGCGCTGGTCAGTGAGGAGGAGACACAGGCTCCAGACGAGTCTGACTCAACTTTAGTCAGGATTCATTACTCTGTTACTTTTAAACCGCGGACAAATTCAGAGGATCAGATCAGAGGAAAAACTTTGTGAAAAAGGCCGACATTGCGCCGCAAGGCCGCACTGTTTATCGCCTTTTCTCTTCATTATGCATCCTAAATTTATCTCTAAAACCGAAAATATGAGGCTGATTATACGAAATAAAAAGTGGGCTAAAGCTTGGAAAGAGTAGACTCCGTTTATGGATTAGTTTATGTCCATAAAGTTATTATTTCGTGATAAATGCTGTTATATTGAGGCGCATTAAACCCACACGCATGAGGAGCGGACTGACCTGCTGCTGATCTTATGATTATTTCTCCAGATTCTGAAGAGTGGACTTTTGTCCAGCGCAGCTTCAGCACATTAATAATAAAACTACCGAACCTAGTATTTATTGCATTGATTAATCTCACAGGCAGACTTTCGCATGTGTGCGAAATGACAAAGTGGCAATCATTAACTTTTTTTTTTGGTCACACGAAGGTGTGGGAACGCCGTTCCCACCCACTTTAACCCCTGGGCACAATGGTTGAGGATGCACAATATCGCAGTTACTGCTATAACAATGGGCAATATCCAATGTCCCACTTTGATATCGCCAAGAGTGATTTAGTAAATCTCGGAAATTTTGTGGCACAATATTAATACAATTATTGCAATGATATACTGTATTGTCATTATATTCAATACTCAATACAGTTTTTGCTCATATTGTGTGGGTAATGATCTGGGGCAGTAGACAGTGGCAACAGTCTGGTGCCTGAGCAACTGTTGCAGTTGTGTCTTAACTACAAGGTTGCCGGTTCAATTCCAGCTCTATCTGTTGTAACAGTACTCACGGTTACCACATTGTTGTTGTATTTCCAGGAAGTTGCCAGTGTAAGGGTGTTTTCACACAGGCTCTAGTTAGGTCGACTTATAGGGACTTACGGCCCGAGAGCAGCACTTTAGGGTCAGAGTGAATCTAACCGCAGCACTTTACGACGGTCTAAACAGCATCTCGCTCTCTGCGTCGGAGCGGTTGTGGTTGAAGGCGGCCGACCTCTGGTGAACTATTCTCGCTTTGATGCCTCTTTTTGCACGAAGAAAGAATGACTACGCGCTGCACGAGGACGTTTGGATTACTCTGACGAGGCAAAATGGATTAACTTTAAATCATCAAGGTACGCCTCTCTTTCCTGTCTTTCCCTTCCTGCTGCACTGAAACTTTCCTCTCCATGTGCTGATTAAGTACATTTCTGCGCTGCGCGTCTATAATCCTCAGTGTATTTCACCACGAGGGAGAGGAGTGACCATCGCACCTCGCAACATTGGGGAAGTGTGCCTGTACGTGCACGCGTGTCAGTACATTGACAGGTCATGCCTGTTGTTATGGGAATAAGTTCGTTGAACAGCTGATTGTTGTTACGTGGCTGATGTTGCGATGTTTTGTGCGAGCGTGTGTGAACATGGACCTAACCAACTTTGGAGTAAATACAGTTGGAGCTAAGGCGGTCTCGAGGCGATCTACAAAACGCTCCAATATGTGTGAAAACGTCTTAGTGGTGAGTGAGTGACTGTGTGTATTGGTCAGAAAAGCCACAGGCACAGATTGGAAGCCACATGTCTTATAGTGAGGGGAGTGAATTAATTATAATATAGTGCTTTCATAAGCTTATCAAACATGTAAAGTACAATTCAAATTCAAGGAGTTTTTTCTTTAATTATTCAGATTCTAAACTATTTAAACAAAACGGCTTTAGAAGTAAAAGTAAGTCTTGAATATTTTACATTAATTAAAAAGATCCAGCTTATGATATGGAGGAACATGGGAAGTGAGATATTTTTGTTTCAGATAGACAGGCAATAAAAATGAAGTATAATTATGCACTTACACAAAGTGAGTGTAGACCGTATCTCCCATGTGTCCTGACAAGATCAAATGTTTCTTGGTGATGTCGTAAACAGGAAGTTCAACCCCCACCACAATAGCCGCCCGCTGTGCTGTCAGAGAGACACCCTGGCACATAGGCAGGAACATCATAATATTTACTTACGGAGGCAGATGGTTCAAGTGTAAAACACTGTCAACCTCAAATAGTGCGTTTATACTCATTATAAAACTATACCTTCCATAGCCCTCTTGTTCCTTCTTCTTGGTAGATGTTGATAAAGTTGCCCATCATACTCCCCTGGATAACTCTTCCTTGGGCCTGCATACGTATCTGTAAAAAAAAAAAAAAAGAATCTGTCTTTCAAATGTAGTAGAGTAAAAGTAGTAGGTTTTTAATAAATATATTTAAGTGCATATCCTCTAAACCTCTACTTACATAAATACATTTTCTTTATTACGGACTCTGAGCTATGGTTAGAAGTTGGCTGATTTTAGTTTATTAGTGTTTGCTGTACACTCTAAAAGGAAATGCCGAGTCGGTCGCTGCAGAGTCAGGAATGCAAATCAGACTTTTGGCAGTGCCGTTGTCCTAAATATTTCTAACTTACTTCCAGGAATCATACAAGACTTATTTTATCTGCTCTGTTTATATGTCATTTATTGAGACCAGTGTGTCCAAGACGCCATGTTTTCAATGCCAGCCATGCCATTCAGTTAGTCATCTCTTAAACCCTTTCCCCATGGCACCCAGAAACATAATGCTGACAGACATACCCCATGGACTCGTAGTAACTTTTATATTTAGCCTGTCGTTTGCCACATGGCTTGCTAAGCCCTTTATACGACCTCTGCTCTACAGGGCATGCAACCAAAAATAAGCTCAGGTAGAGGTCGGGGTTATGCTTCACTGACACTACATTTCAAACCTGCTCGACCACTTTAAGCGAATGAGATAAGCGTTTGCAAAAGGTAATAACTAACACATCATTAAGATTAATCTTGTTATCATGAGCATCAATCAGTCTGCGATTATTGTACCTTTCATGAATAAATGTGGAGTATATTATGTATCATTCAAACACTTCCATACAGAGTAATGTTATATGGGCTGTAATGGTGATGGTAAATAACAGTAATACCAACATGGTAATAAGATGGGTATAGGAAACAAAATTATTCACTTGTTATAAAGTGTAACATACTGTGAATGTTGACTCAATGTAATGCATTGTTGCGTCTGTTAATATGTAACAACTTAATTGTTAATTGTTTAGTAAGACAATAAGAACTAAGCAGTGTTATTGTTGCAACCACATTATCATTTAAGTATATGAACAGGGGTGGGAGTCAATAAGCTTGTCTCCCTTTCATGTGTGAAGCGCTTTGGGTGTGACTAGTGTCATATTTAAAGCGCTATACAAATAAGATTCCCTTCCCCCTTCTTCCCACTCCTTTTCGAGCTAGAATGTTATTTATGTTTTCTTTTTTTATATATTTTCTGGCTTTTGTGCCTGCGTTGTGTAGCTCGAAATAAAAAAAATCAATCAAAAAAAAAAACTCTAATCTTTTAAGTATTATTATTTGTAAATGTTTAGATGAAGCTTGATCATTTTGTGCCATGGTTGCTTAAATGTAGCATGATTTACACCACATGTCAAAGCAATCTTAGACGTCGCTCTTTACCTTGAGCACATCAGTGGGGTTGGCAATAGAAGAAGATATGACTCCTGACAGGATACCACACAATACATTTGTCAGCAATGTTTCGTCTGTAAACAGAGAAGAGCAAATGGCTGTGACACCGGGTAGTTGTAATAAAAGCTCACCGTTGGTCTTACGGCACCAGTAAAATATCATCATGAAAAGGTGAATTATGCAGAGTGTTTAGGAATATTTCAATGTTAAAAGTAGCATTAACCAAAACATCAGACAAAAAAATAAGAAATAGCTATCACTAATGCTAAATGCACGTGCTGTATATTAAAAACTCCTTCAGCTTAACCTTGATAATTGAATGCAGTTCAACATAATACATACAGCAGTGGTTCTCAAACTTCTCCTCAAAGTACCGGTTCATAAAATACCTACATCGAGATTAAGTCAGGACCAAAACTCAACTTAGAAGAGTCTAAAACAGACTTGACTGGAATAAATTATGTCCAAACAGATGTATAAAGCAGAAAGAATAAATTAAGTGATCTCTAATACAATACAGCTAGAATTGCAGATGAGCCAGAGCATCTAAAAAAGCCTAAGCACCACCAAAGGTACACATGCCACACTTTGAGTACTTAGAGAAGGGAAAGATGTGGATACTGTACATGAAGCAGTAAAAAGTGCGTCACTCCACACACCACTGACTTCATTGGAATGTATAGGACAAAAAATAGACAGAATCCCACGTTTTGACGAAATGTGCAGAGACATGATGAGTTGAACTTTTAGGACTTGTCCAGCGAGTCAATGACTGTGTAAAGGAGTGCCTTTTCGTTTGACCTTCAATGAGGAATTCACGCGTGGACTTACCCTCAGGTCTGTCCACTAGCAGTCTTTTGAAGCTCTGGTATGTGCCAATTTTGATGGTGCCATAGGAAGCCTGGCGGAGCATGGCCGGGGCAATTCTAACACAGGTGTGAGAAGTTAGTTACAGCAGACATAGCCTACATATTGAATGCAGGTCAAAATATCCAGTAGGTCAGCCCAGGTCAAGTCTAAATAAAGCTCTTGAGTGCTATAGAAGACAGCTATGCGCACCTCAGGGGAGACCAAACATTGGAGGAAAGGGGAACTTTACAGGAAGTAAGAGTTATGATGCTACAAGATGGCGTGCATAATGTTAGGTTATTAAAAACACAGCTGAATCCCGTGCATGTATCCCCACACTTACCCCGAATAAAGAGCGCTGGGCCCCTCCTCTCTACCTATCCGGGCTATGGCGTGGATCATGCCTCTGTAGCGGATTTCTCTGTATTTACTGTCCCCTACTTGGCCTTGTACTTGGAGCCGCGTCTTGGCCAGATCGATGGGAATGTTCCTGCAACACAACAAGGCATGCACAACATCGTGAGCTTAAATCAGCGTTAAAAGGCCACAGTAGCCCCTTCCTCGGACCTTCTCCCCCTCCTCCTCCACCACCAACAAGACCACACGGCTGCTCAGCGCATCACTCACCGCATTCGGCTGTTACAGAAGCCAGCCCGCCGAAGACAAAGGGCTTCCAGTTCACCGTAGACATTTTCTTTGCTGCTCGAATACGGCGCGGAGATGCCGGAAGAACCGATGAGACGGCTCTGTACGGGTTGTTGACAGTGATCGAAACTGAAATGTAACGTCTAGCAAAAGCACTACCGGTGAACGAGTGCAACAACGCGTGCGTGCACCGCCTCCACTATATGGGCACCGCCTGGCTCTGCCGCTCCAAGACGTGGCCACACCCGCGTGCCCTTAGATTGGCCAAGGGTTTCTCTTGTCCCGCCCTAGACGGCTGTGGACCCTGTCTGTCCATTAGGTGGCGTAAGGACCACACTCTTTTATCCTCCTGAGACCTGAACAAAAAAATAGGTTTTGTATTTTGATTTCTTTGAGTGAAAGGGTTAAAATAAACATTTTATGATTTATATTTTATTTAATTTATTTTACATTATTTGTTATGATATGTTCATTATAGAGGATTCTAGGCCGATACAGGTGAAATAAGCATAACTGCTAAAGTAATTTGTACTGTACATCTTACATTAATCAATATCATAATCGTATCATTTATGAGAGTTAATATATCAAAGTAGGTTACATTAAGATTTAATTTCAAGTTAGAATAACCTCTATAATTATAAACATTATGGTTTGGCGTTTCTTTAATAAATACATGTAATGAATGTATAGTGCCGCTGACTCCTCACACACCGGTGTTTCCACTGGTGTGGCATTGTGTTTGGGATGTGAGTGTGTTACAGAGCTGTGATGGTTTCTGTTTCACAAACCAGAAGTGCTCACACAAACACTTTTCTTAACAACCCTGAGTTCTTCCCCCATAATAGACACATAGTGCACTAGTGCTACAGCACAGACCCAGACCTGAGCTGATGCTTCCTCCTCTGCACCTCCACTGTTATTTTCTAACACTGGACCTTCAGCTCATGTTCTCACAGCTCCAAGTCTGAATCTGCTGTCACTAATGAATTCAAAATCTTCTCATTTTCGTTTAATCTCATAGAGATTTAGATTTCACTTGAAGACACAGTTAGTCCTGATGTCCATTACAAAGGACATGGCAAGAAAATGTTTTCAAAAGGGCTTAAAAAAATATTGGTAAACATTTATTTACAAAAGTAAAAAAAAAAAAAAAAACTTCTCTACAATAATTAATAAGATTAATGTAGTTCTTTCTCTGATTTTGCAAAACTAGCCCTAATAACTTTGGGTCAATAAAATTTGACTGATGAAAATTTGCCCATTTTGAAGCAAAGTCTTAAACTAGAGCCACCCCAACACATATCATACAGTCTAGAGCTAACGTATTAATTGCTTATTGCATGCTAATTCTTGTAAGAGCTAGACCGTCTGAAGGTCGTGTGTTCCAATCCCAGCTCTTACAAATGCACACTGTCATTGTGTCTTTGGGCAAGACACTTCACCCTACTCGCCTCCAGTGTCTGCGTACATTGGTGTATGAATGGGTACTGGTTCTTACTGTAAAGGCTTTGGGCCGGATAAAGGTAGAAAAGAGCTATATAAGTTGAGTCCATTTATTATTTTCTAATTGAGATTGCTATTTACGTTATTGTTTATTGGTCACTCTTGGTAGGCTAATTTACATAAGTCAAGGTGGTGAGATGGCAGGCTGCGAGGGCATATGGTTGGAGGCTGCAGAAAATGTCTGTGATTTTGCTTGAATGTGTGAATAAACCACCTCAAAATGCATTTTGGAAAAGCATATCCTGTGGCCACTTGGAAAGTTTTGATACTTTGTTTAAGTTTTTATGGACACTACATGGGCCTACAGTAAAAAAATAATGAATAAATAAAGATAAAAATAAAGAAAGGAATGGACATGGAAGACCAGACTCAGTGATTTGCACTTACTCAATTGAATGACTGCTGTGGAATCTATTTGAATAAAGTAGGCATGGATATTGCAGCTCCCGTTCAAGTTAGTTAATCTATCTTCTTATCTAGGGCACAAATAGGCAGCAAATTCACCACCACGGATGCTCCCTGGACACCAGTGACGCTGGATGCCATTGACGGTCACCAGACTCAATCACTGGTAGCGATGAGTGGTTTCCACGCAAGGACAATCTATGGTTTGTTCTGTCTTCATTCCTTTTTAAGGAACATTATGTTCTGGAATTCATATTAGTCATTACAATTAATGAATAATAATAATTTAAAAAAAAACTTACATGTGTCAAGGAAATGTGTAGTTACAGGGTATATTCACTAGATGGCAGTAAAAGGCCGTGTCAGCCCTGACATTCACGTTGTTGTTGACTGTCTTTGTTAAAAAATGACCTGAAGATATTAGATTAACATTTAACATGTGTATGGTCCAATCAATACAATTATTACAATTATTAAACATTCCATTGGCAATCATTTTTGTGGAAAACTCCACGATCACTGTCATTTAGCTCAATAGACCCTCACTCACTCTAAATAAGGATTTGTGTTGGTGTGTATATAGTAAACGATTTTGCTGATCATTCATTTCTATCATGTTTGTCCCTTTGCTTCTGAAGGAAACCCTGTCTCCTTTGTGATTGTGGGGTATTCATCTAAAGCATATTTATTATGATCTTATGCTAGTTGTACTGTTTGATTAATGGGTTGTCTATGGGTCAGTAACCCCAGCATTGTGTGATCAGTACATTATAAACGACCAAGGAGAACAAGTCATTGTGTGTGTGCACAACGCCATGAGAAAAGTGCACGCGGAATTGACGAACGGAAACAAATTATTGGAAATATTGCAGGTTTATCTGATGCCAATAAACACAGAGAAGTGTGGGGAATCTAAAAATGGCCACAGTTAATGTGGTGATTTGTCAAAAGGAGCTGGACAACAGCCCTGTGATAGTAGAGGGCGAAGTATATCTCTGTTTGTGCGGTTATGGAGAAAATACAATAGCCTTTCTGTGACTGCACTGCAAAGTATTTAGGGCTAGTATGCAATATGTTATATATGGAGGAACATATAATGAACAATGAGAATATTTATGTTGAGGTCAGCAAGATAGTTTTGTTTTTTAGTTTATTTATTTATTTGCAATTTCCTTCACCACGGCCCAGAAAACACTGTAATAAGTCTAGTATTTTATGTTTTGACTTAGAAAACTCAGTGACTTGAAGATGTAGCATGTCAGCAGCTTTGGGATATATGTAAATAGAGAGTGCGCGGTTACATAACGTTGTGTTGACTATAAAATCACACAGTGTACAGCAGATTATGAATCATCTCAACCTCCATAAAATGTAGTTTACGGCTACATGTGGCATATAGAAAGTCATGATGGATTACAGAATACACAGATAATTCACGCGTAGGGCTTAAAACACCCATACATGTCCCCAATAGAGGCTCACATGTAGCTACTCATCTTTGTATTTCCCACTGTATAGTATTATACTCTTCATAAAAAGAAAAGCCCCTAGAAAAGGATTTAGTAATACTGCCTGTTGCAGCTAAAATAATGTAGCGAGAAGAATGGGCCATTGTGTTAATGCTTTTTAAATGTAGTCATATTGGAACCATAATCATTACAGTAATTGGCTTTTTCTCTGTGAAAATGTGAGCACCGGCCAGTTCACTGACATAAACTTAAGCTTCCCTTAGTTGCTTGAGTATTTTTACTTCATCCTCAGGGCAGTGCTGAACTTAATGGAAAGCGAAAGCCTGTCCACTACGCTTAGTATGTGTGTGTTTGCTTGTCCTACTTGTTTACCATGGCCTCTTTCACTGTGCTCCTCCTCACAGCCCCCAGTCTAGAGCCCCGCACCCCGTTGCCATCTCTAACAAGACGCCTCCCGATTGGCTGGGGACCTTCGACGAATCAGAGAAGAAGAGGTGAGACCCCACGCATCACAGTGACGTAAAAAGACTAAATTTATAACACCCCACTCGGAATGTGCCGTTACCATATAAGGAAGGGATGTAAGGCGTCACTGTGAAATCCCTGTGTATCAACAACAGGTTATTGTAATGTGCGTTGGAGTCCTCAAAAATCACCTGCTCCTTGCACGAGTTGCTCTTGTCCTAGTTTTTCCAATGACCGTGCCTTGTCAGCAGGTTCCTGTACAAAGGCCTTGTCCAATGTGCAACACAGAACAGTTACAAGGTTACTCGGTGTGATGGAAAACTACAGGGAAGTAAAAAAAATGGCAAAGCTTCCTGTTTTTTGAGGCCTTTGTTTGTTGACCTTGAAGACTTATACAATCTTGATCTACTTTTGGAAAGGAATCTTTGTGGCCATTAATAATGCTGGGGAACAAGGGCCAAGATAAATAAAAATCTCTCTTGCGATTTTTTGTATTTTTTTTGTATGTAGTGTTAAAGTTAAGGTGTGCTTTATTGTCCCCGTTGGGAAATGAATCATCTGCATTTGACCCATACGAAGTCGCTGGGGCAACATGTAAGGAGCAGTGTGCGACCGTTGTTGAGCATCCAGGGACCTAGTATCTCCAGATGTTGAGTCAGGGTTATTGCAGTGTGAGATTCACAGCATTGAATACATAATAAAAAATTAGAAAATTAGAATGTCCACAATTTGTTTTAACGGGCTGGGCAATATGGGGAAAACATACAAGTTGCAAATTAAGATTTTTTTTAATAAAACAAATAAATGTAGCTTATACTATAGAAATGTATGATTCATGAACTTTACACAAGATGAACCTTTTTTAAATAAACCGCTTCTCAAAGCTAAAATGAATGCTTTCCACTCCTGTTTCATTTAACCAAAGTTGAGATTGTAATAGATCAAATCATTTATTGTATAGTCCTACCCCAAACCTGCCCCAAAATGTTGCCTTGGAATAACTTATATAAACACATTTGTAGTCTGAAGTATATTAATGATCTCTATGTGTGTCAAATGTGTGGATTTATTTGATAAAGATTTAAACTTTGACAGAAATCAAAAGTACCCATTCAAAGCAAAGGAGTTCCATAATTCTTTCTGTTGCCCGAGGGCACATTTATTATCATCTGTATGAGCTGGCTACTGCTTTTAGCTCTGTATTTAGTGCCATTAGCCTTACGTATGTATCCTGTTCCTCTACAATCCTTCACTGTGCGCGCTAATAGCCTGGATTAGCGTCTGTTTTAATAGACCTATCCATCTGCTCTGTTTATGCTCGACTCTCTCACTCTCCCCTCTTTCCTCAGCGTCTCCTCTCCTCATGGGCAATTACACAAACAAATGCAGTTTGTTTTAGTCTGACTGCACCGAAATGAATGGATTTTTCACACCATTACATTTGGAGTTTAGGGTCAGTTGTTGTATTATTTCTTTGCAGAGAAAAGGTAAAGTCACTTCCCTTTTTTCGCTCAGCACATTAGCCATGCAAATGTATGCAAATTTTGCCATGGTACCGTGCTCTGATTGGCCAGTCTCCTTGAAGCACTCACCGCTTAAATCAAGCTTTGCATAATTTGACAAGAGCTGAGGGGGAACACAGAGTAACGGTTTGTAAAATGACGTTTCCGGGGCCAAGAGGTGTCAGAAATGCGTAAGACGCCCACGCAGACTTAAGCACATATGAACGCTTTCACAATGAAGGAGATTTCAAGGGTAATCCCAGGAGGTTATGTACTCATGAGACCCATTTATGTACCAATACCATATTGTAATACTCATTCATTATTTTTTGTTTGATTTATAACACAGTTCTAGGTTAGTTTTAGGTTATTGTCCACGATATGAAAAACATCAATACAACAATAAACAACCATTTTAACGCTATTTTCTTTAAAAGTACATTTTCTGCATTCTACATTTTCTGGAAGGCCCCTTTTGAAATGTAAACTAAAAGGTACATTTTCATCCACAGAAATCTTCAACATGACAACATGCTTATTTGCCAGGACAACCCTAATGAATATATGAATGTATACAGATACACATGCATAAAAGTTCATAGATTAATGACTAGTTACCTTCATTAACGTTCAAAACAGAGCTGTGCCCCCAGAGCTCTGTCTGTCACTGTGACTACTCTGGCTTTTCAAACATGTCCGACACACTGTAGCGCTGACCAGGGCAGTGCTTCTTCACTGCCTTTGACACTGCACCCCCCACACTGGCCCCGCCCCGTGCCACATCTCTCTTTTGTCATGTTTTCTTTTTGCTTGATTCCCGAGGGGCAGGAACATTCGCCTTATCAGAAGAGAGCAGACGCAGAGTGCCTGTGGATAATCCTCCTCTGTGCTATAACTGGCTCAGCACCAACACACTTTGCTGCTCCTGATGATGTGGACTTTCTTTTATTTTAAATACCACTATTTAATTTGTGGGTTGGTTCTAAATGGCACAGCTGTAATTTAGCACAAAATATCAGGCTGTGACATTTCAAAATCACTTTTAGTTCAATAGTCAGTATTTTTTGTTCTATTTCCAGTTTTACATAACATACTTGCAATGAATGATGATTATTGTGTGCTTGCATCAGTGTATGCAGTGCAGCAGTGCAGTTTTAATAAAAGGTTAAACATATACCATAGAAACATTCACTCAAACACACAAAGACTTTGTGTGGAGACACATGTCCATCCCTCTTGCTCAGGTTCAATAACTGCATAATATTAATAATATAAAACGTATGTTGAAACTGCTGTGTCAAGTATTGGCCTAATCAGTTTGCAAACCACTGCACACTTGGAGGTTTACACTTTGCAGATTGGAAAAGCATATTGACCCAAGCTGAAATTAGTTTCTGCTTTGAGTTTGTGAAAGGTTACTGTGGAGTCTTAGAACATCGACTTCCGAAACCAGACAATAGGCCCATTTTAATTAATCAGAGACCCACATACTGCGATGCTCCTTTGCTTTGCATTTTAGCCAGAGACTGTGAGTGCAGTTCTTTTGTTTTATTTATGCCGAAGTTTGTTACACTGACAACTCAACTCTTTCAGCCGCATTCATTCTTATCGTTTCAGTGAATTTGCCGTGGCCACCTGCTCTCTGAAAATGGCATCTCTTCTGGTAAGGGCCGCGCGTCACGTGACCAATCGCAGCTGTCACCTGCCTCTCAGGCCTCGTCTATTGGCCGAGCCCCTGTCACATCCATTTCCCGTCATCTGTGATTGCATGACGCACGAGCAGCCCCTGCGCTCCGGCGCGTGTGCGGTTGTGTGTGAGTCCCCGTTTCCAAAAAATGAGGAAAAAACTCTCCCCTTTGCTGTAGTTGCCATAGTAACCACTGATTCCCCGCATCTGGCAAATTATAGGGTGGTATTGAAGGGCGCGAGGGGGTGCGGTTGTAAGGCGGCGTGGACCTCCTCTGCATACCAAACCCGGGCGCTCAGGTAAAAAATGACAAGCAGAACTAAATGATCAATTGTTATTTTTGCAGCCAGTCGATATCTCACTCCACACAGAGGTGAATGGTGTGGGATATGCAGGCACGCACGAACCATGGGCCATTAATGACGATGATTAGAGTCTGGAATCGCAGGGCTGTTCCCGGTATGAAGCCCTGTGACTGTTGCACACGAGCAGTCGCAGTAAAGCCACATACACTCGCGTCGCGTCACGTGACCTTGACATCATCTTCCATCTTCATCAGCGGCAAAGGCCACACGATTGAATAGCCATTACCGACTTTGATCGTTGATTCACACTACCAAAACGCCACCAATGTTGAGTTCCTTTCATGAGATCAAGCATGTGTTTAGATATTTTGTTATTATACTTCAGCTTGTACTGACAGAGGAAGTGCCCAGGCATGAATCGAGATATCGATACTCTACACATGATCAAAGATGAGAAGCGCAGGTGCGTTCTGTGCGAAATAGAAAATGTCCATCAAATGTTCATCTTAGTGTCACTTCAATATAAACAACAGTGTTTCCATTTCAAAACGAGTGTCCATTCCAGAGACAAAAACATCAAACCGCAATATCTTTATTTATTCATCAATTCCACAAGGGCCTATATGAGTAAAACGAAAGGTATTTGGAAAGGCACAGTCTGGAACCAGTCCTATTCAAATCAATGACAACACCAAACAAATGATTCTTTCAAACCTGCTTGACCTTTTCTGAAAATGTCATTGAAATGCTTATGGTTTTTAGATACCAAGCAAACGCATAAACAAGCAAGCAAAAGACAACACCGATATAGTAAGCTGTATTTCCTACTGTAAATCTGTGGGTATATGTAAGTTAATGCTATGTGCTTAGTGCTTGCTCCTATGTGAATACTTTTCATTATGAAGTCATGATGGCTGTCTCGTCCGTGTTTACTGTGCAGATTAGGCTGTTTATAAGTCTGCTCCAGTTTGACTTTTATTTTCTTCCAGGGTTAAAGTCACTCTAAGACTCCCCAATTCCCTTCCCTTTTAAAAATCTGACATCTTTGTTATGAGCCCTCTTTCAATTATCCGAACAGGGGAAGAGAAATTGGGAGGTGTCCCGCGAGAGAAAGGCTGAAAAAGTGGAAGGGGATGTGTGTCGGACAGCAGATGGATGAATCAGAGCAAAGGTGAGCACAGAAGTTGGGTTTGTCCAGTTACTTCAGCGCTGCATAGTTGCAATTAGCAAATCGCAGAAACTGCAACAAAACATCCTGTACCTGTGGTGTCTAGTTACACATAAAACCTCATGGACCGACCACAGTACCGACTCACCGTTTCTCTTCACCATCTACACGTCGGACTTCACATACAACACGGAAACCTGTGCTTGAACACCAGTAAGACGAGGGAGATGGTGATCGACTTCAGGAGGAAGACACTACCGCACACACCGCTGAACATCCAGGGGGAGGACATTGAGGAGGTGGTGCTCAGGACCTTTTATGACTCTGTGGTAGCCTCTGCTATCCACTACGCTGCCGTGTGCTGGACCCTGGGCAGCACAAAGTGGGACAAGAACAGACTGAACAAGCTGGTCAGGAGGGCCAGCTCCGTTCTGGGCTGCCCCCTGGACGTCACTTTATCTGCGTCACTTTATCAACCACTTGCACTGTGACTGTAAACCTGCACTGCCAATACTGACCATTTTTATTATAGTCTGTTTATTTGTCACTGTTTATACTTTTTGCCCCATTAAAGTTTGAGGTACTCATTGTATATAAGAGACCTCTATTTACTATTTAATTGTTTGCACATTTCCTGTCTATTCTGCACACCCTGAGTGTTTCTCCATTGTGAGATCAATAAAGGCTATTTATGTTCATGACAGATAAATCACACCATTCTGAAAAGCTTTGTAGCAAACTAAAAAGAAAAAAGAATACTATTTATTTGTTGAGTATAGAACAACAGTTCACTCAGTTCAAACATAAACATAGACGTACAATTGACTAATATATTTACACAATTTATTGAATGGATTATCTGTGGCACAGACTGGCAGATCTGAGAAGACAGTACCGTGGGTGACATGGGCCCAAGACACTGGTGATGATGAAAAGGAAGAAACAGAGGAATTGAGGTGGCTGATGGTTCTGCTGCTGTGGTGGAGATGTGACTGTGAGTGACACGAGGTAAGACCAGCTGAACTTATATTAATATTAATTATAATATGAATATAAGTTGAATTAATATAACTGAATAATGGTGAAGCCGCCTCAGACTGATGGATGGACAGGTGTTTGTGGTGTGTGTGGCGTCCATTTAGGCCTTGTACTATAAATCTCTGACAGTGCATATGTGCAGATAACACAGGGATGTCTGTGTCCATTCTGCCTCTGTCAGGATGATGTATGCAGCCCTTTCTTCCTCTGGTGAAATATTAGAGGAGGGCAGAGCGCCTGTGATGGCAGAGCAGCGTGTGGTCACATGTTTGGTAATTCCTCACGTCTTATCAGCGCTCACATGAGGTATTGTAGCTGAGCCGTTCTTGAGCCACCGGTAAAAAGAGAAACGAAATGATCCAGACTGTCCACACAGACTGGGACGGAGATGGGAGCTATCACACTGTTGGGGCTTTTGAAATAGGTTGATACAGTTGTGCAGTATATACAGTAGCTAAGGTACATTTATAGTTAATTCCTAGTTCTGTTAAAGTTCGAGTTAAAATGAACCAAAATGATCCTTTATCTGATTAATTTTAAAGATCTGTCCTCTATTGCGCTCACAAAACCATTATCTGTACCAAAGAGAAAAGAGAGAAAGTGTGACAGGCCCCTGATCACGGCTGAGACTGACAGCCATGATTGATCACTTAATGGGGAGCACATTTCAGTGCTCCACTCTTCATTTAGCTGACAGCGCTTTCTTTATGGCACCTTGTGTTATGGTATCATAATCATGCCACTGCCACCGGAGCTCCCACGGGAATAAATCATTACAATCCCCCTGCAACATCCATGCACAAAGGAGCTAATACTTCAATGTTAAGTGCTACATGAAAGTCAACTCAAAATCAGAATGCATTTGTTTGCAAATCCAGAGCTTCTACTCATATAACATAATCCAATTGGAGAAGAAATCCAAGCAATAGAGACTAAATTTGGACCAGATTGTCTGATGACCGTCTCCATATAAAGAGGCCGATGAGGTGAAGCTGGCAAAATCACTGAAATGATGGAGCAGTGCAAGAGCTGAGGGTGAGTGGCACATTTGTGACCCAGTGAAGTGGGCTGTAATAGATTTCCTGGAGGCAGCATAAGTAAAGCCCGGTCTTGAGATCTTTTAGTTTAGTTTAGTTTAGTTTAGTTAAGTTTATTGGTTTATTTGGTAGGGACTAAGAAAACTAAGAGAAGCTAAGAAAGAAGCAATACACTGCGAAGGCCACTAATTGGCTTTGGTTACATCAAGCAAGAACCTGTGGTGCTGCTGTGATGCATCATGAGCCTGTTCAATCCTGGATGTTCCTTTCTTACAAAAACACAAACCAGTTTACACAACAGTGGAGTCACTGTGGGAGAAGGAAACCTCTTTGTCACTGGTGTGCGCTCTCATCATGATCTGTCTCTTGGTGCCTTCACATCTCCTTGAGTTTGTGATTTTTGACGCCAATTACACATTAAATAGTGTCCCTACCCAAACTTTTAGGAATTGGTGTAAATTGTTCTTCGAAGTTCTCTTAAGGCAAAACTTTGAGAGCAAGAAATTTATGGACAGGCACAACCAAGCGGAGACCGTTTAATTACAAATAAACAGAATTAATGACCAGAATGTTTGGCATGACTGAGAAAAGGAGTGTAGGGGCTGAACTTGTGTAGAAAGAGTAGAAATAAAGAAAGTTGGCAGACAGACGTGTATGCAGCCAGCCAGCTTGATCAGGTGCAACAGGATAAAGATAAAAGCAAATAGACCTGTGAGTTAAACTTACTTCTCTTCACTTTGCCTTTAAAGTACAATTATGTTTGATGAGGGATAAGTCCTTACCTTTTCTCTTTTTACCTTAAACTTTACACAATGTACACACAGATGTGAACTCAAACACCAGCCAGTCAATAATAGCTTTTGTCTCTTTTCTCTTGCTTTCGTCCGACCGGTTTGAGGGCTACAACTTTATTGCCATGGAAAGTACTCAACAGGTGTATCTTTTATCTAACTACATTTGACTTTGATGTTATCGTATTCATGTTCATTCATGTGGTTTCATATTCTGACTATATTGGTAAATAGGGCCAATCACTTTATTCTTTTCACAATAGTCTGTAACAATCAATACATCATAGGCTATTTGTCTCAGAATATTTAACTGTTCAAGCAAAACTGTAAAAGCATTACTGGTGAGTTTGTATTTTTGTATAGGATTTTCATTGAATTTGTATAGTCAAAGCAGCTGTTGTTTCAAAGTGCACAGTACTAGTTTTACTGCCAAATCCTAGTTTTTGTTTTTTGTTTTTTTAGAATTTTCAATAATCATAATAACGGTTTACACTTCTTTTGCACATTTCAGTCATTATTCATTCACTCCATACTCTACAAATGCCGCCCCTGGGGTAGGCTGATGGAAGAGAGGCTGTCAATCACCACCATCTGCTCACTCACACACTCATTCATTCTGGCTTGTTGTACATGTTTTTAGTGGTAAGGGAAACCAAGGTAACCGGGGGAAACCTATTCGTAGACATGGGGAGAGCGTGCAAACTCCACAAAGAAAGGCCCTGTCCGCCCAGGGATCGAACCCGGGACCTTAAACTTAAGAGACATAATAAGATGGAGAAATTCAAATTCCAGAGATGAAATGAGAAATGAGAGTCTCTCATGGCCATTATGTACAGTATGGTTGCACAGCAACATAATGCAATATTTACCTCTCCTCATGTTACATCCTGTGCCCATAAGAAAGTAAACAGTGAAGCTATTACAGTATGTCCAACAAGGGAAAAGTAGGTATTTAAAAAATAATAATAATGTATTGGTTTTATATAGCGCTTTTCTGGACACTCAAAGACACTTTACATTGCACTATTCATTCACTCCATACCTGGTGGTGGTAAGCTACTATTGTAGCTACAGCTGCCCTGGGGTAGACTGACGGAAGCGAGGCAACCAGTCTGCACCATCGGCCCCTCTAACCACCACCAACCACTCACTCACTCACTACATTCACCCAGGCTTCCTGGTGTTCCAAACAGCCTCCCATCCAAGTACCAACCAGGCCCTTCCCTGCTTAGCTTCCAAGATCTGACGGGATTGGGCATAGCAAAGGCGGTATGGCCAAAAACAACAACATTTGTTTAATGTTAACTCTGTTCTAGTCCAGTGAAATGAATAGTGGTAATATACACTGCCAGGCCAAAAAGAAAAGTTATTCCATCAATGGATTTCTTGTTCCCTGGTGGCACAGGCCTATTCCAAGGTGACAATGCCTGGATTCATCGGGTGGTTCAAGGAGCACTTTCACAAACGGATCGACCACCACAGTGGAGTCCAGATCTCCGGGATGTGCCGGAAAAGGCTTTGTACAGTGGTCAAACTCTCCCTTCATCAATACAAGATCTTGGTGAAAAATGTATTTGACACTGGACCCCAGGAAGGATAGCAACAGCTCGACGCCAATGGTGATCCTATTAATTAAACTAAACTAAACTGGATCTTTTGACATTGTAGAAGCTTATTGAAACAATGCTATAGTAAAAAACATGCTGTAAGAAAAGCTAAAGGCAGTCCAACAAAATATTAGAGCATAAAGGCACGTACGTGAGTAGGTGTCCTTTTAATTCAAGATGGACGCCCAGCTGGAAATTGATTGAGACAGAAAACAATGAGTAGAAAAGCCTGGTGGTTCATAGTGGCAGATGGATACTGTGTAAAAAAAAAAGAAAAATAACTGGAGGGTGATGAGCGATGTACAGACAAAGATGGAGTGAGCGAGTAAATGAAGAAATACAGAGCTGACGGCCGAGGAAGTGATGAATGAGCCCATGCAGACAGAATGGGACTTTACTGGACGAGAAAAAAACAGAGAATAAAAAGCGCTCACAAATACCAAAGATGATTATGATTATTATGACGGCGCTAGACATGCATCAGCCAACATGCCCAGGGGTCCATTCCTCTTAAATAGATCCCATTTTAAAGGACAAGTATGTGTAATCTCTTAAACATTAGCTGTAAACCCTTTGGCTCAAGTTATGAGACGCAAACGAGAGATGATTTAACAGAGTGAGCACAGTACAGTCGTGTGTGGGAGTGTAACCAGCAGCCATTTTATGCCATTTCTATTTTATTGCTCTATTTTGTATATTACTTCTGTATTGTCCTATTAAATGTGGACATTACTCTCGGTTTTAAAATATTATGCTATATTAATAAACTTGACCTTGACAATAGGCGATAGAGCAGTTGTTCACAACTTACTCTCTTAATTTTACCAGTGGACACATCGGTGACACAAAAGGCAAGGCAAGTTTATTTGTAGAGCACAATTCATACACAAGGCAATTCAAAGTGCTTCACAGTTGCATAAAATTACAAGAAAACAGATCAAATCAATCAATAAAACATCAACATAAAAATATAATCAATTACAGTAAAAGGCAAGAGTGCAGATAAAATACTTTCAGTTTTCATATGCACGGGTAAAAAGAGCTGTTTTCAGTCTGGACTTGAACATTGTCAGAGTTGAGGCCTGTCTCACATCCTCATGAAGACTGTTCCAGATTTTAGCTGCATGAAACTGAAACGCAGCCTCACTGTGTTTATTATTGACTCTGGGAACCACCAGGAGACCCCTCCCTGAAGTTCTCAGGCCCGAGATGGTCATACGGCTCTAACATGTCTAACCATGAAAAGACTTGTACACAAGCAGAGCTGTTTTAAATTCTATTCTCTGAGTGACAGGAAGCCAGTGCAGAGACCGGAGCACTGGACTAATGTGGTCGTATTTCCTGGTTCTTGTCAGGACTGGAGCAGCAGCGTTCTGGATGTACTGCAGCTGTCTAACAGCTCGTTTAGAAAGGCCAGTGAGCAGCCGTTACAGTAGTCTAACCTGCTGGAGACAAATGCATGGATGAGTCTCTCTAAGTCTGGTTTTGACACTATTCCTCTGATCTTAGTAATGTTTTTCAGATGGTAAAAAGCTGATGATGTTATTGCTTTGATGTGGCTGTTTAAGTTCAGGTCTGACTGAGTCCATGATTACTCTATTTCTAACCTGATTTTTTGGTTTCAGAGCGAGAGACTCAAGGTGACTGATAACACTGTGTCTTTGTGTCTGTGGGCCAAAGACAATGATCTCAGTTTTAGTTTAGTTGGAGAAAGTCATCGACATCGACAGCGTTTTGTCATTTCCGTTTTACAAAACAGTGATCAATATAAAACATACTGAAATGCCATCCCTTAGCTGTTATTCTGCCAGTCGAGTTTTGACCTCTTTAGAGTGAGGTCAGTTTGCAATCAAACAAGCAGACCTCCACCAAGGCGTTTTGCACTAGAGAATTGTTAGCTCTAGCTTCACTTAGCCTCAGAGCTGATTATTTCTCTCAGGTAAGAGTTTACAACAAACTTCAATGAAGGTTCTTGGGTCATCTTCTGTTCTCTGTAGTAGAAAGGTAGGACGTTTCACATTCTAGACACTGATCTTAATCTCCCCAAACTTTGACCTTTTTAAATTAATTCTCAATGTAGTTGCAGACTTTCATATCAGCCAGCTATCCAGTAGATCTCTTGTTCAAGCCAGGAGTTCATAGGTCAAAAACTTTGGAAAATAGCGCAGGCCTCTCTCGTAATACGTCACAATAACCCTCTGAACTGCCCTTACTTGGCCCGCGCTCTGGAAAAAGGCAGTTTCATCCAACAAATAAATCAATCACCCCAACACCTTCATAGTCTGGCTACATAGTCTGGTCGTGACGTTAGTTCCTGGCTACTCTTTTCTTTCAGTCTGTCCAGCTTTTCAGGATACACATGCACTCAAACCCTCCCTCCCACACACAACCATTATAGAGCAATTATCCTCTCCAGCTAGGCTCTGCTCCCGTGATTGTAATTTGCATTTATTATTAGCCTTTCAGTCTGCCAGGGGCTGTGAGGCGTGTGGACAGACCACTACACTACGCCTCACTCTGATATATTTAAACAGATGCTGTATTTCTCAACAGAAACTTGTCCGAACATGAGTGTCGCACGTATGTCCCTATACACTGACGGTGAAGTCATTAGGATGCTGCTATGTTTTTCTAATGGTAATCCCTGTTAATGACATCATCCAGTACATGCAATATGTTCCATGGCAGAGAGATGTGCTACACACCACGGTTTCTCTTCGTGTCTTTTGTGGCGCTGTCAAAATGGCCCCCGGGTTCATCATGAACATTTGTGTGAAGCGGGACGTCTCTCAAGGCATATACGGTACATAGCCAAGATGCCAGCGCCTAATAGATGTGCTCCCCAACACAGACAGGGAATGTGTGCCGGAGCAGTCGAGTGTGAAATGACTCTGTTATCATGTCGTCTGTGTGGAATAAATTTCCTCATGCACCTTCTGGAGCAGGTGTGAAGTTTGCAGGGCTTCACTACATTGTACAACAAATGTGTGTGGGTTTGTGGTTTTATGTCTGATGTTCTTTTATTCCAATAGTTTAATTTCCGCTTTTTTATTCAAGTGATTTCGGCTCTAGTAGTGCTGCCTGCAACATTTTATTTATTTTTTAGTCGCAATTAGCAAACTGCAAAAGCTGCACAGATGATGTCAGTTGCAAAACAACAAAAAACATAGCTACATAACAGCCCAAGGAGGAGTTTAAGCAAAGTCTGCAGAGGGCTGATATGCTCACTTTCATTCAATGTGGCTGCTATCCTGCATGGCACGCTTGCCCTGACATGATCTACCACAGAATCAATTTCGTAAAACAAAATTTAATAGTAACCTTTAGATGGCCCCATGTTATTAAAGGTTTGAGGTGGTGCTCTTGAGCCATTTTCCTTTAAATTTCCACTTTAGAAATATACAAAAGTTGCTATGCCACTAATCTTAAATGAGGAAGATTCACATTGCAATTTGTGTTAAAGTGAACCACGACGATGATGAAGAAGAAGAAGAAGAAGAAGAAGAAGAAGAAGAAGAAGAAGAAGAAGAAGAAGAAGAAGAAGAAGAAGAAGAAGAAGAAGAAGAAGAAGAAGAAGAAGAAGAAGAAGAAGAAGAGTATTTTTATAATATTGACCGTTAATGTTCGTCAGATCACTGGAAAGTACACCCAGTAAACCTTTGGAGTTGGTCTCGGGTCACTGCCATGCTCGATGTGGACGTGGCGGCCATTTTCCTATGAACCATGGAGAGTGAGAAACCCTTGCCTGGGACCCGGCTTCGGGACGATTATTGCCTCCATGGGGTCTTATTAGCCTATGAGATCCTCAGAGAGGGGTCTCCTGGTGGTTCCTAGAGTCACCACTAAATACGGTGAGGCTGCGTTTCAGTTTCAAGCAGCAAAAGTGTGGAACAGCCTCAGCGAGGACATGAGACAGACCACAACTCTTACTATGTTTAAGTCCAGGCTGAAAACATGCCTATTTACTGTTGCCTATGGCAATTGATGGTATTTTAACCACTTTTAATATATATTTTAATTATTATTTTGTATATTTCTATGAGTGTTTTGATTGATTTGTTTCATTGTGTTTTTATTGTGTATTTGGTGTTGCTGTGAGGCACATTGAGTTGCCTTGTGCATGAAATGTGCTGTATAAATAAATTTGCCTTGCCTTGCCTATGTATCTTGTAATTTAGACCTCTACAAACATATTCTATTAGTCCAGTCGCTCATGTTTCAGTTTCAAATGTTAAATGTTGATATGGTAAAAAAAAATAATAACAAAAAAAAAAGAAAAATCTTAGTATTTATCTAAGTATTTTTTTCTTTATTTTGTGTAGACTATGTCCTGTTGGTAAAACTGAGCTTTGCATTTGACCCAATGTTTACACCATTGCCTCATCACAGTGACTTGTCAGTAGCAATGGGCAACCACATATTAGCAACACAGAGCATCCCCTGGTTTAGTCTTGGCTTAATGTCTTAATTTGGTGTTATTTTAGTGATAGGCTGAACAAAAAGAAATTACCTGATGACATTTTGCTTGTCGCAGCTGCAAAAAAATATTTTCATAGGCTACAGGCTCACTCAGTGTTTAAACAAATTAGTTGAGTCATGATGTAAGAGAGCTACTGTACTTTCCATCTCCCTTTAGCTGTCCACCTTCTGTGTCAGCCATTTTTCACTGTATAAGTGGCTGTAACTGCTACATTAGCTGTGCATGCATCAAGACAGCTGCCTCCAGCCTCGAGATTTTCAGCTTAAAGTAAAAAGAAAGAGAGAGTTATTTTGTGTGACTAATAGGTGCAGGTCTTCATGCTTATCTGAAGTGCATCGTTGTACGGTCTGACAGGTCCACCACACACCACACACCACACAGCTTTTGACTGACAGGGTGGACCAGTTGGGTTAGTTTCTACCCTATATCTTCTCACTCACATTTTATTCCTGCATATTAGGCAGAACTCATGCTTTAGGGTCTGCCTGAATGTATTTTTGTGGGGGTTATGCCATGACAGGAAGTTAAGAATATACGTATATAAAGTGGTGGGAGTAAACTGCATGTTCCTCAATGATGTACAAAATAGAAAATATTAAACAATAGGCTTCCAGCTTATTGTTTACCTCTTGTATTGGGGTAAATTGATGTGTTCTGGGGTTTATTAGGTACCCAATCCTTAATAATATGTCTATGACCCATCACATACCAGAATCAAAGGGATGGTCCATTAGTTGTAGCTTGTACAATGTGCATCTCTTTTCAAACTGCAGTAATCGATTGGATGAAAGAAAAGAAGAAATGACTGAAAAGGCAAACATTACTAAAAAACAAGTATACAGGCTATTAATCTTATATTGACTGCATGGCCTCTGATTATTACGTGATAGCCAAAAAAAAAAAGGTTGATGCAAATCATTCCATACAAGGAGGTAGGCTATTCACCCGCTCTACTTATTGGCACAGTTGGTAGAGTGGGTCGCCTCATGATCGAGAGGTCTGGGGTTCAAATCTCGTCTCCTGCATGTGTCACTATCGTTGTGTCCTTGGGCAAGACACTTCACCCACATTGCCTTCAGTGTCTATGTACACTGGTGTATGTATGAGAGCGCGAATTGGTGAGTGGTTCCTTGCTGTAAAGCACTTTGAGTGCCTAATGTAGGTGGAACAACGCTATAAAAGTTACCATTTGCCATTGATACCATTGGTACATGTGACAAAGTGGTTTGTCCCGGTGTTTGTTTTGGACACTTTGTTTCATTTGCCATATTATTTGTTTAAGTTAGTGATTATGCTTCACATTGTCTGTTTAAAACTTTATTTATTTGCATACAAACTTACCTGTACCACATGGTTGGAACAAAGGGAAGGCGTGGTCCTTGTCGGCCATTTTGAAAGCGCAGGCTGATGTGGCAGGGGGGAAATTGGTTTAACTTTTGCTTTGAGTTTCCTTTATGTATGACTTTGGTTTGTATTTTGTTAATTTGATTTGAACAGTTATAGACACTGTAAACAGTTTGAGAACCACTTTTCCATAAACAAACAAACACAAATATTCATTTTATTGTGTACCTAAATATTTGTATATCTTAAACACAGCCTTGTTTTGTTTTGTGCCTAGCGTGGCACTGTTCAAATTACTGACAAGACCTAAATCCATCATTACAGCATTTCTGTTACCATGGTAACCATGAATCAATTTGAATGTTGCCGACAGTTTAACTAAGATTAGCTAAGATTAACATTAACATTACATGTTGTACAGGTTGATTTAGAAAATCACTTACGTTACTTTAACCTTCATTTTGTTTGGATCAAACTAGACACTCCCAGAAAGAGCTCAACACCCGAGACAAGCAGGTAATATGAACATGCAAACTAGAAAGATATACAGACTGTCAAATAGTGGATGTTTGTGACTATTTTAACTGTAATTAAAAAAAGAAGCCATTTTAATGAAAACATGTTGGGCAGAAAAGGTCTTTATTTATTTATTTATGTATTTTGTATTTATTTATTTTAAGCTACTGACAGGAAGTGATAAAGTTCCATAGCCATTTGACTCACTCATTTCCCATTGAGTTAACATGGACAGTTGCCTTCATCTATGTCACTTCCTGTCAGTGTCCAATAACAAAGTGAAACTATAAACATCACAAAAATGTCCAAACTAAAGAAAGCTGGGTACAATCTTTAGCAAAATCTTAAATATAATTGTATTGACTATGTTTTATTACAAATTGTATCATATGCAATTTAATTAAAAATGTGATTCTTTTCAATCCTGTTTTGATTTCTCAGTAGAATGGAAACACAATCTTCATATCCAGAACCACTGGTAACCAAAATACATTTAATTTTCAGCTCTGTTTGTTTTCTAATATTTTAATTTATATTTATATTCTGTTTCACCCCTACGTTTTTGTTATAGCTTGGAGAGGAGGCATCTTCCGACTCTATGGACCTACAAATGCTCGACAGTAAGTAAGACTTCTTTAATTTATCCATCCATCCATCTTCTTCCCCTTGTCCGTTGCCAGGTCGTGGGGGCAGCTGTTGGAGCTGCCCAAATCACATTGCACCAGCCCCTATGGCTCCTCCTGCAGGTGGTGGGTCCACAAAAGGACGGCCTCATGGTTCTAACCGGGCCTGTTGGTCTCTCATAAGGGGCTTCTGAACCGCTCTTTGTCTGACCCGTCAACTAGGACCTGTTTGCCATGGAAGACCCTACCAGGGGCATGAAGCCCCCGACAACAGAGCTCCAGGATCATTCGGGTGCTCAAACCCCTCCACCACGTTAAGGTGGCGGTTCCAGGAGGGGCTTCTTTAATTTAGCTTAGACATTTTCATTTAGCTCAGTCCTGCAGTTAAACTTGTCTGTAACAACTGATTGTTTGTTTTTTTCATCAGTGATAATGGGGAAAGTGTCGTTGAGGGATGACCCCAGGTAGGGAAATATTTGCAGTAGAAGTTTGCACCGAGGCAACTACTCTACATTCATTTACTGTTTTGTGGCTTTCAGACTAAGTGCTTCGGCCCATTCACTGCCCAAGTATGCACAGGTGTGTATTTTAAAGAAGCAACAGAAACATGAGCTCTTTCTTATATGTTACACTATTCTTTGTTTAGGGACTCCCAACAACTTTGCCTTTGGAAGGTATTTCAGAAATCTTTTGTCTTAGACAAACCTCTATTTGAGTTTGAGTATTTGCAATATTTAGATCTACAAAATGTACTTGAATCAATTCACATTTTGTCTTTTCCATCATGTTTCTTCTGTCCCCCAGAGGTCAATCAAACGGAACAGGATGAGTCTGTGCAAGATGTGGTTGAAAAGCAAGTCAAACTGGATCAACTTAGCACCCAGGTACTTCACAGCACAACTTTTGTAAAACTCTTTATTTTTACGCCATGTTGCAAAATTGTTTTTACCATAGAAATTGGTTAAACCATAAATAGATTAGTAAATACTATGAATAAGAATATATTTTATTTCCTCAAACACTTACATTAGAATCAGAGATTTCAGAAGTACTTTACGTGAACCCCAAAGCCAAGGGGAATGTTTTTTTAAGAAGCGAAAAATACAAAGAAGACAAATGTATTTTGTTCCCAAGGGGACTCAAATGGTAAGAGCAGCTGGCTCAGTACTCATCCATTTAATCTTTAATCATTCACAGAGATAAATGTAAATGGGAATACACTGACTAAATATTTATTATATCTCACACATTTATTGTTTTTCAGTTGTCTGCTGTCAGTGAAGAGGATTTTGCAAAAGTCAGACAAGTGTGTCAGATGAGTATGTGATTTGCAAATATTTAATTTTTGATAATAATATTGAAGCATTACTTAAGCAGTACTAACAAATGATAACTGAATGTTCCTTTTTGGTATTTTGGGACAGCAGTGGTTCACTAGTTGAGAGTTCACAATTTAATTTAACCCTCTTGCAAATATTATGTATGGATTTCTTGTGTAGCTGGTTAATTGGCCAGAGCAACTGGAACACAGGCAGCCACACCTCAGTCTGTCGGCCAGGGCAGCTGTGACTACAGACTACTACCACGACTCACTGGAGACGTCGAAAAGCAACTGTGTGTAGAAAATTGATTAACAGTCACAACTCTTTTTGTCTTGTTTTTTTTCTTTCGTATTTGGGTGGATCCAAACGACTATGACTCAGCTGCTAATCTCGGTGACGGTGATGGCGATGAGGATGACTGTGACTATAATGAAGAGGGAGAAGATGATGAAGACAGTGAAGAAGAGGATGAGAAGGGTGGTGGTGATTTTGAGAGTGATGATGATGATGATGAAGAAGACAGTGGTGAAGATGATGATGAAGATGAAAATGTAAAGGAAAGCAGTGAAGGTAGCAACTATAGAAAAGAGGAAACTCCTGTGAGGGCCGGGATTGTGATGAAGTGAATATGGACGTCTTTATCATCAGCACTTGGTTACTCTCAGAATTAGATCAGAGGAAGACGAGACCTCGAATCTATAAGTATTTAATAAATATACCACTCTCGCATGAAGAAAATCCATTGATGTATCATAATTTTCAGTACTTTTTCAACATTATTATAAACATCTGATGATCATCGCTGCTTCCATTTGGCCTGCTTGAATAGTGCAGTTGTGCAGGTGAAGGAAGAATGAGTTTAAACCTGTCCCAGTGTTCTAGCCTCTAGCCTAACTGCTTTAGACTATTTACTGTGGGAAAAAAAGTGATTTTATAATTTATAAAGAAACTTTTGGTAGAGTTGGGATTACAAATCATGCTGAGACAAGTGACAAAGATAGTGACAAAATCAATAGACCTATGTGTAAACTTCTCTTTGAAGAGTGACTCAAGAAATGTCTTTTATAAATGGGTGTGTCACACCAAACTTTACTACTGACCATTTGTTTTATTAAATCAGGAGCTGAAACAGGCAGTCATACATAGGCTATTTATTGTTGAAGAGGTCCTCGATTACATTTACCTGCATGCATGGCTTATAAAAAACGGGAAGCACCATGACTAAACCTTTTGTTAATTTGCACACGTTGTATGAGCATAATCGCTGCCCAATTCAGCAGAGCGGGACATGGTCATTACAAAAAGGACAGCAGTGTTTTAAAGCAGTTGATATGAATATGTTTATGTCCATGTCAAGGGTAAAGGGTCACTTCTTGGACATCATTTGTGATTGTGAGATGCTGAAATAACCTAATTCATATAAAGTCCCTGGAAACGCCAAACCAAACAGAGAAGTTACACAATACCTTTCACATACTGTTCCCTTTCACAACACACCTTTATCAGCACCTGGGGGGAAGCACACGCAGTTCTGCGTGGAGGAATACTGGTAGTTTTCCGTCTGCTTTTTGGTTTGTCTCATGAAGTGGATTGTGGCTGTCAGGAGCTGTCAAGGAGGCTTCATTATTCGTCAGAGAGAGAGAGAGGGAGAGAGAGAAAGGCAAGGCTGTGACTCATGCCTGGTGAAGAGACCAATGGGCTGCCGAAGCGTGAGATATAAATAACGAATAAAAAATATTCTTGAGGGTCACTTGCGCGCTGCTGGATCCGATTTGAATTCGCTCTGTTTGTATTTCGCCTGCTCCGCCACTGGACTGTGCTTTTCGCGTACTGACTGGGTGGCATTTCTCCCCAACACAAATCTGGAGTCTGGAGCCGACAACCTGTGCACCGGTAAGCTGCATTTTTGCTCCTTCAGTTCTTTATCCGACTTGATTTCGTGCGTAACGATACGTATGTTTTCTCCTTTTAGACTTCTATTTAAAGAACACCCGCAAACTAAACCGAGCATAATATATATTTGGTGCTGCAGTTTGATAATAATTAGCGTATGATGAGCGACAGGACGCGTTCATTAGGTGCTCAGTCCGGGTTTCGCAACGCATTGACATTGAGTAATGATGGCATGTGTGCTTGTTCACAGCTCAACTTAATTGAAATGTCGATTTTGGCGTCAATAGGTAAATGGTGTAGATTATATGTGCGCATTATATGTCAGGAGTCGCGCTGTAACTGGTTAATCATTTCAGAAAACGGTGCTTTCCTTGGATAACATGTTATAACCTAATAATTAAGATGTGACCTGGTCTGTAACAAAACTTTTGATTAAAATTCCTAATTACTTTAGAGTGAGACACAAATTGATCAGAAATTTGAGTTGACAAAATTAAAGTACGGTCAGGCTTTAGGCTATATCTGAATGTTGGATGAAAAATGCAAATGTTAGATGAAGAATAATGCGTGCGTTCTGCGCCATTAACTCCATGGACACTTTTTGACGCATCAGACAATTTGGTCAACACGTTCACAGTCATTTTCTGACAAACTGGTTAAATTTAATGTAGTAAATGATTAATCCACATTTTCTCTAACCTAGACTCTTTGTATTCCCCAGACTGCCTTTACCGCTGTAGGCACATAACACAGAACTAATGGCGACGTCTGAGCCGAGAGCCACCGGGGGTGACCAAGACCCAAACTCCGCCAATTTAAGACCTCCGTCTGCAAGTAGGTTTCACTCCGCTCGTTTTTCTTTATAACTTCTGCATGGACATGGGCCAGCTCCTCGTTTAAGCTCCACCGATTCTGACAGGCGCTAAACCAAATGCCTTGCTCAAAGACACCTAAAAAAAATCCCCAGTCTTATACCTTTCCCCAGATTCCGTTCTGTCAGGTAAATACGCGAAGCCCATTTGCTGTGTGGACTCAGTCGTTAATCATTCTGCTCGAAAAACAGAGCCATCACAGCTGCCTGTCACCTCTGTCAGGCAGATCAGCAGCGCGCACCGAGATGGGGACGCACCACAAATAATGCGTCATTAACTCTGGCGGCATCGATATTTATAGCCACCTAAGACATAGGCTATAAATTAGTCTGCCTTTCAATAAACTCCCGTTGAATGTTAACAGAAATGCCCCATGTTTCTCAGTGCGTGTTTCTCTCCCTGGTTCTGTAGGCCTTGTGTGTTCGAGTGGTTGGGTCTCATAATTCATCTTATCTCGTTTACTAGACGTATAGAATACAGGTAGAAATTATGTATTGATGATAACCTTGTAAAAATGCCAGAGTTGATCGGAATTGCGCGGAAACGTAATTTTATTTGATCATTCTTTATTTCCTATAAACGCACACTGAGCCCATTAGCCTGTCATGCGTTTCCATGCGGTGTGGGGTGGCCTATATAACTGGCCTCATACAAATGTAAAGGCATTTGGTTGAATCCTTATATCATTTAACATGCCCATGGCCACTGTGTGTCCATATAATAATAGTTAAAAAAAAAGTGCGTATTAAAAGGATGGTGTTTGTTTTGTCTGACTTGCTCGTGTGCCTCTGCTGGATGCCTTGCCATTATCTTTTGTGCCACGCTTCATCTCATGCCTGGCGGCTTCTTGTGTCATGTCTCTGTGCGCGCGCGCCTTGGCCTGAGCGCCTCAAGCTGATTTCCCCCCCCATGGATCAAGCCGATGGGACAAATTGGGTCTTCTTCAGCTGCATCGCTCACGCATGTTTAGGCTGTGGCGTTTTTGAATGCATGCGCGCTTGCGGGTGTGGAAGGATAGCTCGCTGCTGCCTCTCGCCTGCTTAAGCTACACAATCCCAGCCAAAGACATTCAAGCAGCTCGCTCCAGTCACACACCGTGTTTCACTCAATTAATTTCTGCCCTCCTCCGTGGGCTCATTTCACGGGTCTTAATTCCGGCCCGCCTTTTGGCTGCGCGCGTGTGTGTGTGTGTGAACCAGGAAATGGATGTGCCGCGCAGGCCACTATTGATGCAACTTTGAAATCGGAAGTTGCGAGGTGATCATTGGCGTTCCCGTAAACAAAAGCAGGAAGGCTCGTGGCCTCAATTGCCCGTGGTGTCCAAAGAGGAACTCAGCCAACCAAACATGTAGCCTATACGCTTGCTGTTATGGAAATAGCCTTGCCACTCCTGCGATGCTCTGCCAATACGATCCACCACGCTACGCTTCACTGTGCTCTGTGCTTCATCTGCTCCATTATGTCATGAATGCCTTTTCTTTCGCGGCCTGCTCTTCATTTTGATAGTAAAAAAGGCAAGAAAATAAAAAAATCAACCGTTCACCATTCTGTTTTAGCCAACGAATACGCATGGATGCACGGATGCACACGGAAACTTGGGATGAAGATTTGCGGTAAGTTCTGTAAGCCCGAAAATCAAACAGCCCTGTACAAGAAATGCCTTTTTTTTTTTTAATAAAGCATTCGTGATATTTCCCCCCCACTTTTTTTTCTTTTCATTTTTAGCAAATAAAGGAGGCCCTGATTTAGGCCACGTGCTTTTATAGCAGGGCCATCCATGACTGTCACTGCGCGTTTTCATCTCGTTAAAGGTCAGCGGACATTAGCCTGCTGCTCTGATGATAAGAGCCCTCGGTAACACTCCGGGCTGGCCCCTCAAACCCCCCACGTCTTTGAGCATCATCTCCAGCGGGGGAAAACTCCACCAAGACAACCGTGTATCCCACTAATAGGCTGAAGAATATTTTTTGAGTCACGCGGTGATATGGGATTTTTGATTGGACCGTTGCTATTTTCCCATTTATTTTCCAATTTAAATGTTACAGCCTAATAGACAGGAAGGACAATGTAATAATGCCTTTCAAACCAATGAGTACCTTATATTCCAATAACAAAGTATGGCCACTGTAACAGAAATCCTGCTTTAAAAAAAAACTGTTTTCAATATCTCTCCAACAGTTTAAGCCCCTGCCTTTCACGACAATCCTACATTTTACTTGTAAGCCAAACATTTGTCTTTTCTCTGGCATGACTCTGCACCCTTTACCCTGTGCAGAGGAAGCGCCCCGGGGCTCATCGTTCATTAACCCCTCTTTATGGGGAGTCTATTACTGGCGGCGTGGGTCACCAGATCATCCCGCGCCACTGAACACATCACCAAGCCAAGGCCTACCGACCGTGCGCGTGGGTAAACTCCGCAAGAGGCGCGCGCGCGGGGTGGCCCTTGTTGTGAGCGCTTCCTGGTGTGTGATGTCACGCGGGGGGGAGGCGGGGTGCACTGAAAAAAAATCCATTATGGCGTGTTGTATAAATGACTTCCTATATTTGTCTTCCTCCAGAAACAGCGCTCATTTCTGAACAGTTTGCCTCGTCCCAAGACCGTTATTCATGTGACTAGTTTTTTGACTTTTTGTTTTACACATTTTTGTTTGATATTGTTGGGGGGTGGGAGACGATGGAGGTGTTCGGTGATAACTTGTGCTCTTCGCTGTGCAACACCATAGGGTTTCTGCAGAAGAACAACAGCCTGGATGAGAAGGGGAGGCTCGCGGGCCACAAGAGCCTGCTCTCGTGCGACAACAGCGACAGAGACACGCGCTTCCGCCGCACCGAGACAGACTTCTCTAACCTGTTCGCCAGAGGTACAGCCTTGATTGTTTTGATTGATGTATTTTTTTTAAATGATACGTTTTTAGGCCTAATAGTTTAGTGATGACACAAATTGACATTCTTTAGCACTTTGCAAGCCTATATTCTCACACAAACAATACACAATGTAAATAAAGGTTTAAAAGGTGCTAAGTGATTGTGGCAACTCTAAAACTACCTAAAAACTAATTTGTTTTAAACATACACAACGATTGTACTCAGTGATAATATATTTTACTTAAATTCTAAAATGTTATGACAAGTGATTATAAGAACTCATGAGGCCCCATCTTCTTCTTAACCACATGTTTTGTTTCTCTTACCTCTAGATCTCCTGCCTGCTAAAAATGGAGAGGAGGCCACCATTCAGTTTCTGTTGGAAGTGGTTGAAATTCTGACCAACTATGTCAGGAAGACCTTTGACCGCTCCACAAAGGTGCTGGACTTCCACCACCCGCACCAGCTGCTGGAGGGCATGGAAGGCTTCAACCTGGAGCTGTCCGACCAGCCCGAGTCCCTGGAGCAGATCCTGGTGGACTGCAGGGACACGCTCAAATATGGAGTCCGCACAGGTACCGCGTTTTATAAACACATAGACGTCTTTTTGGGTGAATGTGCGTGAGCTAAGTTGTTGTGTGTGGTTAAAACATTGGGCACAAAGAGGACAGGGGAGTCTGGAAGGATTATATTTTACTTACTAAGTTTTTTGTATTGGACAGTACAGTATAGGGTGAAAGATGGTGAAGCAGGGTGAGACCTTCAACAAACTGCCGGTGCTGGGACTCAAATCAATGAACTACACCTCTATGCATGTAAAGCACTATATTAGTATTATTTTTCAATTAATAATGATCAAGATGAAGCAGATCCTCATAAACATATTATCTCAACCCTGTTTGCCAGCGTGCGTAAGGCCCATTACTACATCTGTCTTATTTATTGGCCTCTTGGCAGCATTTCACTTGACAACTCCTCTTAAACTTATTAAAGAAAGTGTTGCCTGGGGGTTTCCTGACACGGCCCCATACAAGCTGTTAAAACGACAAGCCGTCCCTTGGGTTTTATTTATCACTTGGGATCCTCTCTGTCTACATTTCTACATAAGGTTTTCCCATTTCTCAGAGGTGTGGTCCATTTGCGGGAGCTGTCCAGGGTCCTGACGTGTTGTAGCTTAAGTGGTGCTGGATCACGTCGCTCTTCAGTGGAACAAATCCTTATTTTATGCAATACACTATAGTTTACAAGTGTGCTATAAATTACACGACACAACTGCATTCGGGGCTGCGGGCTTCATTGACGCTAACTATGTGTTAGCACCTTGGAGATTAAATAGCTGTCATAGAGCTGCCTTGTTGCTGAAGTAATTATGGGACACTGAGCTTTGCTTTGTCAGGGCCCCTTAGATTCATGTTTGACCAGGGGAATACAGAATTAGCCACTGTTAAAAGGATAAGGACAATAATTAGACAATCTTGTTTATAAATTGTTGTTAACTTGTTTTGTTTGAGTACGTGACAAATGATACTGTACGGCGGTGTTGGAAAATAACTGCGAGCTAAAGGAAAGGGATTTTATTTGTACGAATGGATCAAAGAACAAAGATTAATGTACTTGGACAAGCATTATGAAGAGTTTTAAGATCACCTATTTAAAACCCTAACTTGTGCACAATATTGTACAGTAATTATAAATACTCAGTATTGTTTTTTAATTCCAGTCAAAAACAGCACCTCAGCCAGTTGTTGGTGTAATTTCAGCTTGAAGTTGTTTTTGTCCCATTATGTATTAATTATTTACTTGACTTAATAGCATGGAAATCATTTGGTGACAGTTTCTCAGTATTTGGTCTGTAAATATTATTATGTGCCATCTGATTTGTCGTGAAATAATTCTGCCGAACATGAAACTGAATTTTTTCTCAGTTTCATGTTCGTACATGCAGTTTTATTGCAACAACTGGAAATGAATATATCCATGACTTAATAAACTATAGCCCTACACTGATATTGTTTTGTGAACAGTTTGCAACTATTTAGAAATCCAACAATATTGACATTTATTTTGATATTAACCAACTACTTTCAAAACCCTTTGTATCTTATATACAGAGTGATAAAATACATTTGATGTTTGTGGAAAGTGTTTTGAATCCATGCATTCTTGAAGAATTCATTTCAGCCACAATAACATTTTCTTTAATAGCGCAGTGGAGTAAATGGAAAACTGCATAACTGAGGTTTGCACACGCTTTATTGCATTTCATTCGGTTACAATCAGATTTTAAGCTTCAGCCACAGGGCACAGCAGTGATTGTGCATTACAGCTTTTATCACAACAGAGAAATAAAATGTTTCATTCACACTTGCATTTTAACTGAGCGTGTCCTGTTCTCATAGGTCACCCACGCTTCTTCAACCAGCTGTCTACAGGACTGGACATCATTGGTCTGGCCGGAGAGTGGCTCACCTCTACTGCCAATACGAACATGTGAGTCCTCTGTGGCAGCTTGTTGACAGCACGTATTTTTATGTAAAGGGGAAACACCTCTAAATGTCACCGAAGGACAACACAGGGTTTGTAGGCCACTGGAAACAGCTCCAAGTCATGCTCATAAATAGGCGGGTGTTGTGGTGGTCCTCAGAGGCCGGTTACATAAAGTGTTAGGTTTGTCTCCCATCGACAGACGCCACTGTATTTTGTTGGCGGCCCGCCCCAGGGGCTGTTAGATTGCATATTGATTTCAGGTCAGAGCGACATGGTGGTCCTGTCTGATCGAGGGCACGAACCACAGCGACACGCTGAATGAGTCGTAGCTCTGTTCATAATCTGCTGAACCAAAAAACTGCACATTAAGTCAGATGAGAGACTGTACATGTGTCTGACATTGGCATCTGTATAATAATAAACCATCAACCAACAATCATTATTTGGTCATTTGAAACCCTGCATCTTTATGTGTTGTCAACTGAGGACACGCTCAGGTTTCAAGGCTTAGGATAACTCCTATAATTAAATGGGTGAATTTTATATATGTGTGTTTATTTTGTACAACTACTCAAAACTGTGTTGACGTCATAGCTCAATAGGCCAGCACAAGGTTATCTGGAACCTAAATCAAAATCTATTATCTGTTTGAGGAGCTTTGTACCAAATTAAAGATCAATAGTAGGATAATAATAACCAGTGGATGCAGATAAATGGAGTCACTTAATTCATATAATTCCCAAAAGATTAGCTTTGGAGACCACGTCCTTGAAGTAAAACTGTATTTTCTTGTAGATGAGAAAATCCCCAGGGGACACTGAATTCACACATTAGCACAAGCTCGTGCACATTTTGTAATGACACAGACGCACACCAGCTTCCTCTGCCCCACATCCAGCAGCTCCAGTTTCCAGTCCATTGACTGCAGGCTCATTGTGAGCCGGTCTTAGCAGATAGGCCAGCTGGGCTTCTCACTGACACAATGTCCTCCGGCTGCTCAGAAAACCCTGTCAGACCAAGAAACTGACTCTGCTGCTCCCCATGGAGCGCTCATTTCAGCCCATTGTCCCAAAGGAAATGCATGAGTGTGATCCTGTAAAGGCTAGGGTCAGCGGGTTACTCACACACACAGAAAAACACACACTAACGCGCTGAGAGAGAGTGCCCTTGATGATGATAATAAGGGCATTTAGGGGCTGTCTCTGGAGACGAGCAGGTGACTGAGGGGTAATTTTCGCCCTGAAAAGACCAATGATTGGCTGTGATTGTGATAATGATCACCATTATTGTCATTGCAGCATGAAATGACTCACAGAGGGAGAATCTTTAAAAGGTGCACTGGCTTTGTCTATTTTCAGCCAAAGCTGATATAAATAAAAGGATGAATTCATAAAATGGTCCCAAAATGAGACATTTTTCATTTGGGCGGCAGTGAGGCTGAACCCAGTCATTTTCTTCTGAGTAGAGAGGACAGTGCTCCAGGCAGATCTATCTCTTGGGTGTGTCCTCAGTGGGAAGACACTGATTCTTTTATTTCAGCTTTAAATTCTAGGTGATCGTTGTTCTACACTTCCTTTCCTATGGATGGTTTCCCACCATTTTATTTGCACCGTGTTGTTCTTTCTTCCTCATCGCGCTCTTCCTTTGTCATCCCTGTCACATCGTGTGCCTGCCTGAGCCGTGCTCCCTCAGCCTAAACCGGCTGAAACGCTGTCGCTCTTGTTTGGATGAGAGCTGTTGAAGCAGAGCGAGGAGATAATGTCACTGTTGTTTTAGATGCTGATGCTTGTAGTGGCAGTGCTTAATGGCGGCGGGGGATTGTTGTATAACTGGCCTCTTTGAAAACAGGGATCAGTCCTGAGGGTGCGTGGGAGGCAGCACCAGTTTTCGGCCAGAACAAAAGCCCAAGCCGTGCATTAGGAGTTGCCTTACAGCGGCGCTTTTAACCTACTTACGTGGAGTTTTGTCTGAGCCACTGAGTCTCCTTCATCCTATTAATGTTGACACTCGATGGGGGCAGTGACTTCTAGGGTTCTTCATGGGCTTAACCCTAACCCTCAAAAATGTTTCAGGCTAGACAATGTGACATTGCTGTAAACAAATTACAGCATTGTCACAGGCCAAATCACAAACTTTGTTTTAAAATTATTTATTGTCTTTCCAATAAATAATTGTCTTTCCAGCTAATATATAATCAAATGCCATCGATCTTCAGTATTCAACAAAGAAAATCTATTGTTAGCCTTTGCTGGCCTGAGTGAATTACAGTGGTTATATGCACTCAAGAAGCAGCTTTTATCACCTAAGAACAGCCCTGTCCTCTCCACACATCAGGTCGATCCCATTCAGAGCAGCTCCTGCAGTGATTGGCAGCATTGACAGATAACTATCAGAGCTTTGTGTGCTTTTAATTAAACAACTGAGTGGAACCAGAAGCCATTTGAATATGAATGTTTGCTACCCCATTTCTATCAGGCAGTTTTTAATTAGCCTTGTCAGCAAAAGCTCCAACATTAGATTTAATAAGTATATATTAAGGGGGAAAAAGTAAATAACAGGAGACAATGAGATCCCTTATACACAAACTGACCTTCTAACTCTGTTGTTTGGACTTCCACAAACATGTTTCATTTAGCAGGTTATATTTTTGTCTTCTCTCTGATAAATAAGATTGGCCGTTATAGCTTGTGTTTTATGTCCTTCATTCACGCCTGTAAACGTCATGTGCTGATGCGATTGGCAGGTTTACCTACGAGATTGCGCCGGTCTTTGTGTTGATGGAGCAGCTGACTCTGAAGAAAATGCGGGAGATGATCGGCTGGCCCGATGGTGAAGGAGACGGCCTCTTCTCACCAGGTTAGTCCAAATGTGAAATGTATTGTGTGTTTTTGGACAGAATGAGTATTTCTATGGCAAGATAAGACCAACGATGACTTAAATCGAAAGGGGTTTGTAAACGAAAACATGTTCAATGTTGTTCCTCCCAACGTCACACCAAAGGTTTCCTCACAAGCTGCTTATTTGAACAAACGAGGGAACAGCTTCAAAATCAACAATGAGACAGACATCCAAACAATGAAATGTCCAGCCGTCTGCGGTGAGGGAGCAGATGGATAATTGTTTGCATGCATCTCCTTTTATTTAATTAGCGGGTTACAATCACTGTGTTACATTAAAGTGTATCATTGAGAGAGTGGAGGAGGCTTTTAATGAGACATACCTGTAACAATAGCCTGCAGATGTTCTCATTCAGAGTAAACAAAGGTGTGGCCGATACCCACCACAGACAAAACAATTAGGCCCTTCAACAAGGTAAGAGCAGATTGTTAGAGTAAAACAAGTGGAGCCTATGGCAAGTCTTAACTGCTCCCTAGTGGAGGTGTACAAAGGCCCAGTTTGCAAACAGAAAAACAGCTGGACTGACAAGGCTTTTCGGATTAGCCTGGCGAAACAGCTGTTAACTCCGAAACAACACAGTACAGATGACTACTCGAAACACCTGAGCCACTGAGAGAGAAATCTAAAAGAAAAAAGCGATGAAAAAGTGACAATTAAGTGTAAAAAAAGCAACAATAGAGCGACAAAAAAGCTACAAAAAAGTGACAAACGAGTGAAAAAAGTGACCAAAAAAACAATGAAAAAGTGACACTAAAGTGAAAAAAAAGCAATGGAAGATGTGATGAAAACGCAACAAGAAAGTGACAGAAGAGGGATGATAAAAAAAGTCAAAAAGGTAACACGGCAACAATGCGAGGAAAAAGATCAGTTTAGATCAATTTTGTTGCTGTCAAATGAGACGTTACTCTGGCCTTTAGGCTGTAAGCTCCAGTCGAGAAGCTTTTAGATTTGGGTAAAGCCAAACTGGAGGTAATGTGCTCGGTTAAGGCGGGGGTTAAGAGGTTAACTGCTATGTCAAAATAACCTGTAGTTGTATTCTTGCTTAAGTCACGCTGGTTTGAGTAATCCTGTTTACTTTGGCCGTTTCTTCTACTACAAAAAGTTCTCCAATCTGTATTCCCTTAATTTTGATGCGTAATACTGTATGTAGAGCATTTTAAAGACAATGAACCTTCTCAGGAGCCCATAGTTTGTGAGCTTGCCGTTGGGTAAAAATGGTGGTATTTTGCTTTACTGTGGTAATTTTACTGAGGGCTCTCTAAATAACTAGTTGAAGCAATCGGGAAAGTGTGGCATGTAAAGCTTTGGTTGCAAAGTTGAATAGATATAGGAAATTGCAATAGTCCTTTAAAACTTTTGTGCTTCCACAGGGGGCGCCATCTCTAACATGTACAGCGTTATGATTGCTCGTTACAAGTATTTCCCCGAGGTGAAGACCAAGGGCATGTCGGCTGCTCCCCGCCTCGTCCTCTTCACCTCCGAACACGTAAGTCTAGCAACACACGCTGGCGCGCAGCCAATTTGAGATCCTGTCATAAAGTAGATGGTGCGCTTCATTGGCTTGAGATAGAGGCCATCGGAGACCTCAGCTACAATCATTGTCTCTCTTTAAATCACACTGATGGCCATTGTAATGCACTCCCCTTGTTTTATGGCCCTATTTTGCCTGTGAAGTATAACAAGGAAGTCAACATTACAGACAGACGAAAACATTCACCGTCAACCCCAGCTCCATTAAAATGTGGGCTATTTTTCTTTCAGAGCCACTACTCGATTAAGAAGGCCGGAGCTGCCCTGGGTTTTGGCACGGAGAATGTGATCCTGTTGAGCACAGACGAGAGGTATTTGAGTCGGAGAAACTCCCTTTTACGTAAACCGCAGAAAATATAGCTCATCTCTTCAGGATGTGCAAATGCTGATTCATCTTAACCGCATATGGTCCACTCCACACAAGTCTTCAGTTTTTCACACACTTGGCAGTTTTTCCACAATTCTGACCATTATTAGTAAGCAGTTTATTGTTGCGCCTGTGTAATTGCAGACACTGTAATTGTCTTTGTGTCGTGACAATTTACTCAACTCAGCTTTGATCCGTCGAATATACAGTAGCTTCATCAAAAACAACACTCATTGAATGTGAGATTGGGCTTTAAAGTTAAACAACGACATGTTATTTGTTTGTCGCACTTCACGAATGAATTATTGTTGTATAATATGTGTGTATATACTATACATTGTATAAGTACAGTATAATATGAATTACTCTTATTTCCCTTAAATTGCTGTAGCTAGTCAGATTGAAAGGGTAAAATAGAAGTCATTGAGAGAAAACGTTTGGAGCCAGTGAAGGACCTAATAAGTGTCTGAAAACATTATAAAGCAGTGGTTCTCAACTGGTGGGACCATTTTCAGTGGGCCTTTGCCAAACCCTATTGAAGATTTTTTGAATAAATGTTTTTGATTGCATGATCAATGTCTAAATCAACTGGACTCTGCAAAGAAACACTGCATTTTGCTTTTAAATACACAAAAAAGGGCCAAATTGCAAAATATTCGACTTGTCATGATACGCCCAGTTGAGAACCACTGTTATAAAGGATATTTAAAGTTGAGCCAATAAGTTTACTCACCCTGGTGGATTTTTGTTTTTGTTTTTTGGCCATTTCTCAAAGAATATGAATGAAAACACTTATTTTTTCACTCACTTCAACATCTCTGACCATGAGTGAAAAAAAAGTTTTTGTGTTTTCATCCATATTCTTTGGATGAAAAAAAATATATAGAAATGCACCAGGGTGAGTAAACTTATTAGCACAACTGTAAAGTCCAAGGATAAACATAGGACATATACCAATAATCTTTAGGAAACTACTTTTCTGTTCTTCATAGGGGTAGAGTCATTCCTGCTGACCTGGAGGCGAAGATCCTTGATGCCAAACAAAAGGTCAGTGACTTCTGCATCATCTTTACCTCTGCTTTCCTGCAGCTCTGGTCTCAACAGTTATTTTGCGTTTTGATTATGCAGGGTTATGTGCCGCTGTTCGTCAACGCCACTGCTGGTTCTACGGTGTACGGTGCATTTGACCCCATACATGAGATTGCTGACATCTGTGAAAAATACAATCTTTGGCTTCATGTTGATGTAAGTCGTTTACACAATCCGCTAAAGGCTTTTCATGCTCACATTTCCATTGTTGTTAAGTCTGCTGTTGGGTCTCTGTAGGGAGCGTGGGGCGGTGGACTGCTTATGTCCCGGAAACACCGTCATAAGCTGAGTGGGGTCGAACGGTGAGGAAATAGGATATTACTCTATAATAAGTGGATTTGTTATAATTTGTGCAAATGTTTATGCATAAATTCCTTTCGCTGAACCTCACAGGGCCAACTCTGTCACATGGAACCCTCACAAAATGATGGGTGTGCCGCTTCAGTGTTCCGCCATCTTGGTCAGGGAAAAGGTACTTACTTGACGAAGACCGTTTTTATGCAATCTTTTGTAAAATGACAAAACAATGACAATATCTATGAATGTGAAGGGAATCATGGGTGGCTGCAACTCCATGTGTGCCGGATACCTCTTTCAACCAGACAAACAGTACGACGTCACCTACGACACCGGAGACAAGGCCATCCAGTGCGGCCGACACGTTGACATATTCAAGTTCTGGCTCATGTGGAAAGCTAAAGTAAGTACAGCAGCACATCTCGAAGCACACGATTATTTACAATAGTCATTCATACTAAATGCTTTGATGTTATTTGTTTTCCAGGGCACTATTGGCTTTGAGCAGCACATAGACAAGTGCTTGGATCTGTCTCAATATCTGTACAACAAGATCAAGAACAGAGAGGGATATCAAATGGTGTTTGATGGAGTGGTACGCAGATGTTTTCCTTTTAAATTAATCTGTATTGTCTTAATTAGCCAAAATACCTATGTTCCATAATTGTTCTGGTTTTTTTCAGCCCCAGCACACCAATGTCTGCTTTTGGTACCTCCCCCGAGTCTGAGGGGAATGCCCGATGGACTAGAGCGACAGGAAAAACTGCACAGAGTAAGACATTACAGCTCTGCATATTTCATAATTCAACTCAGAGTTTTATTCTTTTAGTTTAATATATATAATCAAGCCACTTACAGAGTGTCAATGAGATGATTCATACCCCAGTAAAATGTATGTTGTTGTTTTTCTTTTTTCTTTTGTTGCATTAGGTGGCACCAAAGATCAAAGCGATGATGATGGAGTCAGGACCACAATGGTAGGCTATCAGCCTCAAGGCAACAAAGTGAACTTCTTCCGAATGGTGGTGTCCAACCCTGCAGCCACTCAGTCAGACATCGACTTCCTGATCGACGAGATTGAGAGGTTGGGGCAGGATCTGTAGAAGCTCCTCCATCTGCCCCTAACACAGACACCAATGAGGTGAAACAGTCAGTGCTGCAGACTGAGTAATGAGTGCATAAGTTCAGTCTGCCTTTGCCTGCAGCTCTCTAGTGTTGCCTCCACAGCTGAGGTCGTTTCCGTCCCTCTCTTAATAATAAAACACATTTTTTTGCCCCTAGCGCAACATTTAATGGATGTTTGTGCTGTGAAATGTTGTTTACGTGGTTATATCTAATCTAGAATTGTCTGATGTTCAGGTAGTTTGTCCTTATTGTCTCTATATTAACAAGTGTGGGTCTGTGTAGTCAAACACTATAAAGTAAAAAGCACAGATCAAATTTCGTATTCCAGGATATCATGAAATTAGCCGGCTGTATCATTAGCTACACTGACCAGAGTCCATGGTGCTGCATATACAACATACACACTAGTGTTGGTCTGTTCGTGGAGGTCTGCTGATGGCACAACGACAGTATCAAGTCTTTTTGCCTAAAGAGATGTTTAAATAAGATTAGATCTCCTCATGTGCACAAACCTTGCCCTAGTAATAATTTAACATAGAAATTTAAATAACTTTTGTCAGTGACAAAAAACGCTGGCTCGTTGTCTCTTTCATGCAATCACAATATAATAAAAATAATTACTGTATGTGTTTATAATATGAATATATATAAATATATTTATTGCATTTCCACTGTTTGCAGATTCAGGTATTTTATTGTAAATGTACCTTTATGTGTAATACATGGTAATACATTTATAAATGTAGTCATAGGAGTTTGAGTAAAGATTATTTATAATAATTTTGTCAGCCAAAGAAAGACTATCCATAGGTCATCATATAACGCATAAAGTATTACTTATTGTGTTTGTAAAATGTTATTGAACCTGGAATGCAATGCAATTTATAGTGACTTTATTTTATTTAGATTGAATGTTTTTAGACGTCTGTCTGGCCTTTGATGAGATTAATGAAGTCTATTTTTATTCTGGACTTGGCGCCAGTCCTTTATTTGAGAGAAGCATAATGTTGTGAGAATGTACTCTTGTTCAGACTGAAGAAAGAAAGTATTGGTCAAATTGAGATTCTTTACTGTAATATGAACTGACAGTATATGACCAGTGTTCTCAGTGTTTCGGGAGCTCTTTAAATATCTCAATGTCTGGAATTCTTGTTTTGTCTTTGCACAATGTTCACCTTCCACATGTGAATTGTCGTGTGGCTGGATAATTTTTGAATTATGTTCAAGTATATTTATGGTATCTAGGGACCATTAGTGAATGGCACAATTGTATGAATCATATTTAAAGTAATGTGTATTCTTTATGTGACTGTAACTCGTGTTATTGACAATTCTGATTATGGGAAAGAATTAATAGAGGGTCTTCCAGGAGGTTTCAAGTAGGCACTTTAACAGAATCAACCTATCTATAGAAATATCTTAAATGAAATAAAGGCTATCAAAAAACACACTGACTCACTGCTTTACCATAATTGCTGCTCCAACACTCACAATTTCCACTATGTTCTCAAAGGGGCTCAGTTGCTCATATATACTGTACATTAGGGCTGGGACAAAATTGCAATATACTTTATCAAGTATCGCAATACATTTAATACTCCCCCGTTCCACAATCAAGGATGAGAGAAATATAATTTCAAATCATTCACAAATGGTTTGACAAAATAAACAATCTTTGAATAAACTTTGCACACGTTTTCTATTTGCACATTTTACATATTGCTTATCATAATTACTCATAACACGTATCGAATCGGCCCCTGTGTATCGTGATACGTAGTCGCAGTAATGATGAATTATTTTAAATCATTATTTATTTACGGTTATGGATAAATGGATTAAACTATGTAGCCTAAATGATCATAACCTAAGAAATGTATTAAAATTGAGTGTTGGAATTTCGAATTTATTCTAATCTAACCATGGATGTATTAATTCCAGGAATCTAACGCATAGATCCATGATTTATGTGCAGCGAGCTCTATCTGGTGGTCATTTGGTGTATCACAAGCGCACTCAGAGCTCTGCCCGTTCCTTTACATGACCATCAATCAATCAATCAATCAATCAATCAATCAATCAATCAATCTTTATTTATATAGCGCTTTTCATACATTTCATGTAACACAAAGTGCTTTACAGATTTAAAAACATTCTCTCACACCCACCTCCTCACACAAATACAAACACATTGTCGCACTCACACTCTCCCCGCCCACCTTCCCACAGACACACCACACAAGCACAACACACACACTCAAGGTAAAACAATGGACGCAATGGACATAAGGCTGAGGTAAGGCTGGGTACAGATAAGATAGATAGATAGACAGACAGATAGATAGACAGACAGATAGACAGACCATGCGCCACATTTTAATTTGGTATTTTCAAACGCAATGTGTACATAAAAAAATGTGAGTCCTGTTCAGTCCTTATCGAAGAATGAAATATATTTTAAGGAAAATTGTGGAGTGTTTTTATCAAATCTACATTTCCTGCCACGTAACGGCGCATGCGCATCACAGCAGCGTTCATTTGGCGACGTGTACCGGTCAGGCCAGAGGTGCTTGTGTTTCTCTTGTTTTTCAGGGAAACTTCTGTTACAGGACACGTAATTTGGCTGACAGGACTGCACTATGGGGGTTCTCAGAGTGTGGAAATACCGGGTGGAGGCTCCGAGGGCTATCACGTTCTGCGGGTGAGGTTCTTTAATGATGCTATCCTGCTGTTAGCTATAGCATCACCTCTGCACGGGCGACTTCAGGAAAAAACATCAGGACGGGGATGACAACCATGGCCCGTAACTGAACACAATAATGTTTAATTTTGTAACTTGACAAACCAATTAACCGGTACAGCCTGATAGACCTCAATCTCTTCCATCTCTGTGCCACGGTGCTCGCTAATGCTAAGCTAACTATTGCCATTCAGCTGCTAACTAACATTGAATGACAGCCACCTTTTTGTTCCTTTTTCCAGCTACTTATTACAACTGCTTATTCTCAAGAGTTTGCAAACGGCAAGATTGGAACAAATGTGGTCTAATCTCGTTAGTTTAACATCTGTAAAACATACACATATTGTCTTTTTCAGGTCCAGGAGAACTCTCCTGGACATCGAGCAGGACTTGAGCCCTTCTTTGACTTCATCGTCTCAATCAACGACACCAGATTGGTAAGAGAGACATTTATAACATGGCTTTACGCAAGTTCTTCAAGGCCACTCAATAGTTCAGGACTGATGTACTTATATAAGTAGACGTTATTGCCAGTATTGGGTTTGAAATAATACATACTTTTCTAATTTAACTTCATGTTTCTCCAGAATAAAGACAATGATACATTAAAGGAGTTGCTTAAAGCCAGTGTGGAGAAACCTGTCAAAATGCTGGTGTACTCCTCTAAGACACTGGAGCTGCGGGAGTCCACTGTCACTCCGAGTAACCTGTGGGGAGGCCAGGGTCTGCTCGGTGTGTCCATTCGCTTCTGTAGCTTCGAGGGAGCCAATGAGAATGTTTGGCATGTGCTGGTGCGTGCCATCTGTATTTTTTGTTCATTGACTACTGTAGCTGACCTGTTATTCCTTTGGGTCTCTACAGGAAGTGGAGCCAAACTCTCCAGCAGCCATTGCTGGGTTGCGGCCGCACACCGACTACATCATTGGTGCAGACACTGTCATGAATGAGGTGATCCTTGAAATTTGTGTTTTCACAAAATATTTGTACCAGATTGTCTTTAATTTCCTTTATTTTGGGTATGAACAGTCAGAGGACCTTTTCTCCCTAATTGAGAGCCACGAGGGAAAGCCCTTGAAGTTGTATGTGTATAACACAGACACTGACAACTGTCGAGAAGTGGTCATCACACCAAACAGTGCCTGGGGAGGAGACGGCAGGTACAGCCTGTTACTAAGTAAACGCATGTATCTGAATCAACCTCATTAACACTGTATTATCTGCGTATTGTAGTCTGGGATGTGGGATTGGTTACGGATACCTTCACAGAATTCCCACCAGACCGTTTGAAGAAGGAAAAAAAATCAGCTTCCAGGAAATCCGCCCACTGAGCCTCTCAGTCCACTAAAGGATGGATTCATGGAGGTCAGAATCTTTGATAGAACAAACTGTTTTTGGAGAAGAAAAACTATTTTGTCACTTAATTTATGTGTTTGTTAGTGTTTTGTTTTCTCAGTTTCTTAATCCTCAGTTTGTATCTGCAAACACAATGTCTTTTCCTCGTTGGTAATGTACCCTGGTGAATAGCTTTGTGAGATTGTTAAGTTTTGTAGCTTCAGACGTCATACCACTTTACACTGTAAAAGTTTACATTTTGATTATTGTGATATTTTTTTCTTCAGGTTCAATTGTCTGCAGTGACTCCTCCCACTACTACAGTATCTATTCCGCCTGGCCTCGAAGACTCTCTCTCAGGCCTGTCCATCAGCTCTGCTGCGCCCAGCATGCCCAGCGAACTGCAGACTGGTACTGTTAATTATTTCAATTCACTTTTTTGTAGACCATCAGCTAAAAAGACAAAAAAGGAGAAAAATAATATATGTATATTTTCATTTCATGCTCAGGTTTGCCCACCGTACCTCTGCTCCCCTCATCCACGACGCCCTCCCTGACCCCCCTCGGACCGCTGAATCCTAACTCCACTCATTTTAGTTCTGCAAATACATTACCAGGTGTGCATCTTCTCAAGCTCTTAAACATAAAGATGTCTTCTCTTGCTTTATGTTAAGGTTAATGTGTGGTGGTCAGAGGGGTCGATGGCACTGATTTGCAGCATCGTTAGTGCAGCTGTGGGTACTGTATTGTACTGCTATTGTACTACAATAGTAGCTTACCACCAGAGTATGGAGTAAATGAATTATGACTCATATATAGCATTGAAAAACTTGTTAACACAGGTTTGTCGAGCGCATCACAAGTGTAAGCCATTATTTGTGTGATTGTTATTTTAGGCCTGATGCCTCTTCCCGCTGGGTTGCCTCCTCTGTTGCCCAATCTCAACCTTCCGCTCCCAGACCTTGGAGCTGTGTCGTTAGGGGGCAGCAGCAGCCTTCCCCCAGCTATGGGAACAGGTAGGCTGGTTTTCAATTAGGTATACTAAAACATGCATTTATCCTAGTAGAATTTATTTGCAGTGATGAGGTGTCCTGATTGTTCAAAATACTAAACGGTGAGGGCTCTGAGAATTGAAGGCGAGTCATATTTGATCAAATCTGGATTGGGTGCAATTTTAAATCGTTTGTATGATCGATTTATAGCCGCGTCTAGGGCCATTAAAGCCTCCCTGGTTCCTAGCTGTACTTCAATCATTTTCCATGGTAATGTTCAGTTTATTAACACAGGGTTACTTTGCACATCTCTTGTTTGGAACAGGTGTATAAGAGATGGCACATAGTGTATAGGCCAAACGTAGAACGGAAAAACATCTCTTGCAACACCAGTTTTCCTTCATTCAGTGTTTTGACTGTATATTATATGTACTGTATACATTGTTGTCAATTACGTCTGAGAGGTTCGAAGTACGATTCATTCACAAAGTTTTCATTTAAGTATTTTAACTAATATATCTCCCTGTGTGCAGCTGTCCCACCGCTGTCGTCCTTCCCGCCTCTAAACCTGCCCGGTCTCGCCTCATTGCCCCCCCTGCACCCGATGCCTGCCATGCTGCCTTCCCAGCTGCCACCATTCCTGCCCCAGAATATGGCTCCCCTCCTGCCCACCTCCACTCCTGCTCCTAAGCCACTCGCAACAGCGGATGCCCCGGCCGCCACACCCGTCGCTCCTACGGAAACACTTATCCACACGGACACGCTAGTACCCACGGAAACACCATCCTAACTAGGAGGTTGAAGAAAACCCCGTCCAATCACAACGCTCATCTGGTTACTCTCTCCCGTCTTCCTGTTTTATATTTATTTGGCCTTTTTGGACATTCTGCAGCGGTAGACGGCAATGAGGGCTGCTTTGGGATAAGAAGGTATGCAGCGGGGCAATGAAGGATTTGAAGATGGAGAATTCAAGATCTGGAGCTCAATTGCTCTCACAAAGCCGGGGACAGTTTGTATGTGTGTTGGATATTGTTTAATAAATCAGTCGCTGCACCCTGTTATGAACTCTCTTCATCTCATCTTGCAACTCAGTTTTTTTAATATGTAAATATAACAGGGAGCTGGCACATTACTTAAACAATGCATTTACAAGACTTAAATCATGAATGTTGCCTTTTCTTTAATTGACGCAATGGTAATAGGCTGGGTTATATCATGGAGTATAACACATCCATGGTAGAAAGCTACTTTATTTTGATCGACTCTTTTGTTAAATCTTTCAAATCTGCATTATTTTGCACTGCCTATTGTCCGTGTAGCCCCTTTGCCTGTAGGGACATGGCTTAGTGGTGTGTGGGTGCAACTTTGGTGAAGGGTTATTGAATACATAGTACTGATCTGACTCTCTTGGCCCATGTCAAAAATGAACTGTTACTGCAGTGATGCTTCAGAGCTGCAAGATTTCAATGTTAAAGACCTTTGAGAGAACCAACCAGGTGTGCAGAGCAAACAAAGCCAAAATAACTTTTACATCTGTTTTTGAAATTTAACGTATACAAATCTGAAATAAATACTACCTATAAATAAATAGTCCTTGATTTGTGTGAATGGCTGTGGTTAAATTTTTTTAGAAATAGAAATAGAAAACATGTTTTAATCCCTGGATATGAAATTAATTTGTTCGTCAGCTGTGAATAAAAGGCAGGTCTGTAACTCACATTTTGTGGTTGCTTTACTGAGGGAATGTGTCACACTGTAGGAGTGTTAAGGTGGTATTTATCGAACATGAATGTCAAAAGCCCCGCTCTGCACCTGCACATCTCCTTGAGGCTTCAGTAATCAGTTTTACAGACGCTAACGAAGCAAAACTGCCTCATACAATCAGGTTGGAATTCCACTGAACTAAAGATTAATTTGGGTGAACACAAGATGCCAGCTTTAATCAACCTTTTCAGCAGAAGACAAGCTCTTAAAGAGAATATTGAAGACAGTAACTGTCTGAGCTTTTGTCACATGACACTTTTATTTACAGCTTCATACACCATTTTGATGAAGTCAGTTGATTGCTAGCTCTAGCACATGAAACGGTTTAGAATCAGCTCAAACTGGTATCTGCAACAAAAGCTGTGATTTGTTCCATTATTGTATCACAGCACAATAAAATATCTGTATTTGAACTTTACATCAGTGTGAATGAACATGTAGCTCTCCAGGGTCGACCGAGTCCACTCTAGTGCATCCTCCTGTATCACAGCAGGAGTCCACCTCAGTCAAAAACGCAAAACGTGAGGTGTTTCACACCTTACAAAATAAGAGCAACATTTATAGCAGCAAACTGAGAACAGCCTCCTGAAGAAAAACAAAGCGAAAAATGTACATTTATATATTTTTCAGAATACGAAATGAACAAAAGTCTGAGTACAAGCAAACAATGACATCAGTAACAAAAAGATTCTGCTGAAAATTAGTTTAGGGATACATCTTAACTTAACAGTCAAAATATTAAGACACCTGCTTTTAAGATCAAAGCAGAGAATTGCTTTTCGAACAACTTAGAAGTGCTTCTACACGCTCAGGATTTGCCCACACTGTTACTTCATGACGATGCTCAAACCAGGAACCAGGAGACCATGGATCTGCAGTGCAAATTGATTCCAGAAAATAAAAACACTGGGAAATTGTTATTTGTCCAAAAGATGAACCTATGGTGCGCAGTTTGTCAGTCTGTGGTGTTCCTCATTGTCAGAATATGACATTGTTGATAGAAACTGTTCAGTTTCAGTGGTTTGGCGACAAATCAGCATGGTAATGTAACACTCAGGAGTATATTGGTGAACTTGAAGAGCACACCGGGGTTGTGTGATAATGAATTTGTGGCTTCATGAAGAAATAAACCACTATGGAACCAAGCAGAACCCATTTGGAGCAACACACAGCTCTAAACAAGTCACTGTCATGAGGAATACAGTAATGCCGTCTGCAGAACTGTGTACCATCAGAATACTTTGGCTAAAGTGACACAAGGTTCTGTTTTGTTGGGTCATATCTGAAGTAGCTCTCTCCACACATCTGCTTCTCAAGATCGATACCCGAGTCAAGCAGCGATCAGGGATCCAAGCGCAGTGCAACATCACACGACTCAAAAGGCTTCTTCTTGGAGCGTTCACCCAGCCTTTTTCTGTCATACATTTGTTTCCCCCATGTCTTCTAATGAATGTTATAAATGGATACAGAGTCCAGTTCCTCCTGTGCTTTGTTAGAATGAGGGGACAAAGGAGGACGGCGAGGGCTGCAGCGTGCCAGAGGAGTTGGAGCGTCTCATGTGCGGCAGAAGGTAGGTGTCCGAGCACAGCTGGTGAACGTCAAACCTGTCCTCTTTACGGTAGGCCAGACACCGCCGGATAAACGCCTGGAGACACCACACAAGATTTGATCAGGTTTTAACTTGTGGCATTTATTAACACAATAAACAATAACTTGTTTTGCAACTAAAGATGTGACACTGTCTAAATGTTATGTTGTCATTTATGATTAAATAACTACACTTATAATGATAAATGTGATAATCAAGACTGAAAGCCTGTAAATAATGAAAATAACTTTAAATCCAGCTTTCCCATTTTCATTTGTTGACATTCCAAGATATTCCAATACATTTTTGAGTAGAGACTCTTTAAAATGGACAGATGCATATGGAGCTTAATAATAACTTGGCATTAATATTTTATCTTTTGAAATGATGTCTCTAAGAATTAAATAGTAACAATAAAAAAATCAGGTGCAAGACTTTGACTGGGGCTCCTCCTGCTGGCAGATGTAGGACTAACGTTCGATTTACAGCGTGGTTTACAGTTTCAGCAGAACGGCTCAGAACCATGTTGGTTTATGGGCTTTAAAATGTGGCGGACAGTTTCAGGTTTTACAATGACGCAGCTGTATCCAGGAAGTACAGAACAGTGCATTAAAACAGGGTACTCTGGATTAAACCTGAGGATAACTCAAAACTGCATTAATGTAGTGAAATACTACTCCAGGTAGGTCTTTGACGAAAGAACGTCATAACATAGTTTAAATCTCTATAAAAGGTGTTTTTTGCATATGTCCACTTTAAATCCAAAATCATGGCTTGTAATATATATCACACAAAGTAAATTAATCCAACCTGAACTAGTACAGGACGGATGTTTCCCCATTGCAGGTCAAACCTGAATAAAGACTAAGGGAACCACACCCTTAAATATTTGTAGATACTTGTCGAAGGAAGGGAAAAAGTTGAGCTGTTACTACAGTCAGAAGTGTTGCCATTCAAGTATATAAATCAGTGCTTTGAAGGTACACAGTCGTGCCTTTTGTTTATCCTAAACCAGGGGTTCCCAAACTGTGGTACGCATACCCCCGGGGGTACGCAGGACGCCCCCGAGGGTACGCAAAGAAATATTTGGAAAAAAATCACAATCGGATTGATATTGTTAAAACCGTCGCACAGGAAACGCGCTTATACGGGCGAAAGAGTCTTGTCATTCAGACGTGGATGAGCTTGTTCTGGACCTAAACATGTCCACTACAGAACCGAACCTCAAGAGCCGCTTTGGACCTGAGTGCGTAAAACTCTGCGGAGACCGGGAGCGCGGCTGAGGATGCGTCAGGCCCTCGCTACAACAGCAGCACCTTTAAGAGCGCCTTTCGACCAGTAATTTCTGTAATATCTGTCCTAAAGACAGAGGAGCCTGTGCGCCGGCAGACCATCACCATCAGGTGACTTCGATTTACAACAGGAGTTTTCCTCTCATTCTGATCCGAGGAGCGAGGGGAGAAGCGTCTGGCTGTCCCTCCTCTGCTGCTAAACGCGTGGATGTATGTCGTATTATCTCCGCTTTAACATAAGCTTAAACCAGCACATTTGAGTCTGTACCGGTGGTGACAGTACGACTGAGTGAGACGCAGAGGGGGCGGGGCCAGAGTCCAGAGTCTGATGTTCAGAATGAGTGACAAAAGCAGCAGAGTCCTGGTCCACTGGGACAAAGCTAAACACTCAGCTTTATCCATTCACGCTAACAGCCTTGTTCCAAAATAATCAAAAACTGGCATTTTCATTTAATGTTTTGTATTTAAATATTCTTAATAGCCTTAATCACCCAGACAAGCAAAAAAAAATAATTGAATGTGGAAAACCTTGAGTTCACTGTAATAATGGAGGAAATAAATATAATATTACATGTGATATTCCCAGTGTTTTCAATCGTGTCAAAGTAGGGGGTACGCGACTCGTCACCCAAAGCTTCAGGGGGTACACGGCTCCAAAAAGTTTGGGAACCACTGTCCTAAACCATCAGTTTGAGAAGTCGAAAGTGATAAGTGTTTAGCCAATGGAAAAGGTTTTCACTAGCTGCTGTTTATTTCATCCTACTTGTTTAGGTTTGGGACTGAAACCAATTCCTATGTGGCCAAAGGATAATTACCATTTATATTTTAGCGTTTGTTTATCAATAGTTTGACTTTTTATTAAACAAAGCCATGTAGTTATTGTTGTTATTGGTGCTATTGTGCATACCTTGGCTTCAGTGCTGGCCTGTGGCTTTGCAGGGAACTGGACCTCCGTGGCTTTGAGGATGGTGTTCTCCTGTAGGATGTCCTGCTGAGACTGGTTATGACCAAACGGCTGGGGGAGACAAAAACATCCAGTTACTCCTTTGCCAAATTTTGTATTTAAAGTTGCGTCTTTGTGTGTTATACTGTGCTTTTGTACCCTTCTGTATTTTTTCAATAGCATGTATTATGATTTTGAGCTTTTATGTTCAGCAACATGCCAATTTTTGCTGAATTTTAGTTAATTGAGCATCTTTTTCTAAATGTCTTCTCATTCAATTACCCACATAAACGGTCTCTCTCAACTACATTTCCTACTCCTGTAGAACTTTTCATTTTGTACCTTGCGTCCATAAAGACACTGGAAGAAGATTACGCCGACAGACCACACGTCCACTTTGTTTGAAATCTTAGGCGGCTCCTTTCCCACCACAAAGCACTCGGGCGGCAAATACCTGAAGCATAGAAAATCCAATACTGGCATAACACTATAACAAAATATCAAAGTAATGATTCATGTGTTTGGTTCATACCAGTAGGTTCCTGCCCCCTGTGACGTGAGGTCCATCCCGTCCACCCCATAGTTATCATCATCCATGATTTTGGAAAGCCCAAAGTCTGTGATTTTGATCTCTCCACATGCTGTGCCATCCACTAATAAAATGTTTCCTGGAAGTTTTAAACAGAACATCAAACAAGGAACAATATCAACTTAAAGTCCCTGTCTAGCAGTGGATCAGGTAAAGTGTCTTTAATTGAGTGAATCGATGAGTCCAAGATCTTTAAAAGGAAATGTTGACGAACCAGGTTTCAGGTCATAGTGGATGATTGGAGGTTTGATCTCGTTGAGGTACCGCAGCGCACTGACAATCTGCATCACAATGGAGCGGGCTTCTTTCTCCGACATCAGCTTATTCTGTTTGAGATAAAAGTCCAAGTCGTTCCCTTCACAAAACTCCAGCACCGTGCAAAATCTGGGAAGTAGATTACAAAAAAAAGGAACTTCAGTCGCAGTCTGGCAGGAAGTAGGAAAAAGGGCTAAACTACGGGACAACTCCTCCATATGATATCTCGGCCCGAATTTCTGGTCGGTCTCGGGCATAAGATCAAGCGCTACGCCGTAAGGACATAAAAATGTGTAAATTAGCTGCATCTTTTATAGGTCGCATGGTTCAGAGCATGTTCAAAAAGTAGCGCTTTATAATCCGGAAATGACGGTAATCTGAAAGCTTTTAGAACAATCTGTTCTTCCTTCAGTCTATGAATTACAATACACAGTTCAAAAGGGCCTTTGCTGTGACGCTCCATCCCTCTGGGCATGTTGATTCATTTCACATTTCACACACTTTTCCTGGCATTTGAGAAGATCTGCCAATAACTCGGCAGCTTCATGCAAAACCCAAGCTCATTTACTGTTTCACTCTTCACTCAGTGTCTGTTATCCCTTTTAAGATGTTTAACACTTCAGCTGTCTGATTTTCCAAAGTGCAAACAGTGGAGTGTAAAGTTCATCCATCTGCTGAGGTCAAAATTCACTCACGTGTCTGTATCGAGGGAGAAGTAGTCATACAGTTTGACTATTCTAGGATGGTCCAGTTGTTTGTGTATCCGGTACTCCCTGCATGCATGCCTGAGGGGACACAAATACACATTGCAGACTGGGAAAATTGACAGCACAAGTTTAGGTGTTTTAATCCAGTGATATTAGTTTTACTTATGGTAGTTTTCCTTCTTCTCTTCCCTCCAGTTCTTGTTGAGCTGGTGGATTTTCACAGCTGCATAGCGCTGTTCAAACAGGTCAAATGCCTAAAGTGTGCCAAAACAAACACAGACCCAATTGGTGCCAAGCTTATATAACAAAAAAATAAAAGATGTTACCTTATAGACTTCACTGAAGCCGCCTCTGCCCAGTAAATGGAGCAGCAGGTACCTCTCGTTCAGAGTAGGATGGTCTTTGAAACTGTAAGGATGTTGCAGTGTGTAAAAGAGAACAGATGTAGATTTTCTCAGGCATAAATCAGTTTTATTATTGTCCCCTGAAGTGTTGTGCTTTGAGACCACCATAAAAAAAAACGTACGTGGAGCTGTCCTCGTTGTTTATCCTCTTCAACTCTCGGATATGAAGATTTCTCACTCGCTCCAGACGCTCCAACTCTGCCTGGATCTCAGCCTCCTCCTGCAATAGCATCAAATGAACAAATATTACTGCAACGCTTGGCTTGGTAGATTGTCAATCATTGTGAAACTACAACAGAAAATGGAGGGTTGCTTTTGATGCTGGAGCATAGTTTAGGCGCCACTTCACTAAAAGGTACATATATTCTGAATGTACCATTGTTACACCTTTTTTATGAATGTCTAAACATTTTGTGTTAATTACAGTTAATTTTTCACCAACCTTTTTGAGATGACCAAGGCGGAGTTTGAAAATCTCCTCCTGCTCGTGATACTCAGCAAGTGTCAGACTAACAATCAAAGAGCACATTGTCACATGTTTGCATTGAACATTATCACCATTCAAACAGCAAACTCACAGCTGAGGCAGTGACGGTTTGAGAAAGGGGTCCGAGTCGTTGCCGTTGACAACTTTAGTTTTCCTCTGTTTGGGCTCAGAGGTGGATGCCATAGACATGGACGGGGAAGCGGGGTTTGGAGGCTTCCTTTTGGCCAGCAGCTTTCTCTGCCGCTCTATATCCTCACGCTGCTGGTTGATGCTCTCCTGCTGCCTGCATACAACCAAGCACAACAACTCTTACATATGTAGCTATAATGTAGCGGGACTAAAAACTGCTCTGACATGCTGCGCTCCAGGCAGTCAAATAAAGCGTGGGGAGTCTATTATTGGAAACCGCTTCATGCTCTTTTTGAGACCTGGAGGTGTCTTACTTGATCAGGTTTTGGAATGCATATCCATCAGTCCACTGCTCCGTGTAGGACGCCCCATGTCGGACTGAGGTGAAGTGCCCCAGACGGAGGCGGTCCTGCATGCTCTTCTCACGACACGACTGCTTCTCCTGAGTGCTCTGTGGACATACAACAATGAGTACATGTTTTTGTGCGGAAATATTGATAACAATGTGGAGAAATGTATGTAAAAAAAAAAAAATCAACTAATCATCAAGAACACAGAACCAAATGTGCTTTTGTGTTGCATAGTGAGATTCCCCAACACCACCACTTTTATGTGTATGAAAGGTGAGGTTTTCAAATCAACTTTAGGAGTTTAGTTGGGTCTGTCTTTAAATTGTTTGTTCATGGGAATGGTTCTAAAAAAGTAATGTTTTATTTGAGGAGCCAGTACCTTTTCTATGAGCAGTTTCTTGCTCATAGTGATGCACTTATTAAGACGCTCTTTGTATTTTTCCAGGAGCTTCTGCTGCTCGTCGATCTGCCTCCGTAGGTCACAGTTAGCCTGTAGTGCAACAAAGAAAGTTGAAATCTCTGCTGCCAACGTGGCTTTTATTTCAGGTAAAAGCAATGCGCGCATTCAGCAGGCATAGTTGGCCTCCCATCAACTCACCCTGAGCAAGTCATCGATTCTGCCTTCTTTCTTTTCCAAGTCCAGGCTCTTGTTGCTCTCCAGAGCTGCCAGTTTTAGGCCTGTTAACTCGGTCTGAATGAATTATTTACACAAAGTTAGTTGCATGAAAATTTGGTGTGTGGTTAGTCAGACTGAACAATTATACCTGGACAAATTTGCTTGAAGAAGCTTTGAGGCTGTGTTCCCCGAAGGACAAACTGGTGGGAGAGGAGCTGTTCTGCCGAATCTTAAGAACCACAAGTCAAAGTGAGCATCTGTGAATAAAACATTTTGTTTTTCTTTTTGTAAGTATTAAAAATAGCTTACGATTGAGCCTGGAGCTGAGTGGGAGTTTTGAGGAGAGCGACGGGTCGATGGTAGACCTCTGACAGGACTGGAGCCGTTGCCTCCCTGAAACTGCACACAGAAAACAATATTAAAAAGGACCAATACCAATAATGCTGCTATTCTTATTGTTTTTTGCATCAAAGTGTGAAACTCACGTCAAAGTAATCGCTGATCTTCGGCCCGCGCGTTGAGGTCTTCCCTACATCGAGTATAAAATTATCAATGAATCAATGGCAAGGAAGCAGTTAAATATAATAAATAGCAAGTACAGACCTAACAAAACTAGTAAAAAAACAAATAGTCCCTTTGCTTTATTCCTAGAATCTCAATCATCACTAAATGTAAAGATGACTTTTTATCACTTGAATGTACCTTGACTGCTTTCTGAGAAGGTTTCAGCCTTCCTCTTTCTGCCCCTGGATGACTCGGAGTGCTTTTTCTCTGGAGTCTGTTGAGACAATAACAGAAAAACTAAACAAAAAACATGAAACGTGTGTACCTCTCACTAAACAATGCGGTTTCTCCTGCTCTAGCTAGAAGATGCAGTAGAAAGTACATACTGAGTAGGCAGGGGAGCTTCCACGTTTTAAATCAGAGTTCTAGAACAAAGAACAGGAGAGAGACAGAGGTAGAGAGGGCGAACTACACAATCACTCATGGAGGCACTATGTCCAATTTTAACCCCTCGTCAAGCACACAAGCAAGTATCAAGCACACAACAGGAGTGTATGAAAGATTGGCAATCAGAAAGAGATAAAATAGTGCAGGAAAGTGAATTCTCAAAAGGAATGACACTGACTTAAAATCGTCACTCGGCCAATTACTTTCAAAGCGTTTGTTAAAGATGCTGCATTTTCCCCACAATAAATTCATAAGCATTTTGTATATTCTACGCTTAAATCTTAAATAGAGACAGTTTGTCTTCAAATACTTGGTTACTTGATGGATTTGTTTGTTTATAAAAGACTGGACACAGCAAGTGTGTTGGTTTATACTCAGCTGTCCGTTGCTACACCAGTAAATCAGACTGCGTCATTCTTGAGAGCATCCACCCCTGCTGCTCACCTCTGACTCTTTGTCACTGGACGAACCGAGGCTGCCGTAGCTGTGGTTGGACGATTCGTTTGCCATTCCCTGAACGAATCAAGACAAAGCAAATAAGTTGAGTTTCACATATCTAAACACATATACTACTGCATCTATAACGTTGTACGCCACTGGAAGCTACGGGGGTTGAGTGTTTTTTTTAACAAGGCCTTTCAGTTGTTAGGCGTGTCACCTGGCTCTTCTCCAAAAATACCAAACCTTCCAGGAATAAATGGGACGCTCATATTTCAGGTTGCTCCTGAGTTATGATGAAATACTTCTCAAAAACGTACAGTAATCACAGACTTTGTCAAAACTTACTTCAGACTTGTGTTAGTTTAGCTGTTCATATTACTGTCACATATTAATTTTTGATGCAATGCAAACTTGATCATGATTTTAAACACAATGCAGTTGAAATGTAGAGTACTTCCTTTATTTTCCCAATATTGTCAAGCCCAGTCCTGTATAATAATACATTTTGCTGTGTAAATGTATCCCCTGAACTCTTGATGAAGATTTATATATAAGGACTAAACCAAATTGTACTAAACAAAAAACTCACCAAATCTAAATGCATTATGAAAGCATTAAATTAAATTATCTCTAGTGAAGAAGCACACGTACCACCAGTTGTACACGCACACCAATTTGAGAACCGCAGGTGTAAAACATTCATAAGGCCCTAGATTTTGTGGACTGTGGTTACCTTGGCGCCTCCACTCCCGGTGCTGCCTCCTGTGTTGCCACTGACAGCTCCAGTGAACCTGGCCTCCAACAGCTCTTGTCTCCGGGGGTCCAGGCTGTGCAGCTCGTCCATTTGACCTGGGGAAAAACAAGCAGGAAGGGAAAAGGCAAAATCACCTTTCACGTTTCCAATTTGTGATAAAAACTGAACAAAGAGGGCAGAGGAGATTAAGTACTATCTGGGGGTGGATTTGAGAAAATTGGATGATTAGTGGATAAAAATAGAGCTGGGGTTTGTATGACTCCTCAGTGGGCCATTATTTCACAAGGGCTTTCGCATGGGAAATATTATAATCGATGCAGTCAAAATAAAACCTACTGTCTGATAAAACAGCTGACAAGGTGAGCCAATCAATTGCTTATATTTATCATTGTCACAAACAACAACAATACATCTGTCCTGCCATTACAAGAGCCATGTGTGACCTATCTTTCTCTGTGTGGAAGCCTCAGAGACAGGGTCTGCTCACTCAGTGCTGAATGCCTTTGAAGCTTAACGTGTGCTTTCTTATTGGACATTTCCTGAAACTGTCATCTCTACCCAGCTTCTGGCACAGGGGGCTCCACAAATGCCTCAGTCTGAGCACAATAGAGCTTATGCATGTGATGTCATAACAAAACTGAGTGGCTATCTCTGCAATGTCAATCTTTTGAAGTTTCAACTTATTCTTATTATTTGATTTGTTTATTCATTTGAGGTTCTATTTGTATTTTTAAATAGAAATGGAATCTGCATAACCTCTATACAGAACTGCAAGGTTACGTCAGGACAGGGGTACAAAGGGTTTGGGAAATTACTTGTTTTCTTCTTTCTTTATGACGCAAATGTAAGTGTAATTGTGTTTCTAAATGTACATTAACATAAATAACATATGACAAAGTTACACACTTAAATAACATTATCTACGCAAGTTCAGAAGAATGTTTGCACTGTGTGTACAGTTTTAATTTCAACTGAACTTAGGTAAATACAACACAATTACGAAGCAATTGAATATTGCATCACTGGCATGCAGCTTGACAAGCTAAAGCATCTTTATAGCAACTCCAAAGCATTCACCAACAAGCTAGCCCCCGATTTTGTGCAAACGTGAGCTGCTGCTGCTTCAAAGTGGCCATCAACTGAACTGACAGCTGGCGTTTGGCTACACACCGCATCTCTGAACTTGACAACCATTTCTCTTCAACAAACGAAACAGCGGCTCAGAAAGAATATGACATTTCTTATGCAAATGTGCGCAGTTTCTGGCGATCGAAGGTCTGCCCTAGACCCAATGAACTCCTGTACCTTCCTTGGTATTTGCGGTCGCCGTTATTTGTTGTTGAGAAACGGTTGGGGACGAGGACCAAGATGGCGTCGCCTCCAAACTTCCTCCACTTCCACTGTTACTTTGGACACTCATGAAGCCGCTTCACCAGCGAGAGGAGCCAGCGCACACACAGCAGACACTACTATCCGCCGAAATCCCACACTCGCGTCCATCGTGTGACACCTGCTGAAGCCAGCCAGGCCAGGAAACGACAATCGAGGCTTTTGAAGCGCTACACGTCTCGCACTTTCCGAGCTGTACGTGTCCCGCGGAAGAGCGGCTGCTTCTCGCTGAAACAGATCCAATGTAACCTTTGCATGATGACCGCACCGCACTGTCAGCATCCACTGCTTTGATTCTTGTATCGCGAGGCTGGCGCTCTCCACAGCGCGATTAGGGACGGCCCACAGACATATGGCCTGACGCTCACACACTGATCTGAGATCATTTACTCTGCTCCGGGGTTCACCGACACACTGCTCTGAAAAGACCCAAGAACAGCAGCACAAAGCAAACAGGAAAATGGCAGATCTGCTGACGAATTCAAGTCTACTCAAAAGAAAGAAAGAAAAATACTTCAAGTCTGTTTCTATTTTAGTGGAAGTTAGAATAAAATAAAGCCCGAAGATAATAGGTAGCCTATATCTGTTTGATTATATGAAACCAAAACATAGAAAAATCAAAACATACACAATAACACATTAAAGCCACAGTATTTATTGATTTATTCGGGCAACACCAAATCCACTTTTGACGGAATGATTGAATAAACAATATAGCCTACTGTACAATGATGATGTAGGCCCATAGGCCTCTAGTAAACTGCATTCCTTGAAAGCTTTGGGTTAGGATTTTGGGTAGGGTAGGGGGTGGGGTGGGGTGAGGGAAGGTGCAGCTGGGGTATAGTGATGTGGTCTGGACATAAGGCTTTGTTCCAAATTTGGTGCAGTGCATCAATATGCCTTCCTGTATGCAGCACACACAAACACATAGCCTACTCAACACATGCGGTGTTTTCTTTCTGGTCCTCTATCTTTTTAACTTAAGCTATTGAAATCTTGTTACCTTTAAGTTCTTTGTTGTCTAGTGACTCAAACAAGAAATTCATTAATTCAATGATTTGAAGCTTGCTCAAATTAGAAATATACTCTTTGTAATATAAAGGCAGTATGTTTATTTTAAACCAGTCGTCTGTTGACCAGTCATCTATTAATGTAGGCTACGAGAAAGGAAGCTTTAACATATTGCACCTCATCTGCACCTGCTTCTGATCCTGATTTTTTTTGGGGGCACATGGTTTCCATAGAAACCAAGCACAAATCTTTACAGACAGTAGAAGTATTGTGTAAAGCTGCAAGTAGGCTACAGTGTGTCATCATGTACTGTCAAATTAAAGAAAAAAATAATAAAATACATTTGATTGTTTTACATGCCTGCATAAAGTGCATCTTAAATAAATAGGAGTGAAATTTATTTTTGACACATGGCATATAATTAAACATGTTTAAAAAGTGAATTTTAGATACATATGTACAAGTAAGAGCAAACAATAATAAACAAGATTATAACAATGCAACTATAAACCTACACATAAGTGAAAACATATCACAGTAATTAATTGATTCCAAAAGTTTTTTTTTCTTCTTCAGGACAATAGGTAGTTCCTAGATTGATGTGGTCGTATATTTCTTTGGTCACCATACATGTTAACATAGGAGCGTACTAAATCTGCCATTGTTTCACTCTGAAAAAATACAGTGCAATTATTTTCATTACCTGTTTATAAAATAATATAAATGACAAGTCAATATATTTTGTTACCTTTGAGGTTTGACAGACAAAAGTGACAACCCCCAACATAGTTCCTATCGACATCTGAAATTGGTCACCTTTACTGTTCCACTCGGTGATTCGGTTGAATGGATACATAGCCAGTAACTCCTAAAAACATGCCATTATATTAAAGAAGCATCAAAATATACTGTGTAAGCAGGTATTTACATATGAGATACATACTTTTGTCTCTGGGTCCATCAGACTCACGCCTTGCTTGCTGATTGCAATCTTCATATAGCTTGGGTAGCTGGGTTCACATGTTTGCTACAAAGTTGAATAGATATAAAGCGGGGTTACACCTTAGTAACACTGCATTGACTTCAAAACAGTCTACACATTTATGCTAGACTCTCAAGACTGTAAGACTATATAAGGTTAATACCTTAACATCAAAAAAGGAAGAGCCAAATGTTTGCCAACTTGAGATTGTTTTCAAGAAGGCGATTTTGGCCTCCTGAACAGTAGTGCCACTCTGCTGGTTATAGGTGGATATGACATGCTGCAAGAAAAGTGAAAATAGTACTTATATACAATGTGGACATTAAGCATAATGTTGAGGCCACCAATTATACCTTCTTCCACTCCTCTTGGGACATGATTTTGACCTGGTCAATTGGCACCAGATCCTTTAGCATTTTGGGAATCATGACAAACTGGGATCGGTCTGAGTCAACCTGCACTCTGAAGAGCAGTCCAGCCAGTTTGATCATGTCCTCTTTGGTGCAGTCATGGCATCCCTGTAAGTATTTAGGTAGTTCCTATTGGAAGAACAGACAATGAACACACTTTAAAGACATATAAAAACAACTGCAATAAAGCATGATCGAAAGGGCTTTATACCTGTGGAAAGTGGAATGTGAGGTCTGCGACCAGGTCCTTTCCTGGATTCACGTTGAACCAGAGCTTGCGCTTAAAGACGACCAGGTAGGGAGCATGGCCCGGGATTCCTAAAAAGATAAATAATAACTAGAATGTTCATTTCCAAGAGAAATTACAAATCGAGACAATGCCTTACCATCTCTTACTCTTTTCACTTTCTTAGGAGGTTCTGAAGCTTCTCTTAAGCTGTCAAATAAATACTTTTGATCATCAAGGCTTTGCATCTATCACACACACACAAAGTAATAAATTAAATACAATACTTCTTTCTGTGTCATAACTAACTTCTCTGAAAATAAAATGATCAAACCGGCTTGTTTGCAGTTTTCAAGTAAAGGCCATATCCATCATCTGACAAAAGCTTGAGGTGAGATGCGATGCTTTGGCACAAGTCTTTGATTGTGGACGTCGATGACACTTCAAATATCTGTAACATTGATAAAGACAATGTATTAAGTAGTCATTATTAAAATGTATGTGAGACTGTTTAGACTTACATCCTCAGTGTCATTTGGAAAGTAAACTTTATGGAAGATCTGGGTGCTGTCGTGTTGAATTGATTCCACCTCGACAAAATGAGGTGGGAGTTCTCTCGGCTTCGTACTAAAGAAAAGAAAGAACAACCAGTCTTGTTATTTATTTTTTCAGTATATAAAGTCAATCATATTGTTAATAGTTATTACAACCATCAAGTAACAATTCTGTCAAATTACATAAGTATCTGCTCACCTGAGCATGCCTTGCAGCCTCTGCTGACACTCTGGAGACAGGGTCTCTCTGGGGCGAGACTCCAAGAAGCGCTTTACATGAACCACTAGATCGAGGCTGGGTGCAAACAGTCCTGTACAAAGCCACATCAGCTGCCACCCACGGGCCAAACTCAGCCTGGCAGATAGATAGAGGGATCATTTTTATGTGTCACTTTGAGTTTGTAGTAACTACACTCACAGAAGCTGCACCTATTAATGTTGGACGTCATCTGCTTCATGATCTGACAGTAGATCTCGTCCTGCAGATCCTCATGCTGAGTGGCTGGACCAAAGATCTGGTCTGTCAGGTCTACAGGGCTGCGGACTTGTTTAATGGGGTAGTCACCCATATACTTGAGAATAGGTAACATAATTTGTCAAGGAAACTTTGATTTAATTATCTACAGACAGTGGTCTGCTGTAATTCAATGTCAGAGTAACATACAGTATGATAAGGATATCAGTGAAGGCGTTACAGGCCAAGTAGCTGAGCTCAGAGTTACCAACCAGGCTCTTGAGTAGAGGTTGCTTGAGCGGTTCTCTGGAGCTGACCCACAGTTTCTCTCTACCTCCTCTAGGCACTCCATAACGCCCAACATCTTTACTCGGCTGCCTGTCACAGAGGAAAAAAACATCTGCTGAATGATATTCCTTCATTAAAGAAACACCCATTGCCACAGAATTGTTTTATTATTAAACTTTCAAAACAAAAAAAACATAATTGTGTTCTTTTTCACCTGAAATTCTCAAGCGCAAAATTTTTCAAAGACACAGGGGCTATGGTTTCCTCAGAGATGTTAGGTGCAGGTGCTCCAGATGTTCTTTGGCGTGGACTGAACAGCTCCTGCAAACCAAGCAAAAATATGTCACTACATGACTTTGGATAAACACTAAAAACAAGTTACAAAATATAGCATACATACCATTTCTGCATCGCTGGGCATGGTTAGAGTGGGCAAAAATTGAAGTATAGTTTTGTACACAGGACCGGTGTCCTGAGTCCTCTGGCTGGTGGCAATAAACATGTTGTCGAAAGGAGGATGTTCATTTTTTCTGATCAGCAACAAATCTCCTCGTTTACAGATGAGATGAGTGGGGTCTTCTGTTTGAAAGAAGATAACCATAGTAACTGTTGTGCACAATGATATGGTATTGCAACAGAAATTTTACCTGGTTTACTCTTGTCAATGGAGACTAATGCGAAGTCGGAGCGTTCTCTGAGTCCCTCCAGGTTTCTCTGTATGAGTGCAGTCATGTCTTCAGCCTCTACTGTCTTCAGTACAAAGTCTCCCCGAAAGGTCGCCAATGTGACCAACTGAGCGTTTAAGAAACCTTCACTGGATGAATATTTACAAGTCTTTTATCACAAATCGTTTTATTTTTAAATCAAATAAAAATTGGATTGTGTAATATGACTGATACCTCTTCATGAATGCACCCTTGATTTCTATGTATGGAAGTTCAAACAGAACCTTGTCTCTTCCTTCAATAAAGAGAATGCCACTCCAGTTGACAGCAACAATGAACTTGCTTTTGGGGAGAGGAGGTCCTATGGAGAAGTGCAAAAGGCGGTTAGGGCAGATGTTAAAGCTAAACCTAATCCTTTTGTTTGTGGACTGACCAGACGTCATTGTAACTTCATAAAACTTGGAAAAATTAATTGGCCATTTTTGTTTGGACCAGTCAACCAGTTCTCCTTTTATGGTGTCGCGGGTTTTCCTCCCATTGGCATTTAGAGCCTGAAAAACAAGTGCAGAGCAAACAATATTTTATTCAAAGACGATACAACAAAGAAAATGATCTCCCGCAAAAAATGATCTCGGCTCAACTGATCACAGTTTGCCAAGAGAGTTTTAAAAAAGATATATAATTAGTTATTGCACTGTACCTGAGCGTGTCCGGCGTTGATGAGTTGTATCCATTTGTTCATAGATTTGTGTTCAATGAGAGTCATGGTAATACAGTCTAAAACCACCTTTCTAGCATTGTCTGCATTATACTCTGAGCCAAACTTAATGTAGTAATGTTGAACGGCCAACTGGACATAATCATCCTCCTGAGAATGACATCTGGATTATTACAATGATGATTCCAGTGTTTTGGTAAACTGTTGTGAATGGCCCTACCTTGTCACTAGTGTACTGTCCAGACTTCACTTCCCTGATGACCTGTTCATAGATGAGGTCGGTGCTGACTGGGTCCAGTGAGCTGTCGTGCCACGGAGTGAAGAGCTCTTTCCTAAAAGAGAGTTTCCAGGGAGTGTTCTTCTCTTCTCTGCCCTGCCTCCTCATCTCCTGCTCACACTGAGACACAGCATCCAAGACATGTTTCCCACAGCTGCCAAGGGACCATGTCTGACAATACAGGGGATATGGAAGAATAAAATTAGAACAGACTAATCTCTGATACCACCATATGAACCTAAAACAAACTCCTCACCTTCTCTTGAAAGTTTATGTACAGAGAGAATCCATATGTGTCTGTTAGATCGATCTGATCCGCAACAGCTTGACAGACTTCCGCTGATGTGGAGGCAGAGTCCAGGCTCACACTCACAGTCTCGTCGTTCATGAGCAGCACTGATGCGGCTATAGGCTTTTTGCCTCGGGCAGCCTAAGGAAATCATGAAGAAAACATCACCTTTTGTTTTGTATTATAGTTGGATTTGAAACGTAATGAACAGCAAATGAACAGTTACCTCCAGTTCAACCCAACAGGACACCTCTTTCCTATCTCCGTTGGTCTTCAGACGCTGTAGACGCTCAGAGCAGTAATCTCTATATCCCTCTGGACCTCTGCTGATGAAACTCTTCAGGTGCTGACAAACATAACACAAAATGATTAAACCCTTTTTGTGTTTTGTTTTGTTATGTTTCATGTATGTTGTGAACTTGTGATGAGTTTAAAACAAACAAATCTGTATATAATTTGCTTTGACTGTTGACTATTCGTTTTTTAGGCCCGAGCGCCATCAGGGCTGGCGAAGGGGCTCTTGTAATCGTATAGACTGCGCGGAGCGAAGCGGAGCGCACTCCCCCAAAGTGCGCGGAGCGCACAAAACGAGCGCGAAGCGCTCGCCTCCTCTCAAACATGCACTAACGCACTCCTCTCCTCGTGCACGTTCCGTGCACGTGCACGTTCCGTGCACGTGCACATGTATCAGAAAACGAACATTGTAATTGGACGGTGCGCGGAGCGAAGCGGAGCGCACTCCCCCAAAGTGCGAACAAAACGCACAAAACGAGCGCGAAGCGCTCCCCTCCTCTCAAACACTCACTAACACACTCCTCTTGTCGTGCACGTCCCGTGCACATACATATATAATGCAAAAATCAACATTGTAATTGTACAGAGCCCATAAAAGTCAATGGGCGACTGAGAGCCCTGGGTCACTGACGGGCACTTCGTGCCCGTCAGTGACCCAGGACCTCTACCATGAGGTAGGAATGCGCGAGTGCTTTCCGAAAATATATAGTTTATGGTACCCGCGTAAGCGGGAACATTGTTTTCGTATGGGAATATTATTCTTTCTTTCTTTCTTTCTTTCTTTTGCACCGTTGCAATTTTCACCCAGTGAACATCGACGAAAAGTCACAGATTTTGGCCCAAAATTCAAACCCGATCCGACGTAACTTTTGACTATTTCCAAATTTAGAATTTCAAAATAGTGGCGCGATAGCGCCACCTCCGTTTTCTTTTAACATTGCGAGATAGGACTTGGCCAAAAATTAAGTTTGTCGTAGAATCATAAAAATCGGCACAGACGTGCATCATGACAAGTTGAGCAAAAAATATTATTACGGCAACGCCGTCCGCTATATTGGGTGTCGGCCATTTTGGATGAAAGCCCGCGAAGCGGGAATCCGCCTTTATTTTTCACTTTGTACAAAATCTATCTCCTCCTAGAGCGTTTATCGGAACGACCTAATTTTGGGTGGAAAATAATCTTGAGAAGTAGAACTTTAAAAGTTATCCAAATTACGTTTCTACGTTTTACGGTTTTTATGCGGCGAAGCCGCAAACTGTACGAAGTATTTTTTGATTTTTCGCAAACAAAAAATGGCTCCCATTCGCACATATGAAGTCCGATTTCGCTCATTTTGTTATCAGTTGTTAAAGTCTCAGTCCTAAACACTTTCATTTGGCAAAATTCTAATTGGGCGCGATAGCGCCCCCTATAGGAATTATATGGAGAGTACAAATTTTAGTTTTACGAAAATTTAAATAATTTGGCACAAAATTCTATTTGGTCGTTCCGATCAGAAAAGTCAATTACACCCATGCCATATTTTTCACGGTGTTGCCGTAGCGATGACCAGAACGTCCCATTTTATTCTGATGGAAAAATGTTAAACACCATAATTCAGCGAGAAGTGAGGAACCAAAGGTTATCCAACGTACTTGGATAACCTTTGTGGATGTTCTGCGGCGCAGCCGCAGCCCTAAGTAAAATGTAAAAATATGCTTCAGTTTGCAGATATAGTTTGATACAAATTCATACTAATTTTTCTCTGTATAATGTCAAAATTGAGCGCGGAGTGCGCGTCAGCGCATTCCAAAAATCCTAAAACTAAGACCCTTGGGGAAAAAAAAAAACATAAAGGCAGTAGCAATACCATAATTTTAGATTGAGGGAGACAAAAGGGCGCGAAGCGCCCCCTTGCTTTAGGCAGGGCGGTCGGCGAGGGCCGATAATTGCCGCTTGCGGCTATATTTCATAATATTGTTTCAGTGATTGATTTGAGCGACTTTATCTGGTTTTACTGCACGGGCTGTATCAACGAGCCTTTTGGGTGTGAGCTACGGCAGTCATTGTTATCAGGTCGTAATCCAAGTTGTGAAGAGTTTACCATCTGTTACTGTGAATTAACAAGGCGTAATAAATGTTGTATTTGCGGAGATCTCCAGTGTTAAATAAAGTATCACAGACCTTTATGAAGAGATCTGTGGGAGGGAAGATCCCGAGGCAGATGGAGAGGAGGATCCAGCCTTGTTGACGACTGCGGCTGTTATTGTTATTGACCAGCTGTTTACAGATCTGACAGTAAATCTCATCTCTGCAAGAACAATAAGGTCAGGCAAGTAGTTTTTACATTTGTGTATTCAATGTTCACAATTGGTCACCTTATTCCTGGTCTAGATAATGCATATCCAATGATAATGTGTAGTTTTTCCAAAGGGGACATTGGTCGGTTCAGTGTAGGGCCCTCTCCAATAAGAACCTGAGAGTCTGACTCATCTTCTGGCTGTTGCACCATAAAAACAATTGGTTAAGTATCCAATATGACAATAAATAAAGAAATGTAAGCCAAGCCGCGTCCTGTTACCTCTTCAGGGATAAGAGATGCTTTTCTCAGTCCTCCAAACCCCTGCTTTTTCTTGTTTTTTCTTAGTATCTATGACGAAGAAAACCCAATTACCACACATTGCGATTTGATTTGACCAATCAAAATTCATATGTTCACTGTTGCATTAAAATAGCTATTGCTTTACCGCGTCTATTCCCACCAGGTGGCTCAGCCTTCGCCCCTGTCGATGAGTAGCTTGACTTGAGATGGTGCTGTTGGACGTTACTGATATTGAGTCCGAGGCTCTGGAATCAGGAAGGTCCCCCATGAACCGCAGAATGATCCACCAAACAGTGAGACAAGCCTGAGACAGAAATACAACTGTTTATATTGTACCCATACTTATACTATTGCTTTTATAGTGGCTATCGTTTCCGCCTTGATACCAGAGCATCTCCTTCATCGTCGTGAGCCAGCAGTGGTTGCTTGAGTCTGTGTGTGATGTGCGAAGGAGACGCGTTGCCCTTAAAGTTGAGATCGCAGAACTTGTTGAAAGAGAAAGGATCGCTGCTGTCATCAAAAAAGTCATCCTCTTCTTCCGCCATAGATGGGCTGCGACTGCGGTCAGACTCTGCGGTAACGCGTATCTGTGGTACGTCCTGCCATTTCCAACAAATAGATGCATTAAATGAACAGGCAAGTGGATGATTATACAGACAACTTAGACAAAAAAAATCACTCACCAGAGCTTGAGTAGTCCTTGATGTTTCTTGCTCAGAGTCCAATGGGTCCAATGATTCGCGGTCTGACATAGTTTCCAGGTCGCTCATTAGTTCCCCCTCCACTGCGTCTTCTATTAATCTAATTCGATCTTGTACTTCCTGGGCAATTTTTCACTGTTGTCTTTATGGTTTTCCGCAATTTCAGCTTGCGTCAGTGGAAATGACTCCTCGCTCCTCCTCTTGACGGCTCTTTGCCGCTTCTTCTGCGCCAGGTGTTCCCGAAACTACACTCATGAAATAAAAAAAAAGCCATAATATGAGGAAAAGTCAAATGGTTGCGTTTGTCTTTCATTGATAATAAGTGGGGACGAGGTAGAGCCATGCCTGAGTTTGTATGGTGATTGCTGCTACTTGTTGTCGCTTATACTCTTTTCGCAGCTGCCGCGCTTTTATTGCGGCTATAAGTCGTTGAAAACCAAGCCGGACCTAGTTAAGAGACAAACAGATAAAGTTGTTAAGAAAAGAGAGTTGAAACTAAAAATTAACAATTAATAGAAACCAAAGAAAATAATCAAACCTTTTTTCCTGCACTTTAAGGTACACTCTCCAGTTTTTTTGTAACACTAAAACTGCCGCCCTTTTCTTCAGAAATAACTTTCTACAAAGCATACAGGAATTATCACTAAATTTTAACATTCACAACAACCAAATGATGTGTTTATGGTGATGTTTAGAGTCTGAACCTGTCTTTGATTCCCAGCATGACTCTCTGGATGACTACAGCCACTCGGCTTAGTTCCTCCTCTCTGAGTCGCTCCAAGATCATGTCATGAGCGTCCTGTAACAAGGTCAAATGTTCTGTTGTATAATCTTTTATGGACAGAAAGGATTGTACCATTTTACGATACAACTTCATTTGTATATATTGATTACCTTTAAAAAGACCTTGGTTCTTCCTACTTTCCACTCGTCTTGTTCTTTGATCACAGCTCTGCAAATGGCTTCACAACAGGCCGCAGCTGTTTCCTGGACACATTTCAACAAATGAAAAACATATTATGATCATTCATAAATGGTCAATGCAGTCAAAGATGTCGATGAGTGCACTAACAATGTTCGGGTTACACATGGTTGTCTTCAGAAGCACTCTGTAGCGATTGAGGAAATCCTTAAAGGAGTGTCTGATGGGAAATCCCAGTCTCCTGATGCGGATTGTGTCCATCATTCCCGAGTATCGAAGCTGACGCATACAGAGGTCTCTGTCAAAAAACTGACACAGAAAGAAGAAACTTTATAATCATGCAGTGTGAATAATGCAGTTTGGACTGTCTCCATTACAAGCATGGAGACAGGCTGGGCACCACTGCTGTTTATCATATTGACAATTTACAAATTCCACTACATATGACTGTGCATAAAATCCTCAACAACTAGAGAGGCCTGCTGCCATCAAACAGGAACTATCCTGGTTAAATAAAGGCCAATAAAATAATTAAAAAAACAAGGCTGTACTTTACACTTTCCCAGTGGCGGCACTATACCAGGAAACATGTTCACAATTTGTTTTATAGAAAGACGCCAACAAGGAAATGATTTTTTCCCCTGCTACATTTGTACAGCCTAACCCTAACAACCTATTGATGGATTCATAAAAGAGCATATTATGAGAAATCCATTTAATATTAAGATTAAAGATTGATACGAACAAATATGAATAGATCACCGTGTGTTTACCTCAGACTGCTTATCATTATTGGGCTTGAAGCATCGGATGAAGTAAGGCTGACACACAGAGAGAGCTTTCATGAGGGCATCCAGCGATTGCCGAAACTGACCACTGAGAGTCTGCACTTGTTTACGGCCGTCCGGCTGACTCTAACAGGAAATAAAGAATAAACTAGTTCAGAAATGCAAATTAAGAAAAACCTAATATTTAACAAGAAATCATCAATTTTAGTGAGGAGTGAACCAAGATCAGTTTCCACAGAAGAGATACTGTACTATTTTTATTTTCTAATGACCAAAACTAAACCAAATCAGTTTTAGTGGATTTTTTATGTATGTGAAAAATGCATATAAATTGATGGATATATCTTTCTTCATATTAAAAATTTGGCACTTAAAGCAGAACTAAGTAACTCATATGCCTCTAGAGGCCATAAACGCCACTGCAGGTGTCGTAGCATGTTGCGTTTTTTTACTCATTAATTGTCCGTGAGAGTAAATACTACGCTGACAGAAAAGACAGTGGAAGAGAGGGATATTGTACATTGTGCCACAAACCAATTACACAATGGAGATAATTTTTTCACTCAAACTTGGCAGTAAATATTGCTAAGGTGACGCTAGCCCACAGTTAGCTTTGCCCGTTGCTTCTTCTTCGTGATTCTATTAGTGTGTATTGTGCCTCTGACCCGGTGCAGGGAAAGTTGCAAGGGTTGTTTTCTGACCAGAGACACCAGGGGGAGATGAAAGACCCCCCAATCATCCCATTAACACTTATATTACCCCCAGACGAACTACGAAAAGGATTTATTAAGGTAAACTTAGTTTCTTTTTAACTCCATCTGAAATCTTTAGATTACATACCCGAAAAGAGGGCGTCACGATGACCCTGTGGTTTTTGGCCACTTTTACTCCGTTGACTCCATTCATAGAAAGTTCACCCTCAAATATCTGACGGAGCAGCATATTTTTGAAGCCTCTACCATTTTGATCACATCAAAGCTGACTGCGTTTCTGTTCTTCTCTAGGAATCCTACAGACGAAAACAAATAACATAAAATAAAAGTACAGCTGTTTCACACTGCCACATTAACAAAACATTTCTCAAACAATATACATATAATGGTTTTACCCTGAGAGTTGTAGTAGACCACACCCGCGAAATGATGGATACCAAAGTCTGTGTCGTGTTCATTTTGGTGGCGATGAAGGGTTTACTTTTTCTGTGCTGGCCGTTCATCTTGACAAGCAAAGTGCTATCTGAGCCCTGAGTTTGCCAGCAAAACAATATTAAAACTTATACAAAGCTTGATTAAAATTGTATCAACCAGCAAAATTGTATTTGTCGGTATTATCTCAGACCTTTGGGAAGCTGCACTCCTCATCAATCAAAGCCAGCAGGTTGCATGGTTTTACAGCAAGAATGTCTAAAATGTTCTGGTTGTCACTGAAGCTGATGTTATTCCATACAATGTCCTCCTTTAGGTACTCTTTTTGCTCCAGTTTGAAAATGTGGCCCACAAAGAATTGCTGTAGCTTCTCATTGGCAAAATTAATGCATAGCTGCTCGAAACTACAGAACAGAAACATGTTAGTACTGAAGAATGTCCCGTTGTTAATGCATGTATAACAATTACTGACCTGTTTGTGTTGAAGTTCTCAAAACCAAAGATGTCAAGTAGTCCAACGGCCAGGTACTTGGACTTGCTGTTCGTCTGCAGTTTCTTGTAAATCACAGTGTTTATCTTTTCTACTATCCATATGAAGAGTTTATTGTAGATGGCCTTAAATCAGAAAACAAGGTATAAAATATTTACTTTTACTATCTCCTGTCTCCGCCCCTCCCTCATCCCATCAATGCCATGCCTGTCCACAGTCTTGTCACATCCCGGATTGACTATCCGTGGGCCCAACTACTATTGTTTAAAGATCAAAAGTCCTCAAAATGGCACCCACAACAGGAAAAAGTTGAATCCATTTATTGCAACTCCACTTCTCTCTTCTAATTACATTATGCTACGAGGGTCTCCAATTGTTTGTGTCAAATTTTTGATGGTCCATCCATCCATTTTCTTTCGCTTTATCGGGGGCCAGGTCACAGAGGCAGCAGTCTGAGCAGAGATGCCCAGACTTCCCTATACGCGCACACTTCCTCCAGCTGTTCGGGGGGATCCCGAGGCGACACCAGGCCAGCTCAGAGGCATGGTCCCTCCAGTGTGTCCCGGGTCTTCCCTGGGGCCTCCTCCCAATAAGACATGCCTGGAACACCTCCCAAGGAAGGCGACCAGGAGGCATCGGAAACAGATGCCGAGCCACCTCAGCTGCCTCCTCTCGATGTGAAGGAGCATGTTGCAAAAGTAACTAACTCACCATCAGCCACATCACACACAGCCTTCAACTCCATTGCTTTCCCATAAGACATCACTTTTAGCTATTCATATCCTGGCTTGCATATCTCTCCAGCTCTCTGTCCCTTTTGCCCGCCTTGTCACCATGGAAGTAGCGCCTTCAGTTGTTTTGCCCGGGACCTCTAGCCCTGCTGTGCTGACCTACGCACCACAAAGTCAGCCGCTTCTCAAACCCAGACTCAAAACTTACCTGTGCCTCAACATCCTCAATCATCACTATACTATAAGAAATTCAATTTGTCCAGTGTTTTATTCACACACTTTGGTTCCGTGGCCAAATCGACACAATCTAAAGTCAGCCCTTCTAGCCCTAAAGCGTTACATGTACAATCTCTGTATCCATGACAAAATGACACGGAAGTCAAGCAAATATAATCACCTCTGTTAATATTTAATATGAGACCGTGAGTGTGGCTAATAAGGATATAGACAGTAGTTTCGTTTCAGCGTAATTACCTTCACGACTGCGTCTCTACAATCAGACGCCTGCTCCGAGCTCAGGGGCTTGGTCACACTTTCTCTGTTCGTCATGAAGGAGCGCTGTGTCAAACTGTTGGCCAGGGAGGACTTCTGCACCTGCAATGGCAAACAATTATCTAAATTACCTTTACTTATCCAGAATCAATGGGCCTTAATAAGCTGTGTCTCGTCACAAACCTGTAACAGTGAAGCTGCCACGCTAAAGTGTTTGGATTTGCTGACGTCACTTGTGTCCATGTTGTTTTGTGTGTTGGCTGAAAAGCAGCGGATGACACTATCAACATGATGATAACTTAACATTTTACAAATAGCAAGTCATCATGCTGCTTAAAGTAAGGCAAGGCAAGGCAACTTTATTTATACCGCGCATTTCGTACACAAAGCAACTCAATGCACCTAGTAAAAATGTGCTAACTCAGAGCTAACTGCCAATAGGTCACATTTACGACATCCTACAATTTGATGACGTAGCAGTGGGACATTAAACTCTTTTGGCGATTGTGTTCTGGCTCATTCGACTGGCTTTCCAGCAACAGAGCAAACAGTGTCATCTCAGAGGGAGATACCAGCCTTCATACAGTCCTGCCTCCGACTGTGGAGTCTCTTTCAGCGACAGGTCCAATTGACTGAAGGACAGCGTAATCTACCAGGCTGTCAGAATGCTGAACTCTCCTCCTTCCTCTATTTGCTGCCTCCTATTGTGTATACATGCATTTGATTTAGCTCTGTATCTTACTGTTGTCTCTTTGCATCAAGCAGTTGAGAGTAAACATGGTTTTGGTTGATTGTATGTGCTTTCTAAGAGGTCGAATTGACCTGAACTGAACAAATGTAAAAACCTATTATTCCTCGGTGCTCCCCATTTCAATATTGAAGTATAGTTTCTTGAGAGTGTTATGGTGTTACATAAATACAACATTAGAAAGCTGACTGAGATTGCCTCGGGATATTTCAAGTATTTTTATGTAATTCACTTATATAGGCTATAGGTTACTGTTCGACTCCACCTCGCAATAAACATTACACAATGCTTATTGAGGTATTTGAGCTGACTCACCCTTGAAGCTCATGTTTCCCAGGTGTAAAATCGCCGCCAGCAGCTTCACGACGTCCTGGCATTGGCTTTCGGAGAAAGTCAAAATCTTCATGGCTGCATTGATGCGTTTGTAGTCTTTGGCATCGTCTCTGCTGTCACATTGGATATGACCTCCCTGCACACATCAATAGCACTTTGGACATTATATATTCTATCCTTTTCACTAAACCTTCTCAAACATAACGCATGATAGTGTGTACCTTGTTAAGAAATTTATATTCTTTGGCATCACCGAGGCTCAGCACTTTTTTCTCCTCGTTTGATAGTCCAGCCATCAAGCAGTAGAAAATGTGGTAGTTGCGTTCTTCAAGAGCCTACAGCACAGGGGAAAAGATGGGGTACACTTTGTATATATGTGCCTTACGTACATGTAGTTGTAAACAAACACGTTTTTAATGAGTTTTGTGGCCTCCCATTATAAGAGGCGTGCTGTTTAAGTTAGAGACAGATTGTGCTGTGAGTTTATACAGGTCAACAGTAAGGTCATCTAGTGTAAACTAAAAGATAAGAGGGAACAGGTTCGTCTGGGGGTAAGGTTTACTCTGATTAGGTAAATATAATGTGTTTTAAATGAACAGGCAATAAGAAAAAACGCAGAGGATGATACTCGTATGATTTCCCTATGTAAACTGTGCTACAACAGGATTTAACCACTTTTTAATACTGTAATAAAGTATTTTTTTTCTGAGAGAGAAGATGGATATGCATAGTGCTGTCAGCCCTCCACTTCAGTTTAAAACCATGGGCTTTTTGAACGCAGTCCAAAGTCCCCAAAGGTTGACCCAGGCCTCTCGATGTGACAGAGTATGAGTAACTGACCTGATGACACACGCGAGATTTCTCCAGAAGATACTGCTCCACTCGTGCACCTTGGATCACCCCGCTCTCATTGAAGAAGATCTCCAGGTATTTCCCAAAGCGGCTGGAGTTGTCATTGCGGACCGTTTTTGCATTTCCAAAACCTATCATAGACGCATTGCACAAAGCTGACTGGTAAGCATGGTGCAGTGGGCTGAGAAAGTTTTGATTATTCACATTTTATTATGTAGCAGTTTAATTATAATGTGTACACATGTATGTTCTATTTAAAAAGCAGCGGGGTATGAAAACTTCCTCAACGCACAGAATATCCATGAACACTTTCATTATCAATTCCTGGAAAACATACCTTCTAGAATTGGGTTTGATTGGAGTATTTGGTGCTCTATCTCCTGTTCAGACAGCTGCCCACTTATAGCAGCCAGATAGCGCAGGATCAGCTTGGTGCTTTCGGTCTTTCCTGCTCCAGATTCACCACTGAAAAGAACAATTTCATTATAACAAAACATATAGAGTTAAGCAATGATGCTTGGCTGAGTTATCAATCCGACCTGATGATGCAGCACTGGTTCTTCAGGTGCCGTTTCATGTTGAAGTAGCAGGCCTCAGCGATGGCAAAGATGTGCGGAGGGAGTTCTCCAAGTTTTCGCCCGTGATACAACTTTATCTATGAAGGTGGAAGACATCATCAATAACTGCCTTCCTACTGTATATCAACGTGCAGCTGCATTTAAACAAATCTGAGAATCGAGCAGATAAGATCATTCTAATTCTTAACCTGTTTAGATGAATACAGTGGGAAATCCTGGTAAGGGTTTACTGCCACCAGCACAGACCCAACGTAGGTCTAAACAAAACAAAGTTGATTAGCACCACAAAGCAACTCAAAACAATTACTGGGATTTGTGGCAGTAATGGTACATAAAACAAAATAAATCGATTAACTTACATAGATGATGCCTTGCTTGTGCCGAAGCAGCAGATTTCGCAGTAGTCCAGCCTCGGTCATGTCTCCTAGCTTGATCATGTCGTCCACTCCCTCCACAGAAGTCGGGTGCATGACTTTGACACTGGCCTCGAGTTCTGGAGAAAGCCATTGCTCCTGAGGAAACAAAAGCATTATTTGTTTGAACCAGTGTTTCTTAAACTCCGGTAGACTTCTTCTGGTGGTAGATCCAAGACTTAAATCGTATTCACCTTTTAGCCCTAATTTAGACCTGGTTATGTCCTGATACAATCCTGGTTTGGATCTGGTGCTACTTGGGTAAACTGAGAGCCACTGACACAATAATACTATCTAATGGCCAATTTTAATATCTGTATTTACTCAAGCTGAGTAGATATTTACCTTTCCTTCATCATCCACCAAGAAACGCTGACCTGATGGAGTTACTTTAACTCTTGCTCCAATGGGGACCAAATTCTCTGACTCGACCCATACCCACTCCCCCTAACAGGACAGAGAATAGCACATCAAAACACACAAAAGGCAGAAAATAAAAGACACATCAAAAAATATTCAAGAAATTCCAACCTTTCTCAGCATCGCCATTGTAATCTTCCTTGTCCTTAAGCAAAGATATAAAAAATAAGATTGTTAATTTGTTTATCCATTAATGCATGTAGGTGTTCCCTCACAGGTGTTCCCCAGTAATGACATACAACAAAAACTAAAACTGAAAAGTACCTGTCTGTCTATCGTTGATCCTTCATTCTCCGTAGCTCGCAGTAGTCAGATTGTCTTAACACCTTTCTGGGAGTATTGACCCATTGAGTTTATGGTACTTTGACTTTGAACTTACTGCTGGTGAAGGAGGAGGAGGAGGAAGCAGATCACCTACTGAGGGTGGTTTCGCGTGTGATTCGGGCAAGGAAACAATTTCCTTGAAAAATAAAACTTTACATGCATAAACATGGTCTCATAAAACATGTATTGAAGGATATCCTTCAACCTCGTCACTCTGGGGAAACGATAGACTCATGGTGCATATGAAGTATCCAAGGCAACCTTGATATGTATTCCCCCAGGTCGCGCAGTGGTGTTGTAATAAATTTGTGTGCAACCTTTGAACCGTGACTGTAAATCAGTGCAGATATAGAGGCGCATCTTATGAACAGATAAGGCAATAAAGATATAAAAATCAGATTACATGATTGTTTTTAAATAAGATCTATTCCTAAAACAATATCTTCACTTATATAATCCAAATGGTGGTTCACTGGCGCCACTGGGCGTAGTAATTGCAACAAATATTTGCCAATGCTTTATGATGCTACTGGGTTATTACAGAAACAGTCAACTGAGGTGTGGTCCACCTAACGATTGGTGCCAATCGGTGCCAGCCTGTGATATAACTCTGATGCGTAGTGTTTTTAATAACGACACTCCTTAGTAATATTGATAACCTTCCTGTTTTCATTACTCACAAGATATTCTTAAGTATACGTGTGAAAAAAGTGACAAAAATGGAGCTACACAGGATTTATTTTAAACTGAAGACAAATACAACACTGTACATTTCTGTAGATGGCAGTACACATAAATAAACAGAAAATACACAGATGCTGTTCTTCAGTTTTTCTTAATTCGTTTAACACAAGTCATTTCTGCAATAATTATTTACAACACATAAGCCGAGTTAAAAACACAGCAGGTGATGCTAAAAATGTACAACTAAAGCCAAGAACATTCCAGCTAAACTGAACTAAAACAACTTAAAAACCAAGAAATACCTTACAATATGAGGCAGCCATGTAAACCTTAAGTCAAATAAATCCTGACATCACGACATTAAAAACAAATATTTCATGTTTAAAAAAGGCCACTGTCTGTGTTTAGCAGCAAATTACATTCAAGTCATTTCTAACAACTGCATTGAAATCAATAGCCAGTCAGCCAATAGCCAAAGTCAAGAGTTGAATAATGACTGCGTTGTTCAGACTTGTGTACAGTAAATAAAATACAGCCACAAAAATACAGGCCTCTGCTATATATGTAGGCTTATCTGTAGTAAATCAAAATGAGACTGGCCACTTAACGGTTATAAGACACAGTACATTGCACAACTACACCGATTTAATTCCAGTGCCACAGTTTATATAGTTACAATGATTTTGGGGACAGATATACTGTGGTCACAAAAAGCCTGTAAATGTTTCACTTTTACTTTATAAACCTCAAAAGGTGTATGTCACACTGGTCAGTGTAAATTAGTAAAGTTTCAAATGTGTTATGCCTATGTTAATATGTTACATCATTGTTAAAATGTGAGAATTGTTCACATTGTCCCTTTAACTTTAGAATAGGCCTTTTATAGATTTATAAACTTAGTTTTTAGTAAAAACAATAAAATATATAAAAGGCTGGTAAATCAATAAAAACTAATGGTAATATTCAGGAGGTAAGCTCAAGCTTATAGAGCAACACTGTGTTGAATGTAAACTTCACCAGAACTGAACAAAAAACTAATTTGACTCGACTTTGGTCTTCGAGTTAGTGTCTAATCCTCAACATAACTAATGTTACGTAGTGAAGGCGCAAAGAAAATGTGCAAATGTAATCTTTCCTTCAAGTGCGGGTTTAGGGTCCATCACTGTTCGGTCTCTTGAGCTCTGCACTGTACTTCAGAGTCTCACGCTCTGACACCAACTGCACTTCCACCAGGGTGAAGATGGAAATGACCTAAAACAACATCACCAAATTATTATTACGCCTGCTAAAGCCAGTTTACAGTGGTTAATAAAGACAACTTTAATGGCCCACCTGCTTGAGTGGAGCTTCATTGGGATTTTCTGGTTTCCACACAAGAGTCAGCTCATTTGTTTTTCCAACCTCACGTCTCTGAAATGTTTCCAAACCAGCAGTGTGCTGAAGAGGAAAAGATTGGAATGTTAATGTTAAAGTTACAAAGGCATCAGAAAAGACAAGAGTAGTAAATGTGAAATCTAACCTTGGGGTAAACACGTTTCTGGACCCCATAGCGGAGAACCAGCACGTCAAAAGACTGGTCCAGCACAGCCATGACCATCGCCTCAGACTCCAGAGGGCCACACTCCTGAACACAGAACATTAACTTTGACTAATGCTGGCTCAATCAGACACTAAACTAGACTAGCAGTAATGGTCTATTAAAGAGGGGGTTTTAAGCTTTTTGTTGTCATTTGATGATCATTTCAAACACATCTTGATCACCATCTTACTCTTTGTTGGTTACAAAATGTTGCATTGATCTAATAGTGGTGCGGTGGCTAAGAGAAGATAAGATCAACTTGATTGTTTATCTTATCTTAACCGCTGCACCGCCACAGGCTCGTGCTTTACAGCTAGAAGGTCCCGGGTTTGATCCCCGGCCGAACAGGGTCTTTCATGTTCTCTGTGTCTGTGTAGATTTCCTCCTGGTACTCAATGCATGCACATATGTGAGAGTGAGTGGTTGGTGCTGGTCGGAAGAACCGATATCACGGATTGGCTGCCTCGCTTCAGTCAGTCTACCCCAGAGCAGCTGTGGCTACTATGGAATGAATATACCATGTAAAGCGTTTTGAGACCATATCCGTGAAAGGCATGATTAAATTAAGTGTTTTCCTTTCTTTCCTAAAGTGGTTTATTCAAAGTGTCCTTCAGACAGACTTTCGAGTGCTCTCACCTTCACAAACACTCCAAAGAACAGCTCAGTGCTGCGCTCATGGACTGTTTTGGCTGCACTTTTTCTGTCATTACAGTGCAATGCCTGCTTGTGCACTTCTTGTGTTCGCAAGCCCAGCATAGGTCCACAGTCTGGTTACAGGAAACAAATACAAAAATAAATGGAATACTTATAAATTGATCATGATCAATAAAACAGTTAATACCGAGTGATGCAGCCAGGAGTCTGTGAACAATGACATCAGCATATCTCCTTATGGGAGAGGTGAAGTGCGTGTAAAGGGGGACATTCAGAGCATAGTGCTGGTAAAACTTTGGATCTGTCCACTCCCCTGAACAGAAATACATGGCCATCTGAAAGACAAATGTTAAGTCCAAATGTTAAGTGTCTGAAATGGCTGTGAATTCACATAAAGAGCTGTTTTGAGAGTTAGACAGCACTGACCTGCATTGGTCTTGAACACATGTTGGTAAGGACCTCCTTTCTGGCTGCTGAGTACTTATCATCGCCAAGAGTGGCGTTAAGAGATTTCTGCAAGGTAATTAGAAATGCCACACATTACATGAGAAAAAAAAAAAAAAAACACATCGAGACACAATTCTCTGTCTGAAAACCTACATGTAAAGTTCCTGATGAGGAGAAGTCCAAATTGATTCTCAGAGCGTCACACTTCTCCTGTAGCTCCTGCACGAGTTTACCTCTGGGCTTAGGATGACACCTCAGCAGAGCCAGGTGAGGAAAATGCTTGTTGATGCGATGTGCCGTGGCTATGTTGGCAAGTAACATAAACTCCTCCACCAACCTAAAAACAAAGAAGTGTATATTGTGACAGATTGACATTATGTGGTGGGTGTAGGGTTGGTCCCCTTAATTGGCAGTTGACGATGTTTACAGTGAATCATCATGATGGACGATGATATCGTCCATCTCTAATTATAAGCATTTTTAAAGATATTTACATAGCCTATAGGCTGCATATTATTTATGTTAGACATTTTTTTTGAGATTGCAGGATAAATGGATCTAAACTAAACTTGATCTGAACAGAGTCATGGAACACGAATTTTGCAACAAAAATGTGTTAAAGGATCTGTATCATGCTATTTTAGCCATTCCAAAGTAAAGTATAGGCATTTACAGTATATGATATATTGTACCGCTATCACTATGGAGTACTCATTTTTGAGAGAAATACAAGTATTTTTCAAACCCGGAAGACAAGACGCTTTGATTCAGTTAACTCCGCCCCTCTCTCCGCTCATTCCACATTTTTAGTATTATAAATATAAACATCGCTGCAAAAAGTAAAGTTACTTCACACAATGCAGTTATAAGGAGTTGACATGTGCAACACAGTTTCATAAATGGCTAACACGCGTTTTGATTGACTCACCGCTCGGCCTGGCCTCCCCATCGGGTTATGGGATCGCGCTGGTTATAAAAGTTAATCCACTTTGATTCTGGCCAAGGTTCATCAAGCATCCATCAGGTTGGTTGATATAGTAGCTGAATCCCGGAATGAAATTCCAACTTCTGGCGAGTGCACTCTTCTTTAGGAAGTTTGAATAGTCCTGTTCCTCTCGTAGCCAAACGCGCATCCGTGACATTATCGTTGGGCAAGAAAAAAGAACAGGCGGTGTCCAGAGTAGGTTAGAAAGAGCTCAGTCTTCACAAACATGACTTCTGTTCAGATCCTCCGGGGGTGCGTTTGTTTACTCTCCCGGGACAGCACAGACTTTTCTCTTTTTTTTTTTTTCCTTTCTTTATTTCTCTCTTACAAAAAAATAATGAAAAAAGCTGTTTTATAAATTAAAACCAGGTCATAAGGCATTACATTACAGAGGTCTGGCCCGTCCTGTTTGACACTATGACGTAAAATATGTCAGAGTGTCACAACTCAGTCGTTTACCAGGAGAGGGCGGAGCAGCTGCTCAGAGAGTAGGATTCAGGAGGATTACTTAGAACTGCGTGAATGAAGCCAAAAACCTCTCTTGGGGTGTTTTTGATGAAGAAATAGCATAACAACATGGTTAAAAGCTCCTTTGCATGATATAGGACCTTTAAAACCCGTGCGTAAAGTCTCAGAGGACAACAACTTATTCAGAGCGTCATCTGCTCCTCAATACCAAGGCTCTTATCACACTAATACAAATGTAAATCAGAGCTTATTATTTGCATTTTCTCAATTTTAACGTAATGTTTAAGAAACAGTTGGGGAACGATATTTAGAAGTTTGCATCGTAGCCTACGTTTTTGAAGCTGCTCCTTCCAAGCACCGCTCGGTCCGTGTGTTCATAGCCTCGTACCTCTTGCACCGCACCCCTTTCTCTCCTCTATCTCTCGGTCCTTCATGAGAATTTGCAAACCCATGTGCTCTCAGCTCCGATGTGATATCCATCGCGGCATTTTAAAACTGTTTAGTTTCCGTACGAAAAGCAAAGCGAAACCACGCAGTGAAGCTGCTTTTAGAGAGAGTGCACCGTGCGTCAGAAATCGAGCAGCACTGCGTCTTTATTTTAATAATTACGGCTAACACATCATGTCTTCTGGCAGGTTACTTAAACTAGTGTGCATATGAGTTATATTCGTGATTTAATTTACAGTGCAATCCGTGCAAAGTTTGTAGGTTTACAAGGCCCACAGAAGATCAGTGCGCGTTTCTCCGGAACAACCCTAGGTGGGTGGTTAAACTCCTTCTGACACACAATTTCATACTCACTTACTTACATCACTGACTATACACAGAAGGCTACAAGAGGCTATGCCAATAATGTTTTTCATTTTGTAACCAGTTTAAAATCAAATCAGGCAGGGGAAAAAAGTAATTCCTCTATTTTCTTTGAATGGCTGCATTCCAATGTTTTGTCAAAAATTAATTCCGTGAATGCAGTAGTAAATCAGAAATATTTTTATAATATATTTTGTATAATGTTCAACAAAACACTAACAGGCAAATGAATGCATCATTACATCATGGACATGGGTGCCCTAAGGGGATGTAAGGTTAGAACAAAGCTTTTTTTATTTAATTTTTTCACATAAGTAAAATGTGCTAGGGCCCCTCGAGCACTCAATGTGCATTTTGTCCGTTTTGACCTACGTAGAAACAGGCTATGTTTATTGGGTTAAATATTATCTGTAAAAATTTACATATTGATCACGGACATATTCCAAAGAAAGAACAGGACATTTATTTACTCACTTATTACTGTCTTTGTACTGGTAAACATAGCAGCCTTGAGGCATCATAGTTTCTTTATTCAAGGTAAAGGACAGCTTAACCTGAGTAGAGAGAGAAATGTAAGGTCAAGAGGTGTCATTTTGAAGCTTTACAGTTACAATATGGAAAACTGACCTGGTCCAGACGAAGAGCTCCCCCAACAAAGCGCTGAGTGCGCAGGTTTTTGGCGATGGAGTGCAGGTTGAGCACGGCCTGGTGGATCTCATCAATCGGGTGCTCAGGGTCAAACGGAGGCAGTTCCTCAGCGGTGAACAGCTTTTCAGGGGACTCAATCATGCTCTGAGCATGGTCATAAGACAGCTTGACACAAGAGCGGATCACGGAGCGGCCAAACCACTCGCTCAAAATCTGAAAAATAAATAAATAAAATATTATTAGGTGAAAAAAAGTTAAGTAAAAAGAATGGATGTACAAAACAGCACTTTGTACATACCTTTCCTTCAGGAGTAAGTTTCCAAATGACAGAGAAGGTGAGTCTGTCAGTGAGAGGGTTAAGACTGCACAACTCTTCACAAAGCAGTCGCGGCAACATAGGGATCACCTGCAAGAAGTCAAAACATGTAAAAAAAACCAACAACAACAACTTCAGCATAAAGGGAAAAAGAAAGACTTCACAAACCTTTTGAACAAGATACACACTGGTAGCTCTCTCACTGGCCAGTGTATCTAAAGCATTGTTCTCCTCCACAAAATAAGTCACGTCAGCAATGTGCACTCCAACCTCAAAGTTACCTATAAGAAGACAAAAATATCAGGTCGGATGCTCAAGACCATCCATTATTTATTTATATTTTTATACACACAGTATTATATGTTCATTACCATCTGGGAGGAGTTTACAGGACAGAGCATCATCCAGGTCTCGGGCTGTAGCAGGGTCTATGGTAAAGATGCACTCCCTCCTACAAACATTACCAATAAGCATGCATCACTGACCAATTTAAAAATCGATTAACAACACAGTTTTCCACCCTTACCTTAGATCTTTCCTTCTCTGTAGCTCTTCTGGCGGGATAGTCCAGGGGAGATTCTTAGGGAGGCAGTCCAACATCATCCGTGAATTCCGAGAAGTCCACATCATATTCAACCAGGATGCCTTCAGTCTCTGGCTCTATTTCTCCAGCCTGACCCAGCGACTTGGCGAGCAGCCTGTAAACATCAAACAAATGCAACCGATTGCTCCGATTTTACAATATTTCTCCATAAAAGCCTGAATTTACCCTTGAGCGAAGTTGTTGTCAGCTGGCCAGTCGACTATTCTGCAAATGAACAAAGTGTTGGAATAGGTTTCCGGGTAAATGCTGAAGTCATGGGGGCAGTCGGACAGCGGGACATTAATGCGCGGCACACGGTGATCCGTCGGGGAGAACATGGCGACCTTTTTGTCCGGCAGAAACTTAAGGAAGCCCGTCGCAGCTCTTGAGTGCTTCTTCTCAATAATGTAAACCACCTAATCGAGAGAGCAGACCGAAAATAATACCGTGACATCATCAAAAGCGGAAACTTATGTAGTGATACAAAATGCTGAATTTTACAATGAAAAAGAGTGTTAGTTATTGATGTTCAGCACTCACTTTGGCGGTCTTTTGGAGCTCGTCATCACTGAATTGTGCAGTAGAGGCTTTATCCTGGAATTTATCTAATTACACCAAATGACAATGTTCAAACTGTTTCTCCATACACATCCATTAAAAAAAAACAAAAAAACAAAAACAAAAAACAGATCTTCACTTACTGTAACAGTTTGCAGTGGGATTTTGTGTGTGTGGCGTTTCTGACTCGCTGACACCCTCACGGTCAGAATCAGACCGTACCACCTGCACATACAAAAAGTGCACATAGTAATAACATTTTCATGATAAAAAGTAAGTAGTTCAAATTAGTATATTACCTTCCACTGATCTCGAGGCAGGACTTGAACTGCCACAATGTCTCTGTTCAGAGCTCTGTTGCGAGCTACAACTCCATCAATAAATATATCCCGGCCATCGTCCTGCACACAATGTAGAAGAACTAGTTTTATGAATGTGCCAATGCAACTTTAGCCACAGCTTCAGAGGGAAAATGCACTTACAGGACAGGAGATAAAAGCATCATTGTATTTCTTGGGGTTGATTCTTAGTTGACCCTATGGAAAATGCCAGACATTAAAAACAAGGCGACAATTGTGTTAGAGGAAAAACATTACAAAAATGTACCTGAATGAGTTCTCCTCTTTTCAGGCTATGAGAGACCTCCTCAAACGACATGTAGGGGTCAAACACTTGTTTTTTGGACCCCTTTCCTCCTTTGTTCTTCTTCTTATCAGCTGGAGAGCTTATACCTAAATGAAAGGTATCGGTCAACTTCACTATTACACAATGAGAGTATTATAATAAAAATATATTACACACCTTTAGTCTGTTGGAGTTTTTGGTCTTGTATATTTGTAGTAAACAGGGCGTTGACTTCACTCTTTTTCTTTGACTTCTTTGATTCTTGATGACTTGCTTTGGCCACAGGTTGTTGACCATCTTCATTGGGAAATACTTCTTTACTTTTCTTATGTTGTTTCAGCTGTTTACTTGAATCATTTAATGCAATCAATTCTTCCCCAGATTCAATGTCTCCATCTTGGCTGGTGGCTGTGTCCCTCCTCTGGCCTTTCCTAAGCCTTTCCGTCACACGTGGAATCGTCTCACACTCAGGTTGTGCATTGCCAATACGAAGTTTCTCCATGTACAAGGACAGGGAACTGTCTGCGGCTTTGTTTTTCAGAGATGATGGTGAAAAGTCACTCGAATCAGAAAAGTCACTGGGCAGTTGCTCCCTTCTTCTCTGTGGTATAGGCAGTCCATCACTCTGGGCATTTGGGAGAGATGTGTTTGGACTGGTGCCTTCATTTTGACCCGATGTGTTTCTAGCAAACTGCTCCAGGTAGGAGTTGAACTTGCTGCTGCGATGCTGGCTGAGGAGTCTGGCATAGGCATCTTTTCGAGGAGGAACATGCGGCTGGTTCTGCGCATCATTCATCTTTTGATTACCCTTTTTAGATTGCCTGGATGAATCCATGGCTGTCTATTTACAAGCCTCAGGGAGAAAACAAAACAGAATGATTATACTCCTAAAGCAGGATGAGTGAGTACACATTTATGACCGCTGCTTTTTTTTAAATTACAGAATGTGAAAACGAAAGTTATACTAATACTGTTGACAGTTCATATTTATTATGTATTATGCAGGTCAACAATGTGCTTTATTTACTTTTCACCCCAAAATACAGTGCCTCTCGAAAGTACTAATACACCTTGAACTTTTGCACATTTTGTCATGTTTACAACCCTAAACGTAAAGATTTCATTTTGAATTTTTTACTGAAAGTTAACACACAAGTAACAGACAACTGTGAAGTGAAAGCAAAATGATACATGATTCTGTTATTTTTCAAAAAATAGAAAAGTGGGGCGTGCACAAGTATTCATACAGCATTTTTCTGAGTGCATTAAATTGCCTTTATAACATTCCTAATGACTGCAGAATGTTCACACCTTGCCCTAACCATTAAATAGAGGCCGCCTGTGCGTGATCTACTCTCAGTATAATTCCAGCTGTTCTGTGAGGGCCTCAGAGCTATGGTCGGAGTGTATTGGTCACTAAACAACATCATGAAGGCTAAGGAGCACACGACAGAGGTCAGGGATAAAGCTGTGGAGAAGTTTAAAGCAGCGTTAAGTTTTACAAAGATTTCCCAAGATTTGAACATCTCACGGAGCACTGTTCAATCCATCATTCGGAAATGTAAAGAGTATAGCACCACTGCAAACTTACCAAGACACGGCCGTTCACGTAAACCAACAGACCGAACAAGGAGAGCACTGGTAAGAAATGTAACCAAGTGCCCCAAGATAACTCTGGAGGAGCTGCGACGTACTGCCGCTGAGCTGGGGGAATCTGTACATGGGACAACTATAAGTCGTACTCTACACAAATCTGGCCTTCATGGACGAGTAGCAAGAAGAAAGCCATTATTGAAAGGAGGCCATAAGAAATCCTGTTTGAAGTTTGCTAGAAGTCATATGGAGGACACAGCTACCATGTGGAAGAAGGTGCTTTGGTCAGATGAGACAAAAAATTGACTTTTTGGCCCAAATGCAAAACGTTATGTATGGCACAAACCTAACACTGCATCGTCCTGAGTGCACCATCCCCAGTGTCAAATATGGTGGGGGGAGCATCATGCTATGGGGCTGCTTTTCCTCAGCGAGGACTGGGAAGATTGTAAGAATAGTTAGGAAGATGGATGGAGCCAAATACAGGGACATTTTGGAGGAAAACCTGCTGGAGTCAGCAAGAGAATTGAGGCTGGGGCGGAGATTCACCTTCCAGCAGGACAATGACCCTAAACACAAAGCTAAATCTACAATGGAATGGAATGCTGTATTAATACTTGTGCACGCCCGACTTTTCACTTTTCTATTTTTTGAAAAATAACAGAATCATGTATCATTTTGCTTTTACTTCACAGTTGTCTGTTACTTGTGCGTGAACTTTCAGTAAAAAATTCAAAATAAAATCTTTATGTTTAAGGTTGTAAACATGACAAAATGTGCAAAAGTTCAAGGTGTATTAGTACTTTCGAGAGGCACTGTATCATCAGATATTGTAGGAAAGGGCAAAACAGAGGTTACGTCAGCTTGTTGAAAAACCAGGCAGTCTTTTGAACATCTCTTTCTACGTAGTTACACATTTCAAGCACCGCAATAGACAGCCTAACATCATATTTAGCCACGATTGACCTCAGTGATTGGGAATACGTTTTATTTGCTAGATCCAGGAATGTCTAATTTTCTTCGCACAACATCATGCCCGTTATGGTTTTAATCAAGCAGCTACGAAAAGTTAGCACTGACTTAGCAATGACATCAAAATTACAATTGCTTTTATTGTATTTTAGCAAATTGCAGTAAACGTAGATTTCTATAATCTACTGCGATCATACAGCCACTGCCTCTTACCTTCAGTCAAGGTTTCTGTTTCTTGTAAAGTTTCGTTGTCGTTCAATAAGCAAACCGTGGATTTCACTTCCTCTGTCGTCACGAGGTCACGGGTCAGACTTATAAACTCGACTTCTGTATTTTTACTTGAAATATTATTATTATTATTATTTTTCCCTTCTTAAATATAGTTTATAACCTGTCCTATGTGTCTGAATTACTAAATTATAGTGGACGTGGACTACCTGTCAATATGTGAATACATAAATACATAAATAAATATTATTCTTATTACTATTCTTATTACTATTCTTATTCTTATTATTGCTGTTTGCAATAAAAATAAAACCGAACCCAAAATACATAATGATGTTGGCTGCTATACTCAAAACACCACGAGGGGGCAGCATTCGTTTCTACAGTATTTTGCGGTGAGGAGAGGCATAGTCTGCATTCATGTAAAATATAGTTTTGACGAGCACCAGTGAGATGTTCTAAATATCTTGAATAAAAATAAAGATAAAGTCTTACCAAACTGATCTCACTCACTTCACAAGTTTCTGCTGGAAATTTCCCTTTTCTTAATTTAACACCTGTGGTTGCTGTATTAATAACTGCAGATTTCCATCATCATGGCTAAAACCAGAGGCGGGTAGTAACTTTTTAGAAGTGGTAACTGTACTACTACTACAAAAAAAAAAAAGAAAGATAAAGAAACGTTACTAAAGGAGCCAGCGGAGTTGGCTAGGGCATCTGTTTGGGATGCCTCCTGGTCGCCTCCCTCCCTCATGCTCCAGGCATGTCCCATTGGGAGGAGGCCTCGTGGAAGGCCCAGGACACGCTGGTGGGACTATGTCTCCGAGCTGGCCTGGTGTCGCCTCGTGGTCCCCCCAGAACAGCTGGAGGACGTGTGCGTCTATCGGGAAGTCTGGGCATCTCTGCTGAGACTGCTGCCCCCGCGACCCGGCCCCGCGGATAAAGCGTAAGAAAATGGATGGATGGGAGAGTAAATCTTTAGGCTAAATGGCAATTCTTCATTTTGATTTATTTTTGTTATTTTTATTTTTTTTAGATCTACTTTATTTTACATAAAGTGGTCTAAATATATGTTATGTTAACAAACTTTTATGCTCTTGGCTCTTAAAGTGACAGTCTCATCAAGTATTTTTTTTCCTCTTACTTGTGTAAATATTTTGGCTACACCTCTGGTTAAAACCACATCATAACGAGATGGCAGATTTATTTTCACTGTTCTTGCCTCATGTCCAGCCAGACTGAACTCCACCATGCTGTAATCTGACACTAAATTTTTGCTTGTACTGTTCGACTGACATCTCAAGGTACTGTATGTTAAATTGTGTTTAGTTGTAGATGGCCCTAAATTATGCCTGTTTGTTAAGCTGATTCCAATTCAGGCTGTATAGATAGCCGCTTGAGGTGTGACATCTTATTTTTAAGGATATCCTTTCAATCAGTGAGACACATGGCTGTGTTTACATGACATCAAATCGTTCTCCAACACTGAGAACAGAAGAAGCCTCTGTTAAAAGCTCAGTGAAAATAGTGCTCTTCCTCACCCTCCGCGGGCGGTCTCTCTTTCCTCCAACCTCGGGTCCTCTACCAGAGGCCTGGGAGCTTGAAGGTTCTGCACAGTATCTTTGCTGTTCCTAGAAGTGCACCTTTCTGGACCGAGATGTCTGATGTATTTCCTGGGATCTGCTGGAGCCACTCCTCCAGTTTGGGGGTCACTGCCCCGAGTGCCCCAACGACCATGGGCACCACTGATGCCTTCACTCTCCAGGCCTTCTCTAGCTCTTCTCTGAGCCCCTGGTATTTCTCTAGTTTCTCGTGTTCCTTTTTTCTGATGTTGAAGTCGCTTGGTATTGCTATGTCAACCACCACGGCTTTCCTCTGCTCTTTGTCCACCACCACAATGTCCGGTTGGTTCGCCATTACCATTCTGTCCGTCTGTATCTGGAAGTCCCACAGGATCCTGGCTCGGTCATTCTCTACCACCTTTGGAGGTGTTTCCCACTTTGACCTTGGGGTTTCCAGCTCATACTCTGCACAGATGTTCCTGTACACTATGCCGGCCACTTGGTTATGGCGCTCCATGTAAGCTTTCCCTGCCAGCATCTTAAACCCTGCAGGTATGTGCTGGATTGTCTCATTGGCCTCTTTGCACAGTCTACACCTGGGTCTTGTCTGGTGTGATAGATCTGGGCATCTATTGCTCGGGTGCTCAAGGCCTGCTCCTGTGCAGCCATGATGAGTGCCTCTGTGCTGTCCTTCAGGCCAGCTCTGTCTAGCCATTGGTAGGATTTCTTGATATCCGCCACTTCAGTTATGTTTCGGTGGTACATCCCGTGTAGGGGCTTGTCCTCCCGTGACGGGACCTCCAGGGCCTCATCTTCTGTTCCCCATTGTCTGAGACATTCACTGAGCACGTCATCTGTTAGAGCCTTGTCCTTGATGTACTTATGGATCTTGGATGTTTCATCCTGGATAGTGGCTCTCATGCTCACGCTATATATATATAATATATATATATATATATATATATACAGTATATATGAAAGCCAAGGAAAGCCGTGGTGGTTGACATAGCAATACCAAGCGACTTCAACATCAGTGGTGCCCGTGGTCGTTGGGGCGCTCGGGGCAGTGACCCCCAAACTGGAGGAGTGGCTCCAGCAGATCCCAGGAAATACATCAGACATCTCAGTCCAGAAATGTGCACTTCTAGGAACTGCAAAGATGGTAAATGGTAAATGGTCTCAACTTATATAACGCTTTTCCACCTACATTAGGCACTCAAAGCGCTTTACAGCAAGGAACCACTCACCCATTCACACTCTCATTCTGTACGCAGACACTGGTGTATGAACAAAGATACTGCGCAGAACCCTCAAGCTCCAAGGCCTCTGGTAGAAGACCCGAGCTTGAAGGAAAAAGAGACCGCTCGCGGAGGGTGAGGAAGAGTTTTCTTTTTTCTTTTTTATAATGTTTTTTACCATTTACTATAAATGAAAGGACGTGATGGATTTCAGTGATATAAGGCTGTTAAGTGTGACATCACACACAATAACCAAGCTACTTTTGGGTCCAAACTTTTTGGAGTTCCATAAACAAACACAGCAAAAACAGCAACTTTATCTGAATCTCCTGCTGAAATAACAACAGATAAAAGGCCCCAAACAGTTTTACACCAAATAATATATCTCACCATTTCTCTAGGAAAAATCAATATAGTTTTATATTTAAAAGATGCCTTCATTGTTTATGGAAAAAAATAAAGTGATAATTAATGCCAGAAAAGCATCACTAAAGGAAATCCAGAGTAAATGTAGTATTTCTGTGAGATAAGATGTTTAAAAAGAGCATTGTCAGCTCTATAGCGGGTTAACATCAGCAAAATCCCATAGTGAATAAGTTTCATTGGACCCGGAAGTAGAGTGATGACATCATAATTTAACAATTCCATTGGGAGGTTATTCTGAGGGTGCTTTGAAACAAAATGCTCTTCTCTTCACTGTGAATTCTTGGTGGATGTTGCAGGTGTTGTATGGAATTTTAAATTACATTTTAAATAGGGAGTGATTTTACTCACAGTTTAGACATTAGGTCTAAATTTAGATTTAGACCTATTTTACATCATTTTAGACCCAATTTAGCCTGGATCTGATCTCGATCGGTCTTGTGTTAGTTGGTAGGTAAATATTTTATGAGGTGGTACAAGGCTGTACTTTGTCATGGTTTCTTTGACACATGATTTGAAAATAGTCACCCAAAGATGAATGCATATCTTCACACTTGCAGCTCATTGCATGCTTGGTTAGAAAATACAGGAAGGAATACATAAATAGGACACAAAATGAACATCTCCTTTACTGCATCTAAAAATGCGGGCGGTGTGGGTGAGACAGAGGCTGGTACAGGGCTGTGGTTGTAAAGCGTGCCGATGAAGCAGCAAACCCTATCAAATATTCATTATGCCAGTCGGAAGCTGGGCTGTGGAAGATGAAACAGAGGGGAGCCGTCACTTTGTGTCTCTCTGCACTATTTGCCTCATTTTACTGGGCACTTTCTGTACTTCACCCTGCTTCAACATCAAGCTTACCTTGGCCAAGTGGAATATTCATACAACTGGACATTGGGATAACAGATTGTATTTGGAAATGCTTTAGCTATTTTGCCAATGCATTTCTCTGTCATTTTTGATATTTTCCCCACATTTTTGTGCAAAAAGGTGGCGCATAGTCATTCTTAACACAGGAAAGTTTTTTATGTAATATATCTGTAATATCTGATATCCTATGGCAATATTGCCTTTCCCATGATCAAACATGTTCTTAAGGCAGTGAGAGTGTCACGCATCACACGTGTAATTGCTTGAGGTCAGGACTTGTTGCAAGGACCCCATGGTGAGACCTCCCCATTGCCTTCACTGCCATGGCAACAGACAGAGTTTCTGAGCCTCTGCACAATCTATGATTTGTCGTGTGACCTGACAGTTCTTCTTACAGCTTTTGATGAAAGGATATGTACAATGAGTAAGCTATACCCGGTGCTGACTTCCTTTAGAAGTGCAGTCCGTTGCTAATTCTAATTCTATTGGTTGTTGACTGACCTTATGTGATCCCCTCCTCTTTACTTCATGTGGCTAATGATTCTGTATAAACTGTAACCTTCCCCTGATAGGAGGATGATGGTTTCATGTCACCATTTTGGCCTTCACAAATCTCAATGATAAAGTCATTCTATAAAAAACACAGAGTACCTGCAGATTTGTGTTGACTGTGTGTTACTCGATATGGATGTTGGTGAATGATGCAAATCAGTGGCTCTTGACTCCATCTAGTGGTGGGTGCCTAAACAGCAGCCAACACAATGATAATGAGACATTCCTACTCAAGAAACATAAGAAATTCAATTCAAAATATAGTATGACAGCCAATCGACCACGATACCTACACGTTTTCTGTCAGGTAGGCGCCTCCCCATCAACGCGAGTCTATTTTTAGTGTCACTCTAATTGCTATGCTGCTATTCTATCACTATCATCCTCCTCAGCATCAGCAGCCTGGCTGCACTTTCAGTCCCGGACAGCTCCCGTGTGTTTCCCACGCTCCGCCCCCCTCCGGCAGACTGGCAGTGAGTAGCAGCCACACATGAGCAGGCGACACTTGAAGTGGCCCATTCCGCCTTCTTTGGGAGGGACGGGGCTTCGGGAGCATTTGGCGTGGAGCTTGACATCGCAGAGCCCTCACATGGATTTGAAGATGAGACATGCACGAACGGCAGCAAAAACAAAACGTGTTGGTGGATTACAGACAGTAACACTGAGATGAGTAAAGGAGCGAGGGATGTGGGAAAGATCGTGGGAGCTGAAGAGAGAGCGAGCTTGTTTTCTCTTGGAAGGTGGATATAATGTCCATGACAATGTACTTTTCACTCTGCTTATTTGAATGTATTTGATCTGTGTGGTTTGGGTCATGCCTGCCACACTTCGCCAACTGTTCGGGGATCCTTGATAGCGCGCGTCAACAGGAACCATGGCTCTGGTGTTTACCCTGCTGCTACAGACAGCGGTTGTTTGGGCTTCAAACTATGGATACGTGGAGTGGTCAGATAGTGACAGAGATGACAAGAACCCGCCGATCTTCAGCACTCAAAACATTGACAAGGAGTCGCCCCACAACCCCACGCACGACGCCTATATCCCAGCCACAGAGCGCGCAGTAGTGGCGCACAAAATTGAGGAGGATCTGCCCCGCGTGGTGACCGCCTTCCTGCACACCGGGGACTCCGCGGCGCTCAGGCAGGTCAACTGCTCGCGGAGGTACGAGCTGAGCAGCCTGAGAGGCGGCCTGCACGTGGCTTCGCACTATTCTCTCCACAGCATCTTGGATACCGTTGCGCATGCCACCAACGTCTTAAACGCGATCCTCCAAGCGAACAGGTCCCGGGAGCACAGTGTGCGCCGGGACATCCACTGGTACCACGCGCTGGTGGAAAGTATCCTCGAAGGTGATCCCAAAATCCACAGGGCAGTGGTTACTTTTCACTCAGACGCACAGACACCGGGTCCTCACGTTTTTCTACAAGCGACAAGAACCGAGAAGGACGTGGTGCTACAAGATCTTTCCGCGTCCGCTCACCGACGCCTGAGGGGCAGAGGTCCCGAGTCAGACTGGTTTAATGACTTCAGAGACGGGAGGAGACCCCTCACACGCAGGAAAGTTCAGGACGTGTCAGGCTCTAAAAGTGGAAGCTACCTCCTGGATAAGAACCAGATCAAATGGTCTGCCCCTTACCTGGAGTGTGAGCACGGGGTGTTCGTGCCCTATTGGCTTCTCACTCTTTCTGCAGGCTTCTATGGGCTCAAGAATAACTCTGCACCAGAGTTCAGGTGAGACACACTGTTGAACTCCATGCAGTAAAGGCAATGTGTACTGTCGGCAGCTATTACACGTGTTAAATCCCCAGAAACGGTCCACACTGAAACAAATCTACAATGAGTGGCTGTCTGACATGAATTGGTAGCTTTCTCTACTATAGAGTGAGGACAGCCAAATTGTGCTCAGCTGTGGCTTTGATGGGACAAGCAGATGGTGTGTAGAGCACTTCAGAGGAAGGTACACTTCACATCATCCAGACCTGTCAAAATGCAGCTGTCACAGTCTTTCTGTTGCAGGATTTATATAGGCTACATGTGATTACTGGAGTATAGCTTCCTTTGAAAGAGGGAAAATCATTCTATATTGAAATTCAATTCTGACAGAAAATAGGAGCAAAACGTATAGTAAAATGCTTCAGTTAAATAAACGGTCATGTTATACAGGTGAAACGGAAAATTAGAATATTATTAAAAGTGCATTAATTTCTGTTTTCATCTTAAACTATAACTAATATAGACTCATTACATGCAAAGTGTGTAGCCTTATCTGTTATAATTTAGATTATTATGGCTCACAGCTTGTCAAAACCCCACATTAAAAATCTCATAAATTTAGAATATTTTGAAAATGAACTGTCAGCCAATCATCAAAAGTATAACAAATAAAGGCTTGACATATGTCACTTTGCCTGTCAGAGTCTTTATCATTAGTTTAACATTTTAAGTTGAATTACAGAAATAAATTAACTTTTTAACGATATTCTAATTTTCCAAGTTTCATCTGTAAGCTCCCATTATAACACCCCTCTTTATTCTATGTTTAAATAAAACTCCACTAAGATCGAAACCCAGGTCAATGTGACCACGATTCACATGTTTTACTTTTTAATAATCATAAGAATAGCAGCAACAATAATTAATTTCCTAAATAAACTACAATGGTATCCCAGCTATGACATATTACTATAACGTATTCGCCTCACAATAGACCACGCTGTCTTATGTTTTTACGTATAATGAATAATGGAAAAGCTTCAGTTTGTAAGTTTCAGATAATAGGACTTCTTTGGACTTATTTAGTATTCCTGTAGTATAAATGTGATATCTTCCATGGAGAGACTCTTCACCTGTTCGCTGTGTAACTTGCCTGAGGCTCCTGATAATATTAAGTATGGATAAATTAATTCAGCAAATGTGTTCATTATGAATCAATCAAATTTTGAAGTAGGACCTGGGGCACTTAGCTGGAAACTTAAAATTATTGTGGCATTTAACAAGAGAACATGCCACGACGACTAATTTTCCAAGGATTGATTTATTCTGTTTACCTCATCTTCTTTGGTAATAGCTTTTTCTCCTTATCTTCAACCCACGATGGTGCCTCTATAAATAGTCCAAGTCTTGGCTCAGGAAGGCAAAGCATGAGCCAGTGTAGATGATCAAGTCAGTTCCACCTGCTCTTCCTGTGTGAAACTTAAAGAAGCCTCAGCTCCTTCTGGGCTTTGAAGTATTAAAAGGAAGAATATAAAAATGGAAGCTAAAACCTAATGCAAAGTTTGTGTTATCTTTGTGAGCCAAGATAACACATTTATTTTGGACCCAAGTATAAAAAGCTATAGGCAGCCTATTTTCCTTCTAAAAACAAATTTGCAATGCTTTATCTTAAAATTTTATAGATCATAATGGAACAATAATCAAAATCTGTCTAACTGTTTTGACGGACTTTTATCCTCCATGACTTTGCTCAATAATCTGTAAATCAGCCCTTGGAGGGCTGATTGGAATTTGGACTGGTCTCTACTCAGTAGCGTCTTATCCAGGTTTGGGACAAGCACAAAGAGTATGTATGCAGTATTATATGCCTGAATTATACGCCTATAGCCACAAACTGCAATATTGACCGTATACAGTTGAAAAATTAATACAGACATTTGTGCCACTAATACTGCACGTTTCCTTTCAGAACAGCATTGAAGTAGAGTACTTCTGCTCCCATTCCTCTCCTGTCATTTTTGATAGTATTGAACCAGTGACTCAATCCTTTATATTCTCAACCCTTTTGCAACTACAACCTTGACTCTTTCCAGCTCTTACGCGTCATGATTTTTCATGCCTTATTTCTGATCCTCTTCATTTTCTACACGCTCTTCATTATCATCTTTATCACAATTTATAATTCACTTTCAATCCGTGCGTATTTTATCTCTCTTTTATAATTGTACATTTTAGCTACTCATGACTATGACATTATATCCACATTATTAAACGCGACTGAAAAGCTGAAAATATTTACCTTGAAATAATAAATGAAAGACTGGAAATTCACAATGACTGCAGATGTATTTTTCTCAGTTATCTTAGCTTTGCTGTTTTGAATTCTCATAAAGTCTATGGAAAATGTAATAGAACTCTTTGTTCGGGTAGGTAGGGGAGAGCGTGGAGGTTTGGGCCACGCAAGACATTTCTTAGCTTTACTGCCAAGGCTTTCAACATTTTGGCACAATACTAAGTATGTACACTCTCCAGAACCATGTGTAGAGACATCGTAGATCATGAATTTTAACATCAATTAAAAATATTGCAATGATTTGTCCCAACCCTCCCCATGGCCAGGGAAGTTAGGGACGAGCCCGGCCAGCCATACACACTTCTTTCTCTTTATTTGAAATACATTCGAAAGAAATCTCCAGTTTAGAATAAACAGAGGACACAGTCTGGTGTGTCAGGCTCGGTTGGGACAGTCCAAAGGGAGCGTTCGACCTCGATTCTGAAGGTTGACACACTAACATTTATCTGTGACAGGCTGATATCTTATAGAATTATTGTTAATTTGGTAAAAAATTCAATATTGAAACATGAAACAGGTCAAATCAATTTGATTTGAAACTTTGATTTGATGAAACAGGTCCTTCACGTAGTGTTCGTCATTAGTGAACTTGACTTACTGAACTTGATAACCACTAAGATCTACAGGAAACATTATGGATCAGATCTGTCAGTGCCTCCTATAGATAAAGAGGAACAGCATGAGAACAACAGTCTCTGGATTAATCAGTTCTAATAAGGTCTTCCTTTACTGGGTTTGCAAACAGAACAGAAGATCCACAATGACAGACCATTCACCTCTTGTTTAGTCACTCCTCAGAGTTGGGGACTTTACCAAAGAGTGTATGCCAGGTGTCAAGGATGAAAGGCTTGGAACATCAATGTCTTCTGTGTGGCCCAACGCTCCCCAGTCGGCCATTTTAGATGATTTCACCTCCAGCCAAAAACACATGGTATTTAGTCAATGATTAAGATAATTAGTCTTTAGATTATGCCTATTCATCCTGGTAGTGATGAAAAATGAAAGTTAAGTTCTTCAATGTGAAAGTTGACTCTCACTTGACAACCAAAAGTTTACAAAAGTTGGTATATTTTTAAAAACCTTTTTGCTCTGGTTTACTTACCTTTCAGGCAGCTGCTGTCTAGCTTCCATGAACAGTTACTGACATCAGACTCTATGACCATGACCTCTCAGTTTAGCCTGGTCTCTCTTTTTGAATGACAATGACAATACAACGTTGATCGATTGATTGATTAAAACACTGAGTGGCCAACGCTTACCTTTACCAAAGTAAAGAGGGGTCCTATGTATCAGTTATTCCAAAGCGTGATATGGAGCTTTTAGATGCTGAAATTGAAACTACTATGCAAAATAATTTAGTTTTTGGCCAGGATGTCGAGCAGGCTTGTAGCACTCTTAAAAATGCAATCTCTCAAATTCTTCTAAAATTTACAAAAACAGAGCCACGAAGATTTAAAAGTAAAAAAAATTACCGTGGTTCAGTGAGCGGCTATGGGTCCTAATGAAGGATAGAGATGCTTCCCTAAAAAAGTATCTCAAGTCAAATTTGAGAACTGACCGATTGATCTTTAAAAGCCTCAGAAACAAAGTAACTGGACAGCTTAGAAGAGCAAAAGCGGACTTCTTTTTGGACATTATTAAACAAGCCAAGGGTAATAGTAAAATTATATGGAAGTGCATAGACAGTCTCTCTGGGAAAGAGCGGACTGGAAATGGACCTATTGAACTTAACATTAACTCTTGTAATACTGGAACACTTACACCTGTAACACAAGTCACCACAAAGGACAGCTCAACTATCGCAAACATGTTCAACGACTATTTTATCTCTTCAATCTTGGAATTGCGTAAATCCTCAAGTACGGAGTTGCATTTAACATCATCTGCAGCCTCTATTAGGGCTGTGGCGAAGCGGCCCACAGATGGACTACAATCCATTTCTGTGGAAGCTCTAGACTTTGAATCTGTGAGCGAAGGCGAGGTTAATAAAATAATTTCCTCACTTTCAAATTCGAGAGCCAAAGATTGTTGGGGATTTGATTCACTCCTTCTAAAAAAACATAAAGAGGTTTTCACTGGTCCAATCACGTACATAATGAACCAATCACTAAGAGAATGTGTGTTCCCCTCCTCTTGTAAATTTGCAGTTGTCACGCCCATTTTTAAGGCAGGTAACAAAAAGGAATTGATAAACTATAGGCCAATTAGTATACTTCCTACTGTCTCAAAAGTTATCGAAAAAATTGTTGCAGAACAGCTGGTGGAACACCTTGACAATAGAAATATGTTACACCCCATGCAATTTGGCTTCCGATCAAAACATTCCACCGATACAGCCTGTTGTTATTTTCTTGAGGTGATTAAGTCCAATCTAGACAAAGGAGGGGTGGTTGGGGCCATTTTTCTGGATCTGCGTAAGGCTTTCGACACAGTTAACCACTCAGTGCTGCTAACAAAACTGTTGAATTTTAATCTTTCAGCAAACACTATTAGTTGGTTTCAATCTTACCTTGCAGATCGTTTTCAGTGCGTAAAAATAAATGATAAGATCTCACCTTTTAGCCCCTGCACTACTGGTGTACCACAGGGGTCTATCTTGGGGCCATTGCTTTTTACTTTGTACATCAATGACCTACCTTCCATCTGTGATGATGTGGAGGTCTTGATGTACGCTGATGACACGGTTCTATTTACTCACAGCTCTGATGCAAATCTTGTCGCAGATAAATTATCTATAGCTATGAATAAAGTAATACAGTGGTTGAACAAGTCGAGCCTTACGCTGAATTCAGAAAAAACTGTCACTATGTATTTTTCCAACAAAAGAAAGAGTGTTCTTCCAAATATCTATGTGGATGGTTTGATGATCAAAAATGTCCAAGAAATCAAGTACCTAGGTGTAATACTGAATCCTACCCTTAATTTTAAAAACCATGTTAAAAAGGTTTGCCGCGTTCTGAAATTTAACATCGCCAACTTCCAGCACATCAGGAGCTCTTTGTCATTGGAAGCAGCTAAATCATATCTTAATGCAATGATTATATCTCATATCATGTATTGTGTGTCTTCATGGTCTCAAGCTAAAACAACGGTTTTAAACCCCCTTAGATCGTTGTATAACCAGGCTTTGAAAGTCCTGGATAAAAAGCCTCGCCGGTACCATCACTGCAATATACTTGAAAAATACAGCATACTAAGCTTTGACAATCTGATTAGGTATTCCGATGTACGTTTGGTTCATAAGATTCTTAATGATACTGCCCCACCCCCCCTAAAAACATATGTACAGCTTCGCTCACAGCTAACCAACAGAGCATTAAGATCTGTGTCCAGGGGAGACTGCAATGTTCCTAAGAGAAAGTCTGCCTTCTCTCAATCAGCCTTTTCCTACAAAGCCACTAAAGAATGGAATGGGCTCCCAGACAATCTAAAGAACAATGCAGATTTCCACAGTTTTTCACGGGCAGTTAAAGACTGGCTTTTAGATCAACAGTCCTGCTCGCACTAAAAGTACCAGATGGGTACTTGGCCATCAGGTGTTACCCTCGCGGGTATCGTCTGATGGCCACCACACTATTAGTGTTAAAAACTATTGTATCTATGTGCTAATTATGTATAGCTACAAAATAATTATGAAAACTGTTGCACTTTGTCATTCTGCACTTTATGAATGCAACTGGCACTTTTTATCGGCACTTTTTATCTGCACTTTTCATCTGCACTTTTACTATATATTGCACAAATGTATATTGTCTATGTTTTGTATTTTAATTAACTCTGTTATGTATTTTAATTGTATTTTGATTGTATAAGGACTACAGATGGAAATTAGCATTGTGCTAAATCTGGGGCAGCCATCTTTTTAATGTACCTGTCCGTTGTCCTTTTAAATAAATAAATAAATAAAAAAATAGCTCCCCATGGACCGACCCTCTCTCCCCTACATACTGTATCACAGTTATACATAATGTATAGTGAAGACAGTATCAGTGCTATACCATAAAAGAGGCATTAATTGAGGGGTCTGAATATTCCGTGAACCGACAGCGTATCTCATGTGTGTGTTTCCTCCCGTTGCTGCAGGGGTGTTGTACGCGTGGACGTGAACTTGCAGGATGTGGACATTGACCAGTGCTCAAACAATGGCTGGTTCGCTGGGACTCACCGCTGTAATCTCACCAGCATGGAGGTGAGTGAGCAGTATTCATCATGGTCTGCATCTACTTACATCAGTCTCATTTAATCACACCACCTGAGCTCCTCACTCAGCTCTGAAGGATCACCGACAGCATAGACGTCGGAACATTAAACACAGAACCGTGTGTAATGTTTCCTCATCTTGTTTGTCAAACTGTAGCTATTGTAAAACGCGCAAGATTTCACACATGGCTGCGGGCATCAGGGCACCACTGTTTTTACGCACGACCATAGGAACCAAGCTCACCAAATCCCCGAGCTCAGGCCCTGCTCCGGGGAAGTGACCAGCCTCTGTCCGACATTAGAGAAAGAGCGCTCTGTGGATAGACTGAAAGAGCGCTCCGTGGAGCTCGCAGAACTAAGACGCGAAGTGAATGAGACAAAGCAGTCCGGTACTGAAATGGTTAACTCTGTGGCGGTGCTTCGTATGTGCAAAACAGATTTAACTTATCATAAAGTTAATCAGGATACATAACACAGTGTGCTATGCATAAGATTCATTTATTAGAAATCACACATACAGTAGCCTACTATCAGCTTACACTAAAAAATTCCACGAAACAGCGAGACTGCGTAAGGTGAGCCCAACCCCCTCTCAAGAACCCCGCCCCCCCGCTTAATATAGTTCCCACGTCCCTGACTGACATGGGGTATTTATTGCACGCACAACTTTGAAATATGGTGCAATAGCTATTGCACCATATTTCAGTTTTAGGAATGATAAGATCCTCACAAAATAAGCATGTGAATCTTTGAGACTGCCAATTTCTCTATTCGTGCTTTACAGCCACGTAACATTTCACCCAATAAATAGAATTAAATATGAGCTATTATTTTATTAGAAATAGAAATAGAAAAAACTTGATTGTTTACCATACAGTTCATTGCAGACCCAGCAGCAGCAGATTCACCTCATCAAAGGAAAAGGGAATGGAACAGACTGAACGACATTAGGGGGTTACAACTTATTCAGCTCCCGGAGGGCAAAGGCAACAAAAGAATCCCGGTACACATTTTTCTTGGCAACAGGAAGTCTGTATCTCTGCCGTGACGGAAGGAGCTCGAAGTGATGGGCAGTGGATGGCTATCGTCATCTCTGATCTTATGACACGATGCACTCACTATTTTACTGTAATGCTGAGACAAATTGGTTTGTTTTTGGCCTGTGATTTTACTGCCCTGTTTTACAACTCTGCCAGGTTTAGCTTTGTTTGTGACAGTTAAATGGCCAAACCAAGAGCCTATGTTAAATATCAATCGCTCTCAATTAAGCTCTGATAAATCTGATAAATTGTTCAAAACTTCTCAGACTTCAAAACCTCTCAGCTGACCCAAATCCATTCTTTGAGTATCCTCTGCAGAAATATAATATTCTGTGACTAGAGATCGGTGGTTCCCAAAGTGGGGGTTGGGACCCCCTGGTGGGTCACAAGACACTGAAGTCAAGATGATTTTGTGTCAATATTTTTTACATTTTGACATTGAATTTGATGTATTTTCGATTGAAAACAGCATATTTTACTGAAAGGCCAGATATCAAAATTCAGTATCCAAACTAATATCGTTAAACCAAATTTTAAATGCTTTGCTCCTTAAATTATTATAAATGCTAATTCCACTTTATAGAAAGGTGTTCTGAGTTGGTCATTAGGAGCATGTTTTGTATTACTGGCAACAGTATAGTCCAAAATATTACGCTGTGTGTCTTTAAGTAATGGTTAGTTTAGTTTATTAGTTTATTTCAACAGGGACAAAGTGCAAAAAACATTTGATTAAAGATGCTTTGCACCAGATTTATCTTGAGCTAGTTTCCATCTGCCGTCCCTGAGCAGGTGAGTTACAAAATGTACAATATAAAATATATTTAACCACTCAAATACAAATATTCATTCATTCATTCAACCATTCAACCATTCACCCGTTACAGCCTAGCCTGGCTAACGCCAGACTAAAATCACAAGTGATATTTAGTCTGGGGACCACCAATTCATTTTCTCGTAGGAGAGGTGTGGTTTACGATTGTCCATAGCAGTTTATTGGGCGTTACGAATGTGTCTCATGCGTCTGTCCGTAGCCATAGCCAATCATATCATCGTATCAGATGACGTATGATGTACCTGCTGTAAACTTTTGAGCTAAACTATTTAGAACACGGTCTAAAGCTTGATCAAAAGATGGTGTCGTGTCTGCTACTGTCATGTTAGATCCGCAAATATTTTTATTATTTTGTTTTATCCCTAAACAAACTACAAGCTTCCGTATGTCGAATAGCGCCTCATCGTCTTACGTTCTGTGATTGGTCCCCAAATCTATACGAAGATTTCGGCCATGGTCCCCAGGCTGCTGTGAAGTTGGAAAGGATTCCAGCGCACACAGAGGCCTGGCGTTAGCCAGGCTAGTTACAGCCATCAGTCTACATAGAACCATGCTAAAATTACTACAATAAACATCACTAAAGGTCATATTTACATTTACCGTTATCATGCTGACACGACTGGTTTTCCAACAGCACTTTCCTTGTATTGCGAGAGAAATCCTTCAGGTCTAAGGAAAGTTTTAGACTCTGTGGGAGTTTGTTCCATTCTTTGATGCCTTTGAATGAGAAGCATTGCATGGCAGCATTTATTGTAATTATTGGGAAATTTGCTCAATAAATTAAATTGCTAAATGTTTTATTTTAATACTACTGTATGTTTTATCATCAGACATTGTAACCCTTGCCTATTTTATTTATTTATTTTCCCCCCCACATATGAGTGCTCCCATTATCATCAATGGTCCCTTAAAAAAAAACAATCGTGATGGTGTTTTGGTACATTCTTGCACAAGATGCCATTCTTGTCTTATTACATTACTGCTTGTGCTCAGGCTGGGCTCGAACCCATGGCTTTCTGTTTCCCCGGCAGATTCTTAGACCATTGCTCTACTGCTGCTCCCATATTTTCCCATTGGATTACATTATGTCAGGCTTGATAAAATGTAATTAGCCTCTTTTCATGTCTACTCCTCCATCTGTATAGTTCACCCTTGAGTGTCAAATACCTTTACTGATTTTATTTTTTAAGAGTATTCAATTCATGCATTATAAGCCTGATTCTTATATCCCTACACTATTTGATTTATTTCAAGGATAGCCCCGTTGGGATGAACCATCTCTTTTGCAAGGGGGTCCTGAACACCAAATAACAAAACATAGCAAGTATTATCACATACATACAAAAATCACATACACAAAACAATCACATTGTCTCATGTCTTGCACTGTCCATCCCCGCCCTCCCCCCAAACTGCCCTCACTTTTAATACAATACAATATTAACAATAAGTACAGAGAAGAAATAAATAAATAAAAATAAATTAATAATAATAGTAATAATAATAGTAATACAATAAAAGTTACAACATTGCTTGGACATTAGAAAAATACTAGTAACATTGACACTGACATTTTAAATCATGATACATGGATGTTTTGAATATATGTAAAGATGTAGTTGATCTAAGTTCTATTGGTAGATTATTCCAATCAAATGGAGCTTTATAATGAAAGGCTTTCTTTCCTACCTCCTTTTTTACATATGGCACTCGGTAAAATGGATGGTCCAAATTTCTAAGTGCATATGATGACCTAAAAGGAACCATATGTTGTGTTAACTATGTAGGATAATCATATCGAATACATTTATAAATTAAAATAATCCAGTGGAGCCGTCTTCTGTCTTTGGGTTGTAACCAGTCAAGTATATTTGTACTGTTGATGTGAGTACAGTGATGAGTCAAATAATTACATCGAAGCACAAATCTGCAGAGCGAGTTTGTGAGTGTTGTCAGTGTTTTCTATTCTTGACGGCACATAAAACATTCCTTAACGCACGTGACTGCAGTGACGTGGCAGACTTTGCATTTTGTCACGTTTGGGAGGTGAGAAGGAGTCGTGCTTCCATCTCCTGTGTTTTTCTGTGTGGGCTCCTCTCACTCGCGCCGGTGCCAGTCGGTTTGTTTTACGTGATGTACTGCAAGTATGTGACTCAGAGCGGGCAGATTTTGTGCTCAGGCTTGCGTGGCATGTCTCTGGCCACACGATGTATAATAAATGCAGCGTAATGGATTGCAGCAGTGTTGAATTATTGACCGTGTTCTTTGTCTGGTGGTTCCTCCCTCTTTTGGGGGAAATACATGGAGTGGGACACGGCCTGCTGTTTTTTTTAGAGCAGATTCATGTATTGTGTGACTTTTCTCTACGATTTCCTCTCCCTGACAATGTCCACAGAAATATGCGCTGATGTTGGCTGAAATGTCTTTGGAGGCATTTTCTATTCAGCTGTGAGTGAGCATCTTATAAGGTGAAGGCCGGTGACCCAAAAGCTATTCCAGTTTCTTTATGAGTGGCTGCTATCTGATGTCAAGAGCCTGTTGACTTGCAATGCTTTATTTATTTTGATGTCATTGTAGTTCACCCTTCAAAAAAAGTCATACAATTCTGATTTGGTTGTGGAAAGTAGGATTTGCAGTCATGAATCTAACAGACTACAGTGGTCCGCCATGCTGTCCAGTCCACTATAATATATTTTATCCCTGAAGCCGAAGTACGCTAAACACTAAAATCTGCCACTGATTTAAAGGTGGTGTATTCCATTTATTTTCTTGTAGTAAAGTACATTTCTTTTGTCTCCATAGATTTACATTTGTTAAAGCAGTACTAAGTAACGTGTTTACCTAAATAAATCCTTTCCGTAGTCCCTCTGGGGGTAATACAAGTGTTAATGGGATGATTGGAGGGTCTTTCATCTCCCCCTGGTGTCTCTGGCCAGAAAACCATGCTTGCAACTTGCCTGCCACCGGGGCGGAGCAACCAATACACACTAATAGAATCACGGAGAAGAAGCTAACAGGCTAACGGGCAACGCTAACTGCGGGCTAGCACCACTTTAAACAGTATTTACAGCCAAGTTTGAGTGAAAAAAAATATTCCCATTGTATAACTGGATGTACAACACCCCTCTCTCCCTTCACCTTTTCTGTCAGCGTAGTATTTACTCTCCAAGACATTTAATAAGTTAAAAAATCGTAACTTGCTAAGACACCTGCAGTTGCGCTTATGGCCTCTAGGGGCAAGAGTTACTTAGTACTGCTTTAACAGCATTTGTGAAAGAAAAACATGGCCACGTGTGCTGTTCATGTCTTAATATAGCACAATTTTACACATTTTACATTTGCCAATATGAAAGTAACAGCCTAAATCAGTTACTTACTTCGGGACGTGCAGAAGGTCAAGGTCAAGGTCATGGTCAAGTTTATTTATAAAGCACATTTACAAAACAGTCATCACTGCCCCAAAGTGCAGAACAGATACACAGTACAATAATACAAAACTACAAAAACACAACAATATAACACGATAAGAAAAGTAAAAATGTAAACTGTAAAACAGAACAGTTTGTGATAGTGATATTCCCGTTTGGGCTGCAGCTAAGATGCACGATTACTTCAGACTTTTCCAATAATAATGTGTGGCTTTAAATTTTGTAGGACTCAAAGGTGCTCTGTGATGAGATTCAGTAGTAGTGGCAACTTTCTTGTTTACTTGTTTGAAGACTATACAGTATACAGTGACTTTAACAATAAAACAGAATCCTTTACATGACCGTGCAAGTGTAATAATATTATTGCAAACAAACATTGACAGACATTTTGCCCATAAGTCTGTCACTATTGCGTTAGTTGTGGTTTTGTATTGCGTTATTTTTGTACCGAATGAAAGTGTGTTGACTGTAGGTTCTCTCCACTTTCACAGTTTGCTAAAAAAAAGTACACTTAGAATTGAATGCCATGAAGAGCTGTGGTTTCAGGGGTTATAAAGACAGACATAATAGTCAAACTCTCACACAAACATGATGTCGTAGGTGGAAAGTGACCATAAATGCCATCCATTGTATTCAGTTGTAATGACTAATGAGCCTATCACAGTGTACAACGTTGTTCGTCTGATTACATTTTCATTGAAGTAGCTGCCGTTGACCTTCTTTTCCATAGTGATTCACCGCCTTTGTCTCCGAAAGTATAACATTTCTTTTGAACAACATTTCTTGAGCTGGCATCCTTTCTTTTTGCCCACTGAGTGTAAGACGGGTTTCTGACGGTGTTAGAAATATCTGTCATTCTTCACTGTTATGTAACTCTGTGATACCCATCTCTTATTATATAAGAGGAGCTGACGCTGTCTGCTGAGCGGAGCTGTGTTTTCCTGGACATTTGTCTTTTCAGTGTTTTCTATCGATCCATTCAGGTCGCTTGATGGGAATTGTATTTGTATTATTGTGTTAGTACAACTGAACAGACATCATAAAGCTCAAGAGGAGCCAACTATTTTGACAAGCACTGTGTTCTTTGTGAGTCTGTTTGAGATGACGGAAAACTACAGATGACTGAAGTATCTGGAAAAGCTGTTGTAATAATAATGTTGCAAGGATTGACAGACATCCAACAATAATGGTATAAGCTAGGGTTGCACAGTTCATCTCAATCAAAATAAAATTGCAATTTGCAACAGTTTAGGTATAATATCCTTTGCAAGCAACAAAAGATGTAGCCTGGCCAAACAGCCCACTGGTACTTCCAGTTCAAAAGCTGGAGCGTCTGGGAACCTCCTCACGCCCAGTCATTGATCCAATAAATTTTTATCAATTGAACTGTAGATGTAAAATTGTTACACGTCATTTAGATTTGAAAGACTCGTTCAAATCCCGTACCATATAGGACAAACGTGACTTTTCTCACCTACAATTAACAGAGTTTAGTGTTAATTGCCTTTTGATTTGGCAAAACTGCGTCTTCGGTGCGAGTTTTCATTCTTTTTCACGTACTCATGAAAGCCACCATGTTTGTTTAGAATGAACGGGCCATGCATTTAGCTGCTTAATCCGCACAATTCAAAGAGCTACGGTCCCACACGTCTCAGGAAGAGTGTGGAGTCTGTCTGGCCAGGCTACTAAATATCCTGCCTCGAGCTCCATGTGGTCTTGTTGTATATAAAATCCTAACACCACCTCCACAGACTTGATCGGAAATGCATGTGATTCTTGAGTTTGAGTTTGTTTACTTATTTGGTATCCAGTCCACAGGCGCTTATGACACTCTCATCAACAGTACAAATATATCAAACAAAGGGGTTTCCTCTTGTGTTGAAGCCAAGTGTTTAACAAAGACTGAGCCAAATAAACTTGAACAGATTTTTTAGTCTGTCCTCATCCGACAATGCAAACAACAGCACAGCCACATCAGACAATTTACAGAATCGTATCCTCCTCAAGTCAGGAGAATAAAACAAAAAGTGCAGTTCATTTTCAGTATCATTTCACTGACACAAACAGCATTTTTGTGTGAGTTTATCAGCTCATATTTAGTGTTGTCTCAAATGCCAATGCACCTTCTCATGTTTAAAGAGTTCACAGTGAAATCTTATAGTATAAAATTACCAACTTGTTTCACTCCATGTTATTATAACCCTGAACTACCTTGATTTTCCTTTGGTGTTTATCTGTGTTTAATGAGCTCTGTCTGGGTACGGGGGCTGTGGAGGCAGGCCGGCTGTGTCATTACCCAAAAAAGCCCTTTTGTGTTTTGCATTACGGAGGTCCAGTTGCGTGCGGAGTCGGACGATCCACTTTGGTTTGAAAAGATACTAACAGGGATCCCCAGTGGTCATTAGGGGTGATTTGTGGCTAAATAATTACTTTAATGCTTTTAAATGTGAGTAAACATAACGTCTCCAGTCGTCTGTGTATTTTCTCTAAGCTTGTTGCTGATGTATAAAGCCTCAAAGCCTGAGCTGGGCTAATGAGCGTAAACTGCCGGGATGGTTTACCTCCCTCTGCTTCTTCTCTCAATCACACACACTTCCTCCGTCACTTTTCTCTCGCTGCTCACTGTATCATTGGCAATCAATCCCTTTTCATCATCGGCGTGGCTCTTGTAAGTCCACTCTGGCCCGACTCAGAGCTGCGTCCATGTTCCCGTGGCGAGGCAATTTACTGCTGTGTGGTGCGAGAAAGATGGCATCATTCCATCTGTCTGCACGGGGCTACTCTGCTCCAGACCAGGCACACATTACACCACAGGGCTCAGGAGTGTCAGTGTCGCTCAAACTGTGGTACTCAGGCTCCTCTGACACTTTAGGCGTCATTTATCTGAATCACATGTATGCTGTAGTATTACATCTTAGATTGGGCTTTTGCAGGTTTTGATTTGGTTTATAAACCCAGTTTAGTCATGATTAAGTCCAGGTGTCGGCCCATTTTAGCCCAGGTTTGGACCAGTTCACTCCAAATTTAGAGTTAATCTTGCCCTGGAGGTTTTTGGAAAGCCAAATATTTACAAGACGATTCTTTGAATGAAAAGCTTGAACCACTGACCTGTGGGATTTGGTACATTTCCATTTCCCTTTGTGTAGTTTATTTACAGTATCTATCTTTCTTGTTCTGTAAGCCACTTTGAAATATCCACAAAGTCCAATTTCAAATTCCTCTGGAAGTTTTTGCCAAATGATGAATTGTACTGTGACTCGGTGCTCATGTGAGAGAAAGGAAAACCGAAGTTAGAGGCTTTGCAGATGGAAAATAGCTACTTAGCTAAATCTGGTACAAATCTTCTCTTCTTTTGTAGACTAATGGTTTTGTACATTGTCCCTGTTTCAATAAACAAAACTAAACTAACTAAAACTACATTGCGTGCTGGAATTTCATCCCTCGAGAAGTGACAAAAAACACCTTTATAGCAGTGTATGAGTTTCTTTGTTTGATCAGATACGGAACTGTATCACAAAGTTGGCTGAACTTATTCTTGGATAAAACTGGGGTGTTTTTCAGTAGTTTTCATGCCACTCCAGATGGTTGTGTTAAAATAATAAAATCTTTTCTTGTGTGTTGTGGTGTAAAGGTGACGTTTGGATGTTCTGATTGTGTGCTACATTAGTAACATTATGAGTTTGTAATTTGTCATAGACCTTGTCCCTAAGTTAAGTCTCTCATTGGTCAATATTAACACTCAAGCTGATATGAGCACTTAAAACATTGATCATTTTGCGCCTTAGTTTCATTACGTATCAGACTATATTGATCTGCCTCTTTGTAGATGATAAAAAGTTAAACCTAAGTATTGGTGGTTTTGTGATGAGCTGGTAGTGTGTCAGAAACGACGGTAGAAATACAGTTACAAAATAATAGCAGTGTGTTCAAAAGCGTTAGTTAAGCACAACATTTTCATAATAGATTTTATTTCGATGCATTGGGAGCATTGCCCATGGTCTTCTAAATGAAAACATGAAGACAAATTTATAATTTCTTCAAGTACTTCAAGTACAATGACCATTGGGCTGTTCAGAAAAATAGCAGTGTCTGCATTTGTCTTTACACGCTCAGTATGTACTACATAAATAAATATTCCCCGTAGGATTTAGTAGTAGTAGCTTTCCAGTGAATCAATAAACTAATATTTAGTTGTATGACCATAGTTTTTTAGAATTGCTTCACATCTGTGTTGCATAGAGTCAACTTCTGGCACCTGTCAACACCAGCCCAACATGCTTTGACAACATTCCACAATTCCTTGGTTTTGCCTCAGAAATTGTATTGATGTCACCCCACAAGTTTTCTATGGGATTAAGTTCCGGGGATTGGGCAGGCCACTCCATAACATTAATTTCTTGGTCTGGAACAAATATTTAGCTTGCTTACTGGTGTGTCTGGTTCATTGTCTTGTTGAAACACCCACTTCAAAGACATTTCCTCTTCAGCATAAGGCAGAATGACCTCTTCAAGTATTTTGATATAATCCAAACTGACCCATGATCCCTGGTATGCGATAAATAGGCCCCACACCATAGTTAGAGAAACATGCCCGATCACTGTCTTCAGAGTGGACTGTGGCATGACTGGGGTCATCTGTCCGCGGCCATTGGACCCAAAAAGAATAATCAGTCCACAAAATGTTTCTCCATTTCTCTTTCGGCCAGTTGATGTGTTCTTTTGAAAATTGTATCCTCTTCAGCACATGTCTTTTTTGTAACAGTGGGACTTTGCGGGGGCTTCTTGCAAATAAATTAGCTTCACACAGGCATCTTCTAACTGTCACAGTACTCACAGGTAACTTCAGACTGTCTTTGATCATCCTGGAGCTGATCATTGGCTGAGTCTTTGCAGTTCTGGCTATTGTTCGATCCATTCGAATGGTTGTTTTCCATTTTCGGATATTGTTCAATCCATTTGAATGGTTGGCTACCATTTTCTTCCACGTCTCTCTGTTTTGCTTTCCATTTTAACGCGCTGGAGATCATTTTAGCAGTCTAGCAATCAAAATTTTAACTAAAGAACGCTGTACTTCTGAACAAGGTCTTGAACAACTCATTTTTCTTCATGATTTCAAAGTGAATATAACATGTGCTGACTTCCTAAAATAAGGGGCACCTGATTCAAACCTGTTTTTTCCACTGAATGATTGACCTCACCAATTCAACTCCCCACTGCTATTATTTTGAACACAGCCCTTTCAATTGAATATTCAACTACACAGAAGTAAGAGCATGTATACCATGAATGCTGGGTCTGTCTGTGTTTCTAAGAATCTACCTTGTGGTAAATTGTTGGCCATGTAGTTCTATGATTTATACCAAAAACTGTGAATAATCTGGTTAGTGATGTTGGACTGCTATTATTTTAAACACTACTGTATGTGAAATGAGAGGAAATGCAGCCCGGCTGTTCCCTCTCAATCCCCGTTCTGTTTTGCTCGGTTCAGCCAGCGGCTTTTTGAAACTCGGCCGGGGATGTTGGGGCTCTGAAGCTGAAGTTTTTCCAAGGCTTAGTGCAGTGATGCAGCGCTTGGCAATTCATGCGTGTGTGTTTAAGGTCCCTTCAGCCTTTTCTTCATCAAAGAGACCATTAGCAGGGTGCATTTAAAACAGTTCACACAGGGCTAAGTACAGCCGGCCTCCTTGTGTTTTCCAAAGAGAATATTAAAAGCATGATTTATGTTGATCTTTAAACTGTTTTCCAGGTAGGTTTGCGTTTTATTTGACACTCAATTAATTTGCTAAAATAACTCATCAGTGGCTACATAGTTTTTATTGCAAGATTTTGTCTTGTCCAGAATGAGCACTATCTTTGCAAGATATAATCAGTGCCTTGGCGGGGGTCTATGCTCTCTATACAGCATTAGCTAGTGTCCTTTTGCCACTGTCACCACCTGCGCAGTACGGTGCCTATCTTTGCTTGTTTTGTTGCATTTTGACTTGCTGTTGGCGTGCGACTTGCTGTTAGCGGACTCATTTTGGGACAGTCTTCGCCCCTGGCCAAAGTGAGCGGAGCTGATACTAAACATGAACCGACTGCTTGTTGCTGATTTGTCCGACGAGAGGGAAAACGGTCTTCTGACATGTAATCTAATATCTCACAGCAGGTTGAAACGCAGTGATTTTCACAGATGCCTTTTCTTGGTGATGGAGTTTGTGGACCAGGACAGAATTACTATGATATACACACCCGTAGGACTTGCTGTCACTCCCCGAGAGTCTCCTCAGCACTAGCCTGATAAACAACACCCACTTCTTTTCTGCGCGAAAGAAGCTGGGCCTGGACATACACGGTAAACAAGTGACTGTTGACGGCTAAGGCTTAGCCAAACCAATCACGGCTGTCACAGAGAATTTACAAGGTTACATCACTCGCTGCGCTGCTATGTTGTAGTTCAATTAACATTAACATTAACATTAGCCAAAACTAATCATGGATGAAGTAGTCGAGGATTTTGCCTCCGCGTGCTCGGGTTTATATTCAGTTCATATTTTGTGAACTGGACTACAGTTGTCGTCACGTCCGCTAAGTGGTTTATTTCACTGACAATCTGTGCGCGTTAGGCCCGCCCGTTCAAACTGCTCCAATTGCTCCGTGACCAGACTAACGTCCCTGCTTGGAATGGACAGGGAATAGCGCAGCGGTTAGCGCTCTAGCTTCACAGCTAGATGGTCCTGGGTTCGATTCCCACCTGGACGGGGCCTTCTGTGTGAAGTTTGCATGTTCTCTCCGTGTCTGCGTAGGTTTCCCCTACCACTAAAAAACATGTACAATAGGCCAGTATGAATTGTATGTGTGTGAATGCATGGTGGTGGTCAGAGGGACTGTTGGCGCAGATGTGTGCAGTCGGGACTGTGTTCTGTCAGTCTCCCACAGGGGAAACTGAAGCTACTAACCACCACTGAGTGAATGTAAAATGCTCTCATGTAAAGCGCTTTGTGACCATGTGTGTGAAAGGCACTATATAAATAAAGTTCTTCTTCTTCCAAAAATACAGAGCAATAATTGTACATTGAAAACCATGCTTGAAATGAGTTTTGATTTTACGTGGGATGTTTCAGTGTTTACATTAAAACATTATTGGTGATGTAATGAGGTCATTGGGCACTGCACTGGTAAATTTAAAAATGTTTCTGAAGCCTACGCTGGGAAGTGGAGGAGGACAGTTGGACGCGTTTTACTCAAATATAGATTTTTTTTCTTTAAATGTTCTCTCCACCTGCACTAGGCATCTGAACATTAAGCTTGACAAGCATTACCTGACTTTGTACAGCTTTCATTTAGAGAAATGGCATAATCTGTTCTCATTAAAAGTCCTCCCACAAAACTGGCATGTTTTCATCCCAGTATGGGATACCAGCTAAAATAGGCAGAGATATTGGCACATCTTATTGTTCTTCTTAGTTATAATAATAGCTCTATTGAATACACTGATGTACAGGTGGACAAGTTAATTGTCTGTCTCACTGATGTTTCATTAATGTTTGAAAAACACCATCTCAAAAGACTAATTTGATGAAAGAGCAGATTTCTTCAACATCTCAGAAAAGTACCAGTAAATATCTCAGTGTTGACTGGACTGAGCTGAGAATTTACATTAAACTTTTACATGAACTTTTACATGAAACTACATTTATTTTCAGATATTTTCGAAGATATTATCAGCTAATAATAATTCCTGTCAATTTTATTTTTAAAGGTATACTTCACAGGGGAACAGAGTTGAAGACCTCTGCTTCAGAAGAGTTCATTTAAATATGCCATTATAAATGCCAGTACACTAGCAAACATGGAAGAAAGAAGTCAAGACCAGGATGTAATTTTGTGTTTCTTCATAAGTGAATTCAGTGATAAAAAAAGCAGCACCAGGAAAGAACAGTTTTAGCTACAGCTTCGATACATATTTTAGTAGCCCCTGTGCTCCCATCGTTTTATGTTGATCTTATACTTTCTGAAGCGAGGTGCATGTTTATTTGGAGTGTTGTCGGGGAAATGGAGGAGCAGACAGGATGAGATGTGGCTGAGTGAGTGGGCCGGTCCTCCGCAGAAACAAACATTCACTCCAGTCTGTGCGTGAACACAGTGTGTGCAGTTAAGTCTAGCAGCAGCGTTTGGGACAGAGCGACTACACCTACAGTTTAGTTACAGCACATTTGTTCAAACATTTTCCCGCTGAGCCCGACCCCATCCTCTCTTTCAAAGTCTTACTGTTTTCTGGTCATATTTCTGGATGTTTTCCTCCACTTTAGACATGTTAGAGCCATATGAACTATCTCGGGCTCTTAGAACCTCAGGGGGTGGCCTCCTGCTGGTTCCAGAGTCAGGACTAAATATGGTGAGGCTGTGTTTCAGCTTTATGCGGCTGGAATCAGGGAAGTTTTGCAGAAGATGTGAGACAGGCTTCAACTCTTAACAAGGCTGAAAACAGTTATTTTTAGCTGAGCCCATGAAAGTATCTCAACTTTAACTGAAACTATTTTATCTGCACTCGTTTCTACATTTAATTTTCATATTTTTATATTAGTTTGATTGTTTATCTTTATATATTTATATTATTTTAAACTATATTTCCAAAGAATATGCTACAGAATTAGATCAAGAGATTTAATTATTAAGAATAAAAAAAATAAAAAAAGGAGAGCTGTCATTTGTCACAATAAAGATATTAGTCCGGTTCACATATGTAATTTCGCCGGATTTTTGTGGAGTATCAAGACTATACATTTTTGAAAACTTTATTAAATAAGCAATCAGAAAAACAATGTTTGCATTTGCTCTGCTATGGAGAAAAAAGGTGCGATAATAAATTGGATCGAACATTTATATGGGGAGTAAAAAAACGTACTAAATTTACGAAATTTGGCAGAGAATTCTATTTGGTTGAATGATTGATTGATTGATTGATTGATTGATTGTTTATTCCGAGTTCAATGTACATTACATACACGCTTTTTTTCATTAACATGTGTCACTTTTATGCACTTTTAACATGCGTTTATGACATTTCCACATGCTTCCATATGTACATACATAATAACACTGTACAAGAACTCGAAAAGGAGTGGGAGGAAGTTCCAATCGTCGTGGTCGTTCCAATCAAAAAGGTCAATGAAACCCTTGACATAATGTTTCATGGAGTTACCATAGCGATGACCAGAACTCCCCATTTACTCTAATGGAAAAATTGTATAATTGCACAATTTTACCAAATGTCAAGGGCAAGTGGAAACATTGTTTTTCTCATTGCTTATGCCAAAATTTCCAAAAATCTATAGTTTTCATACTCTCCACGAAAATCCCACAACAGTGGAAATCTAAACATAGTGAACTAAATTGTCGATTAAAGATTTACGCACAGTGTAAAGAGTAATTGCATGTTTTACTCCAGTAAGAGTGCTGTTAAGAAAGTGTGATAAAACCACTCCAGAATCGTTACTTCAAAAAGACACTCGAGGTCTTGGTTAATGTAACTGAGTACTTTTCCGCCTTTGCTCTGATGTAACAATCAATAAAGATCCATATGTGTGAACTGCTGCAAGCTGTGGAGAATCGCCAGACAGGATTGAGTCCAAGGCCCCGGCTCTCAGACATTCTGGGTCTTGTTGAAATGGCAGCGTCACATTGGGCAGCCCTCAGGACGATTGCGATGCTTTTAGGGTATAATGCGCCCCGTGTATTTATAGATTTAGAGGGACATAGAGTGCTCTGCTTCTCTCCTGCGTGCTTCACTCATGCCAGCTCCCATCTTGGTATTGTGTGCACTGTTTTATCAGATTGCACAGTGAGAATCAGGTAGTGGAGTCCAAACACACTGAGCCAGAATGTCAATGTCACGCACCATTAGCTCTCGGCTGCATTACAATAGAGCCGCGTTTTTATGGAGGTGCTGAAGCAAGGAACGGCGTCTCTTTTCTATATCACATTTACTGCCATGCAACATTTACTTTGTTTACGAATTTAACGTAGCGCTGCAATGACTAAGATCACAATTCCTCAGCTAATATAATCAACAGCTAAGTGTATATTTGCTCATTTTTGTAATTGATCAGTGTTATCTGGTCCACAAACAGACTTTAACACAGGTTTTTATCACAAAGATCATCAGTAATTTCGATTTTTTTTTTGTACACCACTGACAATTTCATCATATTTTATAATAAATAATACTTTCATATATAGGCCTGAACATCTCCCCAATGTAAAGCACAAGGCTTCAATCAAGAAAGCTCCAGCCACTAATCTACTGTAGCTCCTGATGTCGTGGGATTAGCCATAAAACATCCATCTTCACACTGTGTTTGCACATGTATCTTGTGTCAATATTGCCTCTCTCAAATGAGTCTCTCGTTTGCTGAAATACAGATCTATAACACACAGATGTTACCATGTGTCCATCATGTGGGTTCTTAACGGCTTCCTCCCACAATAACGGATTTGATCACCTAAATTGAAACCATTAGAGGAGCTGAGAGTGAGAGGTTTTCTGTGTGTCTCAGTGGTCCATTTCCTTTTTACGTTTTTCTTAAGCTGTGAGTGAATATGGTGGAGTTAGGAAGTGAGGAACTAGCAGATTACACAGTGTTTTACCATTGCAAAATAGACCCAATGCTTTGATCGAAGTCTCATTTCCTTATTTTTACCTCTCCTCTTGCTGTATATGTTCTTTTTTTTATACATCCATTCCATGTAGGTCGTGTGATTCTTTCCAATCTACATAAATCAGTTGAGATGCTGCAGGGGTTGTACCGTAATAGGATTTGTGACAGAACAATTCTATAAATGCTCAGTTACTCGAGGATATTGCTATTGTCTTAAGGCGCCTGACACATTTTCTGTTTTGCAAGTCTGACACCGGCACTTCTCTCAGAAAAAAATCAAAGTTATTTTTATGTTGTGCTTCCAGCGTACATCAATATAATTGTACCTGCGTTCATGTGAAATTCTTGTTTCACACATTTGAGAAAAAAAAACAATTAACACCTTTTCATGAGACACGTCAACTGTGAAAAGTACCAACACATCAGCTCTGTGTGATTTACAAAACAAGATAAAAACAAGTTGGTTCTTGAATCTTCTTCTGTACTGTGTAGTTGAAGTGTCGAACGTTTCGCCTCTCATCCAAAAGGCTTCGTCAGCGACACTAAAGTTTCAGCTGCAGACCATATATAGACCACAGGGAGGAGTTTAGCTTGGCTCAGTCCCTCCCCTCTTTTAACTGCTACTCTCACTTGTGGGTAAATATCTTTGTAGTTATGAGTCTTTGTAGTTGTAAGCCCTAACGACCAAACTCACACCTGAGTTTCAGTCTGAACGGCCCTCTCAGCTGATCACTGCTAATTACCTGCCTATTAATCTGTCCTGGGCTAAGTTTCAGCCTCATTAGCATTAGCATTAGCATGACAGAGCTCTACTCTTTTTTTTATTTTTATTTTTTATTTTTGGTAGAGACAGTGCATGTTAATGTACAAGCCACACCGGATGGGGCTAATTTGCCTTGGGCTAATATCCATCCGTCGTCCCCCATGCGCACTCTCAAACACACTCTCATTCATCCTGGCCTATTGTACATGTTTTTTGTGGTAGGGGAAACCGGAGTACCCGGAGGAAACCTAGGCAGACACGGGGAGAACATGCAAACGAGCGCTAACTACTGTACTAACGTGCCGCCCACCTACCTAATGCTAATGCCTCACAAACTGTGTTTACTTCTTACAGTGCAAAGATTTTCATTGAAACCCCTTTTCTCTCTAAAGATATCTTGCCCACTCTAGGCACCTATCCAAAACTCACTGGCACCTCCTGCGATTGACAGCACAGCCTTGAACCTTGTTGGCCCAGTTTTCCAAAAGTGGAATTAAAATCCAGCTCTGAATCTAAACCACTCTTCAATTATACCACACTGTTCACTTTGGAGCCAACAGTCTGATGAGGGTGATCCATCAAACACAGACCTGGTCACAGCCAGTTTTCTTTGAGCTGGGGGCAAACTGAGGCAAAACCTGGTCTTCACAAAATATCACAGATCCTGTTTCCATTTCATTTACAGTGACTTTCAATGTCCACAATATGATGTTCACAAATGGGCCACAGTTTTATGTTTAGACAATGTTTGGTCTTGTTTGGTTGACCTCATCGTAATACCTTTCTTGAGTTGTTGTTCTAGTGGTGGAAGAGTGGTGTACTCATCCATTTTACATCATCATCTCTTGGATTTATATAGCGCTTTTCAAGACACCCAAAGCGCTGTCTCCCATGGTCCGCAACCTGGAGAGGGGAACAGTGAGCTGAGCTGAGGAGGAGGAGCGGAGAGACCGGGAGGTGTAAATGTGGATGAGGTCAGACAGGTACTTACTGTAGGGCCAGGGAGTGGAGGGATTTGTGAGTAAGGAGAAGGACTTTGTACTGTATGCGGTATTTTACAGGAAGCCAGTGTAAATGGATGAGTGTGGGGGTGATCTGTTGCCAGGGCCTGGTGTGAGTCAGGAACCTAGCGGCAGAGTTTTGGATGTATTGGAACCTGTCCAGGAGCCTTTAAGGGATACCGGACAGGATTCCATTGCAATAGTCCTGTCGTGAGGTTATGAAAGCGTGTATCAGTGTTTCAGCTACTGAGTCCATCAGTGAGTGGTGTAAGTGTGAGATGTTCCTGCGGTGAAAGAAGGCTGACTTTGTTATTGAGCGTATGTGTGGTTCAAAACAAAGGGTGGAATCCAGGATGACACCCAGGTTTACGGACTGATGGGGACGGGCAGATGTTGTTGCTGTCAATGATGAGCACCAGATCCCCAACCTTCTGGAGCAGTTGTCCGGTAGCCACAACAATGAGCTCTGTCTTGTCAGTGTTTAATTTAAGAGAGTTGGATGTGAGCCAGGTCCGGAGTTCTGAAAGGCAGACGGAGAGGAACTGAGGTGGGAGCTGGGCAATGGGTTTGGGGGAGATAACTGTGTTGTCAGTATGAGTGAAAAGTGATACACCAAGTTCACCACAAGAAAGAAACAAACGACTTCTTCTGTGATAGCGCTGCAGTTTGATTAAAAATACAACTACGAGACCTCTGAGCTGTGCACTTACGGGTTTTAAAATAGCTCTCATTTTTCAGGCCCACCTCAGTGTCCCCAGATGCAGGTTAGCTTAATGACAGTTTGCTGCCACTAGCGCTAGCACAATAACAGTGTGTGTATCATTACCGCTGTAGCGCAACTGCCTTTATGATTCTCGTTTGTGAGGCTTTTTGGGGGATTGGGCCGTAATGGGTCTCGAGAGGCCCCCAGGACTCAATAGAAACGTGTGGTCTAGTGCAGTGTTTCACAAACTTTTTAGGTGGAGGGATATTCCCGAACTTTCTGTGACCTCACTTTTTCGGATTTGGTGGTAAAGCATTGTTGGTTTTTCGCTTGATGTTTCGAAATCTATGGTTCTTTGCACTACTTTCCACAACGCTCCTCCACCCAGTCACTACATCTTTGAAAGGGCGCTATGACTTTAACCTCTTAAGCCCACAAGACATCTCCAGTTCCTACCAATCTAAAACCTCGATGCTTTACTTTTAATTGTATTTTTTTTATATCGTTTTGTTTTCGCAGTAATATCGTAGCTTTTTGCTTGTTTGGTTTTGTCATGTTGTATAGCTTTTTCCTCTTTTGTCTCATTTTGTTCACAGCCCATATAGCCAGTGTGATGCCTCATATGTGTAAGATCTTTCAGAGCAAAACACAACTTACAGGTGGTGGATGCAGGGAACTGGTTAAGCACCTGATCAGTAATCATTATGATCACGCCTCACTTTTTTCCAGGTTGAATTATAACATAGTTAGCTTTTGCTTACCTGACCCTGTGCTTATCACTTGGCACGTACTTACTTTAGATTTACAAGGCTTAAAGGATTTTGTTGACATTTTCCTAATCAGCATTGACTTTGCGCGAGACACATGGTAATTTGCTGCACCGGACTTGAGATAAAAGAATATTTATAACTACAGTCTGTGTTTTATCTCATGCTGGTATTTATGACGGCAGGCACCAAACAGAAAGAGAAATGGGATCCTTTGCCTCTTCAAGGTTACAGCCCAGCTTTTCCACATTGAAATGCCAAGAATCTTTTTTTTCTCTCCCCCTCGAACAGTCTCTCACTCTCGTTTTAAAGGTTTAATTAAATGCTGTCCACCCTGGAACAAAAAATTGCCCATACATTTTAGATCAGTGTTCCCAAACTTCTGTGTCTCCAGATGCCACTCCGGTCATCTGCATTTTTTAAGTGTTTATTTTTCTGTTTACTGTTTAGGCATAATTTAGTACAATTTAGGTCTATTTCACACCCACTTTAGTCCTGATTCGATCTTGGTACTGGTAAACCGGTGAACCACAGAAACATGATTCGGACACACTTCCCCTGTTTAGTACAATAACTGTTTGGCTGTGGAGATGTGATTCACTTGTGGCATCCATCTGTCCTCACGCCACTGCCAGATTAACACAGTGGCAAGTCTTTCTTTTTACTTGTTTTTCTGACAGTTCATCCACATGCCGAGGCAAGATTTTATAGTGCGACGTCTGCCGTCCTCTCGCTGTATGTGTGGATTTCCGTTTCAATTCCACAATTTATTATCCACTTTACATCTGGTCATTGGTGCCGCTGTTTTGTGTCCTGTCTGATGCCCATCTATTACTTACAAATGTTATTTTTTACATTTTTTCCACTGTATTTAATATATTTCTAGATTTAAAATAGAATATGACAACGAAATGAAGTTGAATAATAAAAACAAAAAGTCAGAATTTAAGTTACAAAAGCCAGTTGCACTTTGTGGCCTGAGAAGTTTGGAAACACAATAAAGCATGAATGCGTAAAATGGATCCAGATAATTATGGTCTCATATAGAAACCCTTTCCTCACTAATAGCCTACGCCTGGTTCCTGCATACTCTCCTCCTCCACATCCGTCCCAGTGGGGCCAGAGTTAACCGGTGTGTACGCGCATGCAATGTATTAACTATTTATAAGTGTTCATGTCAAATTCATCGCTGCTTTATTCTTGTATCTGTGTACGGCCACACAGATACAAGAGAGAGCAGCTATATCAACACAGATGCCCCAATAAACAAGCCTTAATGCCTAATTTGGATATTAATTAGTTTATGTGTTAGTCGACAAAGCCGTGTGATTTCCCATGATGCCCTGCGTGCTTCTAAAGTGGGCCGTCGATGTAGTATGGTGGAGGCTACAACAAGGTGGAAACAGATTCATTAGTGTTGTTTAGCTGCATTTTGCCTGTTTACTTCGTACGAAACAATATGGTGTGTAATATTTATGAATTGATTGCATAAGGTCCACAGAGATAGTCCTTAGATATTGGATTTTCCGCCACATTGTAAACAGGGTGGAATAATCTTTTTCTGTGCATGTGATAGCAATAACACACATGTGTACATACAATTGCCTTGTTACTGTAAATGTGCAATACAGTTTTGGCTCACAAAGGCACTTCCTGGACAACTATGGAAGATTTATGTGACGTCAGTGTATATTATTAATGCTGTGCCATCTCTGTTGTATGAGCCATAACCTTGGCTTTCAGGCACTGTATATTTTCTTTTACATATCAGTATAACACACAGCAGAATATCTCTCTTCATGAGTGCAATGTCCTTAACGTCTTGAGTTCATGTCCCCAGCTCCGCACTGATGGTAAACACACGCAAGACATCCAGACTCCTGCCTATTTTTCATATATCATCAAATCATCATCAAATCTTTATTGCAGACACGAGGTCCTCCGGACATAGTTTTTTTTTGTTAATTCTGAGATCTTCCATCTTACTGACATTCTTTGCTAACACAATCTAAAACCAAAACCCGTGGTCTCTTGCAAAAGGTCGCCTTTAGTCACAATTTTCCTAATTTTGGTCAGTTTTAGTCATTTGTTTTTTGTTTTTAAACACAATTTGAAGAACAATGTTTGCTTTAATTCAATAGATGACTGTGTTGGAAATGGTTTAGTCAAACACAGGTGTTGCTTTGTAAATAATAATTGTACATGTTTATCCTTATAATGTCTGTTTGAACTGTATGACCTGCCTTTGCACCAAAATCTCCATTCTATTGTGCAAGTCACAGAACGAACATTCAGATGTTATTAATGTAATCGTATCAACATTTGTTATGTAAGTATGTAGCCTCAACTTTTAAATTGTTTTATGTTTATAATTGTTGTTGCATTATACACCTTGCCCAGGGACAACAGTTGAAAACTAGCTTTGCAGCTAATACTGACACATTTACAGAAATGTTCATTAATGTGTACTGTCCTTGTCAAATAAACTAATAAATAAATAAATAAATATTACAAAAATATATCACAGTTATCGATATTGTTATTTTTCCTCATTGCGCAGGCCTAATTGTAAACATTGTAAGAATGCTGCGTATTTACAGAACCTTTCCATAATCCATAATCACAGACACATGAATCTATGTTTTATCATCTCCTGTCTGGTTAGCTGGTTTTATCCTCATACACTCACTCTGTTTATGATATAACTATTTCAGTGCCTCTAATATTCTCCTGTTGTCTCCTCCTCTTCTCTCCCCTCAGTGCACCCCCATCGTGGGCCATGGCTTTGTTTTGGACAAGTATAAGTGCCAGTGTCGCAGTGGGTTCTACCATCCCAGTCGAGTGTCTCTCAATGGATATAAAAGTAGGTTACAAATGCCCTAATGAGGGAGAAGCACATTCTACTGTCAGATATAATCTTCAAATCTTTTAAAAGCATGCTTTGGGGATTTCAGAAAAGCTTCTTGTTTTTCCAAACTTTCTGTCCGTCACAACTTTGAACAAAGACTAGTCCCTACGTGAACATTTTGTGTTTAAAAAAATCAAAGTTTGACAGTTGTGTGTTGGCCTATTCTACATAATCCTATATAACTGTCCAACTAAATGATTTACTGTATGTAATATTATAAGATTACGGGCAGTTTTGCATGATTCCTGCCAGCGTGGCACAATGAAACATTAAGCCTTTATCTCTGAACGACAAAAGCCCCATTTAAGTCACCGTTTACGATAATGATAATTTCTTGGCGACTCATTCTCTCATAGAGCCGATTTACATTTGTCAATCACGTTGCTGCCAAAATGCAACTACTTGTTTACTCATTTTGCATCTCGCGTGTGCGTTAGATTCGGACGGCTGCGTTCTGACACGATGACTGAGAGCCCCGCGGTGTCCTTAGGTAAAAAGCTCTTGCCCCGTGAAGAAGATCATCAGGAAACTGCTCAGTTCCAGCCCTGACTGCTCCAATATGGCCGCCCTGGGGGAGACGAGACGCCCGGGTTTTATTGTAGTGCTGTGTGATGAGGCCAGAAGTGATAGAAGTCAATCTGAGGTCGGCGTCGGGGAAAACAATCCAGGAAAACAGTTTTGTGTCGTTTCCATAGCAATGGGCCGAAAAAAAGGACTGAAATATCAAAGCGAGCGAACGGGAAGCAGGGAGCTGGAACAACAACAAATGAGCTCTGGGGAAGTACAAATGTCCATAAAATGTGCCATTGACTCTTCTGCAACATAAATCCAACGATGCAGCCATATGGATTGTATATAGCAGCAGTTTAACGCTGCAGTAATCATAAAGTTGGAAAAGTTTAGATAATGTCCTGTGACTGAGAAAAGAGTATTTATGAGCGGATGTCCACTTCCATAAGCAAGACTTTCTTTTCAAAATCAGCTTTGAAAAGATGTTAGAGATGTTCTCAGTAAAATGCATTGACTGTAAAATAGCGATGGAAGTGCGTTCAGTGCAGGTTATCTGAAGCTCGTTCATGTTAGCAATTTGGCTGGGCTTTTAGAGCCAGCTCCTGTACATAGAATAGGGAAAAATAGAAATAGTAAAAATAATAAAAGGGAAAAAATGGCATTAAGACAAACAAGTGGAAGTGAAAGTGACAAGCCTGTGTTCGATAATGACATAAAGGGGGGCAAAAAGGTTTCAATGGAAAGTCCATTAGCGCAAGAAGCTTCCGGAGCCAGCCCCCAGTTCCTATTATGTTTCACAGTCTATGTTATAAAGTCAAGGTGCCTTTATTCCTGATGAAGGTCTCAGAACCGAAACATTGATCTTATCCAAATACTGTAAAAAAAAATCAAGGTTGGCAGTGGTCACAATTTTTTAAAGAAAATCATAATTGTTTCCCATATTGTCAGGATAAAAGAGAACAAAGGATGCATTACAGTACACTTGATTGTGCTATCATGGCGAGTCCAAAGGCAAAGCATTGACCAGTCAGAGGCGCGTTCACACTGATCTGACACCTCAGACTCTGGAGTCCTGTGCAGGACTTCAAGAAATGACCTGCTATTTTTATCCCAGGTTTTGGGTCCACTTTTTGGCATTACATTGTTCAGTAGATTTTGATGTAAGAAAATCCAAAAATTCAAAAAATCTTAGCAATACTTCTCGCTCTCTTAATCTACTTACCCAGTCACTTGATATTATAATTTAAGGGAGGAAAATACATTTTTGATGTACTGTAATTTGTTTTGCCATGTTTTCCATGTTGTAAATAACCTCAGGAAACCGTTAAATGCTTCAAAATCGAAGAAGTGCCAGAAAAGCTTTTAGCACAGTGAAGAATACATTTTTGATGGCAAATACAAATCCCCATGAACCATATTGACTTACAAAGAGGCATAAACCCAATAAGATTTAACTCCCCTGTGGTTAGAGCCGCAATTACTCAAAATCAAATGAAATACGAGTCATGTAAAATTGAAAAGCCCTCCCCTGTAGTGTTGTTAAATAGTTTTAACATATTCTCTTTGTGGTTTTTGAATCATTAGATCAGCAAGATTAATGAGACAAGAAATTGATCTAACAATACAGAGCAGACGTACTTTCTGTTACACTGTGGTTCTCTGTTGTTCCTTGTAAAGAGGCCCAATGGTGACGCGGCTGGTGCTGCGTGTGCATATTGGATGAGCTCTGGGACTCTGCAGGAGTTAAAGCTTATCAAGCACAAACCCACAGCAAGCTGCTGACAGAATCCCTCTAAAATAAAGGGCCGCTTTTAATAAACACACTCAAGTGGTTACATAGCAGTTTACATGTAAATAGAGCATTCTTCATTGAGTTTCATCAATGGGCCACTCAGACTGTGGTAAGACAGAGTACCAATGTTTTGCGGCTTCTCGTAGTACTGAGGCCTCTCTGCAGCGAGGCTTTGTTTGATTTATAGATCATTTTAGTTTGTGGGGTTTGTTATTATCTTAAAGGAACAGGCCACCATTTTTCCATACTGAGATATGTTCTTAGCTTAGACGAGTTGATGCGTACCTGTCTGGTCTTTACACGTGCGCTCAGTCACGCAAAAAGACCAAACTGTTAGCGTTTAGCCTCTCCTCCTCTCCTCTATGGGGCCAAACGGGGTGACGTTAGAAGCGACCAAGTTCTTCCTCATTTCCCCTATTTAAATACGGTTAAGTGAGTAGTTACACGATTCAAGTCTAGTTACACAATAAAAGGGGGTACTATATTGTAAGGCGTAATAACACCTTAGGAGCACTTCGACATCCATGCAGTAAAGTGAAGATATTACTAAATGCTAACAACATCTCTGGTCTTTTTGCGTGACTGTTCCATTAACCTCTTAACCCCCACTGAGCACATTTTCTCCATTTTCTCCAAAGCTTATACAGCCTATAGGCCAGTGTAACGCCTCATTTGAAAGCCAAGGCCTACAAAACTCATATAAGCTCTTTGCTAGTTTTTCTTGTCATGTTTTAGTCGTTTTTGTCACGTTTTCTTGCTTTTTTACATGATTTGGTAACATTTTTATGGCTTCGTCACAGATTACACTAAAAAAACGAAATGCGGCCAAAACGCAACAAAACAAAGAAAACGTGAGTGAGTTTTGTAGGTCTTAGCTTTCAAATGAGGCGTTACACTGGCCTATTGGCTGTAAGCTCTCAGGTCAAGAAGCGCTCAGTTGCGGTGGGGGTTAAGAGGTTAAACATCTTTATTTATCCTATTATATCCTATTAGCTGTAGTTGACCACTCGGTTCACAATGCAGATTTGTATGAACTTAATTAACACTAGAGAAAACTTAAACCATAATCACACGCATTTCAGAACATGTTTGTGAAGGGCTAAACTGCAAAGCTACCCAGTTGTAATCATGCTATGCTTTTGCGATTTGCTAATTGCAACCATTAAATTTTTATTTGGATTAGGTTGTGTTTAATTGCGCCGCCCTAGTTGTAATATCGCTGTAGAAGGTGTAGCACCGGAGTTTTACTGCGAATCACTGCAGCCGTCGAAGTCATTCCAACAGTGATTCTGCTGCTCGTAACTGTTGCAGCTGTAATAGGAAATAACATCAGGAGCGGCGCCACAGTAGTTATGAGAGAAGTTGTAATAAAATACTATAAAACGTAATTTACCATTTTTACCTCTACAATCATTTTGTAATAAGTACTAATACTGCTGTCACTGAAGAGTACTTGTACTCTATTGCTAACAAACACGTCACATATAAGTTGCCAGGCTGATATCAGGTCTGTATTATTTTCTCTTTTGTTCATGGCGGCTTCATAATTACAGGTTGTGTCTCGTCATTATCTCTGCGGCTTTGTGTGATTGAGCTGATGATGCCTGCCTTATCCTGCTGATCAACTCAGCCTTTAAAGTGCGGCAATAAATTTGAATTCATTTTACACAGACAAACCTACTCAAACAACTCAGAGCAGCGAATCCAGCATTAATCCCCTTTTTCATGTTGTCTTTTATTCATCTATTATATACAAACTGTATATTTTACAAATAACTGAAGGTGGGGCTTTGTTTATTCTGCATTATATCTAAATATATTCATAAGCTTTTAACCCCTTAACCCCCACCGTAACACATTTTCTCCAGTTTGGCTTTACCCAAATCTAAAAGCTTCTTGAAAAGAGCAACAAAGAGCAGCCAAAACGAGGATAAAAATACAAAAGCGACATAAAAAGCAAAAAATGAGACACAAAAAAATCCACAAAAGAACGACAAAAAAGCAACAAAGAAGCAACAAAAGAGCAACAAAAATGTTCCGGCAAAGCAACAAAAACACAATGAAAAAGCAACAAAAACACAATGAAAAAGCAATGAAAACACGACAGAAATGCTACAAAGACGCGGCAACAATGCAATGAAAAAAAATTACAATTAGTTCTGTAGGTCTTAGCTTTCAAATGAGAGGTTACTCTGGCCGATAGGCTGTAAGCTCCAGTCAAGAAGCTTTTAGATTTGGGTAAAGCCAAACTGGAGAAAACACAAAACACAAAATGTATATTGAAAGAAAGGAAAAATAAAATAAGATAATAATGAATCCTAATACAAATAACAACAGTGCAGTGTCAGTATCACGTGGTCAATATTTATCATTCCCAAAGCAAGTCAGAGCATTCATTCATCCTTTTATCGCGTGCTTTGTAGGTAAAGACAGAGATGAGTCCTCGGAGGGCTCCACCAGGTGCCTGCCGTGCCGGGATGGGTGCCCGTTCTGTCAGGACGACACCCCCTGTGTGGTGCAGGAAGACGGGGCGCTCCGGCTGTCTGTGGCCACTCTCCAGGGGCTCTGCATGCTGCTGGACCTGGCCTGCATGGTGGCGCTATATCACCTGCGCAGGAACAAGGTGAGGTGTAAAATCAGTGTAACAAAAGTTGAACAAATTAAGATTCGCACCTCTATTTTTCCTGAAGCTACAGAACAAGACTGATTTAAATGTGGCCGAATTTAATTTTAAATGTGTGTATCCCATTATAATTGTAATCTTTGTTTGTCAGGGCTACAGTGCGTGAGCTCCTGAAAGCCACTGTCCAATAATTACCACAAATCCTTGGGTAAAACTGGCTGGATTTCCCCCCCCACTTTTCTATTTATAGTCTTTCCCACATTTTCAGTTCACACAAAAAGTCCCTGGAGCTCTGTCAGTTTACATAAAAGAACAAACATCTTTTTCTCGGATGTAACACGGTAATTAAATAGAGGCCAGAAAACATGGTGCCTTCGCTTGCTTTTCAGTTTCAGGCAAAGAAAGAGAAATACCAATTTAACAACGCTGTAAATGTGTTTGCGCCAAACTAAGTAGCCAATTATTTTTCAGTGGGTCAATGCAAACATAAGTAATAGAAAAACCCACAAATACCGATTTAGCTACAGACTAAAAGAGACGGCATTTTCAAGCAATGAACTGACTGAAGTTTTCTGTCTCTCACAGAGCATCCGCACATCAGGACTGATTCTGCTGGAGGCCATCTTATTTGGAGCTCTGCTGCTCTACTTTCCAGTGAGTTTCATTTTATGCTGTTTCTCAATGGGTCATTAAACCAGGAAAATATAGATATAAGAAAAGATGGTATAAAAGGTCTTCTTTTACTTTACTAAATATTGATAGTAGTGTTGTCACGATTCCAAAAATCCACACTTGATTTTAATACTAAGAAAAAAGTCTATGTACTATAGATCTCAATACCACGGTGTGCGCCTGAGTAAGTACATGCAGTGCTGTACAGTAAACTCCTGCCTTTTTACCGTGACCATATTGTCTCATTTTCCGTTCTTTTCTTTTAATTCTATATGGACCTTTATCAGTGTCTGTACTAAATAAAGAATGAATAATCTGAATTCTTGTTTAATGCATTAAAAACATGGATTTACACAGACCGGTTCTGCTAAAGGCCAGTATTGGGCATGTTACTTAAAAATTGTATAAAATATATTTTATATTAGTGATTACAGCTTTAAAAATTAAATATGTTGTATTACATATTACTGCCTCAGAAATTTAGTTAATTTACACTACTTTGAGCTACTTTACTTTATATATGTTTTTTTATATATATATGTTTTTGTAAGTAATGTGTTATTCCTTAGTTATTGAAAAAAGTAATATATTTTTGTAACTCGTTACTTTTGTAATACATTAACCCCAACACTGCTAAAGGCCATGAGCATTCCTCACTCTCTATAAAAGATGTAATTTAGAAAAGACAACAACATATCGATAAATGAGTGTCTAGTTTAGATACTATAGTATTGTTTAGTATCTGGGTATTGATCATTTTGACGAAACTTCTCTCTGAGTTATTGATGTAGTTAAATATTCTGTCTATAGATCACTGTCTGCTCCATTTCCTGTAAGGTTAACATAGTGTTTCAGTTCCTTCAACACATGTGAAGAGACTGCGGTAGAAATGTGAGCCGCACACAAACGCCGTCTATATCACTTTACACAGCAGCTCTTATCTCTGCATCATCCAGGCACATCAGCACATGCTTCATACGTGCAGGAGAGCAACGATATGGAGCAGTGGTTCTTTACTGGTAAAGCTTCAGGACCCACTGCGACACAAATATAAATGATTATTTTAAACAAGTTCATCTCTGTTTTAGTATATTTAATAAAAAGTCAAGTATTTCATCACAAAGTTCTGTGGATTCAAGCAATAATCTTAAGGCTGTTTATCGAAAACTACCAAAACATTATTTTAACAAAGTCCTGCAACCTACTTTTGGAAACCACTGTAGAGGGTATGCACATGATGTCATAACGTCCTGAGTGTCAAAGTCTGTTTGAGTCATGAAATGTGGTATTATTTTTTTGCCTTTGTGCTCTTTTTAACCCCATGTAGTTTTAGTATTTAGCAACTCATGATGCAATAGTTTTATAACGTGTATGATGCAGACTATTGATTTTAACCTCTTAGCCCCCAACGGAACCGAGCACATTTTCTCCAGTTTGGCTTTACCCAGATCGAAAAGCCATAAAGAGCGACAAAAACATGACGAAAACGCAGCAAAAAAGCCAAAAAATTACATAAAATAAAAAGTTACAAAAACCACAAAAACTATGAAAACACAAAAAAAAGAGACAAAAACGCTTAAAAAATGGGATAAAATGCAGCAACAAGGTGTCAAAAAAGTTAGCATCAGTTTTGCAGGTCTTAGCGTTCAAATGAGCCTTTATACTGAAAATGTGCTCGGTTAACGTAGGGATGATGACATGAGCAACACAATTTAAAAGCAGGATGTGTGGGAATCTTCATACATGACTCAGAAGCGGAAGCGTGTTCAAATCAAATACAATAGAATGAGTCGCACACTGTGGGGATTAGACTTTTTAGTCTAAATCCAGTTAAACATTAAAGCTTTGTCTCTAGCACTTGTTATAAAAATCCCGCCTTCTTTATATAATTAAGTTGTGCAGTACTTCAGTTACTGGATTCTGGAGAGTCTGAGCTTTCAGTTGAGGTATGGCATGTCTAGTACATCTGTTAAATGTTTGTGATGTCACATCTGGGGACTGGAGACGCCATGCTGGATGATCGCTGTATCAGTCGTATGTGTTGATAGGCTAAGAACAGCGTCACATGACTTGCTCAATATAATAATAACACATCGTTTTATATAGCGCTTTTTTTGGAGACTTAAAGACGCTTTACATTGCACTATTCATTCACTCCATACTTGGTGGGTAAGCTACTGTTGTAATCACAGCTGCCTGGGGTAGACTGATGGAAGTGAGGCTGCCAGTCTGCGCCTTCAGCCCCTCCAACCACCACCAACCACTCACTACATTCGCTAGGCTTCCTGGTGTTACTAAACGGTCTCCCATCCAAGTACCGACCAGCCCTTCCCTGCTTAGCTTCCAAGGTGTGAGGTAATCGGGCAGAGCAAAGGCGGTATGATCACAGATATGGATTCCTTCCTTCAGTAATCACGTCTCTGCATTTGAGCGATTCCACGATTAACCTCTTAGCCCCCGCCTTAACCGAGCACATTCCATAAGTTCAGTTTTACCCAAATCTAAAAGCTTCTGGACTTGAGCTGACAGCCTATGAATAATGCCTGATTTGAAAGCTAAGACCTACAAGAAACTGAATCTCAAACTGAGATCTACAATTTTCCCTCGTGTTGTCGTCACTTTTTCGTCATATTTTTGGCATCTTTTCCGTTGCTTTTTGCCATGTTTTTTGTTTGTTTTTGTCACTTTATTAATTATTATTAAATAAATAAACATCATTTTTTCTGTCACTTTTTTGTCATTTTTTGTTGCCTTGTTTACGTCCTGTTTTCGTCGCTATTTTGACACTTTTTTCCAGAAGCTTCAGATTTAGGCAAAGCCGAGCGGGAGAAAATGTGCTCGGTTCAGGTGGGGGTTAGGTGGGTAAAGGCAACCCAAATTGAGTTTTGATTATGCTTTGTTTCCTTTTGACTCCAGAAACAATGCATACTACACACCCCACATTTTAAATGAAAAGACAATGACGAGTGACGTAATCTGATTTGAAGTTGTCCATTCAGCTGGTCCAACGATGCTGTCCCATTCGAGTAGACCATTACAAAGCTGGCACAGTTCATCACTGCACGGATTCACTCACGTATCATAACTAGCCTTTGTCTATATACTGTGGTCTGATGCCAGTGTGCATTGTGCTCCCGTGTGTTTGCACGCGGCCCACGCTGCACCTGGTGGGCCGCATCAGAAGCCCAACTTTAGCCCAGAAACAGATGGATGAAACTTGCGTGCCATGTCGGGGAGATATCTGGTGTAGCGGGGGAATTCGCTCTCCTCAAATACCCGCACAGACTGCCAAACAGGCAAACACAAAAGCCTGCGTGGATCCCTGCCATTTGTAAGAAATAAAGCAGGAAAAAATGGAGGAAGAGCTTCAAAGGCTGATCTGGCTCTGGGGAGGGGCTTTTGTTCCTCCAGGAGTGACTGAATGCAACCATCAAAGAGAGATTTGCATCTGAATCAGGCAACTACTATTAAAAAAAAAAAGAATTAAAAAATGCGCACACTAGATTTTACATGGGACAGGTACTTATTTGTGGAGATTGCATGTTCCCTGGTGTTTGGGTGGGTTTTTACTGCCGAGCTTCTCCAAAATGTGCAAATGACAAAAATGGCTTAGGCTTGCACTGAGATTGTGTTCTCTCCTGAAAAACGTGTAGGTTTACAGATATTGCTTTGACCATATGAATTTCCTTGGAGCGGTGCTGAATTTCGGTGACCGATAGAGGTCCAGCCCGTCCTCTCTAAATTCTAAAACATGATGAGAATGGGAAGGTTTATTACCCTGGGAGCCGCTGCCTTCACCTCATGTGACCACACCTCGCACACATTTCTTGCTCTAAATGGATTTTATTTTGCAGTCAACCACCCACCGCTCCATCCAGCCCAAGGACCAAAAATAGCTCCTCCAAAATCCGCTGCCACTCTTTTTGACTTACACACACTTGAACACACTTAAGGGCTTTTTCCTCCCTTAGCGCCCTGGCTTTTCATCTTTTCCTTGGACATCGAGTAGACCAAATATGCTCGAGTAAAAGCCAAGCCAAAAGTCGCCCCATTGAAATTATTACGTCTGAATATTTTGTGGTGTATTTATTCTGGTGTTTGTAGCAGCTAACCGTAGTGCACAAAATCATTTGAGAAAACCTTCAAATTAAAAAAGGGTACTCATAGATCCTTCCACACAGAAGCCTCAAAGCCTCCTCAATTAATAACAACGCAGTGTCATTTGGCTTCTGTTGCCATGCTATGCTATGACATCATCCGTAATCCCTATATACATAGTACATTGTTGTATACCTGTTTCGTAATATGGAAGGTCTGCTTGGTGCACATCCAGAATCAGGATGGGTTTTATGGCGCATTGTCTATACGGAGCCACGCACGCAGATCACGCACGCACATCTACACACAGCGAGCGCTCTTTTAAAGGCTTTAACACAAGCAGAGCAAGTTTTAAGTGTTTTTTTTACGCCGATCAACAACACTGTTTAGTGCGAGGCAAGTGAGAGAAAGAGGCAGAGCGGCTGTTTCATAAAGAGAGAGAAAGACAGATATGAATTCCAACGCTGGCATTTGGAGTTCTTTACTGGAGCTTTACTGTCCCTAAAAAAATCAGGACAGTCTCGAAATTAAGGCTTTAAGGTCTTTAAAGTAGACAGCGGATGTGAATGGGAATAGTGCACAGTGCAAATATAACAGTGCAAATGGCAGGGAACAGGTTATTGAGTGTTCATGATTCAGATGGCAGAGGGTACAGCTAGTCCGCCTAGTTTCTGCATGTCGTGAATGCCCATTTTGACCTTGGTTTTGACCTTAAAAAACACTTTCAACCTAAACTAAGACTAATAGACTAAAAAACGATAGAGAAAACCAGCGTGAACACAGCCTTAAACCTACTGTTTTACATAACTCACATATCGATTGGATAAACTTAACCGCTTAGACTCTGACAGGTGGAGACAAAATAATGCTTTAGCCTCAGCTCTAAATCACATTACGTTGACGTCATTTCTAATTCGATAACCTCCCTGTGACTATTTCCCTTTTTATTCTTGTCCCCGACGTCTCACCTCTGCACTGTCTGCTCTCGCTCAGTATTTTCCCTTCTGGCTGTCACAACTCCTCGGCCATAAGCGCGCTGCCTCTCTCCTCTATGCTCGGCTGCTCAATGCATTTTTAAACACTCCATCAAGTTCTAGCACAAGTTGTTTTAAAAATACATCTACTGATTAATTTATGGCAGAGGCAGAAGAGGCAAAGCAAAAGGCACACCTTCAATGCTTGATTTGAATGTTTCGCTATCCCCCTTTAGCTCTATTGTCCACAGCCAAGTGTTTAGCTGTGTCTGTGCGGTGCTAGGATTATAAGACTGGGTGTTGTAACCGTCTTTTTGCGGAAATGTGGGCGTACGTAACAGCCTGGCCTACTTTTGCCGAGGTGATTTATTGTTTGTTGTTAGAGCGCGATGGTTAGGGTCTCAGGATGTGGTGGAGGATCTCCGTGAAGATATTGAAGCCAACCATGGCCTGGATGCCTAATTGAAAAGGGAGGGGAAAAGTTGTACTGATGTCTTCTCAACCTGTCAGATTCAAAGCACCGAAGTTCATCAAATAAATATTTATGGGCTTATGTAATACTATCGGTGGAAGGCTTATGAAAAGAAAGAAAGAAACAAATAATTTCACGTTTAATACTGTGTGGATTTTACAGGTCTAAGATAAATGCTCAGTCCATTGCCTTTATTAGCCCCATTACAGGTGACACTCCCCATTTCATCAGAACATAGTTACCCACTTTTAGATGTAGCTAAAAACAAACCAACAAAAACACTAATTTGAGAGATGTAACCATACTGTACCAATGGGCCATGAGCGAGTTCCAGCTCTATCCTTGGAATAATTAACTCTCCCCTTCTTATTTCACTTCTGTTTTTGAACATGAAGACTTCTAGTGTTTCCCATCTATTTCTTCAATGCTTAATGACTGATGATTAACCTCTTACCACCCGCCTTAACTGAGTGTCTTTTCTCCAGTCGGCTTTACTCCAATCTAAAAGCTTCTCGACTGGAGCTCACAGCCTATAGGCCAGGGTAACGCCTCATTTGAAAGCTAAGACCTACAAAACTGATCTTTTTCCTTGCGTTGTCGTGGCGCGTTGCCGTGTTGTTGTCATTTCTTCACATTCTTTTTCATCTCATTTTTGCCACTATTTTGTTGTGTTTTCATCCTTGTTTTATTTTTGACGCCGTTTTTCAAGAAGCTATTAGATTTGGGTAAAGCCAAGCTGGAGAAAATGTGCTCGGTTCAGGTGGGGGTTAAGAGGTTAAGTAATATCTCATCAAACTAAGTAATGATTAGAAACCCAGATCAAAGCTTTCACCTAACTGGAGGAATATTGCGTATTTATTTAAAACACTTAACATGCTCTGAACCGTATTTTACAGCGTGCATTTCTTGTAGCTCCACTTTACCCAGAATCCACCTGATGTGTTTACCTATGTGAAGCTGTTGGACCGACGGCAAATGAGTTGCTGTTTCTGCCGGTGATTAAAAAAGATTCCAGGTGAAAAGTGGTGTTGTTATTGAAGCTTAATTACCCCAGCTACCTTTGTGCCTCTCAGAGGAGCTCGGGCGGAGCGCCTCAGGGACTCTGTCTGTGTAATGAGAGTGACTGCTAAACTACATCCACATAGTAAATCCTCTACCTGTCTTCATCAGTTTGATCACCTCATGTGGTCCTTCTCCAGATCTCCTGTCGCAATGACAAGTAACAAGAAAATGATGTGAAATGAGATTGTCACTTTTATTTGCTGAAACTCAAACTACCTGGCAAACTCTATAAGCCTAGGGTGGCATTTTTTTTTTTTGACCCTAAATTTATGTTGAATAATTATTACCTTGACATACAGTACATTGTCTACACACCTTTTACATTATAGCGCCAATAATAGAATCATCAATTTACGATACTGCATGTAGGAATGTGATATGCCTATATTGTGAAATGTTGCCGTTGTAGACGACGTCCTCTTTCATAGCTTGTCTCCTCGCTGCTACAGTTTGTCCTTGACTTTGAATGAATCACTATAAGACACACACTGAGAATATGGAGAGTCACCGCTTCTTACTGGGACATGGCCGTGCTCTCACGCAGGTAAATTTACTACAGTACATAATAACATGAATGTACCCACACATGCAGGGCTAACCTTTTACATTTGTCTTGTGGAGAATTTTCTGACACATGAGCGAATGCCCCGCTGCGAGGTGTCAGTGGGGGGGGCGATGAAGTCTGCTCCCGTACCCCACTGTTATGGAACTGCAGACCGGAGACACTGCGGTTTAACGGCTGCAGATACAGGACGTGACTCTCCTCAAACAGCAAATACAGTCTCGTGAGTCTCTGAGGAGCAATGAGCCGAGTGAACTCTCACACTTGACTGATTTACTCTGAGGCACTACCGACCTCTACACTTTCATAAACAAGCTTTTAAAAGATGGTTTTGAGTTCAAAGGCCGTTAAATGCTGTCAGATTTTGCAGGAGGATCTTATTTTGGACTTGTGACTTGTCTCGGTCTTGGACTTAGAGATAGTGACCCGTCTTGGACTCAATTCTGACTTTATTTTAATGACTTGGACTTGGATACAGACTTACACATTAGAACTTGAGACTTGGACTTATTATTATCTTTTGCTTGTATTTTGTTTCTATGTGACATATTGTTATTGTGAAGCACTTTGGTCGACTGTAGTTGTTTTAAATGTGCTATACAAATAAACTTGAATTGAATAAATCATTCTCTCTAAATAGATTATTCTCTAAATTCTCTGAGGATTTTAGGGCGACTAAGAACTCAATTGAATCATGGCTTGAGTCTCATTTAAATCTAACAGTGTTTCACTATAAGAAACAATTGTTTTTAATTGATTGTTTATTCTGAGTTCAATGCACATACACATGGCGTTTTTTGCATTACTATATGCAGCAACTTTTTTTGATTGAAATTAACACTGCAGCACAATGATAATTTGTCAAGTTTGGTTCATGAGAAGTCAATTGTTGTCCTTTCTTTTTCTTTTGTAAAATTACTCCAGTACAAATTGGTTTGTAATTACCAACATGCATAATAGCTAATGGTTCCAGACATTTAAAAGTTATTATTTATTATTATCGGTCATAATAAATCAATAAAAAAGAAGCCTATATCTGCAGCTGTAGCCTAGTCCCCAGGCTGCAGGCTCAGTTTGACGCATGTGCTCACTGTTGACGTGTATGTAAATGACAATACGCGTGCTTCTGTCTGCAGGTGATGATCATGTACTTCAACCCCAGTGTGTTTCGTTGTATCCTCCTGCGCTGGGTCCGTCTGCTGGGGTTTGCCATTATGTACGGCACCATTGTCCTCAAGCTATACAGGTACAACACGCACAAAATGTCCCGCAAAATGATGTGACAAAAATTGGCTCTTTTTTTTTAAAGCAAAATTTGGTTTACAAAGGTTTACAACAATCTTCCTAATTTCTCTTGTTATTCTCAAGCCGCCCTCAATAGCGCTAGTCTGCATTTGAATTGCACATCAGTCTCGAGTGTCTGTAAATCTCGAACACAAGCCGCTCCTCCATTGTTTCTGAGACGACAGAGAGATGTCAAAGAGGGCACTCGAGTGTTGCCTTGGCAAAATTACCAATAGGATTGTCTATATATCAGTGGATATGAGGCGTGCCCCAGGGCCACCTCTTACAGGCCAGCCCCTCTGAGTATATATTTGTCATCAGATGAGATTTGTTACAGAATCTGGGAAGAGGCTTTGTGCACAGTTGGACGACTGGATAGAAACGTGTTATTGTCGGGAGAATAAGTAAACGGAGAGGGCGTAGATGCAGGAGAGGTTTATCAGTGTGGGACCCCGGACACATGAACTCAATGCACTGTGCAAGCCGACATGAAGAGGGATAAGAAACCTCCTTAAAATAAAGCTTTGAAATGCCTTGCTATTGCTTTGTATCAAAATCCATCAAAATCCAGAGGTTAACATTAGAAGACCTACATTTCATTTTAAATACTATTGCATGGAGGATGACTCACTGATCACAAATAGCAACATTTTTCAGTGTAGCAACAAAATGCGTAGACTGAGTAACACAGTAAATAGAGTAAGCACTGTATTTATGTCTGTTTTAGGGTGTTGAAGGTGTTCCTGTCCCGCACCGCCCAGAGGACGCCCTACATGACGAGCTGGCGGGTGCTGCGCCTGCTCCTCGTCATCCTGCTGGTGGTGCTGTGGTTCCTAGTGGCCTGGACCTCGGCCGTGTGTCAGAAACCAGATCTGAACCAGGTCCTGATCAGCGCCGGCCTCACAGTGGACCGTCTGCAGTTCAGCATGTGTCTGATGGACCGCTGGGACTACATGACGGCTGTGGGTCAGTACAGTCTCCTCTGTGCAGGCTCACAACAAAAAAATAAAATAGATAAACACGATACAGAATAGTTAGAGGGACTGCACTGTATCAGCTGAAGCAATGCCCTTATTGCAAGAAACTAAATACAGTTATACAATGGTCTGGGTGAATACTCAATTCTGATTGGCTAACTGGCGTGCGTTAAAACTGTGTAACGCACAGTTAGTCCGGCAACAATTATGGTGCATTCATGTGGACTGGGGTTCTCGTTTCCCGAGATGTGACGTCATTGTCCCCAGTTGGTTTGTGATCATGTTGTTTTTATGTGGGAAAGTGGGGATTTTGATGTCATCAGCAGATAAAAACGGTCTTTTATCATTGATTAGCACTTAGCTGAGCTAATCATATAAATGTGTTGTTAGCATCTCAAAAGCTAAACGTTAGTTTGTTAGTTTTTAAAAATATCACGTAAATTTACTTTTTCCAAGCATTGATGTCGGGCATTTCACCCGCAATTTTGTTACTACGAGGATGACGACAGCTAACACTAAACACTAGCAGTGTTTAACTAAAAAAAAAATTAATAAAGTGGAAGAAAATGGATGGCTGTGAGCGTTCACGTGCATTCCCCAACTGGGGAAGTCATTCGCCCGAGTTCCCGAGGACAACATGAATGCACCATATAATCATGTTCCATATCACTCCACTGCAGCTGTTTCCATTAGTAACGACAAACATTTGAGTTGGAACTAGTTTCAGGTAAAACAGCTTAAAACATTAAAAAAACTCCTGCTCTAGACTTAAAAAAAGAAGAAAAAAACAGGCCACAATGAACAGTTTCAGTTTGTCTGACCATGTTATAAGCGGATTAAACTCCGCTGCGTGTCATGGTGTTCTTGCCTCCATGTCGTGCATTAATTCTGAATAAAGCACGGCTCCTCATTGTTTAAGCCTTACATATACTGCATCACTATCAGAGGTGGAAAGGAACAAAGTAAGCCTTTTGCACTGGCTTCAATGTTAATAATCTATAAACGACATTACTGGGTTTAATGGCACTGCTCTTTCAATTTGTGTTGTGAATAACACAAAGGAATTCTCAAGCACAGCATTGACAAAAATGTTTACACATTGCTAAATGTTAGAGCAAAGGCTTATATACAGTATGAAACTAAAGCTATTTATCTCACACTTCAGGGAAATGCCAATTTGGGCCTGTTTTAGTCTTTGCGTAGTCCTTTATAAGTTATTTTGATCGCTCTTGACTTGTTCTGAATCTGTTCGTTTTCTTATCTGTCTAAAAGAATTCCAGTTATCTTAAGTGGCTCTATATTCCATTGCCAAATATAATATTCAACCTGTAGAGCAGCACTGAAAAAAATGAAGAATGTGGAGCTGTTTTTTTCGCTGCCCGCTTGCAATGCAATTTTTGTGTGTAAATTTACTGAGCCGTCAAGTCAAAAGCAAGAGTGAGTTTGTCAGAAATATTGGCTCGAGTAGAAGAAATGTCCTTAGGCTGCAATGAAAGACTGGGTCAAAAGGCTGCAGCGCACATCAGTGAAATATCAAATCATTGTAACGAAATTCAGTTTGGCTTCTGTAAAGAAAAACCTGTCTACTTTTGTTTCATGCACAAATAAGAACAGGGTTATTTGAAAAGAATCTGTGTTGTCTACAATCTGAATATGCATATAATTACAGACAGACAAAGCACCCATTAAAAATGCACTAAACATATTTCTATATTTTCAGATAGTAAGGCTAGTATGTGTTCATTATACTTCTTTGGATATTGCTCTTATTTTATGCCTTGGACAGCCCAAACCACAGGCAACTTTCCTATAAGTAAAGAATCAATTAAAACGTTTTTCTCTGGTCTTTTGTCGAAGGGTTTTGTCCTTTCTTATTAAAGTGCTACAGAACCACTCAAGAGTCCAGTCACTTCAGGTGGTCCAGCCCACACATACAGTAAAGAGATTGCCAGGGATTGTGTATGAGGCAATAAATTACTCCATAATTTCACATCAGCTGAAAGGTCAGACCGTGGCAGTTTGCTAATGTTATGATTACTCGTATGTTATCAACTTGTGTGCACACACTGAGGCTGAGCAATACTGCACAGATATCAAGATACATTTATAATATCGACGTACATTTTCACTACAGTTTACACCTGGTGGCAACACAAGTCATCACTGCAGTAGTGGAATAGAATGAGCAGTAACTTATGTACTAAAAGTAGTAGAATTAAACCTCTTAACCCCCACCTTAACCAAGTGTGTTTTCTCCAGTTCAGTTTTACCCAAATCTACAAAACTCATCTAAACGGATCATTTTCCTCACCGCTTTTTTTGAAACTGTTTTTAAAATGGCTTTTTAGTGCATTTTTGTCACATTTGTGTCACTTTTTTGTTGCTCTTTTGATTCATCTTTGTTTTTCTGCGACAGTGGCGCAGATGGTAGAGCGGGTCGTCTCATGATCGGAAGGTCAGGGGTTCGAATCCCGGCTCCTGCAGGTGCAAACTGTCGTTGTGTCCTTGGGCAAGACACTTCACCCAATGCCTATGTGTGAGTGGTTGGTGGTGGTCAGAGGGACCGTTGGCGCAGATGTGAGCAGCCTCGCTTCTGTCAGTCTACCCCAGGGTAAACTGTGGCTACAAATGTAGCTTACCACCATCAGCATGGAGTGAATGAACCCCCCTCCCTTTCATGTGTGAAGCGCTTTGGGTGTGACTTGTGTCATATGAAAAGCGCTATACAAATAAGATTCCCTTCCCCTTCCCCTTCCCCTTCCCCTTTGTCAAAATTATATTGCTACTTTGCCACTTTTTTAAAGAAGCTTTTAGATTTGGGTAAAGCCAAACTGGAGAAAATGTGCTCAGTTCAGGTGGGGGTTAAGAGGTTAAATAATTTTTGCTAAAACATAGTTAACACGATCATATTTAAGATTTTGCTAAAGATTGTAGCCATTTTTCTTTAGTTTGGCCATTTTTGTGACGTTAATAGTTTCAATTCCTTATTGGACACCGACAGGAAGTGACATAGAAGAAGGTTAACCATTTTAAACTGTTGCCGTGCAACAATGTTAAGTCAATGGGAAATGAATGAGTCAAACTGCTATTTAATGTTACCTTCTTCTATGTCACTTCCTGTCAGCAGTTTAAAAATCTAATAAAAATAACTTTTCTGCCCAACATTTCTTCACTGAAATTGCTGCTTCACTGAAATAAAATGATAATTATGCAACTCATGAACTTGCAACTGATGTTATCCATCTAAATAAGTCATATTTTCAAAAGCATTAAAACCTGTCATATGCACTTTAAGTATACAGTATACTTTATTGTCCTGTCGGAAGGTTTGTCCTCTGTACTTGACCAATCCCTCAGTTCAGCTGGAGTAACCTGCCAAGAGCAGTGAGTGACTGCAGTGCAGTGACCCTTCTCTAGTTCTTTACTGAGATTAATCGCCAGCAGTACCAAGCTGGAGGATATGTTTATTATTGTGCATGTTTTGAGTTGATGGGACCCACAGGAAACCCATCCACTTATCGTACGATTGATTTTGAGTATTTCATGTACATATGGACAATCCTATTTTTGTTGGCTGATGTGTCACCCTCACCAAAGTTCACCAATCATCACTGCAGGTTCTTAGGTTCTCCAGTGGCTCTACACAGTTGTTAAGCGTCTTTAAAGGCATATCCCCAGACACAGCAGGCAGTGATGGGCACCGCAATAAACGCGCACTGACAGCAGAGGAGAGTAATCCTGTTTGGAGATGAAGCAATGGACGCTTCCCTCTGAGCAAGTCTCTGAAAAAAGTGATCGACAAAAACTCCAAGAGCCGGAGAGGGAAGCTGTGAAGTCTGAAGCTTTTAGGGAACAGGAGCGGCAATGCAGAGAGAGTTTGCTGCAGACGAGAAGGGACCACAGCTTACGTCGCCTCAATGAGCAAAAAAAAAACATCAAAATGAATGCACGCAAAACTCTAATCCCTGTGCCTTTCAATTCAAGCTGTAAAATGAGAGAGTCCAGCTGCCAAGAGGGAGACTTAAAGAACGGATGCGCCCCACAAAGATGTAGGAAATGATGTCGCAAATTGCCTCACTACGTACGTCAAAAATGTGAAAATTATTGTAATCGCTTTCTGTGTTTGTCAGTCTGGCAAGCCTGAAATTAGAACTTCTTATGAGCTCCATTGCAATGCCACACACGTAGTACAAGAGTATTCGTTTTTATTCATTTTCTTAATACATTTTGGTACAATGGCTGTATTTTGCTCTCCTTAGCCGCGCTAGAAAAGCCGCTACTACAGCACATTACTATTGGCTATTAATTTGAATCTATTTGTTTGCATTAGCCATAACGCATGTCCTTCTCCACTTACAAAGCGCTCTCTAAGCAACCTTTTCCAGACGCTAAGTACCATCTAATTACCTATGATTTATGGACAGGATACCTCCATGAATATTTATGCACTGTTCATTTGAGAGGACTGACTGTTTGTGATTGTCCCTGCAAAGCCGTAACAATAATGGTATCTAAAGTGGCAACAGGCTTTAGAGATATACTGTTAAATTAAAAGAATTTATGTTGTTTGCTTTGGACGCACACGCTTTTATATGCGTATTATTGTGGGGTATAAAGTGATGAGCGTAGAAGATATTGGAGCCAGACATGATTTCATATCTCCTGTACTCTGCCAAAAGAAACCCCAGTAATGAGTTTTCAAATGGCTATTGATCTTCCCCCGCAGCCATGTACTTTATTCTGTCTATTACAATAGCAATTTATGTGATAATGACTTTTAGCACAGGCTATAAAGTTTAGGACCTCTTCAGATCAAAGATACTCTATGATCCAAAAAGTGCTTAATGAAAAGTTATGTGGATCTGCTCCAGACCTTTACAACTACAGAGTGACGGAAAACAGAGGAGAGTAAACAATGGACCAACCAGGCTGATCCGCACAAGCAGCCTGTCCGACTTGTGGAGACCATCATACGCTCTTTGGATTGCAAGCAATGATCTGGACAGGGCCTGTTCGACTGGCTTACCTGTGGCAGAGTGGACAGGATAATGCAGATACAATGCACCCATCTCACAGCCTCTTCAGTCCTGTCTAAGGAAGAAGAGTGGTTACGTGTCAGGTCTAACTGACTGAAGAACAACCTGATCCACTAGGCTGTAAGGAAGCTAAACTCTCCTCTTCCCTCCTCCTGCTGCCCCTATTGTGCATGTAACCGATATCGCTCCGTAATTTGGCAATTGTTCTTTAGTATCAAGTGTTTGACATGTGGTAGAACTTACACTAAAGCAACTGACCTGGACGTTGTACTAATGTTGGAGCTAAAATGACATCAATAACGATGACTGAGTGACCTGTGTCCTGCTCTTTCTGTCCTGTAGCGGAGTTCCTGTTTCTGCTCTGGGGCGTGTACCTGTGCTATGCCGTGAGGACCGTGCCCTCGGCGTTTCACGAGCCACGTTACATCGCCATGGCGATCTACAACGAGCTGGTGGTGTCGGTCATCTTCCATATCCTCCGGTCAGTGCAGGGATAGGGAGGGGCTTGAGTTATTGCGGTAAAGTGTGTGTAATAAAAATTCTCCCTGCAAAGGATTTACTGTTTAATGAGGCTGTTTTTATTCTATTATCTATTATTATGAAAATGATTTTTTTATATACTTTGTTTCAAACTGTACATTAAAGGAGCTAAAGTTGTAATTTTTATTCTCTTTATACTTCTTTTTTATAAGCTCGTGCATGACGGTACTTAGGACCCGAATTAACAACGTTTTGAGTGACAGTGCAGGCTTTTAGCGGCAGTTGTGGAGCATTGCTGGAGCAAGTAGGTAGAGGAAAATACATAATTTTAACATTTTTAAACTCCGTCTAGTCCCTTTAAAGTCCATATTATGACACATTAGACACAATTTTGGCTAAAACATAGTTAGCACAATTATATTTAAGATGTTGCTGAAGATTGTACCCAGCTTTCTTTAGTTTGGCCATTTTTGTGATGTTTATAGAATCACCTTATTGGACACTGGCAGGAAGTGACATAGAAGAAGGTAAACAATTTTAAACTGCTGCTGTGCAACTATTTTAAGTCAATGGGAAATGAGTGAGACAAACTGCGATGGAATGTCACCTTCTTCTATGTCACTTCCTGTCAGCAGCTTAAAAATTCAAATAAAAATTACTTTTCTGCCCAACATTTCTTCATTAAAATTGCTGCTTCACTGAAATAAAATGATCATTATGCAACTAATGAACTTGCAACTGATGTTATCCATCTAGATAAGTCATATTTTCAAAAGTATTCAAACCTGTCATATGCACTTTAAAGATTCCTTATAACGTTTATATAGTTTGTGTAAATTACAGTAATACGTACCTACTATGAAAGAATGATCTTAGGCTAAAAAGAGCTTAGACAGACCTCCAGAGAGTACTGTACTGTAGGTGCTTAAAAACAGTATTTATCAAAGTTAACAAGACAAACGCAAAGTTAAAAGTTTAGTAATTTATTCTGTAGCCCGTGGTGCTCAGCGGGACAATGGAAAGGTCAAACTGTGTTAATCTGAGTGAAACAGTCCACTGGGCGCATGTTCGTTTTCAGCTCGAGCTGCTCTCGCCATCAGGGACTCAAACATTACGGTTTTGTGATTCGCTGCCGCTGTTCTACAGATAAACGTTTGGGATCTGCACAGAGCATATTCAGCATCTCTGCGCACTGGGCTCATGCAGAACTCATCAAAACAGATTTAATGTACAAAAGGGAAAGGTGCTCATAAAAGTGGCATTGTAAGCATAAACAAACAACCGCAGCATGTCTATTTGTGGTCGTTCAAAGAAAAAGAGTTTTACTAGTGTTGTCGGCTGAAACCTGTGCCACCTGCTTTATGAATGAGACCTGGTTATCTTCGTATGCATTCAAACTTTTCAATTCACAAGCATCACATCAATCAATGTGGTCTGGATGCAAAACTGTTGCACCTTTTCTGAAATAAATCCATATACATTTCCTACAGGTTCACTCTGCTCCCGGGGCTGCACCCTGACTGGATGTTCATGTGTTTCTTCGTCCACACACACCTGACAGTGACTGTGACTCTGTGCCTGCTGCTCGTCCCAAAGGTGAATATCATTTTTATGACAATGGCAAATATAATATAAATAAAAGCTGCAAAATACATCATCGCCCAATGATCATTATCACAACATTAGGTGATGCAATATCCGAAACCGCTATAACGCAAAAGCAATGGTCCTCTGACTGAATGAGGTTTTCACATTTTTTCAAGTGTATTGTAACTTTAGTATTGTAACTTTAAATTGCGGATTTTTTGGTTTAAACGTAATGGAACATACTGTGTCAACAAATATGTCGCCGTTGTTTCTCATTTCATGCTGCTCTATGCTAAAGACTTTGTTCATTCCTGTTGTGAGTGCACTATTAAGAAATAATGCTCAATCTAAGTAAAACAAAGTCAAATCAGATTAGGAAAAAGAATTTAAAAAATAATTTAAATCAAGCATAAAGGATGTTCTGGCGTCCCTCAAACTGTATAATCCCATTAGCATGCTCGGCGTGGGCTGTATTACTATTTAAGCTTAGTCACTTCTTTGTTTTGCTTTCATAATCAGCATTCTTCTATAGAGTGAGTCAGCAGAGTACACAGGGATAATTAAGAAAGCATGCTAATCTCACAGCGCCTGGGCTACAATATGGGACAATTGTTTACTGTTCCCTTCATATCCAGTATTATGTTTAGACAAAGCTTTATCTTTGGTCACTATGTCTAAACCAATATACTTTGTGTACCATCTTACCACTATTAAACCGGGGTGTACACTGCACAATTTTGGCCGTCTGCATTCACAAATCTGTCAGCTCAATACCTTTGCCTTTAAATTGTTTTTATTAGTTGCAATACTCCCTAAATTGGGCTGAATTTCCACCCCTAGGTACCTGAATTGATTGACCACAGGAATATTCTGTGGTGTATCCTTAGAAGCCATATGCTCATGTAATGGAAACAACACAGATTTATTCCAATTAATTTTGTATCCCGACAGAGAGCTGATATCCTCAAAGGTATCCAGAACATTGGGTAGAGGCTGGTGTCTTGTCTAGATACATGAGTGTGTCATCAGCGTACAATGATATAGAATGGGAGGTATTGCTAAAGGTGATGGGGTGATCAAAGGGTGTTGTCGTACTTTTTGAGCCAATGGCTCCAGTGATAAGGCAAATAAGAAGGGGCTACAAAGGACAACCTTGTCTACAAGATCTTGACTAATTTATTGATTGTGATAAAGTATTGTTCACGCTGATCATTGCTTTCGGACTGTGATACAACAATTTTATCCAACTGATGAATTTAGAACTAAAATTAAATTGATGCAGTGCCTCCCATAAGGGCTGCCATTCTAGCCGATCAAAGGCTTTCTCTGCATCTAGACTTAGCACAGCGCATGGAGAGAGTATGTCCTTAGTCAAGTATATTACATGTAGTAGTCTGCGTACATTATCAGAGGCCAGGCTGTTTTTCATAAAACCGGTCTAATCTCTGTAGATTAGTTTCTTCATGTATGGTTCTAGCCGTGAAGCCAAGACTTTTGCAAAGATTTTAATTTCTGCATTAAGAATAGATAAAGGTCTATAATTACTACATTTGGTTACATCCTTATTTGGTTTTGGTAAAACTATTATTATGTATTCACGTCATTGAAAAAGTCCCCAACTTCAATAGAGGCCTGTAATGTTGCCAAAATAAAGGGACCTAACTGATCCCAAAAAAGTGGTATAGACTTCAGGGGGAATACCATCCCATCCCGGCGATTTCCCTTTCTTCATTGCCAATGTAACCCTTTTCAATTAATCCAGAGTGATCGGCTCTCCAAGCTGGTTTGCTTCTGCTTCAGATAGAGCTGGCAATTTTAGTCCTTCAAGAAATGTATCACTTCTTTTTGTCTAGATTGATTTCTGAATTATAAAGTTTGGCATAAAATTTGGTAAATTCGTTATTAATTCCAGTTGATGTGGATACAATAATCTTGATCAGATCTTATTGTAGCAATATTCGAATAACTGCTGCATTTATTCAACTTTAAGGATAGTAAATGACTCGGCCTTGGACCATTAAAATAATAATTCCTACGCACTTTATGTATTTGAGATTCCAATTAAGCTTTAAGGAGATTATTAAGATCAACTCTGGTTAAATCGATTTCTTTCTTTCTGGTTTTATCCAATCCGTTGAACTGCTGCATATCCTCTAAATTTTGTAATTTTTGCTCCAGTAATATAATTTTGCCCTGTCTTGCTCACTTCAGATTGGTAGCAAAGGATATTGTCGTATTCTGAATAAACCCTTTTATTGCTGCCCACAGCACTCTAGTGTCCGCAACCGAGTCTATATTCTGAGTAAGAAATAGGTCCAGTTGCTTTCTAAAATGCTCGCAAAAGTCCTCATTACTTAACAAACTTGTGTTAAACCGCCATCTACCCGATCTAACAGCTTCTTTCATAAATGACCATTTAGAAATGACAGCACTATGGTCAGATATTGAGTTGGCGTGGATTCCACATTGATTAATTTCGGCAATTGTTGAGGCTGTGGACAGCAAATAGTCAATTTTGGAATACGTTTTATGCCTATTAGAGAAAAAGGTATATTGTCTTGTGGTTGGGTTAATTGTCCTATATAGATCCATCAGACAAAAATAATCAATTAACCCTCATAAGCTGTTGATGCTGGTGAAGAAGTTTGATGACTACTACTAGACTTATCTACTTGTGGATTTATCACTGCATTCATGTCCGCTCCTATGACTAAAGAAGAGTCAAGTAAATTGTTCAATGTATTGGTTATACTTTGAAAGACGGAAGACGTGTATACATTTGGGGCATAAATACAAACAAAGGCTACATTCTTTCCGTTTATCTTTGCTTTGATGTAGGTAATTCGACCATCCTCACCTCCAAAAGTTTCCACAATTACTAAAGATAAGCTTCTTTTGAGGAGTATCAGGACTCCACAGCTTTTAGAATTGTAACATGCTGCTGCAGCAGTATAATAATTATCAATACACAGTTTATCTGAGTGAATTAGGTGGGTTTCCTGTATGAAAGCCACATCAATATTGTGCATTTTCAACAAATCCAAACACATACTGTAGCTTGTTTAAGTTGGCTGTTTAGGCCATTTATGTTCCAGGTAAGGATTGCTTTGTCATAGATTTTTAACAGGACAGGGCAAAGTCAGTACCTTGATATTGAATTTCCACAAACATTTATTCAAAGACACCTGGGACCACTTGTGGAATATTCTACTTTCATTGGGCCAATTGAAATTGCTAGTTTTAGATAGAAAATAATGATTATTAGCATTAAACAGGAGGGCTGCACCAGGGACACAGGATTTTGTGCTGGGAATAACACATTTGTGACTATAAATATGCTATTTTACAAAAAAAATAATGATACTGTATGTTGTCTCTGTGGCCCACAGGCATGAACAACAAACTCAAGGGCTTCAGCCTGATTTAGTCTCTGACCATATTTGAAGCCGACCTTTAATTAAGTGTATTAAGTCAAAAGTCATTAAATTCTTGTTCTAAAACGTTACCCTGGAATAGGCTAAATGGCACGAGCCCTCCACCTTTTCACTGGAACCATGTTGACTCGCCTCCAAAGCTGCGCATTTATAATGCGAGTCTCCAAATGCGCGCGGCTAATTAGCATAGTTAATTCATTAACGTGAACCTGGCCCCCCATCGTACTCAAAATTGTATAAAAAATATGTCAATCGTTTGTGCTACGTTTGTGCTGTTTTGTGCTGTAAAAAGTTTTGTTTGTGCTGTTATCGTTTTCGAGATATTAATGATTGTTTTTTGCATGCAGTGTGTGTTGTCGTGCACTCCCGATACGTGTGCGCGCTTCAGATGAGGACGAGCATGGACGCCTGAAGGCTGTAAAGTTTGTAATAGTTTAAAAACCGAACCAGCACAAACGGAAATCTTTACAGCACAAAACAGCACAGATGTAGAGGAAGTGGTTGACACCATTTTAACCCGTTTTGGAGCTTTATAACGAGCAGGGTGACCTTAGATCTGACCAATAAAACAATCATTAATATCTCAAAAACGATAACAGCACAAACAAAAATTTTTACAGCACAAAACAGCACAAACGTAGCACAAACGACTGACATATTTTTTAGAAAATTTTGAGTATGATGGGGGGCCAGGTTCACGTTAATAGTTAATTCTGCGAAAATAGCGTGAGCGACCTGTGGCCTTTGTCACTGTATTGGCCTGATTGCAGCAATTACAATTAATATAAGGAAAGAGAAACTTTAGGGGTTAAAAACAATGCGTAGGCTCTGTGTTTAGTTCATCTGAGTGAGGACAATGATAGTTTGGCGGTCTAAAAATAGCTAGCCTGAGCGGTTAGGCTAGCCATCGAGACATTTTAGTTTTGCCCTGCTCATGGTTTGTTATAGAAAGCTAATCCTGATAGGCTAGCTATTTTTTGCTAGCTATTTTGGATACAACATGATGGGCTAGACCCCTGCTCATCTTAATTTTAAATTAACTAATATTCTCCATTAAAATATGGTATAACACGTGGCAAAGTCCTCTCTTCATCCAAAACCTAACATCATTTTGTCTGTCCATTCAAAAACATGCGCTGTTCCTACATTAACTGTTTGGACTGTATGGCACAGTTGGTAGCGCGCTGCTCCTCGGAGACACGCTGACCACTGGATCATGGGTTCGAGTTCCGCCTGAGTCAATGGCTCCGCCTGCGACGGGCTTTCGCCCCAAAGTCAATGGCAGGCCGGCGATAGGGCGGGTGCTCCACTCAATGTAGCCCTGCAGTCCAGACAATGGTCCAGTTTTTTATTGAGCTCTTTAGTTTAGAAAAGCTGCTTTTGCTTTGTTGTGTCTGATACTATTGTTTCATTTTTTATTTATTACTGACACTTTCTGGTAGGCTATGTCTACTTGTCTCTTGAGTTCGGTTACGTGGATGTTTGTCGCTTTCTGGTCAGATTTAATCTGTTTGATGTCGGTAGTTTTCTTTGTGATGTCCACTCTCATATGCTCCAGTTTTGTATCAAACTTTTAAAATTGTTTTTCAGTGAAAGAGCGCTGCTCCTCTAGCGCAGGTGTGAGCAAAGTGGCCAAAGCAGTCTTGACCGAGTCCAGCTCTGTATTCCCCGGATCTTGGGATGCTTTGCTTCTCGTTCGGTCTGCCATCTCTTTAGGGGGGTCAGCCCTATGTTCCCCAGTACCTATGTTTCCCCACTCCAATTGATTAAGATTAGGCACCAGCCCACTATCCTTAAGGTTAGTGGCTAGGGCAGGGTCAGGGTTAAGCTGCTTGATATACCGTATGAATGACATTTCACTCTCATGACATGATTGGTTGAAGTACTAACTCACCTATGGAAAAAAAAAAATAGGACCCGGGGAACATACTGTAGGACCCAGGGAACATAGGTATGCACCCCTCTTTAGGCATGGCCGCTCACCTTTCTGTTTCAAAAATTCAGCGGACTTCGTTATAGAGGTGGTTTTTCCAATTCAAGAGAAAAGTTTGGCAAGAGCAACTCACGTAGCCATCTTGCCTGCAGGTCACGTGCCTCAATCACCAGCTGTTATTTGATATTGTATTCCCTGTGTGCAGTTTCTGGCCAAAGGGACTCAGGCCAGGGACGACATCGCGACTGAGGCCTACGAAGAGGAGCTGGACATGGGGCGCTCCGGCTCATATTTAAACAACAGCATCACCTCGGCCTGGAGCGAACACAGCCTGGACCCTGAAGACATACGGGTAAGGTGACATTGCATAGGGGCAACAGTGGCTAAAGCGTTGTTATAACTGGGAGGATGGCGATTCCATTTTAGACTGCACAGAAGAGAGTGAGAGAGTTGCCAGTCAGTGCCAAGTAACCACCACCACAGAAAATAGAGACAGAATCAAAATCACCCACTGTAGTGCTTTGTGTGTAATAAGAAAAAGGTGACACGCCAGATTGTAACCAAGGGATAATTTCCATCTGTAGTAATGCATCTATAGTCCCAATAGTCCACCTGGATGTATCAACGATAGAGAAGAGTCTGGGGAAGTGTCTTGCTCAAGGACACCTGGAAGGCAAATCCACAGTAGTGTCACCTTTGACGCACAAATCAGGCATTCAGGCATTACTCACATGCGGCGTTACTCATCTCCGTTCTTTGTTCTCTTGATAAGGACGAGTTGAAGAAGCTATACGCCCAACTCGAGATCCACAAGCGGAAGAAGATGCTCTCCAACAACCCCCACCTGCAGAAGAAACGCAACTCCAAAAAAGGACTGGGCCGCACGCTGATGAAGCGCATTACCGAGATCCCGGAGACCATGCACCTGCACCGTCAGGGCAGCCGCGAGGAGGGCAGCGAACACGGGAGCAACAAGAGCACGCTGAGGAGGACTCCACTTGACCACCATGGTAGGATCATAATTACGTGATAAGTTTAGTAATGTTCATTGTGTCAATTTGTTACTGTTATAGTTTATATATTGGGTTCTCATATATTGCTTTAAACTATCAAATGTAAAATACCTATGCAAAGATGTACTAAAGTATTTTTGGAATGAATAAAGCATAAAAGCTTTAGCATAGGTTTTAAAGTGTGTGCCCTTCCTAACATGATGCATTAGCTCACTCTGTGTCATGTGTTATGGGCGTGTGCATCTCCTCGATGTTTTGCCATAGGGTTGAATTGTATTCCTGGCTTCCTCCTCAACAATTTCTCTTAGTTAGGAGCTCTGATTGTTTTGAAATTCCTGTGTAAATCAATCAGGCTTTTTTGTGTATGTCAACCAGCTTTAAGGCTATTTGCAGAACTAAAAGGCATAAGACACCTTCTAATCAATACAAATGTTGCTCTGTCTTGTATTTATCCAGTCTAATGCCCACAACTACTGGACACTACTGGTCTAGATTTCCAGCAATGGAGAAAGGATGATAACATTGTTCATGACTATAGTTTTAGACTCACTGTGTGCTTTTTTCCACAGCTAAAACACGTGACGACTCGCTGAGGAACAGAGTCATGGCGTTGAAGAAGTCCCTCAGCTACGACCATGTCTGCGACCCGGAAGAGGCTGCTCCCAGTCCTAGCGGCTCAGTGGGAGGGGACAAAATGACCCCAGTGGGAGGAGGAGGAGGAGAGGGGTCGTTTCTGGGTTCTCTGATCGGTCGAAGACACACCAAGAAACCAGCGGACCTTCCCGCGACCTCCCAGACCCTCCAGCCGGCCGAATCCACGGAGTCTGTCCCGCTCTTCTGGAAATCGGCCAGCGCTCACAACTTAACGCACGAGAAGAAGCCTGTCCAACTGCGCACCACCATAATGCAGAAGTCCCTCAGTGTTATTACCCACGCCAAAGAGAAAATGCCGGGTATGAACAATAAGACGAGTGCGGAGGACGCCGCGAAAAAGGGGCCGAAAGGGCACGAGGGGACCACACTGGCAGAGGTGGACGAGACCCCGGAAACCTTTTCAAAGATGATTGTGAGTCAATCTGTGGAGTACTCCAAGACGCCACTGAAGATGGGCATTATGAAGCAACAGGTATGAGCATCAACCTTCTTGCAAATTTAATGGTCTGTCATTCAAACATTTACTTTTTTCATTATGCTTTTGAGATTGTTTTAAGTCGATTAAGCTACATAACTGTGTATTTGGAAGTTTCACAAATCCAGCATATTTTCCGCATGTGTAGCCTTGGGTGATTTTATGTTTCCTCTGCGGCAATGTTTTAGTTCTTTGCTAAAGCCGCATGAAACAAAGTGTAATTTTCCTGGAGGTTCACTAACGTTGGCTTAAAATGAACCAAATATCGTAAATGTGAGTGCACCCTGAGCCTGATCATCTGTACCCTTATGTTCCCCAGGTGAGTGGAAGCCAGCCCTCCATCTGCTCTGAGACCGGGAGGAGTCTGTACGATGTGTCGGAGGTGTGTCCTTGGGAGGCGGAGGAGAGTCAAACGCCTCCCTCTGAAATCAAAGCCCAAAAACATGTGTCCATCGCTCCTGAAGAAACGAGCGCATGTCGTCGCGGCAGCGCCTCTGGAAGCACCAAAGGGGGGCGCTCCCAGCAGAGGCACAAAACCGGGCAATCGCCGGCCAACAGACGAAGAAGCAGCAGGGATAAAGGAGGAGAGAGGGAGGAGGTCAAGGAAGCGCGAAAATCGAGACCACCCAAGTCCCCGTTGCCCTTAAAACCAGACGTGTGTCCCTGGGAGTTCGAGGAGCAGCCGGTCATGGGCCCGGACACACTTTCTCCCGAACGAATCCGCCGCAAGAAAAGTGTCACGCCCACTGATGGCAAACCAAAAGGGCTCCACTCGGACCACTCTAAGTCCACAGGGAGTCTCCTTCAGCCCCCCTCCCTAATGGTGGAGATATGTCCATGGGACTACTCTAGCCCCCCATCGCCCAAGCAGGAGAGAGGCCCCAGCAGTCCCAGCACGCACAAGAAGAAGCGGAAAGGCTCATGTTCGTCCAATCACAAAGCTGAGAAGGAGAAGGGGCGGGAGAAGAGCAGGGAGAGGCGCAGCTCCTCTAGTAAGCCCGCGTCGTCAGAGCGAAGGAGAGTGAGCCAGACGTCAGATTGTCCGGGGATGATGATGGGCTCTGAGCGGAGGAGGAGCTCGTCCAGGGACCCAGAGGTGGTGTATCGGGACAGTGAATCGTCCCGTGGCAGTCTTTCACAGACTAAACCCCCCGGGGAGAGGAGGAGAGCTGCAGTCATCAGTGAGCCAAACATGGGCGACGTCTGCCCCTGGGACTTCCCTGATCCGGACGCTGGAGGGAGGGTATGAGGGGGATAAAACACATGATTGTAATTTTTCATTCACAAAAAAAAAGACTCAAAAAGGAAAAGTTGAGAGTTTTTCAGTGGGTCACCTTTTGTGCAGAACAAAAACATTTAATCTACTGTTCAGTGTTGCAACTCAAGCACAACACGACAGGGAGGTCAACCTTCAGGTCACTTCAGTTACAGTTTTTCGCACACTTGCTTGTTCTTTTACTTTGTGACATCGTTTTTAATTAAAAGTTCATATGACAATCACTTGTTAACATAGACACCGTCATCACTACAGCTTACTCAACACAAATTTCCCAAGGTACACTGATGAAGGATACATTTAGATTACGCGATAAGCCAGTGGAGACCGACTCTGTTAGATGTGATGATAAAAAGCAGCGGGGAATAAAGTTGTGCAGAAAAGGCAGAGTGAGCAGCACATCACTGAAACTTACCTTTAGGCAAAATTCATAATTCATGAACAATGATGTGTTTGATTAGAAAAACATGGGGATTGCTATTGTTGAGCCTCCTGGTAAAATGCTCATACTTTATTAATAACTTCTTTATTTTAAGTTTTTCAGCATTTCAGTTGCAGGGGGTAATTAACATCCAATACGTTACTTGATTTACTGGACGTTGCCTATATATCTTATAGTGATTTTGAATGATTATTATTATTTTTACACATACCCACATTTTCTCCAGGGCTTCAATACAAATCTGTTGTCTCTTGTGCATTCGATTACATTACATTTCGCTTTAACACATAGACTTTTAACAACAGATGCACATCCTTTCATAGCAGTCTCCATTTCTCAGGGCTTAGGGCCGACACAAAGAGATGGAAACTCATGACCCCACCATGTTTTTCATCTTTGTTTATTCTGGGCAATGCGGTGGTGCAGCGATTAGTGCTCTCGCCTTACAGTAAGGCCAGGTGGGGACTTCCTGTCTGGAGTTTGCATGTTCTCCCTGCGTCTTTGACGGTTTTGTCCTGGTGCTAAGGTTTCTCCTCCCACTGAAACATATTGATACCCCTCTGGGACCAGGACCCCCCCTGAAAAAGAGATTCTGAAATCTCATACACAAAGAACATATCTGTCTATCCGTCCTCAGTTTAAGCCTGACTAGTTATTTCTGCTTGTTTGCACTCTAGGTCTTCAGACATCAATTGACACAACTATGCATGATCAAGAATATCCAGTCACATATTTTGGTAACACTTCATAATAACTACACAAGTTAACCTCAAATTAAGCATTTGTAAAGCATTGCCAAGACTTATTTCACTATTTACAAAGCATTCCTTGTCATTCGTTAAAAAATAGTGAGTATAATTTAACCCTAAAAGACAACTAGCGCAAACCAGTTGTGTTTTAGAGTCTAAAAGACAACTTTTACAACAGCAACATTTATTAAGGTACTTGTGAATGATTTAAAAATATCAGGAAAGCTTTGTATATGTTTTATAAACAGTGTTTACCAATGCTTTACAAATGTGTTACAAATGCATATTAGTCTGTTGTTATAATAAACTATATTTTTGTCCTTTTATTAATCAGTTACACATCAATAACAATATTTTTCTCTGTGACCAGCCAACCACCCACTATAGATAATTAAAACTGTACAATGTTAACCACCTACATCTGTGTGAAGCTGTTGCATAATGTGCATGATCATACTGGGCTTTTTACACATGAAAACAAAATGCCTTGGGTGTATAGGTATACATACACCCTATACAAAATAAGGCGTAAACAAAGCTGTTAAACGATGTCAGTACGTAAATAGTTTGTAAAAGAAGGTGAATAATAATAAAGCCACAGCACACTATTTATAACCTTTCAGTTTGGTATGGGGTTATGTTGAGTCTTTCAAATGGAAAACTGTGCACATAATAAATGTATTTTATGCTTGTTCATTGTGTTGCTACCCAAAGTTGCAAATGATTGTAGCGCCCACATGCGAAGGTTTCTCTTGTACAATCATGTTGTGTTGCATGTACATAAGAGTCAATGCTACTGTTCTGAATTAAATGTTTGTAGAAAAGTCTGTTGTTTTGTATTGACTTCAAAGTGCACCATCTGTGAACTGGCGGTGTTTGATTTGTATTTGTATTATCGGTATTTCCGACAGCCAGATGCTTTGCCTTCGACTTTCATCCAGACCTCTCTGCACCCAACCACCAGGCGCTGGCACTCGGGCCCCAACCCCAACCCTGGCTCCCCGGCTGTATTACATGAGATTTCTCTGCAGGGTAACTGGGCGCACAGGGTGAGGAGTCCAGTCACCCTGGAGGAGCTCGGAGTGGAGCCGCTGCACCTTCACATTGAGAGGAGGCTCGAGGCTCGAGCATCTGGGGAGGTGTTCCAGGCATGTCCTATTGGGAGGAGGCCGCTGGGAAGTCCCAGGACACGCTGGAGGGACTATGTCTCTGAGCCTGTGTCGCCTCAGGGTCCCCCAGAACAGCTGGAGGAGGTTGTGTGGATCGGGAAATCTGGGCATCTGTGCTCAGATTGCTGCCTCTGTAACCCGGCCCCATCGCATTATTAATATTTATTATTTATTGTTGTATGCATTTTGGTAAAGATTTCTAGAGGAGCAATGACTTGCCCTGTAGCTTCAGGACTATACAACACTGCCATCACGTGGAGAGGTTACACTTTTGAGCAATTTATCTAACGGCTGTCTGTTAAAATAACAGTCATTTTCTGATTACGGTCTCTATTGATTTATTAAAAATTGAATAAGCCAATCATATTTACATAATTATATATAGGCCTGTAGGCTGTATAAAAAATAAAGTCTCTTTAGTGGTGCAAATATACTTGAGAGCACTTCCGGGAGTTGTACAAATTCGCTGAAATTGCCTGGTCCAAACGTCAAGACCAAGGCACTGCTGCTTATTGAATGAAGCCTCCTATTGCTGTATCTTTGTAGAAACAACACAGTTTAGAGCGGCACAGGATACCATCCGCCCATTGCCCGCTCCTTACATGAGAGCGCGTTGACGTCACATCTGCAGGACACGAGAGACAGACGCACGCATCTCTTCTGCTGCAAACTGCGCTTTTCTCCACTCTCTCCACTGCTAAGAACCAATTACATTCAATTTGTTTATACAACTGCAAAAAAGCGCTCAAAGCCAAATGGGTAACGTGCAGGTAAGTATTAAATTAAATACATTGTTTATACAGTGACTTTAGTAATTCCTGTTTACAGTTTGGGTGGTGCCTTTCCTAATTAATAGTGGTGTGACGGCGTTTTTAATGTAAATTAATCTATGGGGAACTTAAGGGCATAATCAAACCACGCTAAAGTGCATACACTTACTATACCATAATAGTTGCTTCTAAATTAGTTTACTGTTTAGGTTTTTTTGTTTAGGTTTTGAGCAAAGTTATTATGAGTGGGCCTATATAGGTTGTATCGTTTAATTCAATTTGTATAAAGTGCGTGGTTTATGTGCTCAATGAGCATATTGTTATAGATGAAGAGAGAAGAGGCAGCCGCCGCACAAAAAAATGTTATTTCCGAGAACAGCTGATCAATAAGGCTGCATTGTGTGAGAGAGAGTGGGGTAGGTGCAGACCAGGGCCCATGACTCAGCAGCCCCACACGGACTGCGCCCTCTTTCTGCTGCGGGACATCATAGGCCTGGGTGCCCGATGTGCTCTCATGCATAATGTTATTACTAAAGTCTTACCGTGCCCAACTTAAGTCAATGTAATATATGATATCATGTTTCAATCAGTGTTGACCTTTCAATCCTTTTCTGCACAGCCCACAATTGTTCCTTATGAGGACTTTGATGTCACAGCTGATATCAAGGAGATCCGAAAAGCCTGCAAAGGTTTGGGTAAGTTCATCTGACAGGCATATGGTTGTGACAGGCTTGGTTTAAAATGAACATAAGGCAGATGGGGCATTGCTTGGAATATGAATCAATGCATGTGTTAGTGTGAAAACCCTCCTCAAATTACCTCAAATAAGGACCAAACCACAAAGATGGCTTCAAATCCATAACGTTCCTATTGATAGAGACTTTATGTGGAGGTCCCTTACCTCTTCAGTATATTACGCATAAACGCAACTTTCTCTGTTTTAGGCACAGATGAAGAGAACATAATTCAGATCTTGTCCAACCGCTGTGCAGCTCAGCGCCAGGAGATCAAACAGGCTTACTTTGAAAAATATGATGATGTAAGTACATTTCTACTTTTACTTATCGACACCAATCTTACAGTACAATGACATGATGTTGTTTCAGGAGTTGGAGGAGGTCTTGAAGAAGGAGCTCACGGGAAGCTTTGAGAAAGCTGTCGTGGCCATGTTGGACCCTCCTCATGTGTTATTTGCCAAAGAGCTGAGGAAAGCCATGAAGGGGGCTGGCACTGATGAGGCCGTGCTAGTGGAGATCCTCTGCACTGCTACCAATGAGGTCTGTCAGCTTTGATTTGATTTAGTCACAATGAGAATAAGGCAGAGTATTGTGTGCACGTCTACAGTAGGAAGCAGTGCTCAAATGAAGTATTTCTGATCATTTTTAGGATATAATCAGCTTCAAGGAGGCATATGCTCAAGGTGAGCTTTCTTCTCCCATCTTTTTCATCTTTTGGATATATATATATATACCTTACATTTGTATAGCACTTTCCACATGACACAAGTCACACAAAGCGCTTCACACATAAAGGGAACATTTAACCATGATGATGAAAATATGATATCAATATATCTGATTTTAGTGAATGAGCAAGACCTGGAGGCAGACATTGAGGATGACACCAGTGGAGATGTCAGAAACCTGCTCACATCTTTACTACAGGTAACTCCTACTCACTGATTGCATGTTAAGTCATAGATGAGGAGGTGGTGTTCTGAGTATGAAGCCTGGTTAAATCCATCTGTTCACTTTTTCATAATGCTAAAAACTAAAGAGTCAGATCTTAAATCAACTGTGTCTAGCTTAGGAATAAATGCTTAATTTATTGAGCCTTAAAGTGCATTGATTCCTATTTCAACTGAACTCCTTGAATGGAGCACTTTCATACACAAGTACAGCTCAAAGTGCTTTAGATATACAGTTAAAACGATTACCACTTACTGAGGAAAAAAAACATTAAGTAACAAACACATATTTGATTGACTTTGCAGAAACTATTTAAAAGTTGTTGTTTTTTTAAAGAGAAGTCTTTGACCTTTAAACTCCTGTTGAAATCTTAAGACAATGATTTCTGTAAATAAGATGCATAAAAGGAGAATGAGGCTTCACTATATTAAGTATGTACTCTCAACTTATAGATTCTCGTATACAGGTTTGGAGTTATTTTCAACAATTATACAAAACTCAAAGCGTACTGACAGGAGAGCTTACAGCCTATATGCCAGTATGATACCTCATTTGAAAGCCAAGACCTTCTAGTTTCTAAAAAAAAAAAAAGTATGCGTAAGATCTGTGTGAGTGAAACCCTAACCCCCTGATCAGAAGGAGCGGCAAGTGACCGTTAAATCAATGTTTAATCACTCACGATTAGAGACTAGAAGCAAATTCAGAAGCTCAGTTTCGACAAGTGCTCGTTTCAGCAGAGTGTATTGTTATTTGTTTGCGATTCACCCACTGGGACATTGTTCACACACAACTTCATTGTTTCGTCGCGTCCTTATGCCAACCATGTTCCAGAGCGCTCCCACCATCAACAGCAGCCTTCCTCCCCCCGTCGCTCCCTTCCTTCCTTCCCAAGACATTCATTGTGACTAACTTCTGCCACTCAATTCTTTGTAATATGTGACAGTAATAAGTACCACATGAGTGACAAGGTTACTCTTGTCTCCGCACTTAAATCCATATATTTTCCCAAATCCCTCCTGTTTTATCTCGCAGGCCAGTCGGGATGAGGGCTACGACGTGGACGAAGCCTTAGCTGAACAGGATGCCACGGCTTTGTTTGAGGTTGGTTCTCAAAAGACGCATGCGCTTCCGTTAAGTGAGTAATATTTCCCGCTTTAAACACAGCCTTAAAGTGGAAAGGTCCTCTTCCTAAATGTTTGCACATGTCCCGGGACGAGGAGTAAATCCCAAGTATTAGCTTAGCTCTGGTCAGATCTGGTTTTGTTTTTGTGGCACTTCCATGGCATGACTTAGGTTTCAACATGGGATTTTGAGATCTGTGTGTGTGCGGGAATTCACAACCAATGTGTTAAGTGTTTCAGCATGTACTGTATAGGCTAGCACTTTATATGCAGACCCTAGTTATATCTAATGTTTGGCACCAGGGAAAATGGGTGAGGGATGGAAATATAAATTCAGCGACTGACAAACTAACTAAACACTGTAAATAATTAAACTCTAGGCTATACCATTACAAGTAGGGGTTTAACCATTGGACGAATCTTACAGGATGTCATGTCTTCATAAGTTGTGTTTACGTTCATTGTTTACACTCCAACACGCTGAGTAAATATGACCAGGCTGTTTGTTTTCCAGGCAGGTGAGGGCAGGTTTGGCACTGACGAATCCACCTTTAGCTACATCCTCACCCACCGGAACTACATGCAACTACAGGCCACATTTAAAGTCTATGAGTCAGTAAGTAATGTTTGATTGATTCATATGTGCTTCATGTGTATCCGTGTTACAGTGTGTATCTCCTGCAGCTCTCAGGCACAGACATATTGGATACTATTGATGCGGAGGCTACCGGGACGCTCAAAGAGTGCTACATTACCCTGGGTATTCGGAAATATGATCTTACACAAGGCTTATGAATCATGGATGCTGTGCTTTCATAACACGTCTCATGTCTGTGTGTGATTCAAAGTGAGGTGTGCCAAAAACCCACAACTGTATTTTGCACGACGCCTAAATGCTGCTATGAAGGGCCTGGGTACAGATGAAGACACTCTCATTCGGATCATTGTGGGGCGTTCTGAGGCAAGTGTACTCAGTGTGTACTGTAAACATTAACTTAGTGCCAGCTAGGACGAGTCCCAGTCATGTCCAAGTCTGACTTCAAGTTTGAGTCAGTGTCTCACAGAAAAGAGTTTTGGTCATGTGGCAAGACTTAAATTATTATTATTATAATAATTTTTTTTTTTTCAACTTTCAAATTGAGTCTGGCCCAGCCTGTAAGCAGCTAGGCAGCTGCTTAGGGCCTGAGACCACTGTCTCCAGTAGTGCCCCTGTGTCTCCTCAAAAGGACTGTCTATTTTCTTATGCAATAATAGTGGGTGTGACAGGTGGGGGTTTCACTGCTGTGTCTCATTTTGTCGAAAGTGAATCATCTTGCCGAAATGGCACTGATGTCGTGAGGGCCCCCAAGTCAAATTCCACTAAGGGCCCCTAAAAGCTGGGACCAACCCTCACGTCCTCAGTCACATTTCCATGTCCAGGTAATTACTCTAAAAACAACGGTAACTAAAAATCATAATACAAGAAATGAGAAGTACATTTGTTCCAAAATGATTTGGCCCTAGTCAGGAACTACTGTACAAGCTCTAAGCCCAAATGAATTGTTAAGGTTATATCACAATGGGCATAGAACCAAAATGAAGTCTCACAGATTAAAACATGAACCTGTTTATGTCAATGACTCCGATAAAGCTGAAAGTGTCAAATTAAAACCTGAGTTGCTAACAGCCGGTTGTGTTTGTGTAACAGTTTGATCTGGAGACAGTGAAGGACATGTATCTGGAGAAGTATGACGTAACTCTCAAAGACGCTCTGGATTCTGAGTGTGGAGGAGACTTCAAACGCCTCCTCATTGAGATTCTGCACTAAACTACCTCACTGCCCCCTGCTGGAATCAACCAACATCACCATCTGTTACTCTCCCTCCTGTCCCCAATAACTAATGTCCTTTTTATACCCCTTTCGCAGTATGTATGCTACATTTGGACTTAGTAAATAATGGGATATATATGCTGCTATGTATTGTTAACCCAAAGTCAAGGACGTTGCATCCTGCATAATTGTGTTTATGCTAGAATTGACCTTTTACCTTTTATTGGATTTCAGAAATGCTATTTGAAATCTGCCGTAGCCTGCGACATGCAACACATAAGTGCCCCGTATCCACTGTTACAGGCATGGGTGCATATTCACATAACAATCACTGTAATTATATCTTAATTACACTCTGTGATGTTTTTGGTAGCTAAATGTTTTTAGAGATTTTTAACTAAGACTGCTTCTCTACGTGTTTTTAATCTTTGCTAATGCTGCCGTTTCTAAACACACAAATATACATTACTATATAATTAACTGACTGAACGTCTCAGCTCACTTATTTGTGTCTGTGTCAAAGTAATTTATTATAATGCACAAAGCACTGTGATGTCCTGGTGTCTCCTAGAAAACTGAATAAATTATAATGTTAAAAAAGATCAGTTTTGTTGAATTGTTTCTTTCCAATAGGGGGCAGCAAAGCTGAAATACAAAAATCCCCAAACATTCACACCATCTTTAGACTGGTATGAAAAATGAATTGAAACTTGTGTTTTTGATTGTGAAGGCTCTAACCTCATTTTTAGTATTTACCCTGGAACAGTGTAACAACAGAAGTAGGTCTTAGTGACGCCTCTGGAGAAGTTCAAAGTGAGTAAAAAAAGGACAAAACTAGTTCCAGATGACTTCACTCTCTGCTGCTTCTCTCTAACTAGTTTTCCATTTTTTGCCCTTCCTTTTGCTTCTTTGCTGTTTCACGTTGTTTCAATATAGAGGGCAGAGCTCGGGCTACACCTGTTTCTACATATTCTTGTACTTCTTTAACAGTCTGGGCACCATATGGGGCCACATACACTGTCTGTCTCTATGGACTTCAATGTTTAATACAAAACAAATGTGGGAGGCAGGTCACAGGCTTCAAAGGAGAGAACAGCTTTTTTTTCAACAGAAGATACTGCCCAGTGTTTACATTAGTCACTGAATGGTTTGCTTACTGAAATATCCTATAACCGCCTGGTACATACCCCTTAAACATAGTGTGTGCAACATGACGGTACTGTATGAGCAGCCCAGACTCTTCTAACTAAACTAAAGGGCTTTGACCTTGACTTTGACCTTGTGACTCGACAGACAGCCATAACTCAGTCGGCATCTGTCTGCAGTCATTGTTATTTGGCTGCAGGCTTGTGTTTGCTCACATTTTCTTTGTTCTGCTCTTTGACACAGGTCATAATGGCCCCTCTTCTATACGTTACCTTCTGAGAGACCTGCGGGACAACCTTGGACCGGACCGAAATTGGAAATTGCTTAAGGAAATGGTTTTGCTTCTGCCACCAGAGCCGTTTATGTCCCACATATAAATGGCGCTAATCCCCCAAATTATGATTTACACAGCAGTTTTCAGTGTAGGTCAGGGGATCAAAGGGAGGGGAAATAAAATGTACTGGTCGTCGGAGAGCACGTGCACATTAGCTTTTTGATCTTACGGTAAAAGCAATAAGGTTTCTATAGGAAGGAGGTTTGGAGGAACACCGTCTGAGTAATACTTTATCACTTCTATCACCATAATGTAATGTTGTAATGTATGTTAAAACTCAAGTGTAATTGAACTGAACAAAGATACAAAATACACTTTCTTTAAAACAAATTTAATCACCATAAATATCATTTTGGTTCGTAAGATTACTCTGATCTTGAGTTTTCACAGTAGGCTCTGATTTGGAACCTATAGCTTATTACACAGAAAAAATAAACTGGATTAAGTATAAACAACCAATATACATTTTATGACACACTGGAAAAGACCAAGCTTTTTGAGCTCTAAATGTAAAATGTGGTCAATAAACAAAGCATGCAGCGAGAATGGTGGTTAACATGAAACACATGCTCCTAAACAGGCCTGAAACAAACCATTCCAGTAACTGGAGGCAGCACACGAATATGGGAAATATTTACACAGAAGACGACAGAACAAAAGACAGCGGCACAATCAAATCTATGTTCAAGTTTGAGTAGAAATTGTGAAGGAATTAGTCCTTTGCATTAACTATATCCAGTTGTAAATAACACACATTTCGGTCACAATTTATATTTTTTGCATTTTGTAATGATGTTTAACAAAACTGAGAACCAGCAATGTTTATTTTTCAAAAGTTCTTGTGCTACTCTGCCACCCAGAGCACTGACACGGTGCTGCCCGTGTGGTGACTGATCTGGTTGACCCGTCCCCGCACACAGTCCAGCGTAAAGTACACTGCTGTTCCATTGTGAACCCGGAAAGACGACCTCAGGCTCACACTAGCCCACTGGCTGCCCTCGGGCATCTGCCCCCCGACCTGCTGGGCCAGGGGCACCGGACGAACCCCGTCTGCCTCTTTGGCCCCCTGCCCCCCTTCAGCATCGCTCCGTCTGAGAAGAGTCACCTTGATCAAGTTGCACGAGTGAATGAGTTTGAGGTCAAGTGCAACACTGGCAGTGCCGCTCTCCTTAAAGACGATGTCCCGTTTCTGTTCGCTCGTTCCCTTTGAGACCATCCCGATCTGGGGCACACGCGGGCTCGTCTGATGGAAGAATAGGGGCTTATTTCGGACAGCTCCAGACGGTAGTCCTGTGTGAGACACTGCTGCAGACAGAGAGGAGGAAATGGCAGCCGGAACCCAGACCAGGCTCAACTTACTGATGCTGGTCTCATCTCCAAAGAAGCGCACGTTGCACTGAGCCGGAGACAAGATCTCAAAAGCCAGAGTGTCCCCAGGACCTACTTTAGCTGCCCCAGACACAGATATGGAGGTGTCTCTGTAGTGGACCCCAGGCTTGAAGCTGCGGCAAAGCTCTGCTCCTGTCCCATTTTGGCTGAGGTAGGCTAACACTTGGAAGCCCTCACTTACACAGGCCTGGCCCATGGAGTACAGAGCCTGCTGGAAGACAAAGCGGACAGTGCCACTTTCTGCAAAGCGCACCCCTCTGCCATCATGGGTCAATACCATCACGTAAGGATCTGAGGTGCTGCTCATCTTGAACACGGGCCTGTAGTTTGTGTGGTAGTGAGTTGAGACCACGGACTGCGCGGACATGGCCACAGCCCCTGTATCATGGGACAGCCAGAGTAGACTGAATGAGGCTGCTGATGGGTTGTACAGTTGCAGACCCTCACTGCTTTGGTTACAGTGGTGACTGGCGCTACGGAGCAGGAGGGAGAACATGTGCCCAGGGGCGACCTCTGCCACTCCACTAATGCTGACACTCTGAAGTGTCCGACTATCGCGCTGCTCCACTCGGATTCCACTGAGCTCTTGAGCGCCAGAACCATCGCTGCTGTTCATCCTCAACACACCTGGATGAAGCTCCTGCAGCCGTGGCTCACAGGGAGGTTCTGATCCAGCCACACCAGGCCGTGCTGCCTGAACACCAGCTGTCCCTCCTCTGCAGAGAGGAGGCCTGCCTCGCTGCGGCCCTGGATGTGCAGCTGCAGGCTGGGAACATGTGTGAGAATGTGTCCTTTCTTCTCAGGGGACAGGCTGACGTCACCAGCCCAGGACAGAGACAGAGCAGAGGCCCAGAAACAGGACCAGAGCAGAGGGTGTCTGTGTTAAAGGTGCAGGGGGCAGCAATGGGCTCTCCATCACACTCATTACACGCCTGACACTCATCCATGTCCGAGTCAAAGAAGTAACCGTGAGTACACATGCCCAAGTCCACATCTCTCTCTGTCATTCCCTGGCACCTGAAGCCACCTGTATGTAACACAAATTATTATAATGAACATATTTTAAAATGTGACTTTTGCCTGTTACAGTAAATAAGTACATAACACCACAGTGATAATAATGTGTGATGTGAGTGCATAAAGAATGTGATACTGAACATTCTGGTAAACAATATCAAAGTCAAACCTGGAGTGTTGAGACATTTATGTTTGTCACCACAAAGGTTAGTGATCTCAAGGCACTCATCTCTGTCCTGCAAAAACAGTTAAATAGATTAAAAAAATGATTGTATGATGATAAATCAAACCCACATCTTTCTAAGGCCGTTGATAACGACATGCAGAGCAGACCTGGCAGATCCTGTCCGCGTGCACTGAGCACTGGGCGACAAGGAAGAAGCCAGCGGGACACACAGTGCACCGCTCACAGTGAGGCCTTCCACTGCTGAAGGAGCAGTACTCGTCCTGACCACAGCTGCCACAGGCCAGCAGGGGCTGGCTCACCTGCACAGAGACCAGTTCAATATCACACAAACAATACATCTGTCTTACAGTGTATGACTGTCAAAATATTGTAGCATTTAACTGGATGTCCGCACCTCCATGACATTAGCGTCCATGTCAACTTTATGCAGAGACAGAGCCTGCTGGGCCTGATGAGCCCGGAACTGTCCTCCTAATGTCTCCATGGGGCTGGTCAGATCCCTTGGACGTTCTGCAGGGATGTGTGCTTGATGCTGTCGATCAGTAAGTTGTACTGGGCTTTCACCTGAAATATATGGTGACTATTCATTCTACTGTCTAAATAAGTTAAACAAACAGAATTCAGATGATTTTGCTGTCTGCTCTATTATTGTTACTTGAATATGTGTAAGAATGGACACTACAGCTTACTTGCTCCATTTGCTCAAACATCCTTCTCTGTTGCTCCAGGATCTCTCTTTGCTGGTTGAGCAGCGCCCCCTGTTGTTCAGTGAGGTGCCTCTGCAGCTCTCGGACCTCGTCCTGTTGGCCCCTGAGGGCCTCAACCAGCTTCTCCTGCCCTTGTTCAGCTGCAGCTGCAGGACAAGTGCGTCTTCAGAGGGACTTCATTGCCCGCTGTTGCTAAAATGCAATGATACCTAAATTACAAGTTTGCAGCATCTCTTCATAAAAGACAGTAATCTGTTCTCCATTATGGGCTCTTATGTAGTTCTACAACATACCATGCAATAAGATTTGAGGGCTCTTTGAACAAATTCTGTTGTGGTACTCTCATTTGGGAATACCATAAATGCATTCATTTCCTTTCTTCTTTTTATATTTCTTTGTTTTTATTGGGCCCAACAATAAAACGTCTCACCACATCACATGAACTTACAGGGCTTCATGTCACAGCTGAGCTGAATCCATGCGCCTCGTTCCGCTCCAAAGTCTGGGAGTTCATCCAGAAACTGCGCGGCTCTGTCAGTGACCCGCACTGGAGACACCTCTTCACCTTGCGCGCTGCAGCCGTCTCCGACGCACACCTTTGGCTTTTGACGCATAAGGTGTGGAAGCTTACATCCGATTCCCTTGCAGTCCCGTGTGCTGCTGTCGTCTCCTGTGGACCGATGGGATACGCTGGTGGGACAGATGCCCCCTGTGCAACCGGGATGGAACACCTCTGCCGTGATGGTCCTGGGGTTGGTCCTCCGTGTGGCATCGTAGCCACCCGGAGACTGGTGCAAGGCATAAGGCTGGTGGAGGCTGTAGTCCTGCTGGTAACCCCCGGGGTATATTGGCCGCTGCCTGTTCTGGGCTGAATACTGGAGCTGACGTCTCGACTCCACGTGCCCCTGACATTGCGTGCCCACGCATGACCTGCTCCGGTCCTGAGCAGGGAAACAGCGCGGCCCGCGGCACAGATCAGAAGCACTTTGCGTCCGGCTCAGAACAGCCACAGCTATAAAACACAAAACTAAACTGCAGCTCATTTCGAGAAGTTACAATAAATCCAACAAGGGAGATCCTTCACTTCACTCTTCACACTCTAACCGCCTCTGTAAGACAAATCCATTAAGTGCTCTCGCGGACACGCTCTGGCAGCCCCCCACAGACTTCAGCTCGTGTCCATGCGCGCGGGGCTGAGCTGAGCGCGCTCTGCCCCCTGCGCCTTCGGCAGAGCCTCGTCTCGCAACATGTGGCTCACTGTTCCTAATTGGCAGCAGGTTTAGCTCCCAGTCTTAAATTAACCCGTAGCTTTCCCGGACATACCTCTCTATGCACTCACTTCATCTTCACTTCGGCTGTGCGCGAGACCTAGGCGTTTATTTTTGACTGTCACACCCCCATAAAACACCTCTTTGGTATGTTTTCAGCAGTTTTCTCACACGACAGACCCACTTTGATGGGTTTAATTTCCCCGGTTCATGTGGCATCACAGCTTTGAAGTCATACGTAGAAAGGCAGGAGCAGATACCTCCAGTATAAATACAAACTTTATTACACGTTAATTTCCTAGCAGGACCGCGCCTGGCACTGATTAAAGCGCAGGAACCGTTTGCCTCTCCCTCCAAACTAACCTTTTCATTATGCAAAACTTTACCCAATGCAGAAGGGTACCCAGGGTCAAATGATCCTTATCCTCAGCATCAGTCAGTTCTCCAAAAGTTACTGATGTATTGTTTTCAAGAGAGGGGAGAATGCAGTTGACCAGAAATGCTCAAGAAAGACCATGACTGTTTTCAATTTAGCCAAAGAAAGCATTTAACCATAAAAAGATAAAGATACTTTTGTCTTAAACACAGCAACTCTTTGTCATTATGTCACCCTACAGAGGTCTGACAATAATGTATTGGTTCTCAAACTCTGGTACCACTGATAGTACTTGGACTTTTTCGGGTGCTGGAAGGCACTTAAACGAGATGCTCTTTTTCTTGGTTGCTTTTTCGCCTTTTGTTGCACCTTTTAAAGTTGGATTTTTACTCACAGTAACTGTATGCATGCATTGCCTCAGCGTGAACTTGAGCTTGTGAACATTTAGGTTGAAAAGTCCAAAGGTCCAAAGTCAGTCTGTTTTTCTGTGACAATATTCATTTTTCATCTCGGGGCCTACACGTCATTAAGATGTTAGAACATGCCGGCAGTTGCCCTCTCTGCCTGGGCCCACTAACTCACAGGTGCTTTCATTTACTCACATGACACAGGCCAGTAACCACTCACGGGGCGGCTTAAGAAACTAATTGTCATCATTAGTCATTTAATGCCACATTTATGTGTTTTCTATTGGTTTCTTTTACAATTACCATACCGAGATTGGAGAGATATGAAGATTAGCCTGCAGTATACATATCAACGGGTCCATTAAAGGTGCATTATGTAACTTCTTATGCAGGAAAAAGTTTATATTTGTCATCCAGTGGCTGTATGGGTTTAGCATGGTGCCTTTACTTTCCATCACGGCAGCCTCTGGACCCATAGGATCAATAATGGTTTAGGGTTTCTAGTAGATTTGCTGGATGGATGGATGCGTAACCATGGAGATGGTTCCATCAGCTGTGAGAGAGCGTCTTAGAAAGTAAAGGCACTGTGCTACAGCTGCAGGATCACAGAAAGGTAAAATAATACCAACTTATATTTCCAGATAAAATGTTACATAATGCAACTTTAAAGCAAGCTCCAATCTCACAATTGTAATTCCCAATATTGGAGAGATTAAAGATGAAAAAGATTAAAGTTAGCTTTATTGCCAATTCATTCACATGGAAACATACTGATAACTGAAATCATGTCTCCAGCCCTCGGTGCAAACAGTATTAATCAAAATCTCAAAACATGTACACAATATATACTGTATACAATTGGAAGGGGTCAGACTTAAGTGTCCATGAGGGCTGGAGAGGACCACAGTTAGTGAGCAGAAAGAGGCAAGGCAAGGCAACTTTAATTATACCTCGCATTTCGTACACAAGGCAACTCAGAGGATGTGCTGAGAAGGGAAAGTGTTCAGCCTGACCTGCCAGCCTTTTGGATGAAGCTGAGTTGGCTGGACCTGCATGGCCTGGAGACTCTGCATGTTCGTCCTTACACTGTCTGATGATTGCATTGGATCGTCCATAACTCCACAAAATGTCCTGAATGGAGGGGAAAGGGCCATCGATTATCTTCACAGCTGCTTTCACTATTTGTTGGAGACTCCTACAGCAGGATGGTCAGGATCTCGCTATTGCCCCTCTGTAGAAGGTGCACAATGAGGTGTGACTTTTTCTTAAACTTCAGTTTATGGAGAAAGACACTGATGTCCGTTCTTTGCCAGTAATGTGTTTGTGGGTAGTAGCAGTTGATTGGAGGAGCTTGTTCGATATTTTTTCTTTGAAAGTCAGATTGTCATTTCTACTGGGTTTCTTTTCTGTTAATGCAGCTCTATGCTCAAACACAGACACATGCTGCCCTACCATTTCCCCACCCACTCCTACTCTGATCAGCCTCTGCCATCTCTCATTGAGTGACAGGTAGATTTAGTTATAGCCTGATAAAGGCACACACAACTAAATATGCATTAATCACAATAAGAGGGATATTTTGTTACCAAGGCTTTTAAAAAATTATAATAAGCCTCCTTAGGCCTACAAATATATTCTTGACTCAAATTCACACCAGGGCCGGGTATGCATTTACACAATTGTTCATAATGTTTTATATAGTTCTGTGGGTTTTGACCTCTTTCTCAGTACCACATAAATTTAGCTAACCTTTGTTGAAGTATCCACTTCCTGTTTCATTATTATGAGCAGAAGCTTATGCCTCACGACTTTTACGATGATGATGAGCACTTAACTGAACATACAACGCTCTGGGGGGAAAACACAAAAGTAAGACATCTACAGAGTTGTTTCATGTTTTTTATTTTGTACCATTTTGAGCTGCCACTCCATATATGATTGGAGTTTCTGACTTTTGAATAGAAGTGTTTAGTGCTTCAATTGAAAGGGCATTTACTCCCTTGACCAGATGATTTGTGACAATATTTACATTAGTTCCATTGTTTAAACACGAGAGCATGCAGAATATTTATTTGGTTTCTGTTGATTTTGGAGTTGTAGAAAAAGAGGGAAAACTAGAAGCTCTTTTTTTAACAATGACACAGAGAAGCGTGTTGACAAAGGCTTTCCCATCTGGGCTTTTAAGTCTCAATAAATGGCCTTTTGTGCTTCAGATTTCGGTTTGGCGTCTGCGTTCTGGTGCCGTTTGTCCTGTTGATGTTTGGGACCACATTGGGAGGCAGCAGAGCAGACACGAGTGAGGCTGGGATTCATAAGCAAATGCGGTTTTGTGACGAAAAGCAAAGCGCTGTCCACAAATGCAGTGTGTCATCGGGTGCAGTAAGCGCTCCCTTATCCAAACTAATAGACAGTGGGTTCAGCACAGGATTTTGGCTTTGACTGCCATATGATGAAGTAGAGTTTGAAAGATGTCTAAAAACCTTCTGAAGCCACTGCCATGATCTTTAAGTGTAATCTTAGTTGTTGACATGTGCGGTAGGAGTCTAAAGAGGTGCCGTAAAGGTGAAGTTGACTTATCTCGAAACCTTTACTTTCATATGGAAATGATACAGAACAGAAATGTGCCGCCGTTGACCGTTTCCCTTTCAGCTCATTACGTGTTACTGGACGTCTGTTTACACTCAGCATAAACACGCCATAAGAGCAGCAGACTGTACAAATACATTACTGCAGCTGCACTGACGTGTCTTTCACACTTTGTCAAGGACCGTGTTGACGAAATCTGTCGCTATGAGGAAATTATGCTTTGCAAAATGAAATGGTTCACCACAGTCACATTTATGGACGTCTAAGCCGCTCGCGGGAAGACTCCACAGAGGCAGGATTTCTGTTGTTCTCAAGTGATTTCGTATTGCATGAATGTAATTGAAGCTTATTTGTGATGTCAGTGAATGAGTGATTTAGGTGTCCACTGTCCTATGGGACCAAATGGCAGTTCATGGCATTTGTGAAGTCTTTGTATTGACTTCCCACAACTTTGAGTTGTTTTTAAGTGAAAGCATGACACAAGCATTCAGGAACAGCTCCATGCAAATGTTACTACTTTGTCTCCATCTGAACGTTTAAAGTTGCTGTAAATATTGACAGGTTAAGTGCAGTTATTGATTACCCGATAAGGAACTCACAGCGGCAGTATCACAGAGTTGGCAGAGAACTTGGGCCCATTCTTCAGGCCTTTTAAGCCACTCCATGCGCCAGATGTATTTTTGACCTGAATACAGGCGAAAAAATCCTGGAATCCATATGGACAAAATCGAGGCTCAGAAACCTACAAAAGAGTGGCAAGAACAGATCGGATTGCATTGTCACAAGAACTTCTTGAAATGTGGACACTCATCTCAGCCGGACGTCAGAGAGTTTAGAAGTTGCATTTGATATGTTGATATAAGGGATAACTTATTTTGCAGCCCAGTTTTTGAACCAAAGAAAATATCAATAATTTTCCTGGTAATTTATCATCTTTACATATGGGTTAGAGTGATTGTGGGCAGTAAGTGTGTCTCTTATTAATGTAATCAATCACCATAATTACTTTGTTATTAGAGCCATGGTATTTATTTACATCATGTTTACCATACCATTACTGAGCTGTAAAGTAAAGTGCTATACTTTGAATTAATCTGAAATGTCTGGACCACCAAGGGAAGTGAGGACTATCTGGAAACTCTCGCAAACTAACTGAAAACCATTGTTTTTACTCCATTCTCCACACTACACATGGTTGTGCTATGCAGCCAATACACAAGTGGTTATATATGGATGGCAAAGTCATGTGTTGACATTATCTAACTTCACCATCTCAGTTTGTTAAATAATTAGCCTGCAAATATCTGACCTAATTGTACATTGCAGATGGACGACATAGACAGCATGTTCAGTCACCTGCTGGAGGAGATGGATGGTCTGTCGCAGGTAAGGCCAGATAAGCTCACAATGCAAATGTAAATGTAGCTGTATGAAGTTGCTTTTATTGTTCACGTTCTCATACAACTCGCTTACGACATGCGTTTGTGGTAAGTGGTGAAATGAGTTTCCGATAGTGAAACCCCAGTGTATACTTTGGCTATGGGTAAAGTAGAGGCAGTTATATATTTAGGTGTGTGCTCATATAATGCAAACTTTCTTGACGGTGTTGATTGAATGTCATGTTAGTGATATGTACTGTCAAAACTATTGTGTTACTGAAGGAAAAATGAAAAAATCTTGCTATCCCAATTATCGTGCTTTCTAGAACATTTCCTACTGTAAGCTATGTGGCAGGGGCACATTGGTTAACAACTGTTTATCATTACAGAAAATCCCTGGTTTGTTATCAGACCTGTGTCTTTACACCCTTTTTTCCACCACTTCCTAAAACCCTCATAACAATCCAGCGTGGTTTCAGGGTTTTGAACAGGTTACAAAAGTCAAAATAGTCAAATTGCTTTTAAAAGTGAAGTCACATCATTGAGAGTGGATTGTTTTCCCCCATAAGCACTCATAAGCTGCTCATCATCAAGTGCACATGCCAAAGAAAACATGACATGTCCAGACGAGGCGAGGCCAGCCTCAGGGAGAGTTTATCAGTAATCTAAGTGAGTGCATGGAAGTAATATACTGTGCAGCGACACAGAAGTTGAACCTACGTCACTCTGGCACGAGCTTCACAGCGGACTAAAAAACAGATTTAGATGCCGATCCTTGAGTATTCAAATTATCTAATGGTGAAGTCACTTATTGTGCTGATTGGGGCCAGTCCTTGTTATTGTTTTCTCCTCAAAGGTTAGACGAACTAAATTAGGAGCCACAGGCATTGGACAGACTATTGGCGCGGCACACTACAGCTGTTTACTGAGTGGCATTAAATGAATTATTGATTGGAGAATAACATTGCCTGAATTGTAAAATTGGGAGGCAACAGGAATGTAAAGTAATCAAGACGCTTTTCCATTCACTGGCATTGCGACCACAGACCACACCGTTTCTTTATTGTTGTGTCTGCTGGTAGAAGACGAGTGTGAAAGACTTGTGTGTGTGTAAGAATTTGCCAAGAACTTACGTGTGATGGACAAACACATCTCCAAAATGGCCTCTCTTATTTGTGAGATGTTAAATGTCTGCAGAGGTCAGTGTGAAATACTGTTTCCTTATAAAGTGTGGCAGCTGTTTGGTAAAGTGATGATTTGTGATGGAGGGAGGATTCAGTGTGTTATTAGACTGGACAGATTAGTGGTGGTGTGGTGGTGGTGGTGGGTGACTCAAACCCTTGACGCTGATGCCAGAAGAGTGCACTCGCAGTAGACTTACCCACTAGATGATTACCAGGCCACATACATTATGATTTTGATGTAATGATTTTGGCTGTTGTCTTAGTGCTCTTGGTGTCTCAAATCAGAAATACATTTTAAAGGCTATATCCATCAGATTTTATATTATATTTGATCAATATTGTCCACATTCACATTTAAATTCCTAAATTTACTTTCCAATCAGAATATCATATCAATTAATAAATCATCTATCGACTTGTCTGCTCTCATCAAATCCAGATTCCTCATTGCCTGGGGGAAAGAAAAACACACTGGATTCCAGGAAGTGATCAAGACCCCGTTTGGCTCTTTGCTCCACATTGGCACGCCATATTATTTACAACCCACATTAGTGCTGCGAACATGTTTCAGTGTTTTGTAACATGCTTGTTGTTCTACAGTCGCTTCATCACAGAGCTGATCAATTGTTGTGGAAATTACCCGGCAAGTGATTTACTGTCATGTAACAGTGGCATGTATAAGGAGTTCAGTATGTTCTCTATTATGGGGCCATCTTGAAAACGGCGTTTGCAAAAGAGCCGCAGTCTGATACATAGCAGGCCCTCGTGATTGAACAATAGCACTCACTCACACATGGTCTGGCTTAAAATCGATGCTCAACTTTCATCATGTCGAGAGTACAAAGCTGTTACTATGACAACGTGTTAAAACCAGTCTGTCTTACCTTTTCTACCGTGTGACTCATCATTTACTTAACTGTTTGTTCTGCAGAGCCTGGCCCAATCAGCGGATACCAATCCGGAGTTATCCACAGAGCGCTCAGATCTCAATGGTGAGTCCTCTCGTGGCACCTATCCAGGCCCGGGGGCAATTTTCAGTCCTACATCCACAAACACATTCCAGAGAGCTGAAGTTTAGGGACAGGGCGATTGTTTATCATCCCAACCTGGAAAGTCCAAAACTCAAACTTGATGCAGATTTAGTCTGTGTGTGTAAAACAATAAAGTGTCACTGTTTTCTACCGCACAATAGAGAACAATCATCATGTCTGTTTGCAGAGTCTCTGGATGACTTGGATGGCAATGTTGGTGACATTTTTGTGGCCGACCCAAGCACTCAACCAGAAGAGGATGTTCACACAGAGGGCCACACGGCACCACTTGGCCCACCTGCCGCACCGCCTCTACCGTCTTCAACATCTGTGTGTGCTGCCGATCACGTGACCCAAACACTTGACCGTGAAGCAGAAAATCTACCTCCGGCACCAAAGCTCACCATGTTGCAAACAGTAAACCATGAACAAACACATAATGTAAGTCCATTTCTGCAGAACACAAGTTGATGATTTATGTGCACCGTTGCCATGGGAATAAGAACTCAAAACTATGTTCTAACTTGAATGGGGCCCATAACAGGAAAAAAGATTAACCTGTAATGGGCATAACACATTCTTCTTGTTGGATTTGAGTATCATAAAAGTTCAACATGGCCATTTAATGATTAGCTAGAGGCAACAAGTAACATTTTCACATCAGTAATTGTACGGGACAATTTTATCCATGAGCAAGGGCTGTGCGATGTAGTCCGAATAGAAATCTATGGGAAACACTGGTTCACACTAAAGCACTGTGTTTATGCTTCATGTCTCCTGTTTCATAGATGATCGTAAAGGTGCTGATGGCAGACGGCAGCTCTAAGACTCTGATGGTGGAGGGGACACAGACAGTGAGGGACGTATTGGACAAGCTGTTTGAGAAAACTTACTGCGACTGTGGCACTGACTGGAGCCTGTGTGAGACCAACCCTGAGCTCAGCATCGGTCAGACCAATGCTATCAGTGAATCTTCTAGAAATATTGTCAATCATCACCACAGGTGTTAAATACTAATAGCACCAGCATTATGAGACATCATCGAGAACTTTGCACCTTTACTGACCTCTTGTGGCCAGAGTCATTTCCCATAGAGATAGTACACCATAGTACACACGTATCCAAATCTCTCCATGGTGCAGAGAGGCTGTCAAGACTGTTAAATAGACTAGTAAAACATTATATGATATTGGTTTAAAAAGTCAACTGATTTTTGTGGGGGTCTTTTTATTTCATAGAAAGAATCTTGGAAGACCATGAGTATTTGGTGGAGTCAGTCTCAGCGTGGACTAACAGCACTGAAAACAAGATCTACTTCCTGCAAAGACCTCGGAAACACGTCATATTCAAACAGCCACAAGTGAGTTTAGAAATCACACTTTAGTTTGAACACTTTTAACATACTGTTCTGCAACTTGTAGTTCTTCTACATGTGGAAAAAGTCTTGTCTGAAAGTTGTAACTGAGCAAGAGAAACAGCTTTTGCTCAAGGTCAGTATGATATTCATAAATGTATTCATTTAAACCACTGTAGGATTTGTGGGTCTTATCTAACTGTTTATAATACATTTCAACAGGAGAATTTTGAAGGTTTGTCTGTGGTGGTTCCTGATCTCGAAGGCTTTTTGTACCTAAAGGATGATGGGAGAAAAGTGTGGAAACCTCGCTACTTTGTGCTCAGGGCTTCAGGGCTCTATTATGTTCCCAAAGGAAAGACCAGGGTAACTATGATTCATAATTACTGAAGAGATAATGTACATGCTATAACCAGCAACAATAGCTGATTGACATGATTATGGAATCCACTTTATAAAAAATGGAGGAACTTATCGACAAATAACCACCTGGTAATAAACATTTTGGACTATTTATACGGCATTGAAGATTTATTTAAACAGTCACACAAACAGTTAAACAGTTACACTTTGTGTAAATACGATTCAATACAGAGGGATAATAAAAACACAACAGCTAAAATGCAACAAAATAAAAAAGCACAAAACATGACTGACTTGGACTTTCTTATACAGTGCCTTGCGAAAGTATTCGGCCCCCTTGAACTTATCGACCTTTTGCATCATTTCAGGCATCAAACATAAAGATATAAAACTGTAATTTTTTGTGAAGAATCAACAACAAGTGGGACACAATCATGAAGTGGAACGAAATTTATTGGATATTTCAAACTTTTTTAACAAATAAAAAACTGAAAAATTGGGCGTGCAAAATTATTAAGGCACTGTTTTTCCATGAGCAAAATGTTTTTAATGTGATAGTTGAAGATAGTTGAAGATGTCTGTGTACCTTCATTGTGATAGTTGAAGGTTCAATCTCAGTAAAGTACAGGGCAAAGTTATTCACAAACTTATAATAAGCTAATTCCCTTTTATTTTTTGTATTTGGTAAATAATTAAGACATTAAGTTTTGCTTTAACACTCACTGCTTAAAAGTGTCACACACACTATTCTTCCATTCCCATATAAACCGTCATGAAGTCAAGATAATATAAAATAGACTTTTGTCCTACATACTTTGGGTTTTAGTATTCCCCACTGCCAACATGAAGTCATTGAAAGATAGAGAGAGAGAGGGCACAGGGAAAGTATGCAAAGCAGATGTGCGAGTGGTAAACAGGAGAGGGCTGTGGGAATCATCTGAAGCTGAGGTCATGGAGATGCAGCACATGCTACTGTTTTAGACAAATACAAAATGGCACGGATGCTTACAATTTTGAAGAGGCTTTGAGTGGAAAAGTGCTTTGCAGTGGCCGCATTGTTTCTTCCTAATTGGGAAAAGGATGCTGGAAAGAAAACTGATTTTTTTTTTATCCCACAAAGATACATTTAAAGGGTTACAGTCCATTAAGCGAGCTATAACTGTCGACTTCAAAAGGGAAATCTTCCTTACAGTTTGAAATCAAGGCATTTTATGTTCAAAGGTGGAAGGAGGATAAAAAAAATGTAGTCACAAAGATTTTTACCAACTGTTACTCTGTTCTAATCAAACCATCAAGACTCTGCATACAATCATTGTATCCTTTGGCAAGACATTTTACACTCATGGTGAACTTGTTAAAAAACAAAGACTACAATCAGGCTTATATAGAGTCTGTACTTTCTGAATCATGGGCAACGAATGGAATTTACCACAGTCAAAGTTTTTATGAATGGTGAAAGAGAGCACTGCCATGACAGAGAACAATGGAACGGGTCTGCAGATGTTTTATAGGGTCTGAATACTGGTGTTATTTTAAAATATTGTTTTTTTCCCTCATATTGTTTCTAAACTTTAGTTCTTTTTTGAATAAATAAATGAGTTCATATGTTTTGTGTCAGAATACTTCATGATAAAATTGAAAAATCAAAATATTATTGTCTTTTTCAGTCTTCCTCTGACCTGGCCTGCTTCATCCGATTTGAACAAGTGAACGTCTACTGGACTGACAGCTACAGGCTGAAATACAGAGCCCCCACAGACCACTGCTTTGTACTGAAGGTGGGCACACACACACACACACACACACACACACACACACACACAACACACACACACATACACATCCACGCTGTCTTTGAAGGACGGCTGAAAGAGGAGAGGGGATGGAAATAGTCCAGATGTGCAGAGCAAATTTGATGGAGCTGGAGATGCTGTGGTGGTAGTTTATCATCGCCCAGACAGTTTCATTCTGAGCACAGACTGGAATAAGGGGCTCAGCAGGGGTCAGGAGTCACCAGGGCGTGTGCCTCAGGTCCTACTCATATTTCTGCCACGGAAAGTTTAGGCCGACGTCAAACGCAAGTTAAATATAGGGAGGGTGTGTATGTTAGATTTTTTTTAATGAATTATCAAACACTTTACCCATTTGTTTCTCCAGTAATGATGGCGTAAACATGGCCAAATCAAATATTGGTTTCACATTTCACATGTTGTTTGTTTAAAGGTGCATTATGCAACTTTTTATGCAAAAAATAAAAAATAAATCCATCACAGTGGTCTCTACAGTGCTCTATCAATTGTTTAGTAGGTTTTCTAGTGAGAGGGTCCGTCAGCAGTGAAAACCTTCCAGAGAATTGATCCCATGCCGTCCTAAAGACCACTGTGATGGAAAGTAAAGGCGCCATGCTTCATACAGCCGCTGGGTCACTACAAATTCAAATACACACAAATATAAACTTTGTTTTTCCACATAAAAAGTTGCAAAATACACCTTTAACCTCTTACCCCCGCTTTAACCGAGTGCATTTTCTCCAGTTCGGCTTTACTCAAATCTAAAAGCTTCTTGACTGAAGTTTACAGCCTACAGGCCAGAGTGACACTCATTTGAATGCTAAGACTGACAAACTGACTATTTTGTTGAAGTGTCACCGCATTTTTGTAACATTTTTGTCAAGTTTTCGTCTCTTTTTTGTATGATTTTCGATTTTTTTTTGTTATCATTTTATGTTGCATTTTTCACAGCTTATTTCCTTGCTTTTTGTTTTGTTTTCGTCTCGTTTTTGTCACTCCTTTTTGGAGTTGTCACTTTTTGGGCACTTCTTTGCTTTTGGTCATCACTTTTTAATGGTGTTTTCGTCGCTGTTTTCGCTTTTTCATACGTTTTAGATTTGGGTTAAGCCAAAAGCCTGGAGAAAATGTGCTCGGTTCAGGTGTGAGTTAAAAGGTTAAATGTTATGTTTTGGTTCTCAAGATGATTATCAAGTGCTAATGACAGCTTGTGCAGCTGAAGCTTAGCTTTCAAATGAGGAACGGCACATTCTTTATATACTGAAACTTGTATCCCGCTTGAATCCATGCAGCTTAAGGCAACACCAGATTCAGTTGGAGTCTATTTTACTTTGAGCGTTCACCCATTACCTTTAAAGCATTTGCAGCACACACTGTTATTATTCATTTACAATCATTCGCATCAAATTCTTTTTGTTTAACCTTTGAACCATTAACAGGAAAAGTCTCTAGATATTATTTTGTAAACTGCTCCACCTGCTGGCTGCTCAGCAACTACAATCACAAACCAACAAAAGTACTTTAAAAAACAAACAAACAAACAAACAAACCTGTAAGTAGCAGTAGTGAAAAGAAAAATAGTGTTTCTTTTTGTTTAGTTTGTGTGTATAAACTTGGTCCTGGCTGAAAACGCTATGTGAGAACAAATGAGAAATAAATTATGAATTATTATTGAACTCATATAAATATGTAATTGACAAATATTGAGATAGTTAAGACAGAATCACATTACAGCATACCCTGATTTTCATGATTACATGCTCTGTGTCACTTTTGTAAGACGCTTATATCGGCTACTACACACACATGGTCTTTATTGTTCAGAAATTGTGCACACTTTAATATCGTTGCACTGACAGGAGGAGAGAATAAAGTTACTATTATGCATTAAAATCCCTGACTTCCTGTGCAATCTTTCAGCACCCTTGTATCCAGAAAGAGTCCCACTATGTCAAGTTCCTTTGCTGTGAAGATGAAGACTCTGCTCTGCTTTGGGTCAACTCCATCAGGATAGCCAAGGTCAGCAACTTGCCATGAATCCTAAACGTAGACATATTATTAATGATGTGGATACAAATTCACCTGCGTAATCTGTATGTGCCTAGTATGGGACAGCCCTCTATGAGAACTACAAGTCTGCAGTAAAAAGGGCTCTGAATCCGCCGATCTCTCAACCAACGGTGCAGGTACTACAACTTTCTGTACCATTATTGTGCCATTTGAATCATAATCAGAAGTGAGTAGAGTATGATTTATTTAAAGAGGGGGTATTATGCTTTTTTCAATCACATACAGTAGCACCAGTCTATAGCATACTACAATGACGACGTAACCTTCTGTTGGTCTGTATATGCAGTAAATTAAAATAACTGCCTTGAATAAAATTGCTCTCTCAAAATGGCTGTACTGAACGTCTTGAAATAGGCCTCTGTCTCTTTAAGAAGCTTTCCGACACGCCCCCTTCAGCACACTGCTGTGGCATTTAAACAACAACACTGTGAGGGGAGGGGGCTCTGCTGAGCTGAGGAGCAGTGGTTGGTGGCTTGGCTGGTGACAAAAGGTCCAGAGGCGTCTCCAGGAGGTGGGGGCGTTCCTAGGAGGACTGAGGCATAGCTACACCTAAAATGGCTGCCGTCTAAGTTTTTACTGATTACTCAAAAATATGTGAATGAGCCAAGGCAACACTCCTGGCATGTGTTTAATGAGGGAATGACATAATAACATGATATAAAGCTTGAAAAAGTCGATTTTACATAATACCCCCCTTTAAAAGTGTGTTTGTGTAATCTCAGTCATCTGGGAATGTTCCATCACAGAGATTTTTAACCTCTTAACCCCCACCTGAACCGTGTGCATTTTCTCCACTTCAGTTTTACCCAAATCTAAAAGGTCACAGCCTATATGCCAGTGTAACGCTTCATTTGAAAGCTTAGACCTACAGAACTCATCAAAAGTGATGTTTTTTCCTTGCATTGTTGTCACTTTAAAAAAAAAAGTTTTTCCCCATCGCTTTTTTGTTGCCCTTTTGTGGGTTTTTCATCACTTTTTTTTTTTACTCTTTTGTGGGTTTTTCGTCACTTTTTTGTCTCATTTTTGTTGCTATTTTGACACTTTTTCCAAGAAGTTTTTAGATTTGGGTAAAGCCACACTGGAGAATTTCACTCAAATAGAAGTTGCCCAAATAACTGTGCTGTCATTGATATAATCTGACCAACACAACATAAATTAACAGGTAAATACTGCAGTCTTACTGTAGTATAGACAAGACTTAGTGGGATGAGTAACCCAAATACTCATCCTTTGACTTGAGAAAGCTTGTACTCCTCTAAAAGCGAGCATGTGATTACTACTCACCTCTGAACATAGCAATCTTATTAAACAGTTAAACAATTGTTGTTGCAGACACTCCGACTAGAGCAAATGTCCACACTCCTGACCAGAATCAAAGCACAGAAGAAGACGAGGGCCCACCTGACTTCATCCCCCCGCCTCCTCCTCCGGGATGCCTTGAGAAATAAAACCAATATTTCGGACATCTTTTTGGTTTGATCCACTGTTTATTACAAAAGGACTGTACATAAATTTCAGTGAACACATCCTATTTACAAACGGAGAGGAGACAGACACCGATTTCTGCTCCCGACCACATTTAGGTACATTTTGAATTTTTTTCTCCTTGTTCTGCGACACACAAAAGTAGGAAGGCGCCTCGACTTGTGATGCCCTGAAAGTGGTAAACATTACACGGTTCAGTGGTTGTCACATGATTTCACTATGAAAAAAGTATAAATAAATCCTTTACAGACACGACTGCTCCTTTGGGCAGTTCCCAGAAACATGTAAAAACGGATAGAAATATATTATTAAGTACAAAAAGTCATTATAAACATGATGGTTAAAATACAATCAAGAGCAGGTTGTATTGGCAAACCATTCGCTGTAAATGATGACACTTCCATGCACAAAGGCTATAATACTAATGACTGCATGTCGACAATGTAGTATTTTCTTGGATTCAGCACTGTTTTGAGACGCGATGATATCAAGGCCTTTGTCGCTGATCAGGAATAGCATTACGACGACAGCAACAGATGCACAGCGTAATCTAGAACCGTTCCGCCGCTGTTTTGTAGATTATGCAATTCACCGTAGCTTATTAAAGCCACACTGCGGAACATTCTGAGTCTCTAGACATACATAAACATGACAGCCAAATGCTCAGTGTGTTCAAAATAAAGCATGTGGAAGAAAACGGGGCATATACAAGAAAGCAGAGGTATGATTTTTTTTAGGTATTTGTCTTATATGGTTGTATATGCTTTTCTATTATGCTTGTAATTTATTCTATTAACCCCTTACCCCCTGCATTAACCAAACACATTTTCTCCAGTTCAGCTTTACCCAAATGTTAAAGCTTCTTAACCTGGGAGCTCAAAGTCTATAGGCCAGGGTAAAGCCTCATTTGAAAGCAAAGACCTACAAAACTCATCTAAACTTCTTCCTTGTTTTTGTGGTCAAGTCTTAGTCGTTTTTGTAATGGTTTTAAGGAAGCAGCTTAGATGAGTTTTGTAGGCCTTAGCTTTCAAATTAGGCGTTACCCTGGCATACAGGCTGTAAGCTCGCAGGTCAAGACGCTGTTAGATTTGGGTAAAACCGGGTTAAGGCGGGTGGTAAGAGGTTAATAGGGAGGTATGGGAAGCAGTTTGGCTTTGTTTAGGAAACCCCATTAGGAAAATCCTTGTTTGCGGCTGACATTGTTCCAGTTCACCTGTGCGTGGCTGTAATGTTATTCCCGAACGGATCAGATTGTAAACAGATGAATATGCATCGACTAAACACCTACATTCACTACAATGTTGAAAATAATACAATCTGCAAATTTTAGCTTGAAAGTAACAAGAGAGGAGGTTGTTACTGGGAGCTTGTGATCATCATTATCAACTGGACCAGCAAAAAGTAAATTAATAAAACAAACTAAACAATAACACAAAGTATTTGCATTGGCAAATACTGGTAATAAAAGTTTTGAAGTTGAAATTAAAAATAGTCACAGTTATTTACTCATCAGTGCGACATAAAACAAATCACTGCCAGGACTTCATTGTAAATTGATTTTGAATCCCTCTTTCTGCTACAGTAGCTGGACAGCATTATGAATTCTGGAGGCGACAGAATAAAGCTTCTGTTCATTGGTGACATAAAATGGCACAGGGTGTTGAGGGGGAAATGTTTTTTTCAAGTACATATCAAATGTAACAGGGGCCTTCGGACGCTGGCACCTCCTCACTCCCACTGATGGTGAAGCACACGAAACACTGTCAGCTTCTCACGTTACAGAGTATATACAAGAAGAAAAGACGTCACCAGGGACAAGAACTATTTCTCTTTTTTTTCTTTTTTAGCTTGCAATGCATTCTTTACACACAAACTTCACCGTCACTTCTCAGCAATCCGGACATCAACAGTGGCAAACATTCAAGTCACGTCCAAAAATACTCTTCATTTTGTGTGTTTTTATAGAGGGGAAGGTCTTTAGATAGATCATTCACAGTGCAAATGAAAGGTAGGAAGCTTCTGAATTTGGAGTTGGGAAACACAACAATCAACTCAGTCAGAGTTTTTGATAAATAAATGAATGCTTTAAAAGTGGTCATCTGGACAGGTTTAATTGAAATTGTTCTTAACTGTTTTTCTAGTTGGGAAAATTAATGAATATTAGGGCTGGGTACCGTTAAAAGGTTCAGGTTCTACTGGTATTAAAAAAGTAAAACAAAATCAAAAGCAGGTACCGAAACCAAATATACAATCTTTATATTAAAGTTCTGATGCTGTTCCCAAAAAAAATTGGAATCTGGGAAATATAAGAAAAAACTTTGAAAGTGTTTTTTCCGCCTTTTTGTAGTTAAAGAAGTATCTTGGTTCTTTCACCTCAAACAAATGATACAAATGCAAAGTAAATTAAATGGAAGGAAAAGGAATAAGTTAAAATTTTGAATATGTTTTACGGTTCTATATGACAAATAATTCAGTATAGGTATAATAAAAGGATCGTTCAGGTATCGGAATCGAAACCCAAGTATTGTTTCAGTATCGCTTTAACAGTACCCAGCCCTAATGAATATGGCTGTGGAGGGAGAATGACATGGCCAAAGCCTGTTGTTTTGTTTTTCCCAATTTGATTCATTCTTCTTAAAACCTAGTCCTGATGACTACTTTAAAAACGTTTGTTACTGTGGGCGACTGACTATTCACAGACACATCTGATCATTGTCAGTTCTTGATTCACTTCTTCTGCCTGACAACAACAGTGTAAACTAACAGATGCCACTATCCACAGCTTGTCCACCCTCCGTCTTGTGCGACTAGTTTTTTGGACTGGTCCCTTATCGACTTTGAAAAATAAACATGTAAACTCCTAATGTTTTCACCATGGCACTTCATTCGGACCGGGAGCTGTACATATCGCTACACTGCATTCACTTCTGTACATTGTCGTGATCGGAGTTCAAAATGGCAGTAGGTCAACGCTGAGTGTTCTAGTCGGCATAGTGCATGATAGACTCAACATAGTTTCCCGGGAAGAGTCCAGTGACGCCGTTGCAGACGCCTTCGAACCACCCGTCGTCGTTCTTCTTGATGATGTAGATGATGGCTCCCTCCATGAAAGACAGCTCATCCTCTTTGTCCTTGGAGTAATCGTAGATAGCCACAACTACGGGGAAACGGAAAACATTTTACTAATGCCAAGACCAAACCCAAGTTGCACTATCACAGTAACAATATAAAATACCAGTGATGGTTTCTGCTCTCAACGACTGATGATTTACATGAGTCTACCTCGATTATCAGCTTCAGTATCAGTGCATCATTGGCATAAATTAGCTCTGAAGGCAATGAAGCTAATTCCTGAAGCACAGGTTTTGTTATGAGAGTTTGCCAGACCTTTCTCCAGATAGGTCTTGGGCGCCCACTGTGGGTCTCCATCCGCGTATGGGTCGCTATAGTGAACCACGGAGGCGTCCTCTTCCTCGTAGTCCACTGGAGGAGGGGGTGGAGGGGGAGAGGTCTCCTCGAACACTGACAGATCTTCTGGAGGGGGAGGAGGAGGCGGGGCAGGGCTGTCTGTGACTGCAAACACACACGTTTATCAAATGAGAAACAGCAACTCACTGATGTCTAAATAAATACCTACTCTGCAGAAGTGTAGTCAAAAATACGCCACCACTGGACGCTTTCCAAAGTAATGTATGTTAATGTGACCCTTTTTACCCCCACAAAATGTGTTCGTAAGTTTTGTTACTTCTAAAAATTATTGCAATTACATCACTGAATAATGTTTTAAAATAAAGATACAGTTCAGAAGAAGACTGAAATAGGTTTTATTAGGACCCGTTGGAGACAGGATATTTTGTTGTTTGCTGGTGCCATTGTAACCTGGCAAGAGCCAGATTGATATTACAGTCAGTTCCAATAATAATAATTTGCACTGACATCAATCTGGGACTGCGCTGGCTGGAATTGTTCGGGGAGAGGTCGCACCTTTGGAGCAGCATTTGCAGCTGATTGGATCAAAAACACTGGGAATCCATCAATATTTAGCTTTGAAAAGAAGTTATGTGTGTTTGTGTTATGTGTTGCAGCACCTTGTGTTTTTTGTGATCACTGCGTTGTTAAATAGTGTATTTTTTCCCAGAACCAATTTTGGATCTATCAGAACGGTGAAGGCGGGAGCGGTTCAAAATGGATTCTCACAAATACTGCGAGAATTCATCTTGCTAGCAAGGTAAATGCCATTGCACAACCTGCCTTATTGTGACCATTTCACTTTCGATTTTAATTCAATTGCTATTAATTGTGCAGCCTGACTACTGCTACTGTGGTTGGTATTTGATATGGTTTATATTGTATCACATTGCACCGATAGTGATCCACTAGAGGGCGCTGTAACATTAAGTTTCTGTGAGAATAGTTTGAAAGAAATATAAAATTACTGTAAACAATACACAAAGGTTTTTATTTTACATTGTTTAGGATTTTATGTCCCAGTGGAAGAATGAACTCACATTTCTGGACCTTCATGAAGACAATTTCTACAGTTTGTGTCTTTTGAGCTGCCTTGAACAAACCCTCTAATTGGTTGAGAACATAGTTAAAGGATGAGTCAAAAATACTGTGGCAATTAGGATAGGTGACTGGTGTAAAGCTTTTTCAACCTCAAGATTAAATGCCTTTTCTTAATCTAAGCTTTTGGGTTGACACTTGGATAACTCAGCATCAGGCGTATTTATGACTCACTGTTTTTTGTAACCTGAGGCCTCTAGACAGGCCGAACGCACAATCACTTCACATTTCTTCTTTGCGAGTTCGACCGGAGCTTTCTGTGATCCATCACCATAGCAACAGACAGACATTGAAAAGGCGTGCCGTCGCCAGAAAGTGTACTGAGTGCAGTGAGTCACAGAGGAGCATAGGGGGCAAACCATGTGGCCTTTTAGAGCTGCAGACGTACAGTGAGGAGACAGGGTCAATTGTGCAAGGTTTTTTAAAATGCTGCTCTTAATAAGACTTACAGCAGAAACGCTTAGAGCAGTGTGTGCTTAGTGGTGGGTAATATGCCTAACAACACATGTAACACCTGTGTAATAGAAACTACAAAGGTACAAGGCTAATACCTGTACTTGTCTATGCAACGTAGGTAACGCAGAAATGTTAACGTAAATGTAAACGTTTTCTTCACACATTTTTTTATTTAATCCTGATTCGTGTGCACCTGACATCTTTACATTGCCTATAAGCGATACCAAAAGCTGTCTGCTGCTTCAGAAAGTTCACACTTGACCGTGATTGGCTAAAGCATTCTGTCACTCACTCAGAGCATGACGCGACTGACCTTTAGGAGTGGCTGTTTGGTTACAGCATGTCATAATTATGCCTGCAGCTGCCAGTGATGTAGTATAGTGGTCATGCATTTCACTTACTGCTCTCCTGCATTCTGGCCACAAAGCCAGTGAGAGGGATCTGTGGAGTCAGCTGCACCATGGGAGGAGGCGGAGGAGCCACAGACACTGAAGCAGCAAAAGCAGCAGAAGAAATGCAGCGCGTGAGACAAGAAAGAAGCAACTGTGTGAAAGAACTTGCTGTTTACAGTGGATTCAGAATAACATTTAATTTTGCATTTAATTTTTCAAGCCTTTCATTTCATTATCATAGGCATCTCTTTACTGTAACTATAATACAAACAATTGCCCTTGTATAAGTCAGACCTGTTCCCGGTGCGTGTTGGTCTCCGCCAGGGCTGCCCTTTGTCACCGGTTCTGTTCATTACTTTTATGGACAGAATTTCTAGGCGCAGCCAGGGGCCGGAGGGTGTCCGGTTTGGGAACCTCAGGATCTCATCTCTGCTGTTTGCAGACGATGTTGTTCTGTTGGCTTCATCAAATCAGGACCTTCAGCGCACACAGGGGCGGTTTGCAGCCGAGTGTGAAGCGGCCGGGATGAGGATCAGCACCTCCAAATCTGAGGCCATGGTTCTCCACCGGAAAAGGTGGTTTCCCCGCTTCAGGTCGGTGGAGAGTCCTTACCTCAAGTGGAGGAGTTCAAGTATCTCGGGGTCTTGTTCACGAGTGAGGGACGGATGGAGCGTGAGATCGATAGACGGATCGGTGCAGCGTCAGCAGTGATGCGGTTGAGGTGTCGGACTGTTGTGGTGAAGAGGGAGCTGAGTCAGGGGGCAAAGCTCTCGATTTACCGATCGATCTACGTTCCCACCCTCACCTATGGTCATGAGATCTGGGTAATGACCGAAAGGACAAGATCGCAGATACAAGCGGCCGAAATGAGTTTCCTTCGCAGGGTGGCTGAGCGCACCCTCCGAGATCGGGTGAGGAGCTCGGTTACCCGGGAGGAGCTCGGTGTAGAGTCGCTGCTCCTTCACGTCGAAAGGAGCCAGCTGAGGTGGCTAGGGCATCTGTTCCGGATGCCTCCTGGTCGCCTCCCTCGGGAGGTGTCCAGGCATGTCCTATTGGGAGGAGGCCTCGTGGAAGGCCCAGGACACGCTGGTGGGACTATGTCTCCGAGCTGGCCTGGTGTGGCCTCGGGGTCCCCCAGAACAGCTGGAGGAGGTGTGCGTGGATCGGGAAGTCTGGGCATCTCTGCTTAGACTGCTGCCCCCGCGACCCGGCCCCGGATAAAGCGGAAGAAAATGGATGGATGGATGGATGGATGCCCTTGTATAATACCATAATAATTGAAAATACAACATAAACATGCTTTCTGAACCCACTGTATGAACATGAAGCAATGTCCACTTGTTTTCAGAGTGCAACTGTAGAGATTATTTAACAACTGTAACATCTTTACTCTACTGTAGGCAAAAAGAGTGAAATGTAAAGGATCAAACTGTTCATAGCTCACATCTATGTTTACACATATCATTTTACTGGTTGTTTCTCAAGTATTACACATGCTACGCCCAGTGTGACATAATTCTTCCACCTCAGCGGCAAATGAAAGCCAACGATGACTCAGAAATTACATGTCCCTGGAAACTCATGTCTTATTATTACCTCAGAAACAACCCAGACAGGGCTGTATGTCACTAGACAGCACCATGTAGAGCCCTAAAAAACTTGCAACAATGAATCCTGACCATGTCCTAATTTGGTTATTTCTGTCGCTTGATACTGTAATAATAGTTGTTATTATTAAGTCTGAGCCACATGAGTATTCTTGTATTACTTTGGTGAATATGTTCCATGAAAAGAAGCTTACGTTTTTCTTAACAAGTAACTTAAATAGTGCTACCAGGAGCAAAGGAAAATCTGGTTAATTTTATAGCTGCGCCATCATAAAGCTCATCTGATGTCCCAGTTTAAATCCCCTGCTGATGCTGATGTTGTGCGGCCGCTTTATTGTCTTTCCCTCACAGACAATAAACCTCCTCTGTCTGATGCTGGCCGTCCTGAGAGAGAGGGGCCATTAGCGGAGCGCAGCTGTTTGCCAAAGTAAATTCTAGTCTCAAACAGAATATTGGTTTATAAAAATGTTTCTGCTCATCAGATACATATTTATCCACATACTGCCCTTACATGGCTCTTGTTCTAATGTTCTTACTTTCAGACAAGTTACGTAATAACAATAATATATAAACAATAAAAATGTGATGGCAACAAACCTTTTTTAATTCGATAGACCCACGTATGAGGGTAATATCTAAATGCACTTTTCAATATAGCAACTAAAAAGGAGCTACAGTCTCTTTGCGCAGCGCAGGATTTACCTGAGTTCTGTTGGTAGCCGGGTCCTCCGTTCAGGTGCGGCTGCTGGGAGGACACAGAGGGCGCGCGGCGGTACGTGCCAGTGGCAGAGACCATCGAGGCGGACGATGTGGTCGACGAGTTGTGGCGCGAGATCTGCCGCGAGATCGTGCCAAACTGGGACATGGGGATCGGACCCAAACCGGGGCCCTGTGGCACTGAGGCGGCAGATGTAGCGACTGAAAACAAATAACTAATTGAAAGGGGCTTTTCCATTTCAGCAGCTTATCTCAGCAACTATCGGCAGGGTACACTCAGTAAGGAATCATACTTGAGATTTACTATAGTCATTTAATCTTTGAACTATGAATTAGCACTGTGGTGTACAGCAGCTCACCTTGGCCCATACTGGGAGGTGACGGGGTTGGAACTGCTAGAGGAACCCCCGCTCCACTACCGGCACTGTTCTCTCTGCCCCCGCTTCCCCCGCTGCTGCCACTGCAGAGGACATACAGAGAAACAGAATGTAGAGGGTGATAGCCTCGGGACGAGCCGCGGTGTAATTAGACGACCGTGTTTGACAACTCCTTATTACATCCACGGTGTCATCGCTCCCCGTGTCTCTGCGGCAACGCACTCACAGCCCCGGAAATGTGCTGCTGGACAGTCACTGGGCAACACTGCACTGACAACGCCACAGTGACACAAACATTTCAAATTAAAGAGCGTTGGGATGTGCATGGCCTTGGCTTTCACGTCAACATATACACCCATTTTGAAAAGGAGAGTCTCTTCTTGTTCAACAGTCCTTTTCAATCCAGTGCAGAGATTTTTCAATTATCTAGCCCAAATGAATGTGATTTTAAATGCAATATCAGATGGGATAGTCAGAGTTAGAAAGAAGTTCAGTTTTTAGCGTGTAAATATGTAAATGATTGTGGTTATATGGTACCTGTGAGTGCGTGGCCTCTGGTTGAGGGACGCGGTGCGTGCAGGACTGTGCTGGTTGCCGAGTCGGGCCGGGCTCGTCATGTAGTCGTTCGGTACCACAGGAGGCTTCACCGGCTCCAGAGTCTTGTATGGAGTGTTACGTCTGTGTTTGTCAAGATGACACAATAACACTTTCAATTAGGAGAATGCATTTTGTATTGGCCAATGTAAATGTTTTAACATGCGTTTGGATGTACCCCAGCGTGCCGCGGCCGGCCATGGGGGGGCTGGGAGGTTTCTGTGTCGGTGGGTTGGTCCGGGACAGCGTGCCACCACCGCGTCCTGCTGCATTGTTTCCGTGTTGCTGGAGAAGCAAAGATAAATTAAAACACCGCTTCTGTGTGCACTGAAATGTTGACAACAGTGTTTTTTTAAGCAGAGAACATCACACTTTAGGACTCACTAAACCTGATAAAGCCGGGATTGGTTTCAGTTCAGTTTCGCAGTGACTTTTCAAATATTACTGATAAGAACAGTCTGTATTTTACACATAAGAACATTAACCAATCAGTGATGATGAATAAAATAATATATAATTGTCTTACAATTACAAAACATGCTTAACTTCCATTGTAAACATGAAACATAACAAGCATCTTACCTTGGCCTTAAGCCACTGAGAAAAAGCAGCAGAAACAGAGACAGAGAAGACACACGCAGGTTATTGGCAGATGAGGTGACAGTTAGTGACATTTTTGAAAAGTTGTATAACATAAAACCCACAAAGTCGAAGCTGTGTGAACCACATTTTACATTTAGATTGCATCAGCAAAAGTGCCATTTTAAATATAGGCAATATGTGCTATTAATACTGTTTCCCAGAGACAACATCTAAAGCAGCACTGGATGAAAAAGAGAGTGTGTGTGTTTGTGTGTGTGTGTTTGTATGTGTGGGTATTCTGTTACATCAGAGTCTACACTTATGTTTGATGCTGCTGCTCTCACAATCACGTCCACTTAAACTCAGCTACACACTGGAATAATGAATGTGACGGAGCTGTGAGGGGTTGTAGCTTCATAAACACCTCGTAAGTAACAGTTTACTGTCTGTGACTGTGTTCACTCGGATAGTGAATGTCTTTCCAACGCTGCGGACGCTCACAAAAGTCTGTAATGTGTAAAATCAAATCTAGCAATCAGGCCGGCCCCTGCACAAACTGCACTATTTTAGGGCTATTTATTATTCATTACTTTGAACACTACTTCTGTTCTGTGTAAAATGTGCCTTTGGATTTGATCTTGTTTGTGAGAGTCAAAGCAACATTTGAAAAGCAACCAAAGCAGAGAGATTGTGGTGACATTTGGGTCAAATGTGTGTAAAATATCTGATCTGATCTGAATGCAGCCTTAGTCATGTTGCCAAGTGCAAGGTCCATCTATTATGTGTTTGTGAGCAGACATCATTCATCTCTGCATCTGTAGCTGGAGCTGTATTAGCATACAGGGCTGTGCCAAATCCCTGTGAGGAGGAAACACCAGCTTTTGAATTTGAATCAGTGCATGTCTGATATCGACAGACAGCCTCTGTCTATACAAAAAGAGAGGAAAGAGGAGACTGGTGTAGAAATACATAATAGTGTTATACAATGAATGCTTCCTCACATTCCAACACAGAGTAGTTTAGTGAATAAAAGGCTGTGGGAGAGCGGATGGATCATGCAGAGAGAGGATAAAACATAAGAATTAAGCGGAATAAACAGAATATTCCAGTTACGGTGTCTGCATCAACTGCTGTAAGCATTTTGCACGGAGAGGTTTTGCCTTGAGCCAGGAAGAATCCACTTTGTACAGCTGACTAACATTTCCTGCATGTATGTGGGAGCCGTAATTACGTTAACGGCCACAAATCGATCGCTGAAGTGTGAGTGTGCATCAGCGTCGGTGAAATATTAGAGCCGACAGTTACATAGACTAGGTGTGAACTCCACTAAAATGGCTCTTCCTGTCAGGATACTACAAATCAAATCAGGATACTACATCAAAGTAATGACTTCAGTGGGTTTGACTGTGGCCAGGTTAGGCTCGGTTTACATTATGGCCAAAGGACTTTGCTCTTGTATCACTGAGATTGAAATATTCTTACTTTGACCCCGTGCCCCACGTCGTCCAGCAGTGTGTAGTCTATGGGTTTTCGGATGTAGCGTACGGGCCGCTCCATGTTGCCCGGGGCGATGATCTTGTGGGTGCGAGACGTGTTCTTGTTTGTGGTCAGGATCCCAATCTCTCGGCGCGCCACCTTCTCCTTGTGAATGTCCACAGTCTGCAGGTCCAATAGAAATGAATGAGAGTGAGCATTTACGATGAATATGAATACCCGTTTACCCCATATCTTAATAATGGATCAACACACTTTAATCAACTGATGTAAAAAAAAAAGTGGTATTCCATTTTATATCATAAACTTTGCTCCAGTACAAACACATTTTAAGTTAAATCCACTTAAGCTTAATTGATTTCCGACACCTATAGGGCTTCTCTTGTAGCACTCTGGCCTTTCCGTGTTCAGTTCTCAAACCGTCCACACCAAATACTACCTCATAAAATATTTGAACGTCCAGGTCCCACCAGGCACTGAAGCCTCCCACAGCGTGTCCACACTCCAGCAGTGGCCATCTTGTACCCCATTATTCTGCTCGACCGGCTGCTGCCCTCACACATATTTGATGAACATTCATTTAACCCCGAATCAGGGTCAAACTCATGAAACGGTGACCTCTTCCTTACTTGAAATTAAAATCACGGCGGCTCACAGCACCCGCTCACAGCCGCCCCGAGCTGAACAAGCAAGGATTGATGAAATTTAAGCTGCCGCAACATTTAAGGGGTTTCCTAATGAAGTGGTGGTTTTGGGCAAATACGTCACAAGGTTCTCTCACAATATGTCCATTGAACAGCATTTTAGACCTCATCAAGGTCTATATAAACATCAATTATTGTTTATATAGACTTCAAAAAAAACATTGGAACTTTTTTGGTGGCCTTACAAAAGCCTCGGACTTTGCAATGTAGTTTTACCCTGCAGCTGGATGTCACCTTGGCCCAAATGAAAAGGTTTGTAACGACTGAATTATAATGTTATAAGCGCCTGGATCATTGGCAGAACCACTGTGTCTAAGTTGTGCCTTAATTCAGCTGCATCTACAACACGCTGACGCATTTAGGAAGCACAAGATAACAAGGTCACACATCCATCTCAGGGCAGGCACCGACTGACAGCCACACATCCCTCTGAGGCTGAAGATACGAATCACACAGAGAAAAGTGAAGTTTGATGGGCGTTTGTGGCGCTAACGGCCGCTCCCTGACGTTCAACTGTTGATTTCTGACGGCTCCTTGACTGAATGTGAGATATATATAGTGTCCGCTTTTGGAGGAGGAAGCTGATGGGTCACACCCCGTTTCAACTGGAAGTAAGCAATGATACCCTCCTTTTCCTGTTACTGACAAGCAAGAAGTGGTGGGAGGACATTGCACAAGCACATGGGCCAAAATGCATGTAGAGCAAGAAAACTGTGGTGAAAAAGTACAGTAATAATGAGTCATACAGGTGGGTATTAAATTTACGGCATTAAATACTACATTTATTTTCTATCAAGAGAGTACAATAGCATTTTAAAGCCATACTGCCGAACATTTCAGGAGTAAATAGATTCAAGCATTTATTTCATTATGATTGTGTAAATTAGTAGAAAAAAAAAAAAAACTCAACTAAACTAAAAACATGTCTTTACTGAATGAGCTCAGCGCTTAGTATTTTATGACAGTTTAGTTCAAGGGCAGGCAACGTCAGGCCATGGGACAGATCTGGCCCTTCAGCATTAAACCTCTGGCCTTCAAGATGATTTTGAGAGATATTATTACACCGATCTGATTGTACCTTAACATTTAGTTACTACTCTGCAAATGTGACAAATACTGTTAATTCTTTCAAAAGTAATTGTGGCGCAGTTGTTAGAGCGGGTCGTCTCATGATCGGAAAGTCTGGGGTTCAAATCCCAGCTCCTGAAGGTGCACGCTGTCGTTGTGTCCTTGGGCAAGCACTTCACCCTCCTTGCCTCCAGTGTCTGTGTACATTGGTGCATGAATGAAAAGTGCTATATAAGTTGAGTCCATTTACCATCAAAATTTGCAAACATAAAACCCAATTAGGTCATATAATACAACACTGGAATTTGACCCCGGGAGCTTCTAGCTGTGAAGCACGAGCGCTAACTGCTGCGCTACCGTACGGTTCGGCCTGGGTCTTTTAAGAAAGTTGGCCCTCCACCAAGCAAACATGCCTACCCCTGGTTTAGCTGCTGGAATGTTCCTCAGTGTGGCTTTAAAATGCGGCCCTAATGGTAACCTAGTGTTGTTTACAGTTTGAATAGATTGCCTGTAAGTATGAATGTTTTATGTGGTAGAATTGGCGATAAAGCAAACCATGAACTGCAGGACTAGAAGTACTAGTATAAGTATCTGACTAGTGTCTACAGCATACCCCTTTCAAAACTCCTTTGTGCAGCAATAACCTTCTTCAAATGAGACAAAGATGAATGAATGTTGGTTGTGGTTGTAAAAAGCTGATGTGATTATCTATGCTCCCGAGTACAGAGGGGGGTTTATTGTGATTATCTATGCTCCTAAAGTCAAATGTGTGAACCATCTGCATGCGACAAATTGATTCATTTGTTTGACTGTGGCAGATGTCACATATGAAGTAATGGTAAAACTATCAGGCATTCTGTATTACCTGTTATTACCTAATGACTGACGGCAGACCTCAGCGTGGCCTTCCAGAGTGCACGCCTAATCTAATATAGTGTGTAATCCTTAATAAAAACATCTGGCCGCGCGCCTGGGTGAAGCCAGTCGCCCCATTGTCAGACAGATGGCACAGCTGTAGCGTTCTCCGTGGGATGTGTGCTCACCTAATCACTGTATCACAGTGACGGTTCACAGAAGTACAACCTAACGCAACACATGGAAGGAAATCCTGCCGCCTCCGAACGGCAGCGACATCACCGCACACTGCCTCCTCCTCAGTCCGCCCTGCTCATCTCCACCGCTGCTGCTGCACCCCCCACGAGGAGCTCAAAGTGAGTATAAGGCAACACGTTTAAAAAATAAAAGTCCTAATGAAATTATAAACACGGTTACAGAGGAGATCGCTTTGAAGCAAAACACCTCTTTCACTTGTGTTTTTTCGCCCCTCTTGCGCGAGGGAGAGAGAGGGGCAGAGGAAAAGTTACGTGAATGAGAGCAGCAGAAGCTTAATCGGGCTGTGTGATTGTTTTTTTCTGATAACAAACTCCATAGAGGGAAATATCGATGTTATATTGTGTGAAATAGTGACATTTTCGTCCTCCCCTCCTGCTCAAATCATTCGGGTTTGAGCACTCGAATGATCCTGGGAGCTAAGTTGTCGGGGCTCGTGCTTATCCATGGCAAACAGGTCCTAGGTGACGGGTCAGACAACGAGCGGTTCAGAAGCCCCTTATGAGAGACCAACAGGCCCAGTTAGAACCATGAGGCCGTCCTCCCGTGGACCCACTACCTGCAGGAGGAGCCATAGGGGCTGGTGCAATGTGTTTTGGACAGCTCCAACAGCTGCCCCCACGACCCGGCAACGGACAAGTGGAAGAAAATGGATGGATGGAGTGACATTTTCGTTAAAATAAAGTCAATTCAGAGGGTGTTTACTTTCTTAAAAAAAGCATCAAAGAGCCATAAGTCCCATCACTAGTGCCAATACGATAATTTTTTTTGTAAATATGGTCCCCTGATCCGACCACCACACATGCCTTCAAACCTGTGGGAAACACTGCGACCAAAGATGTTGTTAGCATTTGGCCTCTCCCAATGTATTCCTATAGCTCCAAATGGGGGTGAAGTTGGAAGCTACCAGACTCTTCCACGGGCACAAAGACCAGACAGGTACGTATCAACTCATCTAAGCTCAGGTAAGAACATATCTTAGCATGGAAAAACGGTGGCCTGTTCCTTTAACGCCTTCTTAGGAGAGTTTTTGGCATTCACAAAACATAATTCTTAGCTGAAAACGTTCCTTTGTAAAAAACACTCAGGACGACTCTTACGCACAAAAAACTCTCCTGTTCTGTTCACGATCATGCTCCTGATGGAATCCAACATTCTGAGTCATTTATATTTGTACATATTAAATACTATTTAATTCCATAAAGCATGTAAATATAATTATAATAAATTACAGATACCTTGTTTTTTTTTTCAGAAATAAGCTGACAATATTACGTGTACTTGTATTAATGGCAAGTGAAGTACCAATGTATTACTGCTAAAACTTTTGACAAAAAGCATTAAAAGTGCTGCATAAACGTTATTTAAAAAAGACGAGCGTCAGCCTCGATCTCACAACCTTGTGAATACAAATACGCACGCTCTACTCGATGAGCTGCACGAGTGGAGTGTCATGCCGCTGCCGCCACATCTATTCAACAGACTGACCGTGAGAAAAGGAAAACCCTTTTGTGATGTACAGGTTATATCTATTTCAACATTTTGTAATGTACAACATTTTGTACGCAAGTATGAATTTTCAGAGGTTTCTTAAGAAGATGCTTATGAATGAGGCCCAGTAACCCATGCCCAAAATGGAGAACAGCAGAAGCCATGACCAAAGTGAAAAAGAGTCTGTCTGTGAAATCAATATCTAATAAAACTTGATTATCCTCATTAAACCAATGTTAACTTCTGGTGAGTGTCTTTTGGTGTAAGGCCTCAACTCTAAAGTGCAACTGGGACGTCAGAGCTCACCCCTGACAGGTTTAGTGAAGTGCAGAGGGAGAGGAGCGGGACATACTGAGGCAGAGGCTGACAGAGAGTGGCCCGGGTGAGAACAGAACAACATGGGACATAGGCGACAGAGAGGACTGCTGATGAAGCACTGGCTGTCACTGAAACACTGTGGAGGCTGGCAGGTCCAGGGAGCTAAATGTCACATGTCTGTCTGAATATAAAGGGGAACACTGCTGAGCTGTGATGATACTGTAAGAAATGTTACCACACAGTAATGTAGTGGTATTCATAAGATAGTGACATAATATTTCTAAAATACTTTGATAATAGCATTGTGGAAAATATTAATATTATATGTTTTGAATAATAGCAGTACACACATACAGGAACCCAAGAACCCCAACAAAGTGTCATCATGTGCCATACTTTGGTTATCAATGGATAACCAACCAATTGATTACAAGAATATTAGTACCAACAAGCTTGTAATAGATCCTCAGTCAATATCCATGCATTATAAATATGGTTGATTAGCAGAAATCTCTAGCCACAGTATTTTCACTTCATACCTGAGAGATGTGGTTGATGGAGGACTCCATGCGGCGCAGTTGCGAGGCCTGGATGTCCAGTAGTTGCAGCACATTGTTGGCTAAGGCATTGATCTGATAGGCCACACTGGCCAGAGACTGAGTGGTGTAGGCCTTAGTCTCCTCCAGGGCCTTTCTCTTATCCTGGGCCTGAGAGAGAACAGCGGAGACATGGTCAGTCCAATTAAAGACAGGATGTGTGGTGGAGGAAATGGAGAAGTTCGCCACAGGAAGTAAGGTAGAAGAAGGGGAAACACTGATTTTCACTAATCATTTACAAGAAATTATGTTAACATGTAATTACTACATGAAACAATGTAGCCCTAACTTAGGGCAGTGGTTCCCAACCTTTATTGTCAAGTCATTCATTTATACCAAGAACACCCTGCAACAAGGGACTTGATTTATTAGTATTTAGTAGTGTGTTGTCTTTAAAATAAAGCTAAAATACTATCAAAATCAACCTTTTACAGAAAGTAATATTGACACACTACTCAGTTTCACTTTATTTTATTAATCTGAAATAATTCCAAGTACCCCCTGCTATGTGCTAAGGTACCCCCAGGTCCCTGGTTAGAAAACACTGGTCTAAGGGTTTACTGAGCTGCCGGGCACTTTCAGCCTTGCTTCAGCTCCTGTCCTCCTCCTGAAATTCAGCGACTTCTGACAACTTGCTAAATGACAACTTTGCTGAATCTTGCTAATCGAGCCTATTAGACAAATAAAAGGGGAAATAAATGAACTACTTTACTGTGTAATGTGACATAATAAAGATTGATAAGGACAACAATGACTTCAGATGGATAGCTCGATGGGACAGGTGCGTGTGGGAGTGGAGACCAGTGAGCAGGAATGCCAAGACACTTCGTTAGATCCTAAATCTCCACCGGCTGGCAAACCATCTGTTTCTGGAAACCTTTAAATAGTTGCTGGATGTGCTTATTTATAGTTTAATAGCAAAACAGGGATAAGAAGCACAGGTCTACAACTAGGGTGAGATAATATCGCACATATTAGTAGAATAGGTAGGGGAACATACGCTTCAGTTATAATGTAGTATTGTAGTAATGGCCTATGAGTTCAGCACGACTGTGAAAAACAAACTAAAAACTACTAACCAAAAGCTTTTAACCATTTATTTATGCATTCATTAAATAAATCGAGAAAAGGAAATACTGTATGTAAAGTCTAATTCCACTTAATCACAAATATACTGAAGACCTGACACACTCTAAAGACTTGAATGATGTGGATGCCACAAATAAAAATAAATCTACTCATCTATTCAAAGACCCTCTGCACCAAAACACACGCCTTTATGAAAATACCTTCACGGCTGTCTCCCTTTACTTTAGAATTGTATTTCCTTTGTACTTTATGACAGAGCTTGAGCCCTGGACGTATTAGAAATGCATTTTGCGTGATATCAGTTTGAACACTAGTCCTGATATTGGCAAAGACTGAACCCCATGAGTCATTATGTGAGGAGCTGTGAAACATATCATGTGACCCTCAAAGGGACGTGGTGAGGTCAGAATCAGCAAAGAGTCTGTCATATAGGGATCAGGATTTTGACAGGTTTTTTTTAAATATTTAACAGACAATCACGCCTCTCTGTCTGACTGAATAATGGCGCCACATTTTGATGAGCAAGTAATACAATTGTTTTGTTCATTTAGTAAAATTCTGCTGACAGAGAAGATGATAAAGTTTTTGTTTCATGTGGATAGGCACGGGCACAGAGATTACAGAAATTAATCATTCACCAGGTGAAAAACTTCTGCAATATGAGCTTTCCTCCAATTGACTCCTGTATATTCAGACTGTCAGGAAAGCCAGAAAGTCATGTATGATGAGTGAGCGCAATAGAAAGTGATGACTTTAGCACTTTGTAGATCAATAAAGTGTCTTCAACAGTCAGAACCATAGACTGTGCATCCTCTTATTCAAGGCTTATTACACAAGTTAAGATGAACCTATATTTAAAACATAGATTTAGATGAACAAAATTACAATGACTTTTGTAAGCATAGGTTACAGGCACTGCATGCTGCACACCAGTCAGTCGACCACACTGATAATGTAAAAGAACACACATATGGAGCTACATAGCATCAAGGCTGGAGCAGCACATCTGAAGGGTTTATCTATATTTCATCACATGTGAACCATTTGTAAAGGAGGGGATACATCACAGGTACTGCATGGTAGTATAATATTGCTACCCAAAAGCCTTATTTTAAAGACGATTTGTAAGCCTAGGCAACAGCAAAGTGTGACAACATTGCAGCTCAATGATTAGGTAGTAGCCATCCTTCTCTCCCTCTTTTTTTTAATGATCCAATGCACCCATATCAGAGTATTTTGAACAGTATAAATTGACAAGCATTTCGCACAGTCACAGCCATCTCACAGAACGGATTCAATCATTCACAAACCACTTGGCCGTAGCACGACACACCCTCTCTAAACGCTCCCTAAGGCTATTCAACCCGGGCGAGTGTAGCTTATTTCTGCTACCGCGGCTCTGGATCCCCGGGCCGGACCGTAACCTCCATACAACCCGTCCACAAAGCAGCACTGCCGCCGTACCGAGCGACGGACGGGTGTATTTTTCTGGGGGGAAATAGCGGTTTATGAATCTGTTTCGGTCGGACCTAGCGCTTCCTGCCTGTGGTTTCGTTCCGCAGACACGACGGCAGATCGCGGCCACACAGTGAATCAAAGGCGCCTCAGTGTGTCCTCTCTCTTACCTGAACATAATTGTTTTCGCAGTATTCCGCAACACGGGAGAGGTTCTGGTAGCTCTCCACAAGCGCCCGTTTCCCAGCGGGGATTTCCTCCTCTAGCAGCATTTGTAGCTCTGCCATCTTACATCCCTTTGCATTTCTCTCCTCTCGCTGTCCTTCTGAGCGGAGCGAGGCGGTGATGCTGCTGTGGCTGTGAAAGGGGCTCCCCCGCCCGGCTTTGTGGGGCGGTAGGGCCTCCGAGTCACACAACGGCCCGTGACAAATCTACATGAGAACACGGGGCACCGATTGGCCCAAAGACTAGTTAACCAATCATGTCACGATCTCTGTGCATTACAGTAAAAAAAATAGTGAAAATATGAAGATAGTATGGCGTACGCAAAATAAGATTTACTATCTAATATTTGTATATGTATCCCTCGTTGATATTGGTGTTAAATTTGCGCGAACCTTATTTGGAGTATATATATATATATATATATATATATATATATATATATATATATATATATATATATATATATATATATATATATACAGAAGCCTACACAATACTACATTTCCCATAAGCCCCTTCGGTTTAAATCCTCTGCTCTCAAGGGCTTGTGGGATTTGAAGGAGTATTGCTGCATGAAACATGTAGAAAGCACTCTATCTGTACCGCGGACTGAGCCGGATAAAAACTACATTTCCCAATGCAGAACAATCCGTCGTTCACCATCTCCTTGATTAGAGGCCAGATCCGCCAGATTGGCTTGCAGGTACATTGCAGAGGGAGGCAAGATAATTAACTTAAAAAATAATTGCTTTTAGAACTTGGCCTATTTATGATGATGCCAAATATCGATTATATCATTTTTGACTGACCTTTTTCAGTGACTGTCTCAAAGGAAATGCTACAACTTGAATTCATCAGCAAACCTCCGTGATCTGAAAGAAGACTGCTCTTTACTGAATGAAATCCCTTATCACCTGTATTTATGCCTAATTTAAATTCTTGCCATTTGACATCCTTGCTGGAAATTAGCATGGCACCAGAAGAGGAGGACGAATACAGCCTGGAAGAAAAATTTTATGCTGCAGTAAAAGTGATCCGGACTTTGCCAGAAGATGGTAAGTCAGGTTTGTTCTTTGTTGGTGAGTAAACAGACTCTGATTGACCTACATTCAGTTGTGAAGAGCTCTTCAAGAGCTCTTGGCTGACCCCGTAAAGATAAAGCTGCTATAAGGATAATGGACCATCAAGCATTTGCTTGTTAGACAGTCTGTGAATTGGGTTTAAAGTGTGGAATGTACTCCCTGATCAAGATTCTTTATCAGTGATCTTGCTGATCATACGTTTTATAAAGACACTATTATGAGTGTAACCTAAACAACATCTATTACACTCATATAGAACACATTAAATGTTTTTTCTACAGTGCTGAACATTTTTATTCTGCACCTTTACCTACCACATTTCAAATTTTTCAGGCCCTTTCCAACCCTCAGACGACATGATGTTAATGTTCTACAGTTATTACAAGCAGGCAACATTAGGGCCCTGCAACATGCCTCGGCCAACAGGCTTCTGGGACACACGGGGCAAAGCTAAATGGTAACATTTATTAAATGATTTATGCAGTATTAATAACATGTTGCATGTGCTTGAGCCAAGTTCTTATATTTCCAGGGATGCATGGAGTGCTCTGGGAAAATGACAAGGGAAGAAGCGATGAAAAATTATATTGAAGACATCCAGCTGGTTGGTCCATTCACAAAATTGAAATCCATTTGCATACTGAATATTAATTCGCTTTTTTTTGCCATGGATACAATTCATATGTTAAGACCATTATCTTTCTGATATAGGTTATTTAACAATCCTTTATGTTGTTTACTTTAAGATCTTGGAGACTATCCCAATATCCAGTGAAGTGACTGACTTGGTACAAAAGCTTGGTAACTTCTACACAGAGGTGGAGAGCAATGACGAAGATGTAGAGGATAATATGCAGGATAAAAGACCTTTCACAAGACCATTTGCAAATCACACAGGTACAATTGAACAAGGTTACGATAGATAGATCAAACATTAAGTAGGCTATAGGAAACTAGCAAGATCACCAACATTCAGTGATTTAATCTGTTTTGTTTTCTAGAAGAGCAAGTCATGAAACCAACCATTGAAGGCAAGTCAGTGCTCTGTGTTTTCAACTTTTCAACAGATTTTAAGTGGAATGGTTCCATTTTGTTCTTTGTGGCTAATAACATACGTATTTACCTCACTGCTCAGGCTATGGAGATCTTTGGGATGATATTCAAAATCTACCGGAAATAGAAAAAGATGACAGCTTTGCTGGTGTAAGCGTGGATAGTGAGGAGTCAAATGGCTACAGACACCATCGGGAATACATGAACAGGGAGGTTGATATTTCTTATGATGAAAACAAGGAGGAAGAGGAATCAGAGGGACAAGGTATACGTAGTATATGTTTTCTGGGGTTATTGCCTAGTGACTATCGGTGTTAATTTTGTACCCAAAATATGACTTGCTGACTGTAATTAAACAATCAATAAATCTAAACAATAACCAAAATTGAAATAAAATTGGTTGTGGAAATTAACACGGAAGTAGATTGTAGCTTTTTATAGTACTTGGTTTGCGTATACACAGGTACCTTTTTTCAAATGTATTCTTATAATGTATAAGTGATCATTTGTATGTTTAAGCCTGGAATCCTGACCCAATGCGGTTGATGGCTGAGAGCAGGAGGTGGAGATCGGACACTGGGGGCTCAAACTGCAGCAGCATGGAACCAAGTGTGTCCTCTTTCACCAATGGGACACACAGCTCTCTCAACAGTGAAGTGGAAGAAGAGGAGCTGGCATGTTCAGTAGAGCCAATGGTTCATAACAATCCTTATACGCATTTCAATGGGTATCCGAATGGTACGATTATACATAATAAATGAGCATTATGTATACATACACATTAGCTTTTGGCTGACAATCCATGTTTTATACAGATCATAGTGTAGCTGCTGGGAAAAATGTTAGATCTCCAGATTCAGACAATGAAGAATTCTGTGATTCAATGGAGCACCTTGCAATGGATGAGGTATAGGATCATTTTGGATTTCACTGTATAATTGTTGTTTTATTGATAATGTATTTATTAACTTGTTTATTCACTGATTCATTAATTATTTATTTACATATTGATTTATTTTTAAAAGGGCCTGCCTACATCAAAAAGACAATCACAGGAATCAAGATCTACTGCCTTAAGACACAGTGACCCATGGTGTGACAACTTTTCAGCACTAAACAGTACAAATGAATCTCATCTGGTGGATGGGATGAGAACAGTTGAATTCAGAAGCGCTCTGTCAAGAACAGGGACAGGTGATTTTTTTTCTGTGATTAATTGTTATGATTAGACTACTTAAGTTGTATAAATCTATTGTTGTTTCAGGCACTGGGTCAACATGCGGCTCACCATTCGGTCCTAATGTCATTGCAGCATGTCGTTGTGGGTCACAGACGCCACATTCTCTTTACCGTTCAAGGGAAAACATTAATGAACAAATTGCTACTGCTTTGTTTAGACTTCAGCATGACATGGACACTGTGCTATGCAGACTACAGACTCTAGAGGTCCTCACAGCGTCACAGGTAAAACTCAAGATTGTTCACTTTCAATTATCTTTCCATAATGGCTGTAAAATGTTTGTTTTTATATTTTCCCCATTTAAGCCACCATCACCTTCACCAAATCAATATCCTCTGGCTACTGCCTTCCAGGTATATTTAATATTAGTACTTTGGTTATGAATCATGCTAATACTATCTTTTGCATTCATCTTTTACTTACATCTTTAGATCATCAGACCTTGGTGGCCTTTACAGACCTCTCCAGTTGCTGTGTTTTTCACTGTATTTTGGCCTGTGTTTGCACATTGGCTGGTCCAGATGTACTTACGCAGAAAAAGGAGGTGAGGTTCGTACGTGATCTTGTGCAAACGTTTTTAAACCAACAACCTGAACAGGGTAATGATCCTTTGATATATCAGCAAAGCATTTAAAGCTTTGAAGGTTGAAATGAAACAGAAATAGAGCCTTTGTACTCAAGGCTTCACATTGTGAAAGTGTAGCATGCAGAATAATGTAAAACAGACAAATACAATCTGTTCTAGTAGTTCACAAAATAAAACAATATAAAGGGTAGTAAACTATTGAATGCATATGAGATGTGACACACTTAAAAAAAAAAAAAAAAAAAATGTGTGTTGTCTGCCGATTTAACTCACTGTATTTTCAAAACTGCAATTGTTTTATTGTAAGTTATTTATTAGACTGCAATAAACCATTTTGACACCAACACCATATTTATATAATATGTTTTATTTGATCATCCACCAATACAATAACACATTTTTTTCAACATGATCATAACAGTAAAGCTGAACGAGAAGCATCATCTGTAAGAGGACGTAGACTAGTATAATGGGTTAAGCTCTGGCTCACACTCAGATACAGTAGGTGGCGGAAATGCACCTTTAAGTTGAGTGCCTCCCGCATATGTAACAGGGTTAATTAGGTGTATGTTAAATCCCTGCTATTTGGTGTGTGGTGCTACCGCTGCGCCGCCAGGAGTCGCTGTGGCCTTGCCGGCGACGCACGTGTGCGTGTCTGTGGGAGTTCCTGGCGGCAAGGCAGAGGAGCTGAGGACGTCAGCCAGGACGGCTGTGTCTGGAGGGGCAGAGGAGCTGCCACCACGAGGCACAGGGACTGAGGACAATTGTGTTTGCTTGTTGCTTACTAAATAAATGGAGTGTGGGCCTTTTGCCGCCTCCGAATTTAATTTGTTTTGCAAGTTCTTTTTTTTGGTTAATTTAAGTTAGACACAACGCAGAGTAGAGGTAAAGACCACATCCGTCACACAGACATATTATTAGGCCTCCCGCCGTAAACGCCCCCCCCCCCCCCCCCACCAAAAAAAAATTAGAAGAAGAAGCATCTTTTTCTTTTTTTATGAAGGAATTTGTTTTTTATTGGAATTTTTAAGCTGCTGACAGGAAGTGACATATATAAAGGTATCATCATTGATATAACATTTTTTTTTTTTTTGCATCATCTGCAAAAGAGGGGGAAACATTTCACTGTGAGGCCAGTAGTGACGTCAGTGTCATTTCCTGGTTGTGTCAGCTGTTGGAGTACAGACATGCTGTCAGCGTTAATTATAATACATCCATGGCTGTCAGGAAGGAGTTAGGAAAAGAAGCCTCAATGCTAACTATCATAGCAACTTCAGCATAGGGACCTCTGGTGCTAACTAACCGGTGATTAGGAGCTATGTGCCATCCCATAAACCACCGCGCCAATCCCACCACCCCCCTCGGTCCCACCCACCCTCGATTCATGCAACCACTGTTGATTGACAGGCACACTCAGTAAATACAAATACATATATATATATATATATATATATATATATATATATATATATATACACTACACTTTATAAAAGGGATCCAAAACATGTCGTGGTCACCACAGCACAGTCACATGTCAGTGTTTTAAAGAGCTGCCTCAGTAAATGGCTTAAAAGGCAGTTTGTGCTTTTGTTTTAATTTAGTATAAACTAAAGCCACATGGGTAATTTGCATACTGTAGCTTTATGAAACAGCTGTTGAGATAAAATAACACTAAAGGCAGTGCTTAATTTGTAAATTAGTAGTTTCAGAAACACTTTTGGTCTGATGTGATGGATTCGGGGAACAGGCCAAAACATTTGCCAGAACGCTCTCATTAAACACCATTATATCAGATCAAATCTTTGCCGGATCCTCCTAAATATTTCCCGGATCCTTTACCCTGAAAAACTGAAAATTGGGGGAATGCGTTCCCCCAAACGGGGGATCAAATTAAGCACTGACTAAAGGGAAATGTGAAGGATCATTTGGATTTTGTTTGCATATGCAATACAGTAGGTGGCGACATGCGCTTTTGTTTGCCAATGACCTTAAAGAAGAAGAAGAAGCACAACTGTTGGTGATGTCACTTCCGCTTCCCTGTTGAAGCTCTAGTTCACTAACTGCATAGGGATCTAACAATTGACCCCATGAAAGGTTAGGGATTAATTGCTAGTGTTAGTACTTAGAGGCTATAATTTGATGGTTTCGGACACAGCCATTAGCTCTTATATCACCTTTATAAAGATGGAATAACCAAATCATCACGACACGAAACACCATATTATCTCTACAAGTCGTCATGTTTTCGTTGTCTACGTCCGTTCAACCACAGGTAGGAATCTTAACCTAGGCCCTGTTTGGGATCAACGTTGGTTTGGTTCTCGTTTTACAGTAATTAGGCAATAAGGTTACAAAAACAGCCCTATATCTATGCAGCAGATAGAATTCATGATCCGCTCCCAGTAATCATTTTACGAAGCCATCAGTAAGTTGTGTGTTGCCTCTAGTGTTTGCTAGGTCAGTGACATAAACACCGAGACTCGTTTCACTTTCTGTTAGATCTGAAAATCCAGTAGCTGTATGATTAATATAATTTTTTTCTTCCTATAGTGCATTTCACATCCATGTATTTCCTCAGGTGACTGTACCCCTCAGCCACCTGATAAATGTTCTCCAGTCTCTGAAGGGTTCAGTGAGTTCACGAACATCTGCAACATGTACATCAACACAAAACAAGGAGTATGTTCCAGACTCAGAACAGCTCCACACAGAGGTATTTGCATAATGCAGTTATACAATATCTCAAATATTTTATTGTATTTATTTATTTATTTTTAACAATGACTCTTATATTTATTTTATAAATAACAGCCAAGCCTGCGTGACTTGGGCTTGTTAGATCTTGGGAAGCAGCAGCTGGACGAGTTGATGAACAATGTCTTTCCAAAGGAAATGTCTCTGTCTTCAGCTCAAATAAGGAACAGTGAATGGAGGACCTCCCATCTCTCAACACACTCCTTTTACCACAATAAACATGGTAAGTATTTTATCATAAGGGCGACAGTGGTAGAGCGGGTTGTCTCGGGATCGGTAGGTTGGGGGTTTGAATCCCAGCTCCCGCAAAATGCACACTACTGTTGTGTCCTTGGGGAAGACACTTCACCCTACTTGCCCCCCCCTTAAATTCACCTTTGCGTCAATTGTCCATTGTCCATGACTCTCTTACCAGGCTTCCAACATCTTCCTGGATCAATGCCGTTATTTGCAAAGCCACATTCCTCTCTTTTTCACGCAGCCTTTTCAGAGCTTCAGGCCTTGCCAGGTAACAAACTAACAATATTTAATGGCAATATTGTGGGGGTCATTTGCCAAGCGTTAGCCCATGTAAAATGAATAGCAGCATTCTATCGTTTGCGTATCAGATTTGTGGCCCACATACTGTAATATAGGCAATTTCAAATGTTACATTTGGTATGTCCTCAGAAAGTTAGATGCCATTTTCCGGGCTGCACTCGCTGTTTAGCACCTGTCTTGATAAATGACCCCCTATGTGTTAAAAGAAATGTCTGTCGTTATAATAGTTATTGTTTTATTATAGTATTGGTTCAGAGCAGAGGCTTTAAGACCTTAAGGACCAAAACCAGGCGCCTGGAGTCAGGTTTTGACCGACCCATTGAGCCAGAGGGATTTACACCTTCCTTCATGAAGGTCAGTCCTCCCCTTTCCCTCCAAAAAACTAAAGCAACAATTAAAAATGTAATGAAAATTAAGCTTATATTCTTCTGCAGGGTTTCCTAACTCGGGACAAAGGGGTAGATGTTGAGAGTCTGGACAGTCTGTTAAAGAACAAGAACATACCAGATGTGCAGCAGGACTCTTTCAAAAGGGGGTTTGCTGAAGGGTTCCTCAAAGCACAAGCCCTGACACAACGCACCCAAGGCAGGTTGCAGTAGTTATTATTCTGTAAACCAAAGCTGCTACTCTTCATTGTGCACAGCTTCTTTATGTTGTCTTAGTCATTCGTAAGTCATTCAGTCAGTGACTTGTTATTTTAATTCAAATGTATAGATTCTTCGAGGAGGACTCGTCTCATCTTACTCGTGCTGCTTCTTATTGGGATCTATGGCATTTCTAAGACACCATTTCTATCGGGTAAAGGCTTCTTTCAATGTATATCCTTTATGAGTTACTAAAACGAAACCTGTTTTGTGGTTTTTACTTTATGCTGTGTGATTTCGAATTGTAATCTGACCATTTTGCACAGTGCGGTTCCGAACCACATCAGGCCTAGACTCTGCTGTGGACCCAGTGCACATGAAAAATGTGACCTTTGAGCACGTCAAAGGAGTGGAGGAGGCCAAAAACGAACTACAGGAAGTGGTAGAGTTTCTAAAACATCCACAGAAGTTCACGGTCCTGGGAGGAAAGCTGCCTAAAGGTAGGGCTGGCTGACAGTTAACACAACAGTGACATGTGTGAAGTGTGTTTCACTCTGTTTGTTCTGGTTTGCCTTCAGGTGTGCTGCTTGTGGGACCCCCAGGGACAGGAAAGACTCTCTTGGCCAGAGCAGTGGCGGGAGAGGCAGATGTACCTTTCTTTTATGCCTCTGGATCTGAATTTGATGAAATGTTTGTTGGAGTGGGAGCCAGTCGCATCAGAAATCTTTTTAGTGTGTATTTACTTTCCTAATTGTGGACAGTAAAGTTTATAAAACTCTCAAGCTAATAGTGTTATATTTATTTCCAGGAGAGGCCAAAGCTAATGCACCCTGTGTGGTCTTTATTGATGAGCTCGACAGTGTTGGTGGAAAAAGAATTGAGTCTCCAATGCACCCATACTCCAGGCAGACAATCAACCAACTCCTTGCTGAGATGGATGGGTAATTTACACAACTTTCCTGTGTAGAATGCTGTCACTTGTTACACATGCAACATTACATTTGTGTTATTAAAGGTTCAAAACAAATGAGGGTGTGATTATCATTGGAGCTACAAACTTTCCAGAGGCTTTGGATACGTGAGTTTACTTCTGTTATTGATTCTGGTTGTTACATCTATTTTCTTATTTTTAAAATGATCTACTTTTAATTTTATTTTAGTGCTTTGGTCCGACCAGGACGCTTTGATATGCAGGTGACTGTCCCCAAACCAGATGTTAAAGGTCGCACAGAGATCCTCAACTGGTATCTCAAAAAGATTAAGGTGGACCCAGGTACAGAACAAAGCTTCTCTATTATTTAGCGAACAGCAGTTTTGCAGTACAGAGGATATATTGTGTGTTGTTTTCACAGCCATTGAAGCCAGTATTATTGCCCGGGGCACAGTGGGCTTCTCAGGTGCTGACCTGGAAAATCTGGTGAACCAGGCAGCCCTGAAGGCAGCAGTCGATGAGAAGGACATGGTTACAATGAAAGAGCTGGAGTTTGCTAAAGACAAAATTCTCATGGGTGAGCACTATGTTGTAGAACACATCGTTGCACATAGCGCGACACGGCCGCGCATGCCACGATCTACGTGTACGTATCGACACTACCCCGCAGACCTTTCTGTTTCCACCACACACACACACACGCCCGCATTTGTTGTGGGCAGCGCCCATACAGAGGAGCACGCTGTACAGATCGTCATTAAAAGTTTTGTAAGCCGCGATGAGAACAAATGTGGACAAATGCTGTCATCTGGTGGGAGTTATGGAATGATTCAGAGGTGCCAAGCTGTATTACAGTTTTTCTCCATTGGTTTGGCTCATTTCTTGAAACAGAAATTGCATTCTTAAAACTCTAAGATCATTTGGCAAATAATCTCTTATAATCTCAGCACAACACTATTGAGAATGAGGAGTTGTCGTCACGGCACAGAGCCCCCCCCCCCGCCGCCATGATGGAAGCAGTCCGGCGGCAATACACATTGTTTACGTGTTGTTAACGCGGTAGTAGTGGAGGTTCTTGCTATTCCGCACTGTTTTACCGCCTGGAAGTCACTGCTGCGTTAAAAACTGCTCCAATACCTCACACGATAGATATGGAAAACGTAGGTACAATGGGACACAGTTTTTTTAGGTTACAGAAATGGACACAGCATCAAGGAGCGCAAGTCACTGACCTGTCAAAACATGCTGGAAACGTTTGTGTACATTGAACATCTCGTAACAATGTAGTGTTCACGAAACACGCACTTTATTACTTTGTCATTTTGCTAAATGCAATGTAATGACAACACACTAAAACGCATGTGAATAAAGTTACTTTTGCCAGTACAACGCTGTTTTCACCAGCGGGAGGCTTGTAGATGACAAAGTTCTGGACCCAGCCACAGCAGAAAGTCTCGTAACTTTCCAAAGACTTGTGGCTTTTAAACTCCTGCATCGTGTTTGTTATGTATAGGACCTGAAAGGAGGAGTGCAGAAATCGACAAGAGGAATAAGGAAATCACTGCATATCATGAGTCCGGTCATGCAATTGTAGCGTATTACACCAAAGATGCGATGCCAATCAATAAAGCTACCATCATGCCAAGAGGACCGAGCCTGGGGCATGTAAGAAATCACACTGCAACAACACTGTAATATATATTACAAAGGAGCTTCATTGTTTTTTTTTAATGGGGTGTTAATTTAGGTGTCCATGCTTCCTGAGAATGACCAGTGGAGTGAGACCCGCTCCCAGCTGTTGGCCCAGATGGATGTGAGCATGGGCGGCCGGGTGGCTGAGGAGATTCAGTTTGGAACAGATAACATTACAACAGGTAAAACTTCTTTAGAGAGTCAAATCTACAAGTTGCTGTAATCAATCAAATTTAAAAGGGACATGTGCTTTATTGCAGGAGCATCTAGTGACTTTGACGCTGCCACCAAGCTTGCAAAGATGATGGTGACCAGATATGGAATGTGTGACAAGGTTAGCAGCTAGAAATGAAAAAAGTACATTCATCTGGATTATTATTTATATACTACAGGAATCATTTATATATTTTTTTTCTGCCTTAATCAGTTGGGTGTGATGACCTATGGGGACATGACGGCGCAGAGCCCGGAGACACAGGCCGCTGTGGAGCATGAGATCCGACTGCTTCTGAAGGTTTGTGCCTTTACTTACATATTTAATTGTGAACTGTGACGACATTCTGTTCTAATGTGTTTCATCGTCAGGAATCTTACGAACGAGCCAAAGCTCTGCTGAAGTCTCACAGTAAAGAGCACAAAATCCTTGCGGATGCCCTGCTCATGTACGAGACATTGGACGCCAAAGAGATTAAAATGGTCCTCGAGGGCAAGACTCTTGAGAGCAGATAAGACTAGACACCCTGATGGGACAGTATGAGACATTGCAATACCATAAGAGTTAGCAAAAACTACTCACATCAACGCTCGAACACTTCAATGCTTTCATTGTAGAGAATCTTTTCTTTGTCTTTCTCAGGTCACTTAGTGAATATTATGAAACCGTAAATGTACATTATATATTCTCCACAAACCCATCACAGCCTCAATATCGAGGTTTGTGAAATTAGCTGTGACTTGTTCTGTCTGTGCTAACTGACTGGATTCCTTCTTATCAGTTGTCAGGAAAATGGATTATCTGATCCTTGTGATGTCCAATTATAATTCTTGCCTAAAACGTTGCTGTATTTTGCTTTTGCTCTGTAAGTTGCCATAAAAGGGAATCACGGCTCGATATGTTTGTATAAATGCACCAATAGTATATTTTATTGATGTGTGTACAGATAATAGGAATTGCTGCTCAGACTGAAAGCGTGATCGAAACATGAGAAAGCTGTTTTAAAAACTTCACTGATGTGAATTTGGGATCTGTAGAATAGAAATGGATGCTCTTGTACATTTAGCTTAAAAACTAGAGATGTTTTGCTTTATCTCCTTCCAGGTTTCATCTGTTGATGTTTGTGACATCAAAAGGCTTTTTAAGGGGGAACTTGAAAGCCATTTTATCATGGGAAACAAAATATCCCAGACAAAGATATTAACAGCAATGGTTTTCATTTGGAGACGTCATTTTACAGGCAGAGAGAATCAAAATGACCTACTTCAGTATTAAATGTTTTTTTTTTTTATTTGGATGCAGGAAATGGCTGTTGTGCTTCTGCCAGTTTATTATGAATGATCATATTTGAGCCGGGTTAAGTGTAAATAAAAGTGAAGTTAATAAAGGTGTAAATGCATATTCTTTGGGACGATAAAAAAATAACACCGAATTTGACACAATCCATTTATTTGGCTGAAAACACGTATGAAAGTAACAATCCTCTTTTTTTTATCTAGGATATTTTTCCCCAAAGTGTAAGGAACACTGGTATAAACATTAAACCATGCACTAGACCAAACAAAATCACTAGAAACACCATCTTAAAGAATGTCCTGAAAATATAACTCCCAGCCACAGACAGCACAACCACCCCTAAGATGGTGGACAAAGCTCCTTGTAATACTGGATAACCTAGATTGGCCAAAGAGTCAATAGCTTTCTTATTGGGGTCTGACTTAGGGCTGGAGACAAAGGCATGGGTGATGTGTGCAGAAAAGTCCACTGAAAATCCAATGCACATGACTAGGTTAATTAGCGAAATTGAGTCTAGACTAACACCCCATAAAGACATAAAGCCCACCACGCCAACTACAACTGAGCCAATGGCAAATGCTACACAAATGCAGCAAATCAGGTCAGGGATCAGGATAAGTGAGACAGCCAGCATCGCTATGACAGCTATGATTATGGTTTGAATAGCATTGTCTGTTACCACTGTGTATTGGTCGTAATAGATGAAGGCCGGGTGGTAGATCAGTAGCTCCAGTGGACATTCATTTGCTGCTTTCCTTAGTCCAAGCATTGCATCTTTCACCACTGTTCTGTCTCGGGTTTGTAGGAAAAACCGAGATGCTTGAATTTCATTGTCTTCTGTCAAGTTGATGTCTTGTCTAAAGATCGGGTGTAGCTCCAAATATTGACTTAAGCTGCCTTTAAAAGACTCTTGTGTGCTCATGTTGAGACTAGTTTCATCTGCGTATTGTTGAAATGCAAGGAACCACGCCTGAGTGCTGTTGACATACTGTAGGTCTTCAAATGTCTCAATGCAAGAGTTAAGTTTTTCAAATTCATTTTCATTCCAGTACGGAAAAGGCTGCTTTACTGCCACCATGACGTTACAGCTATATTCAGAAAAATACTGATTTTGGTTTTGGTAGAAATCTGTGATGTAAGAGTTGTCTAATGCCAAGTTCCTTAAGTCTAATCCTTCTTTAATTGTAAGGCAGCCATAAAGACTTACAGATAAATAGCCAGCATAGATGACAAAAACAAGTATTTTGATTGACTTGTGGGTCAAAAATGGCCCATAAAACCTTTCAAAGAAAATGCTCATTGGTTCCCCTTGTTCCTTTTCGGTCATGCGGTTATAACCACCACCAATGCAGCAAATACTAAACACTTGTGAATTACTTGGAGGTAGATCTTCGGGCACTTTCATAAAAGTAAACCAGTGTCTATTCTCTCCTTCTCTGTGGCCATTCAAAGCCATACAAGCCCCTAAAAACGTGATACTGTAAAGGTAGCAAAAGACAACCGAGAGCCCACCGTAGAGGCAGAAAGACCGGACTGAACCGAATGGAGAGGTGTAGCCCAGGAACAGAGCCAGTGTGTCTGTGAGGGAGGTGATGGTGATGGAGACTGCAGCCTCACTGTAGGTTTGGGATAGGCGCTCGGGAACATTGTCCAAGACACGAGTCCTCTGCCAACACGAGATCAGGATGAACATGTCGTCAATGCCAATACCTGCAGAGGGTAGAGGAAGGAAAACGTTGCACAAGATGACAGCAATAATTATGGGAATAGCTAATAAAGTTTAAAACCTACCATAACAACTTAATGCACCAATATGACTTGACATGAAGAAAATTAAGTTGCTATAATTTATGAGGCTGAACCTCACCAGTGAGTGGCTCTCAATGATAAAGGTTGGGAGACCCCTGACACTAAGCAATCGTGAAGCTGCTCCTACTTTCAGCTTATGAAATTCTGAGTACTTTCTCCACTGATAACAACAAACTATATTTCTCAATAAACACGGATTTGTCCTCATTAAAGTATGGCCTAAGCTTTGCAAATGTACTGTACTGTACTGTACTGTACTGTACTGTACTGTACTGTACTGTAATGATAATTAAAAAAAACAACAACGAAACAATACCAAAGGAAATGTCCTACCATACCTAGCAACATGAAAGGACATGATGCGGCCGTCATCACAAAAGGTTGTCCCAGCAACAGCAGTGCACCGAACCCACTCAGAACAGCCAGTCCAGTGGAGAGTACTCCACAGAGGGCCACCCACACCTTTGTCCTGACATTGTCCATCCTGTAATCAGCACAAAAATAATGACACGCAAAGTTGGTATATAGAACATAAACTAGACATAATAATCCTTACCTCCAACAGGATGCAATTGAAAAGATGATAGCAATAATGTAAGTGATGGAGAACAGAAAGACCACTGAATCTGGAGATTTGTTGAACTCCCACTGCATTGACATTGAGGTAGAGTAGGACACCTGAAACACAATTGGACTTTTAATGGGTTATATGAAAAACACAACAGAAGTGTTGATGGAAGAAAAGAAAAAAAAGCTTACCTGAAGAGAGGTAGACTGATTTGATAACAGCAATATGAAGCCTTCCAGCCAAATGTCAGCTTTTAATTTGTTAGTTTCTAAGTAGTAAAACAGTTGTATGGCTTCAGCACCTTCCACTACCGAGCTATTGTTCTTTAATTTTACATTCCCCAGATTTGTAAACAATGGTATTCCTCCAGATTCAGAATAATGCCATGGAAAAGTCAGATTAATTGAATCTATGTTATGTGCATTGTAACTGATAACCTCTAGGACACTATTAGAGCTGCAGCGTCCATTCACAACTGCACAAACATCAGCATATTCAAACGTGGTATTGCCTAAATGCACTTTCATGTTTTTAATTTGAAAGTCCAACTCCATAACTTTCTGCAGTGATTCTACTGACAAAATATTACCATGACTTGCAGCAATAAGAGTAGCATAGGTCCCATCTGTGGTCAGTCTTAAACTAGTAAACAATGAGTCATTTCTTGGAAATGTTTCTTGCATGTATTTCTTTCCATCTTGGCAGGTCCATTAACAGGTGTAAACTGCTCTCCAATATTGTTGGACATCTGAGCCTTGAGAAAGTAAAAGCCGCTGCTGAATCCAGCAGAGAGAAGGAGTGGAGTGAAAAAGAACCACCAGGGATTGGAACCGATAAAATAACCCAAATATTTAAAAGCTGTCCTTAAATGTCTCCCAATGCAATCTGTGTGGGAGCGGCCCATTGCTGTAAGGAATCTGCCTTAACTGAAGCTGATCACAGAACTAGACTGACTGCAGACAATACTTTACCTGACTTTTATAAGGAATTCCCTCTTGAGTTACATTTGCATAATTACAGACTCTAGCTGAACAGATGGGGGCTAGTTCATTAGTTCAGTTTTTTAAATGCAAATAATATGTTATGGACCACTACTTCACTTGAATCCAACAGTGTTCTCCTAGCCTCAAGGCATCCCGCTGTGCGTGTTTCCTTTTTGTTTCGTTTTTAACCTTTTTTGGGGATACAACACTATACACTGATTATGTTTCAAATACAGGACAAATATGTCAAAGAAACACATTTCACCATTTCACCACAATTAAAGAAAATATAACACACACAAACTACACACCCGACTTACTGGTGACGTCACGCAGAGTGCGGAAATTACGCCGCACGAGCAAGTTGTCAGCCAGCCCGCTAGCTGCTTACAGTCCTAAAACAAGTCAAATATATACTACAGGATACATAAGTTAAAAGTCAAGCTAGCTATAAAAAGGATATGGATGAAGACGTGATAACGACCCTGAAATTATTGATTATCGGCGAGAGTGGGGTGGGAAAGTCCAGGTTTGTGACTCTTTGTAGCGAACTACTTAGCTAGCTTGTTGTGGATGTTGACATTCTGTTTTGTTAGTTAATTACTGCTTAGGTACCGAGCTATAAAGGACCAGTTTTGTTATTTTGTTCAAACATATATGGTAGTATTGAGGTAGCTAGGTATAACAAATGTAGTGTACAATTGAGTACACAATGTTCACTTAGTTTTATAAAACTTGATATGTCAAGGCCATTATTGTATTGTTATTGTGGTGTCCGCCTCTCTGCCAAAAAAAATGCCATTTCTGTATTTTTATTGTCTCTTTTAAGTCTCCTCCTGAGGTTCACAGATGATACTTTTGATCCTGAACAGTCTGCCACAATAGGTTTGTATTGTGTATTGCAACATTATTGTCTATCACTGTAACACACTTGAGCACTTTTCCACCTCTTGCGTTACTCACAGGTGTGGACTTTAAAGTAAAGACCATTGCCATAGATGGAAACCGAGCAAAACTTGCAATATGGGTAAGAAAAGAGGCCTTTGTGTACTTTTGTGTTTTAAAAATATGATGTAGAACACGTTTCATCCAGACGGGGGCGACATCGTTCATTAAAACTAGTGTCACTGTCCTCAAACAACAACGTCATATCCCTGTCATATTATTGATAAGATTATTTGTGTGTACGTAAACTGTTTCTTGTCTTTCCCAGGACACAGCAGGACAGGAGAGATTTCGAACTTTGACGCCCAGTTACTACCGTGGTGCTCAAGGCGTCATTTTAGGTAAAACATGTGAATCCATTTAGGTCAATTGTATAATGGGAAAAAAAAAAGTCTAATAATTAGTCTATTTTTCTCCTGTTTTTGATTAGTGTATGATGTCACCAAGCGGGACACTTTTACAAAACTTGACAACTGGCTGAATGAACTGGAGACCTACACAACACGGAATGATATTGTAAAAATGCTTGTTGGGAACAAAATTGACAGAGTAAGTTTGTAGGATTGAAGTTGAAATACCATACCTTTTGGTCCTTTGTTTATTTAAAATGCCTCTCATGGTATTCTGCTGTTTGTCAGAACAACTTGGTTTTCATTAAGTGATACCCATGTTTTGTAGGAGGACCATGAAGTTGACAGAAATGAAGGATTGAAATTTGCACGAAAACACTCCATGCTGTTTATTGGTAAATATCACTTGGAATTTTTGGAGAACGTTATGACTCTGAATGTAGGTATCTCGAACGGCAGAAACCTAATTGCATAGCTGCTGGTGGTTAAGACATTGATCACAAACTACGTATTTATAGTAGGACTTTGTAGTTTTTGCTTTACCACTTTGGCATGTCCAACCTCAGCGTTGTGCTGAAAGATGCAGTGTCTCCACAAAAAGTACATTATGATTAAAATCGAGTGGGTTTTTGTTTATCAAGTCTATGCTGCACATGTTCCTGATTCTCATCTCTTGGTCCTTAAAATTAGGTTAGTATTTTGTAGAGTTTCCATTTTAAATGGTTAATTTAAGGGCTGGGCAAAATATGTAATGGAGTTAATCCACTACAAGGATGTCTTCATTTGGCTGTCTGTTATCCATTCTATGGGTCATATCTTTGTTTATATAAAGCTAAAAAAAATTGAGAAAAGCTGTGTTTAATTTGTAACTATGCTCATGTCTCATCTTTGTTCTGTTTCACAATATTTGGAAAAGACTCAACAGTTTTTGCTCATCTCATAAATCTTGGTGCCCCTCCTCTCTTTGTTCAGAGGCCAGTGCAAAAACCAAAGACGGAGTCCAGTGTGCCTTTGAGGAGCTGGTGGAGAAGATACTGCAAACTCCGGGCCTGTGGGAGAGTGAGCACCAGGGGCAGAAGGTGATTCTGGGGGGCAGGAGCAGAACCAGGGTGGGGCATGTGGAGGCTACTGCTCCATACCCTGAACAGGACACACCTCAGTTTGACCCACCGGCTACAGACCACAGACACTACTGTTGAGAGGTTAAACTTCTGTTGGCCAAGTGGACTTTGCTGTTTGCACACGCCTCTTTAACAACCATCAGTTCACTACTTTCTGTAAAAACATGAATAAAAGCATGAAGATTAAGCCTCACTCTGTGAAAAAGGAGATATAGTAATTGACCTAACGAACCCCAAGTGTACATCTGGATTGAATTGGTTGGAGAGATCCAGCTGTACATGATCGAATCAGGTTAATGGAGTAGTGCCTATAACTTGAACCATTTTGTTGGTTACAGCACATACGTAGCTTGTCAAATTGTATTGTCAATGATAAGTCATAATCAAAACAGATGTCTTTTAAATCCAGTGCTTTCAGGCTTTAGTTCTGGTTTTGGTTTGTTCATTTAATTAAGTATAATCATACACTTAGTTCAATTATTAAGTACTTGTATTAGAGCTGGTGGTAGAGCAGACTGTGAATCACTGTGGATACTCCCAAAAAAGATGACTAGTCCAAACATATTTAATTACATCTTAAAATTATGATACAGAATGTGAAAACATCCTCACATTTTTTTTTTCTTAAGTATTTCCAGGTTGGACCATATCTTCATAAGTTACAATGGTGGAGGCGTTTACAGTATATAGGTTTTAAAGTAGTTATTGTTTTTCCTACTTTGTTCTGTGTGCTGTTTGGATCAATGAAGACAACTCGCGAACATTATAGTATGAGGACATTCCTAAGTATTTCTATATCCATATTTTGCAATAGTTTTATTTGTTGCTTTTTTGTTTTTCCTTAATGCCCTTATCATTGACCTTGGCCATTTTATTGATGCGTTTAAGCAATAGCTAAAAATGAACTCTGCCTTAATGTAAAATTACTTTCTGTCCTGTGTAGTGTTTTGTTGCAATCGGAAATAAAGGACAACCTCAATCTGTCACTAACTGTTGTTTAATTGCTATATGAAACCTGCCACTAACTTTCCATGTTGTCACAAAGCCCCCAAATCAAAAACAGGTTTACAATGGAAATCAGGGAGAGGTGCTCTTTCCACAAAACGTTTCTCATACCGTCTTTGCCGCACACGCAAAACTGAAATATAGTTTGAAGAAAATGCCAGAAAGTTGACCAAAAGGCGAGTGGAAAGATCTAGTTAATCATGTTTTGCAGAATAGCGCCTGAAGCGAGGCGGTGATTACAAGCTTATGTTTGGTGTCAGCGTGTCCCCACATGGAACAAGACGCTCCCCACAAATCTCCAATGAGTGGAACAGCAGTCCGCATACTCTTAAGGCTTATAATGCGCTCAATTTTACCCAGTTTTGACAGGTTGGCTGAAAATAGGGCAGACAGTTTCAGAATTCAAAGGCCTATTGACTAATTCTTAGCACGCTGACAAATTATAACTTTGCTAGTGCCACGCTCATTCCCTGGCTACAACTATTAAATAAGACATTTAGAAATGTGATAATAATTTATGGCTTATAACTACATATGAAATATACCACTAACTACATTACAGTAAAATATAGCGCAGGTCATTCCAAGGAGTGATTTAAAGCATGTTACTGGCCAATGGATTTCACATTGGGTTTATTCAAATAGCTGCTGTCAAACTCAAAACATTGGATGACAATCCAGTCTCATGAAGTTAATATAACTTAGAGGAACAGAAGGCAATAAGAAGGCAATGACATCAAGATGACACAATATACAATGGCTTTTGGTGCTTTTTCAGATGTCTGTGTTAATCATGAATGAAACATAACATGGAGTTTTACAGACATAACAGGGCACTGGCTACTTTAGCATCTGGTATCCCCATATGGAACAGTGTGCTAATGCCTACACAGAGTTTGCCAGAGCCACTTTGACAGTCTGGACTTCTGCTATGTGAGAGGACTTTTGGATGATGCGGCTGGTGAGGGCGGGCAGAGAGGGGTAGGGTTTGGCATTTGTCCGGTCCAAAGGAAGGGAGACAGAGAGAGGCCCACCGGAGGAGCAGGAGTCTGGGGCTTTGAGTGACTCAGTCCCACTGCTCTGTCCCTGTGCCAGGCTGGTCAGGGCCACTGCTGCATGGAGCTCCCTCCAGCCAGGGTCTTCTCCAGGCTGCTGTTGCTCCTCACTGAAGAAGAAACAAACAAACTCTGTTTATAATATAATAGAGTTTTGTGTGGCATTCATTTGTGTGGTTACAATACAAACTGACCTGCCAGACTTAGCTGAGGTATAGTCGACTGGATCTGTAATAAGATAATAAGGATAAATTGAATGAATGCAACATACTGCTCATACAGTGTAAATAATCAGGACTATATTCATGACACCACTGTACAGAGCATTCCAAAAATTATAAATGTGCATGTTTTTGTCGAGTAGACCGAGGGTTTTGGTCTGTCTTATTTTATCTGTCACAGCGCAAATGGAATTACAGTCTTCAGGCAAACCGAGACAAAACAATATGATTTAGTCCACATCTATGGTCAGAGTGTGTTTTGTCATTAAAACACAGTTTCTGGTAGCTGATGTGCATTTAACAACACATTTTTACCCCTGTTTTTATGTCCACCTCCTCTGTAAAACAATCATCATTTATAGGTTGCAGAGTCACTCTTCTTGATTTCCCAAAATAAGGCAGTAACATCATACTGCTCAGTGTGGTCTGCTAAAGTATGTATTATATGTACAATACGTTTCCATTTCAGTTTTGAAATAGTGCTGCCTTTGAGATATCAGAGATTCTGGCCAAATCTCAGAGCAATAGACAGAGAAATTAGAGGCCCTCTGTGAAACACAGTCCTTTGGTGCTAACAGCCCGAAACATCCCCGTCTCTGGTTCCCTGAGCCATGCTCTGGCCAAAAGCAACTACTCACTGATATAAATCATCCTCATATTTTATGCTCTGTGCTACTGAGTATCCCTGAGCACTCTCACTTCAGCTTCATACTGTTTGCCAAAACAGTTCCCATGTAGCTATTCCACTGAAAAAGTTTCAGCTCTGGTGAGTCTCACATTTACAGACGGGATGAGTTGCAGGTTGAGTGACAGGTCAAGACAATCCTTCATGTTTATATCAAAGTTACATTGATGCGCTGGCCAGCCACTGTTACAGCTACCAAACCCTAATTACTGGAAAGATGGTTGTTTCAAGAAGGGCACCGGCACCCCATATGAAGACCTGGAGCAGCACAAAAGGACTCTTTATGTATTTATTATGGAATTGAGTTTTCCATTTCTGGCCCATGTCACTGAAGTCGTATAGAGGTAGCATTACGAGAGGATTTACTCCTCGGGTGCTCTTCCGCATCATGTTTTTCCGAAAATGCTTCACTCGGGTTCAAACAGGTGTGTCATTGTAAGAAGCTCTGGAAAACAACTCAACGCTCAGAAAATGCCAATACACTTAATATTCCCTTTGCGTGTTTGTGAACAGTCCCCACTCAGCACGCCTCCTTTCATTTGTAACATAACGGGACAAAAATGCATCGTTGATCCAGGAATGTTTTTAGCGGTTATGTTTTTAACTATATATCCAATAATACACAGAGCAGCCACTTTTATGACTCTCTCAACTTTCTCAGGGAAACACTGCACCTGATTTAAACAACGCTAACAGCAAATAACACAGCATTTTATTAGGACATTAAGTTACATATTGGTGACTGTGGGACAGTGAATTGTGGGAGTCCATCACTGCATGTTCGGGGCTGGTTTTAGGTCTCTCTGGGGAGGAGTACAGACGTGTTAATGGGCTGAGTGCACATCATGGATCTGGCACTGAGACTTTCCACTTTACTTCCACAAATATGACCTGCAGAGACATGTTTAGTGTTTTAACAAGGCCCTGCTGTTAAAAACTCGAGTGTTCAGGAAAAAAATACCACTAATTATTAGAAAAACTGTATAGTGCACATTTAATGTTTATTATTTAACTATCTCTACACAAATGTACTGGGTAAGGGGTACCTAGATAGAACAAACTACATAAAAGAGCTCTGGAGCCATGTGGCTGTCAAGGCTTTAACGTCGTCTTTTATACATTTCTTTTCAAAAAGTCTCTGCTTTGACTAGAATATTGTTCTTTAAAATATTGACATCTTTCTTTCCATAGAAGGATACTACAATTACAAGTGTATCAAATGTCCACAGCCTAAGGGCATTTAATATTCAATATATGGCAGCCCAAGAAGGGATGAAACTAGGCTTTAGATCTTACTTTAGTGAAATTGAAGACAATATTTTTTATGTATAGCATTTTTTACTTCTGAAGTAAGTTAAAGTGAATTGTAATTGTGCACTTCAGATCTTTGCGGTGAAACTTGAGCAAAAATGGATGACATAAAGTAATCACACTAATTTGAGAAAATATGATCATGTGTAAAATGATGTTTACACATTAAAAATCAGGTGTAAAAATGCCTTGTTTATAATATTTAGTATCACATAATAACTTGAACATTTTTTCAAATAGATATTTAGACTAACCTGATTAATACAAGAGAGTAGCATGATGTGAACAGCAGTGGTTCTTAAACTGACCACTCTCTTAACTACGTTTTGGCCCAGGTTCTCTCTTCTCACCCTGGGATGTATAAAGTCTCAGACATGTTGTAATTGTCCGAGCGACTGGACTGGACATTTCCACCTCCACGGCAAAGCGGCTGCAGCGGAACAAACGGCACATTCAAATATATGGAAATGATATTTGTGGTGCACAGTAACACCAGCCGCCAGCGTGAGGGCCTTCCAATTCATAAACCCTGGGATTTCGCCGTCTGCCCGGGTCTTTATTACAGATGTTTGTAAAAGATCTGGCTCTGGGATCGGCTCGGATTTGGGGCCAGTTGATGTACGCAGGGTCTCCTTAGATCTGAGGGGGCACCCAGATGTCAGCACCTTTTTGCAGCGACTTTATAATTGAATTTGAGCTGCTTGCATCTACGGGAATGCCAGGGATTTATTGACGTCTAGGTTCCCGAAGGACTCGCATGGAAGTTTTGGTTCACTCTGTTCTTGCTTTACTGTACACGGCGGTGTAGTAAATGCAGAAGTGAGGAAAAGAGTGTCGTTAAACTGTCATATTAACACACACTCAGCATAAATCCATAATTAGTGCATTAGTAAACGAACAGTTCTGGCTAAGATTCACACATTGCCTCAATCTATGACATCTAACAGCTATACAAACTGCAGACAGGCTAATTGCAGATCGGTCATTTTATGGGTTGGCCTTATGGTGATATAAAATCAAATCATGGTCATATCGCGATTCAGAAATGTGTGTACGGACAAATGCATTCAACTTTTCCTGACGCACTCCCCCTGCCTCTGAGTGAGTCACAGGTGGACTCCAAACCCGGTAAAGTGTCATCTCTCAGAAGAAGCAGAAGGTACATTTTAAAAGCAATGTAAAAATAGTGCTCTACTCTAATATACCAGAATATATTACTCTACTCTAATATACCAGATAGATTAGAATATGTGCTCCAAAAAAAAGATGATTTTCCCACCATGCTATCAAGTATGGGTGACCTGTGCTTACACCAGCAGGGGCTTAAACGAGAACCAATACCACACAAAACCACACCATAAATATTGCGTTTCACAAGCTGCTCTCTCACCCATGTGGTAGACAAAGTTGGCCTCTGTTTCGTAGGACGATGCAGGAGATACCACGTCCCGCTCGCAGTCGTTGGAGCTGAAAGATTCGGAGTGGATTCTCCTCTTCCTCCCCGCGCCCACCACTCGCTCTGCCTCCATCATGTGTCTGAGGGTGTCGTTCAGGTACCGGTTCAGTAAACCGCTCTTGTATTTGGAGGGCGCCGACACAGCTTCACTGCTGGAGTGCACTCTGCCCTGGGGCGGCAACATGCTCTGGTGTGAGGACATCCTGCCGAAGTCTGAAGACCGGATCTGGGCCGGTAGTGGGCATTCATCTGTGTTCAAAGAGGAAATAGTCAGCTGGAGGATACGAGAATAAAAACATGTTATTTTTCAGTAGGCGCTGACCTGTGTCTGTGTCCGAGTCGTCGCTGCACACGCTCAGTCGCTCAGCGTTGCCCTGGATGTACTGGTTATACAGTTTGATCCTCAGGGCCCAGCTCAGGTCGGGCTGACGCACTGTGTTCTTCAGCCTCCGTCTGGCATTAGCAAACCAGTTTGAAACCTGTACACAGTAACCATATAACAAGAGTTCAGCTCCATGAGTGGGAGATACAGCCAAACAGGCAATTGCTTGTGGATTATCCAAAACATTTTCTTTTACAAATGCATTAGAATATTTTTTACTTTTTTCAATGTCGTTAAACATTTAAAAAAGGATTCAAATAGGATAGGATAAAATTTACATTGTGCAGTCCTGTGTAGTCTACAAACACAGTTCCCAAACCAATCTCTACTTCCACATCCCATGTCTCTACATCCAGCATTGACAACATATCAAAAAAAGAAAGAAAAATGTACTCAAAAAAGAAATGCCTTTCACTTTATCATAAAAATGCTTCAATTCCTTCCCATCTGTGTAATTGCCCCGACGCCTGTCCAGTCTCACCTGCACTAGTGTCATGTGTGATCCCAGAGCCAGCAGGACCTTCTCAGTTTTGGTGGGATACGGATTGTCCCGGTGTTTGTAGAGCCAGTGCTTGAGCGGCCGCGCCATGTCCTGCAACACCTGCCTCTTGTGCCGAACTTTAACCCCACTCAGACGAGACCTGGAGGAGACGACATCACAAAATCTACTGTAGACAACAGCGAAAGCCCTCCTACTCATTTCAAATATGCACAAAAGTATACACACCCGTATTTTCTGTACTTTGGTGATCCGCTTTGCGCCGTCTCCTGGCATCTCTCTATTAAACTACTTGGAGAGATGTCCACACAGTTTAGTCTACTCGCCTCCTCTTTTCTGCCTCCAAATTGTAGCACAGCATCAGATTTCATGTCCAATTGGTCCATTCTTTCCAAAGTCAACAGGTGCATCACAAAAATGTCCTCAAATCAGACAAATCATACTTTCCATAAATGAAAAAAAAAAAGAAAAGAGTTTGTCCCTTGGTGAAAAAGATGATACTCCCAGCTTCACTTGGAGGTATTTGTAAAAGTCCAATGATGTAGAGGAGTCTAGAGTGAAGAGAGCCCACATAAACTTCTGCAATGCAGTCTATTGGCCCTCCCACCGTCCAATCACGTGCAAGCTTTCCAGCAGCAGTAGCACCCCGCAAAATGAAAACTTGAACACATGTATATCAGCAAATGCGGTCAGTGGATTTTACAAGTAACATTTGGCCTGGTGTGACACGCTGCCAGCGCTAAGCAATTTCACCGCAAGCTCGCATATTTTCAACATGAGGTGGATGTTGAGGTTTGAACTGAAGAATCGTGTCAGCAAATAATAATACATGTTTTAGTGAGGATTTTGGAAATGGATGGTGTAATTACAGCGCGCCTAATAACCGGCAAAACCGCAGGATGATGCCCAGTGCCTGACAGGAGTGAATCCTCCGGGGCTCGGACTGATCTCTGAACAAATTGGTGGCTGTTAGAAGACAGACTGAAGATGGAATAAAATTACAGATGGTTGAATGCGTTTTTAAATCTGGAAAATAGTTATACCGTTTTGACTCTGACACAAAAATCTAAGTATGAGGAAAAGTCAGACATGGCACCATAATAGGGTTAACTATCATCATCATCATCACTAAGATTTTCCTAAAAGGATTCCGTATCATTGTTAGTTATGTCCAAATTGTACTGTTGGCAACATACATGGGTAAAAATAGTTCAAGAAGATGGAGAAAGCTGCAAATGATTTACTCTCTTTTCACTCCCCACCTGAACTGAGCACGTTTTCTCCCGTTTGGCTTTACCCAAATCTAAAAGCTTCTTGATAAAAAAAAGTGTCAAAATAGCAACAACAATAAGACGAAAACCAGGATGAAAACGCCACAAAAGAGCAACAGAAAAGTGACAAAAAAAGTGACAAAATAGCGACAAAAGAGCAACAGGAAAATGTAAAAAAATTGATTAAAAAGTGACAAAAATCTGTGAAGAAAATGCAACAAAAAAAGTGACGAAACGTGAAAAAAAAAGGGGGAAAAAAGTGATGACAATGTGGCAACTACGTGAGGAAAAAGATCCAATTAGATGAGTTTTGTAGGTCTTAGCTTTCAAATGAAGCGTTACACTGGCCTATAGGCGATAACCTTTTAGATTTGGGTAAAGGTGATACAAAGATCAGAGAGAAAATGCACTTGGTTATGGCGGGGGTTAAGAGGTTAATCACTAGATGAGGCAGTGTATACATGCAGTAGCTCAACGGTGGGCAACTCCCCAAACTGCAATCAGCCCCACAATATATACAAGTTTGTCCATATCTGCAAAAGGTGGTTATGTACTGTATTTAAAAAATATGAAACATTCACATTGTACATAAGTTTTGTTTTTTTATAATTTGATCAAGTAATGAAAGTGGATACATTGCTTTAAATCGAGCCTTATGTATAATCTATCTGACTTGTCAAACACCTCCATGTGAATGACAGAGCAGGCATATCTTGTAAATGAGCACCATGTGATTTATACTGAGACACTGCAGTCTGATATACTGTGACATGGCAATCATGTCACTTACTGTAAAGGGGAAGATTGTACGATATTTACTGGAAGATACAAGAGTGTCAAGATTGTTATTAATGTTTGTCATTTGTTTGATGAATATTGCCTAAGATAGTCTGAAAGTTAGATATTATTTTATTAATCAATATGTATACTGTTTAATAGAATAATGCACTAAAATACCACCTTCACAGCATGTCAGTAAGAGAATATTGTAATCTGCCAAGCATTCCCTCCTGAACCCGTTTACACACTGTTACAGCAACGTCTTTCCCGTAGTCAGATCCTTCATCTGAAAAAGTGTCCCTATAGCTCTCATTTCGACTGTGTTCGCGGCTCGTGTTTAACTGCTAAAAGTATTTAAACCCCATAAGTCCCACCCCTGTACATAATTCCCAGATATCAGTGCGGAGTTGAAAACCACATGCGTCCCCTTCAGGTGCCGTAAATTCCTGTTGGACATTCCTGAACAGAGGCTGGAGAATGCTACACGCTAACACACACCATTTAACCCTGTCCCAGAGCGATGTGTTCAGCGTCTGCTCTGTTGACTTTACCAGGGGACACGCCCATCCCATCAGCCAAGAGACCCGAACAACTACACACATGCATATATTTCTACTTGTTTGGAGAGTTTGTGTCCAGGCATTACATCCTTCATCTGTCTATAATGGACGACACAGCACATCATAAGTAGCCTATGTAAAGAGGTGTTAATTATAATGTTGTCTGTCCAAGGGTGTCCGTACTGAAAGTGTGTCAATCTGATTAAATCTGGTATCTCCAAAACACGGCTCCCAATAAAAAAATAAACTGGATGAAAATGGATAGAAGACTTACTTTTGAGACCTCATCGCTATAGATAGAGAGGTCCAAATATCTGAAGTGAGAAGAACATTCTCCATTGAATTTCAGTTCTGAGCATTGAACCAGTGCATAATCTTAAAAAAAAAAACTGCTGTTAAAGCTTGTTTAATCTACAGTACCATATCTATCTAATACCATTATCATATCACACATTGTCCTTTGTGCCAGTCCTAAGCCCAGACAGACATCAGGAATTGCATGTAGCATACAATCTTTAAAGGCACACTGCGTAACATTTTGGACTATACTGTTGCCATCAGAACAAAACATGCTCCCAATGGCCATCTCAACACAGAAAAGGCTATTATGCAGTGGGTAATCAAAGAATGGATATGGATGAGGACCTAACCTGTTTAAATCTTAAAATCTACTGAAATCTCCATGGAGACGAGCTGGAGACGTACCCACTCCCGGTAAAGTTACAGTCATGTCTTAGAAGAGCTGAGCTGCTCACAGCAAAAGCTGGGGGGGAATTCTAAGCGGTATGGCTTTAATATGCAACTTACTGCCCCCCCAGGAGGCAGGTGATCTTCCGAGGTAAGAGAGGGAAATTCCGAAGTGCGGTAGCCTACACTAAACTATGTCAGATCAATGAATATTAGTATAAAAACACTACATTTAAAGTGTTTTAATGGAAATGGTAGGCACAGTGGGATAAGTGTATTTTCTGGGCATGGAACATACTACCTGGAAGTCCCCACTCTGGACCTGAACCACAAATGTTACTGTTGGGGCAAAACCAAAGCAAACTTTCCTCCTGATTTCTGTTAATGCCTATTGAAATAAGGAAGTATTTCTGACACTAAATAGTGCTTAGAGAGTAAGTGCCTCATGGATATATTGTGTAAGTCATTTCTCACTGGGCAATAATAAAACATAATGAATAGTGAAGTACATTTAAATTACAGCTGAAAAGTTGAATTAAAAACAAAACAAACCACCACTACTATTTCACCCAACACTACTATTTCTGCTTTACTTTAACTTTAAAATCAGTACAATAATTTGCACTACAGTTACTTCTACGACCACTTCAAACACTTGAACTACTAAGATCCATGCGGCTGCTGTGGTATAAAATATAAACAGAAATATGCTAAAAATGTACATTATAAGGACTGATATTTTACATGTACATCAAATCCCATTCTAACGTTCAATCCAATTCTAATGTCACTAAAACAAAACCAGGGTTGATTGCCATATTTATTTTAATGCACTATGTAAACTGGTACATGATTGGGCCAAATTATCCGTTACCAACAGTCATAATTTTTCAGCGTAATGTTTGAAGTGGGAGCAGTGGAGTACTTGTTTTTACTGGATGGCGGTGGTGTCTTTAAAGGCATCGTTATGATCTCAGTGAGTCTGTAGATTCTCAGAGGCAATATGAACTTATATTGCAGCGCTTGCTTGGACCGGGCCAAGGTCCGGGTCTGGCACCAAAGTAAACACGGGGTGCTTTTGGATTGACACCTGACAAAATACTTTTCAGCAAAGCATCTCCAACTTGTTTACTGTCTTTACTTTAAGACAGGACAGTATAGGAAGTTCCCATCATCTGTTTGGTAGTAAAGTGATCCCCCAGTTGTCCAGGCAAAGTTCACAAGGGTCGGGGCGGAGCTAGAGCGGGGGCTGGGAATCGCTCCTTAATCCCGTAACCCCCACCTTTATCAAGTGCATTTTCTCCAGTTCACCTTTACCCAAATCCACAGCCTATAGGCCAGAGTAACGCCTCATTTGAAAGCTAAGACCTACAAAACTCATCTAAATGGAGCTTTTTCCACACGTTGTTGTTACTTTTTTAAATATTTTTTTAATCGCTTTTTTGTCACATTTTTGTCGGCCTTTTGTTGCGTTTTCCTCACACATTTTTATCACTTTTTCGTCAACATTTTTGTTACTCTTTTGTTGCTATTTTGACACATTTTCCCAAGAACTGGAGAAAATGGTTCAGGTGGGGGTTAAGAGGTTCAAACTTAAACTAATTGTTATTTGTAAATGAATGGGCATATGGGCAACTAAACAATTTGTCTCAGCATTTTAAAAGCGTAGTGAATTTGTCTGTAGTAAGTTTACTTATAAAATGTTCCCTATCAGGTGGCACCTTGGTGTATGCTATACTGTAATTATGAATGTAATAACAGAACCAGCTTAAAAAATAAAAAAAAGAACATAAATTTTACCTGATAAAAAAAAAAGTCAAGTTACTTCCCCCTCACACATAACAAGGCATATTTAGTGTCTGAACCTTTTGCTGTAACTTTTATGTGCAGTCGTAACTCCGCCTGTGTACCTCTGTGAAGACTCAGGTCCCTTGAAAGCCATCATTATCCTTGTATAAGCACATCGCGCTGCCCCTGCCCCCTCTAAACTTCACATGATTGACACATTAACACCCTTTCACACACAACTGAGCTCGGCAACTGAAGGGGAAGGAAACCCCAAGAATGTAAAAGAATGGAGCCACTATAAAGATATGACTCTTTTTGCGCCATAGCAGCAGACTCTACCAAGTAACATATAAGCGATATACGAGTCTGGTTTATGATCTCTAATGGTATTGGTCTCCAATAACTTTTCCAAATACGCTGCCATTTTCAATATGCTTCATTCCAGGCCTTTTAACAGACTGTTATCTTACCCGTGTCCCCATTTTGTGCAACATGTTTGCAACTGCTGCTAATATTACTGCTCTGGTGTGCATTACACTTAATTGAAGTGCAGCAGCTGTCAGAATAATTACATGCCGATGTTTGTGACTTGGCAGGGAAGATTATGTTTGACCGCAAGAGCTGGAGAGTTTCCTTTTTTTTCTTCTACTTTTTCTTTCAGACTGTGAGCTGATTATGCAGGTTAATGCCAACAGAAAAGACTGCAACAGGGACACAGGAAAAGGAGAGGGATGGTTTGTTTTTGTCTTATTAGTAAAACACTAAGGGACAGTGGCTAATAGGTAACATTAGCAACATTAGGCCTGTTGTTTTACACAAAACATCTTAGAGAATGTACTAATAATTATTACCAATTATTCATAAAATAATGGAACATTTTAAAGGCTGCTCAGAGTGAATTATAATGGTCTTTATTTGGGGTGAGACACAAAGGTGTGTCACATGATTGTATTCAGAGGGTCGTGAGTCTGTTCCAAAGGTGACTGCTGATAAATTGTTTTAATAATTGTTTTGTTTCACCTTACTGACAAAATGCCTAAATCATGTTTGTGTAAGCTCTCAGTCACACAGGAATATTCCATTGTAGACAAAGGTTCTTAACCTCTTAACCCCCGCCATAATCGAGCACATTTTCTTCAGTTTTGCATTACCCAAATCTAAAAGCTTCATGAAAAAAAAGCATCAAAGTAGCGACAAAAAAGCAAGAAAAACATAAGAAAACGACGAAAACACAACTAAAAAAGAGATACAAAAAGAAATATAAAAGAGACGAAAAAACACAACACAACACTTTCAAAAGAGCCGTTACACTGGCCAAGACGCTTTTAGATTTGGGTAAAGCTGAACTGGAGAAAATGTGCTCAGTTAAGGCAGGGGTAAGAAGTTAAGCTGTGGTTTCAGTACTGTATACTTAAACTACCAAGTACAAATAACAACTTAAGGATCTTTGTTTTATTATTATATACTTTAAGAATATTAGACTGGACAATGTTTTGGAATAAGTTGGACTGGATATTTTAGTTTCGGTCCTGCATTTTTCTTTATGGGCTGAAGGTGGGTCCTGAAGCTACACCAGTTGTAAGTCAGTGGTCTAAACCAAGAAATATAAAGGGTACAAGGATATCAGTTGGATTCTCACAAAAATGGCTTGAGAACTAGAACGATGTCATGGGCCTGTCGCCTGATTGGACTGAAGTAAAAGTAAAGTAAAACTTGTTTAATTAGGGGGAAATGCTTTGGTTCATATCCAGCCTGTTAAGTGGCTGCAGCTCCTCCGTGCCATGGTTGGAGATGGACAAAGCCACTCTGTCGGTATCCACTGGACCTCAGCCTCCAAGATCCTGTGCACCTCGGCCTTCAGCGCCCTGAACGCCACCGCAATGTCCCCGTTCACCAGGACTTTGTCAAACAGGTGCCCATACTCCCGCTCCATGGACTCAGACATGTCAATCATCTCCTCAAAGTCTTCCTCCTGTCCCCGAATGAGATTGTTGTGGCATTTGTAAAAGCGGCACAACATGCTGTACATGTGAAATCCATAAAAGCATAACTGGCCATTACATGCTGAGAGAGGGGAAAGTATAAGAGGGCTTTTCACACGAGCCCTATAAAGTGATGTTGGAGCAGCAGTGTTTGGGACAGGGGCGACATATGAGCAGGTGTGTGACCCCAGGAGTTTTATGAGGGCAGTACCAACAGAGCTCGGTGTAAGGGAACACAGATGGAGGTGAAGTGACATAGGGCATTACATACGTATAACCTATTAGGAGTGTTGGCTCATGTTTTACCGGTTCTTCTATTCCAAAACAGAACAACTGAGTATCTAGTATTTAAGAGTTTAGATGCACCTTTTTTTTTTTTATTTAAATGCAAATTCAAATTTTTCCAAAATGATTTAACCGGAATTGTTAACCTTATGTATCCCGTTAAAGCCACCCACCAGGCGTGTTGTGACCCCCTCTTCTCTTAAACTCAAACCTGCAGCTGACCCCGGGATGTGGAGCGGGGTGTGAGCAGTTTGACCTGACCCTCCCGGTGTGTTACATGAGCGGACACCTGTGTTCTCTGCCATATAATATGCACATACAGTGGACAGTAGGTGATAAAAGAACAGGAAGCCTCAGTCATCCAGGTAGATTTAACGTCGCAATGATCATCTCAAACAAAGCTTTGGCAGTGATTTAAGGCTCTGAGAGAAGGGACCCGGTTGGTCTCAAAACATAAGCCTTTTAGCTAACATGAAGATCCAGTAAGTGCATGAGTTTGTATGTGTGTATGTGTGTGTGTGTGGGTGCCTCTTACAGAGAAGGTGCGGGCCGGGGTCTTGTCCTCCTCGTCACAGATGAACTTGGCTCTGTGGCGGGTCAGACGCAGCTCCTCGATCCTCGGGGGCTTCACAAACACCACAAACGGTCTATATTCAGCAGTGTAAACACGCTTTATGTTCTGTAATGACACAAATAAATGATTGCTGTTCAATAATAGAGTTGAGCATTTTTGTGCAATAAACTACCAAAGACTTTGAAATCTGATCCAGAGACATCAGTCAGCGCTATGAAATACTGTCAATTTAAGAAGAAGTTTAAACACGCACACTCGGATGCATGTCTAGAAGACACACTTTGCCGTCTGCCATTACTCTGTTGACCGAGTCTAAACTTGACCCGTAATAATGGCCCTTGTAGCGTCCATATTCAATAAACCTAAATAAAACAAAAACAGATGTGAGGGGCCCTACGAGCAGAAGACAATGGTTAAACAAATGTCTCAATTCTTCACCTGTGATTGAGAATGTCCTCCTCAAACTTGGCAATTGGCACAAAGTGATAGTCCACTCCATCTTTCTCCTGCTGCCTCTTTTCTCGTGTTGTATCTGCAACAAACACACAATCGATATTAAGTCCCGACACTGTGAAAAGGTGATACAGGAAGTGCAGTTGGTCTCACAGGGCACAGTGACGCCGTAGCGGTCCGGGTCGGAGATCAGCAGCCTCTTCTTCAGTTCACTGACGCCAACGCCGCTCGGCCCTGGGGGAAACATCCAACATCAAATGAGCGAGGTGATCTGGTGACACATCTGCCTTTATCATTACAAAGCCTACAAAGAGTCAGACAGACACGGCTTTGATTTCATCCTTTTTTTTTTCTCATCTAAAAGTGATTCTCCAAAAGTCCTTATTATTTTGCTTGCGTATCAAATACTTAATGCTTCTAGGCCTCTGGAAAAACCATAGAAGGATCAGTATCATTACAGTGTAGGACGCACAGGATGGAGGGCGCGTACATAAAACTGTCGCATCTGGGTTTTGCTTCCTATTCGAGGTTCGTCCAGATTGCATCAGGCGCAAATGGAGCAAATGAAAGAGGGATTCCTTACATAGCTGCCATTTCCATCACAGCGTTGCACGGGACTGATACATTACAAAATATCGGGTTTGTAGACGCGCAACTGATGCTTTTTACAGAGGCCCCGGTGATGGAATAAATAAGAAAAGCATGCGCGTGCGGTTTCTTTCTCTTACATCTAATACATTTCTAGAGGCAGGAGTTGACTATTGTTTCACTGAAAACATACAGTATTGCGCAAAGGACTTGCTTAGTTGCTTAGAATGATAAAATTGCAGACTAAAGTGTTATACAAATCTAGATTGGGAAGGATTAGAGGATTTAAATTAGGTAATTGCAAATGTAGGCATGTTTTACACACACTTAAAGGAATAGGCCACCGTTTTTCCATACTGAGATATGTTCTTACCTGAGCTTAGACGAGTTGATGTGTACCTGTCTGGTCTTTACGTGTGTGCTCAGTCACGTTAAAAGACCAAAGATGTTGTAGCATTTAGCCTCTCCCCTCTCCTCTATGGGGCCAAACTGGGTGAAGTTAGAAGCGACCAAGAGCTTCCACATTTTCCCTATTTATATACGGTTACGTGAGTAGTTACATGATCCAAGTATTTACACAAAATTTACACAAAATTAAACATGTCGAATTTTCTGACTTCGACGTCGGTGCAGTAATACCTTACTTTACTGTGCGGACGTCGAAGTGCTCCTATGGTGTTTAATTTTACATGTTTCATTCTGTGTAACTATACTTGGATCGTGTAACTACTCATGTAACCGTATTTAAATAGGGGAAATGTGGAAGAGCTTGGTCGCTTCTAACTTCACCCCCTTGTTTTGGCCCCATAGAGGAGAGGACGAGAGGCTAAATACTAACAACATCTTTGGTCTTTTGCATGACTGAGCGCACGCACAAAGACCAGACAGGTACGCATCAATTCGTCTAAGCTCAGATAAGAACATATCTCAGTATGGAAAAACGGCACATGCACATTTAGGGAATATAATGTCCACTGCATATAAACGATATCTTGTATGGGTCCTGTTACGTCCAAAACCTTCTAACCTCGCAGTTTAAAACTCTTCAATCGACCTCTACTCATGCACACCAAAATGCAGGACTCTTGTAATAGCAGTTTGTATTTCAGTCTTCTCTCAAGTGTTACAGCTCCTGGATGAGTTTAAAATGTGCACCATATGAACTCACAAATCGAATAGCAAATGCAATTCTTGATAGACAAATCATGACTGGATAATTTCCCAAAACCGCTGAGCCCTAGTGAATAGTATGTAAAACACAGCGAGACAAACTTTTAACTTGGGGACCGTGGTGATCTGCCGCTGCTGTTTTTGCCATCCAGGTTGTGGTTTTCCTGCCTACAAGCCTCAATGCCAATAAACCCTATTCCTAATGATGAGCGCTTGTCAGAGAAGAGCAGACAGTAAAACCGAACCCAGAGTGGAGTCCCATCCAGCACGATTTAAGCTTAAATCCAAATCCAAGCTGTGGTCACTGTTCCAGGACAGTGATGGAGCACTGGGGAGACGCTTGGAAAAATCATATTCACAAACACTTGTCTCGGTCCACTGTTATCTGCTCAGTCTCTATCAGTCAGTTTGTTTTGCATTTCTGCATTCATCAGAGGTAAAATACGCATAGTGAAAATGTACAGTCTAGGACAAACTAATCAAAACTGGTGTGAAACTGCTCAAAGCTGCATGAAATGGGTGCGAACAGTAGCGACATCCAGCTAACTGTTGGAGCCGGGATTTGAGCTCATGACACTAAGGCCCAATCTCAATTCTCCCCCTTAGCCCTCCGCTTAGCCCTTTCCCTTCGTTGTGCGCGTTCACGAGAGACGAAGGGGTGTCCCAATTCTATTTTGCGGTGAGGGTAGGGGTGAGGAGAGGGCCACATAGCCCTTCCAGCGAGGGTTTTCAGATGCACACTTCAGACGAAGGGGTAGGAGGAGTTTGACAAAACACGGAAATAAGCTGCGAAATGAATTCACGAATATCATCAATAAGCACTCTTACAACTTTTATAAAGCTGCAGAACGCTTCGTTCATGACTTTATTCGCTTTGTGCAACAATTAGAACAGTCCATTGCTATAAACGTGTCAGTTCTACGTTTTCGCTTTGCTGCTGCGAACGCTCCAAACTTTCGATACGTCGCTATTGACATGACACAGGGGGTTCAGTGCCTCACTGCTGCGCTCGATTTCTCCCCGCGCCGCTGTGCTCTGAGCCCGGGTCCGAGGCGGTCTGTCCCCGGTCTGAGCGCACCTCGGCAGCCTCCGCTCAGGCCCGGGGCTCAGAGCGGAGGCTGCTGGTGCCTGTCCCCGCCCTGTGCGCAGTGCGAGCGGGTCTACCTCTGACTGTCCCCGCTGAGTGCGCTACAGGAGCGGATGGGCTGATCTCTCGCAGCTCTGGCTGCAGCCACAGCGACCCCGCGGTAGAAGCAGCAACACACGGACAGGGGGAAGGAGAATGTAGCAGAAATAGATGAAAATCTGTGGGGTTTGGGCTGAGACCGAGTCCTGTTGTTTAGGTGATACAAAACAGCATCAGTCAAGTGATAAACTGGTTCAGTAGAAACATGCTCTATAGACAAGTAGGCTTGCTTTTATTTTGTTTATTATTATTATTTTTTTACATAACCTTAATCATCTGTGTTAATAATAAATGCAGTCAAATGGAGGGCTGTCCCATTTCTTAGGGTGGTATTTTCAACCCTCGTCCTTAGCCCTTGGTTTCAGGGTGTAGGGAAAGGGCAAGGGCTAGGGCTAGGGGAAGGGGTAGGGGTAGAAAAGAGAATTGAGATTGGGCCTAAATGTGTGCTGCGACCAAACCCCTCGGCCGCTGTGTGCGCGAGTAACTACTATAGTACTTTCTATCTTTGTGTTGGTATTCTTCATGTGTCACACTGTTCCTACACTTGTTTTGTAAGATGACTTTAAAAAGGTTTTTGGCGTGGCCCAGACGACAATTCCCTACAGTACGGCACAGGCCTGAATACACAGCGCAGGCCTCGGAGCTGGCAGAGCCTGGATCTGTGCTCAGCGGTGATTCAGAAGAGGACCATTTATTCTGACTCTGGACTCCTGACACTGTTTACATGGGTCTGATGGAAAAGATTGTACCTGAACTTACAAGAATGAGCATACATTTTCATCAATGCATTACCTTCTCTTTTGCAGAGTAAAGGATATGGTAAATTTGCAGGTAATCAGGGTCCGACATCGTATTACAGTTCAGATACCATGACATAAGAATGACAGAAAACAGGCTTGAATTATAATTAGAGGTTGATGTAGCCTTAGTTATATTACTACTTTTATTATGAACATTCTGTAATGGAAGCACTTTCTCTTCCTTGAATTTTGTTACGAACAAACCAGGTTCATCTCCTTCATATTATTTCATCTTCAAGTAATTATTGTTCAAATCTGAATACAAATTTGAGTTAAGGACTAGTTCGAGTCAAACCTGAGTCAAATCATTGTCACCTAAAACCGAGTGACAATTCCAGCCCATTTAAGAAGAGTGTTCTTATTATTTTTCAAGCAGTCTCCACTCAATAGACCCTCCTAATTATGAAATCTACCTTTGAATAACTACATTTGACTCATATTTGACCAAAATGTATGACTATAGAAAGCATTAGTTTATCATTAGTGTATTTGAACAGTTAAAATTCTGCTCAAAGGGAGTGGGCTGAAGCAAAAGCTTATAAGTGCCCACCCGCGACATCGCATAAGCATAAATTCAAAGGTTGGCAGTGCTAAGGGTGTGAGGGCTAACTCAATCAAGTTGGACGTCCAAGTCCAAGTCCTTGGTTCCCAAGTCTAAGTCTTAGCCTCAAGTCAGGACACGAGTCACTGCTTCCGAGAAACTCCAAAGATCATGTTAAGTCACAAGTCCTCAACATGATGTTTGAGGTGGGTCACGCGTCCCAGAAATGACCTGGAAAATGAGTCACAAGTCTGAGCCTAAGACTTGAGTACTACATCTCTTATTCACCTGTTCATCCAGATTTTTAATTGATGTTTTATGTAATTCATGCTGTTATGCAAGAGAGTGCTCTCAAAGTGAATTTCATTGTGCTTAATTTTTCAATGACAATAAAGACATATCCCATTAACTTCTCAGTCTTGGTGCATCTCAATATTGACTTAATGACTAAACTAATCATCACAAAATGCTCCTATTTTTCTTCAGCAGCAGCAGCAGCAGCATCATAATCATTACATACCAACCAGAACCACCAGCCTGTGCCTGTCTGTGGGCCGTCTGTGGTAGGGGATGACCTCCATGTATGTAGGGGGTCTGATGGAGCTGTGAAGCCCAGCGCTCCACCTTCGAGACCGGGCGGCTTCTCGGGCAACGCTGTCTTTCCTCCCGAGTCGGAAACTTCGTCTCAAGCCAGCTGAAGAACAGACAGAACAAACAGATAGATATTGTAGGAAATTACTAAAAGTTAAATAATAAACCCCTGCCTATAATAATAAAACTCACATTTTCAACAAACGATGATGGAAACTTAACACAACTTATCTGCCGGGGAGCCACTTTTCAAACATTGTGCTTACTGTAAACCAGAAAAAAGCCCCAAAGAGCTGTAGTTTAGGGAGAACATGGCATATAACCCAAAGTAGCCTTAAATAATCTATTCTCTGATAGGTTGAAGAGATAATCTGTTACTCCCTTCACCTGTCAATATGGTAAAAGGAAGTATGTCATAATATTTGCTAAATAGAGACCAAGGTCCATGATATAAAAGTGAATAGATTTAAAGCAACACAAAGTTGACACAAAAGCCCTGGCTGTCATCACAGCCACCACCCAGCGGGATGTCAACAGCTCGACTGACAAAACAGATTTATGCCGTGAGTTACATTAAAGACACGAGTATCTCAGAATAGTGCAGTCACGCATGGTTTGCAGTCCGTCTGAGAGCCACCGTCTGCCATGCGTCTGTGGTTTGGCCTGGGTCGGCAGCTAACTCTCTCTTTCATGATGTTAACTGCTGCTAAGTGATGGTGCCAGGCCTTTTTGACGTCAGCTGTAATTTGGGCATGTAAGCAAATCAGTCCATTTCCTCTCGCTAGACACAAGGAAACTGCCAGCAATGGCACGCTTCTGTTCAAAACTGATGACTTCACTCAGAAATGTGGACTAATGTGTAAAAGGGAGTTATGCATGTGCAAAAACAAATATATACATGAATGGATGAGAAAATCGCATTTGCTACAATCAGGTTAGGCCTTCAGGGAAACATGCTGTAATTGTCAGCCCTATGCACTCAGTCGTAAAAGTAGGAATATTTTTGGCAGAACTTTTTTCCACTTTTCCTGAGAGTCTTCAAGTGGAGATAAGATTGGGATGGGGAGGACTGATGCAGTGGAACACATGTTGTGAGCCCAGTCTGTGGTGTCCCTATTAAGATGAGTTGGACGATATGAACTCAATGTAGTGCTGCCAAAGCTTGACATAATACAGAGAAATGAGAAGACTCTCTGTGGCGCTTCAGCTGAAAAACTTTACCTTTACACAGAAGTGGAAGAAGTGCTTAAGTAAAAGCATTTTATTTCTAATTGAGAAGAATGAATGTACAGACACGAGTCACGTAAAGCACTTCATACAGGGCAGGGGGGTTTATTGTTCCTACACTATACAACCTTACTACTTATGATTCTAACTAATTTTACTGGTACTACTGTAACCACAACTCACTGTGCCATCAGGAAAAGTGCTTATTTTGGAGTTGTAAGTTAGAAGTTAGAATCCCTTGCGCTGTAGTTCTCTTGACTACTAGACAAGAACAGGGGTTCCAAAACATTTCTGGTCGGAACTCCCCAAATTACCACGCAAACAATCTGGGACCCCCACAGTTAAAAATAACTTGTAATATACCGTATTTTCCGGACTATATGTCGCGCCGGCGTATAAGTCGCACCAGCCAAAAAATGCATACGAAAAAAACATATATAAGTCACTTCGGAGTATAAGTCGCACCAGCCTCGGCAACTACCTGGGCACGGAGGCGTAACTGCACCGTTGACAAGCCTCTCCCGGCAGCACGTTGTTCAAGCATCCATTTGTGAACTCGTTCCTCTAGCTGTGGCCATCTAGCTTTTAACCCGCGATTAGCTTTTTTCGTTTCTTCATTGCAGTAACGGTAACCTCTGTTTTTCGCCAGTCCCTCACAAGTTTCTCGCTCCCTCCAAACTTTGCAGTTTTTTTTATTTTCAGTGGTACAGTAAGTAAGCAAGTAAGTAAGCGCTTTATTTGGGCATTGTACAACCGTACAGGAGTAGCAGATACTGGTAGACAAGCCTAGAGCGCCTTCTAGCGGCTGTCAGTGTGAAAAAAACAAACGTGAAATTATACCTTTTGATATATAAGTCGCACCCCCAAACTATGAAAAAGTGTGACTTATAGTCCGGAAAATACGGTAAATAAGAAGAAGCAGAAACAAATGAAATGTGGGTTATTGATATGTATCTACTTTGTTTACTGTGTTATTTGACCTCAATTCACAAATCTCTGCTGTTTTCAATTAAGAATTACCTACCTACTGTAGCAATCAACTGGGTGAGTATCTGGGTCATTAGGTCACCTCCACCCCTCAGGTTATATACGCTGTTTTACAAGTTAACAAGCCAGAATTTGAGGACACCCAGAGTCTGGACATGTCCTCAGGTATCTGGCTAAAGATAAGATGAACATTCCGTGCATTAAACGTGTGACTCTGCAAAATGCAACATATCTAATCATTGGACTGCTTTGCATGAGGGCCTTTTACAATTAGCTGTGAGGTAGAATAACATCATCCACAGTCCAACAGATTAAGACAAATGGGATAAACTGAAAGCCCAAAGCCATAGTCCTGTTTTAGTCCTTTGCCTAAAATCTCCAAACCACAGATATACATCATCTCAAGAGCAGATTTGAATTACACCACAGGCCATTCGCTTTGTTCTTCTGCTAAATTGATGCCTGTCATTTGAGCAGTCACGATAAAATGAAACAGTTGTATTGTATCATATTTTTCCAGTGGTCTTACCAATGTGGAAGCCTGTTATGGCTCGGTAGTCTACATCCTCCAAAACTGGAAAAGAAAGAAGGAAAGAATGAGCGTATAACAGTGAATCTAAATTGCTAGTAAAGACAATACTCTTTACCTGGGCTGCACGACAAGGGAACAAATTGTGATATTCCAATATTATTGATGGATTTATACAAGACCAACACATTATGTTCCATTGAAGGGTGTCCAAATATGATTTTTTTTAAAAACAAGACAGAAGCAAATCAGGACCAAGAAAATATATCAAGGTCAAATAAAGTGTCCTCTGCAACAGTGTTAATTTCATCGACTAAAATATTTAGTTCTAATTTTAGTCGCAGGTAATATTTTTGCAGACTAAAATTGGACTAAAACTAAATTAAAAGTTTTTCCTGAGACTAAAACTGTGACTAAAATATCCAGATATTTCATAAACTAAAATAAGACTAAATAAAAATGAAAAGAAGAGACTAAAATCATCCCAACTTCCACTGACAGTTTGAAAGAGCCTCATATAATATAAATTCTCTGCCAAAGGAAAAGGTCTGAACTTTGTTCATGTGGGAGAAGCTCCACAAAGCAAAGGCCAGGACTCCCCGAAAATCTCAATCTCAGTGGGACTATCCTGGTTAAATAAAGGTCAACAAATAAATAAATAAATAGGATTATAATCCATCCATCCATCCTTTTTCTTCCACTTGTCCGTTGCCGGGTCGTGGGGGCAGCTGTTGGAGCTGCCCAAAACACATTGCACCAGCCCCTATGGCTCCTCCTGCAGGCAGTGGGTCCACGGGAGGACTATGATTATAATAAATATCATAAATGCAAAGTCGACTAAATTTGTCTTAAATTGAGTCGACTAAATTTACATGCAATTTTAGTCGACAAAAAAAAAAAGTAAGACAATTTTGTGACTAAATCTCGACTAAAAATAAATTACATTTTCGTCAAAGACCAAGACTAAACTAAATTAAAATATGTTGTCAAAATTAACACTGCTCTGCAAAATACAAAATGATATAACCCATGGGAACCTTGTGATTTTGACCTCAACATGTCCTGAAACGCATGGGATTCTTGGTCATTAATAAATTGGTCGTCTCTCAAATATTAATGCTCTGGGATGTTTTGAACATGTGCATTTTGATGTAAAGTTTAAAAAACGAACATCAAATCTATTTTTGTTGATATTTTTTCAAATGTAAAGGGCCCAACTGCAACTGAAGATAAGCCTTTTTCTCTTTGAGAATTTACTGCGGTTCTAGAATATACAGAAAAACTACACATAAGGTATTTGTAATGCTTGATAAAAGTATCCAATTACCCTAATTGGTTTTGACACACTACCATTACTATGTTTAGACATGACCATCAGCTGTGTAATGTTAATAACCATCTACTCAAAGTGAACAAAGTGATCCTGGAAACCACACAAGCTTTTATTAAGATGTCATCAAAATTACTATGTCTCTCATAAACCCACAAACCAAAACAAAATGCATGGCATTCATAGCAAGACAATGTTTAAAAATAAAAACAGACATACTTGCTGTATCCTGAGGCTCATCTGTGGAGCATGTGGAGAAAACAGAAGCAGACTCAGACAGCAGCAGTGACCTTGACCATAACCTCCTGCATGACCTTTCCACCTTTGGGTTTTGAGTTCGGCAGCTCTAACCATCGCTCTAACATGAATGGTGGAAAGTCTGTTTTGGGTGTGGGGGTGCTTTTATAGACACATGTTTAGGTCACCTGGTGCTTTGGGTCTGCGCGGCTTGAACAGGGCCCTGGGTCGCTGCAGGGCCACTCTCCTGAAGGAAATATCACGGAGGTTATTAAGAGGTTAATGTTAGAGAAGTCTTTAGTGCAATGGGGATGTTAGTTTACTGATCTATTTACATGTGCACCTTCTTGCTTTTAACCAAAGCCTCCAGGTACTGCATGTTCAGCAATGCTATGTGCCCAAAGAGTGAGGTCAGCCGATTACCTTACACACTAAATGACAAGGTTATTCATTATTTTCTACCCTGATGTGACAGGAATGTGGAAATGCCTGGAATAAAACTGTGAAACAGTCAACACATTCAGAATATTTAAGATGGCATTGTCATTTTGCATTATGCTCATGCTACTATGTAACAAAGATATCTCTGATTATTTTTCAACTTCTGATATCCATGATACCATTTCTACTATATTCAATATCATTTTGGATATTCATGACATAATTTCTACTGGTACAAATGACATCAAATATAGGTGATGTCCTTCTGTATATCCGTTATGTCATTGTGACTAGTAATAAATCTAGTTCTTGATATCTACAAGCAGATTTTGACTAGACATAATTTTATTTAGAGATATCTAAACTTTATTTAAGATATATTGACAATGTTTCATGAACAGTATATTTACGCAGTCCGATGATCTGGCCACGTGATGTAGTCAAATATGCTGTAAATTGTGTAACTCCTCGGAGCAGTTACAGTCATCACAAGGAAAATACATGTAAAAGTGGTAAGACCTTTTAATTCATAATGTTTCAGTTCATGTTTTTGTAGTTGGGTTGACCACACAGATACCGCACTACCTGAACTAATGTACCTCTCATGCAGTTGCTGTGATGGGACGAGACCAGCACGGGACTGGCCATCTCCATGGTGACAAGCCTGCCACCACGTCTCATCATCCAAACTGACGATCTGTAAAATGTCTCCTCTTTGAAAAGTGACTGCCGCTTCCTTACACGGGACAGAGGGGTCTTCATCCGGGCTATAGTCGAATAATGCCCGCACAAACAGCTGCAGAGGAAATTTGTTTTAGACTTTCAAATCACGACATAGAAAAACACACCTTTCAGTTTTGCTTTCCTGGCAGTGACGCTAAAACCTTTGTCATTTTTTTTGGAGAAATGGCTAAAATCTCTGAACATAATTTGTATTAATCTTTTGCAAATGGTCGAGTCGCTAACCGTTTCCAGATTCAACATTGACTTCATCTTTATCGACTTCACTAAAAGCAAATATTAGACAGAGACTAACATTTTCCTCTTTGTCTAAACGTCATTATGGCATCCCGCTGAGTAGTGGCTCAAACGCAGTGACTTGAATGAAAAAATAAGACACTCAATGAAACATGCCTGATCAATTTTGTTGATTGCTTTGTCCTTGTCTGGATTTTAAATGTTGTCAATGCTTTTGTGACAGCGCTGTGGCAGAAATACAACATCAACCAGTGACTTCACTTTTGTGACTAAAACAGGTGCTGGAACTGACAAAATATAGTTTGTGCTCACAGAGGGTGGGGTGACAGTGACTCAGGTGATAGAGCGGTATAGTCTTATTAAAAGGCAGGTGGTTTGAATCCTGCGCTCGCTAGTTCATACTGCTGTTGTGTCCTTCCTTTCGTTGTTGTGAATAAGTCAACATTCCATTAGTAAATTATGTTCTCCTCGTACCTGGGGACATACCTTCTTTCTTTGTGATGACACCTCTTCTTTGTAAAAAGCTGGGATGATCTTAAACGTCACCTCACCTTTAGAACGGGCCTGTGACAAAATGAACAAAAGATTAGGTTGTAGTAACAGTCAATCAGGAGGCGCCTGTGCTCACCAGGAGAGGGAGGATTTCCTTTGGCTTTCTATGCTCCATTGAAACCCCGTTCACCTCCTTCAGCTCATCTCCTTCATGGATCAGGCCTGTGCACACGCATTTTAACAAACATGACTCTGAGTATAGTCTGAGTGCAATACGGTCACATGAAAATGAATCCATGAATGTAACACTATGCAGAGATGGAAGGAAGAACATTTGCTACTGTATTTAATTTGTTTTTACGCATAAAGGTGAACAATTAACCTCGTACCCCCCCGCCTTAACCAAGCGCATTTTCTCCAGATGGCTTTACCCAAATCTGAAGCTTCTTACAGACTATAGGCCATTTTAACGCCTTATTTGAAGCTTTTTTGTCGTGTTGTCGCTGTGTTTATGTCACATTTTTGAAGAGCTTTGTGTCTCTCTAATGTAATGTTTTCGTCATTATTTTGTCGCTCTTTTGTCACTTTATTGTTACGTTTTTGTCAATCTTTAGTTGCTTTTTGTGTCTTTTTAATCACTTTTTAGTCGTTTCTTTTTGTCGTTTGTTTATTGTGTTATTGCTGCTTTCAACTGTGAAGTACTTTGAATTGCCTTGTGTATGAATCGTGCTCTACAAATAAACTTGCCCTGCTTTTCCGGCATGTTATGTCACTCTTTTGTAGATTTTTTTTGTTCATCCTCGTCGCTATGTTGATGCTTAGTTTTTTCAAAACGCTTTTAGATTTGGATATTGCCGAACTGGAGAAAATGTCCTCGGTTAAGGTGGGGGTTAAGAGGTTAATTCTAAATATCAAAATAAAATTACAAAAAAAGAACTTTCTTTTAAAATTTTAAGATGGTAATCCAACCAGTTCTGAAACGAGTTGTGCACATATATCTTGTACAAGTAGATCTGTCTGTATTACTATTGTCAATAATGATACCAATAGCGGCAGCAGCAAAATACGTTTTCTCTTTTAACCATTTTACGCATTAAAACAGTTATATCAACAGTTAAAACTTACCACTTTTATCAGCCGCGCCGCCTTTCATTATCCTCGCGACTACTAAGGCGCCCGTGGATTCATCCCTTTTGATAGTCGCGCCCTTAAATAAATACAAAAAATGCATACAGACACAGAAAAGGGCTTTGTCTGGACAAATAATCATTGCACTCTTAACACACAATAACGTTAGCAAAGGTCACTCAAATCAGCGTTATTTTGACCAGATGTCACTGAGGAGCAAATTGCGCTGAAAAGAGCGTGTATTGTTGCTGCCTACAATCAGTCTGTGCTTTGTGGAAAATGGAGCATATTGGCTTCATCAAAGACAGAGACAGTGTCAGGAAGAGGTCAGTCAGCTCCCAGTGTAGCGTTAAGATCAATAATAAACGTGTTCCCCATTACTGAAGTTGTTATACAAAATATATAACAATGACCCTCATTAGCCTAATTATAACCATACTGCATCCCGTAATGGTAAACTATGGAAAAATATGCAACAATGTGTGATTTATGTATGGTACTGTCTGGTATTAAGCATTTTTTGTCATTTACAGTGAACATCGAGGTTGACCGTTTGGTAATTAATGACAACATTTTCATTTGCATTTATTGTGCATTAAATGTTTTATGTTGTGAGATTTTTACACACACGTCCAAAAAAACTACTGGACGTACTTACTGGAAAAGATCTGGCACGGCAGCCTATTACTGTCTATCAAGAAATATATTTAACGAAAGAACTATGTCCAGATGTAAAATGTTTTCAATATTTAAAATAACAGTTTTAAAGGATTTTGCGTCCTTGGCGGTGGTCTGATGCATTTGTAGTTTCATTACTTTATAAAAGAGTTGCTCCAGGAAATGTCTGTGATGAACTGTCGATGGCTTGAAATAAAACATGGATTTGTCACTGTGTCAGGAAATGATGCTCACGAGGCAATGTGGTGGATTTACACAAAGAACTGAAATTTCCAGCCTTTTCAAGCTCAAATTAATGCGGAATTTAGACACCTATAATAATAGTAACGGATGTCGTGAGTCAATGCAGAATTACCCTAATTAGTCTAATACTGTGTGTAGAAGGTGATGTGGAATATGAACTCTGTGTCCTTGACCCAATTGCCTGTCTCAAAGGTGAACTCAGAAAATGAATGGTCAGATCATACCAAGTGAGGAGGTAGTGAAACACAGAATTATAAAAACGCATGTACTCACTAAGGGTTCCTTGGTTTTTACCAGGCTGACAATTTTGACTGAATCGTCATCATCTGCCACAAAGTCGTCAGGGATCGGAGGCAGCGTGGTTCATAGTCTCTTTGAGCCACAGCATCATGGACACACAGAAGCTCTGGAATGGCATTAGATTCAATATAAATGACACACACTTGTATTACTTCAAAATGTACATATTTTAACAGTACAGGATCTTTAAAATACTTAATTTACCTTAACTACATCATGTTTAAGGTCAACAGTGTATATATTTGTTAGAAAACTAATGAACAAATACAGTTTCCACTTTGTTTTGGTGAATAGGTGGCCTTTGTAATCTCAGTGAACCGCGTCAGTCAGCTCACAATCATCCAGCTGATCCATAGGTAGTCAACTGTACTAAAAATAAAGTCTAGCTGATCCCTTTTGGAAAACCCTCGCCACCTGTCTGTCCAGATATGATTTGACCACTTGACACACATCATTGATGCTCAGAGAGGTCCTTTAGGATCCACTGAGTACTCACAGCAGTGAAGGAAAGTGGAATATTTAAAAAAAATATTGAATATTGTGTGAAATCTGCCTGTTACTCCTGTGTTCACCAGAACCTATGCAGTGTAATAAGTGTCTGGCCACTTTAGGAACATAATTTTACAGAAATAAACACAGACTATTCCACACTGCGCCTCTGGTAAGTATGTGTGAGCTGCTGCCTTTGAGCCAAGTGCAAACAGATCATTAAGACTGTTTAAACAAGTCTGTTACAGTCTGCTGGCTCTGTCTCCTCATTATGAAAACTCCTATCCAGTGTTTCAAACTGTATGTACAATGTGTAGCTTAAAATGAGACATACATGTGCGAGTGTGTGTGAGAATAAATGAACACAACTTGAAAATGGGATGCTATGAGACAGTGGCACAGAGAGAAGACAGCCGGGAGAGTTGGAGGCGGTAGACTTGAAGATGTTAACATGTGTTTTGTTGATAATAAAAATGATGAACAGGATTAGTAGATTTTACAGAGAGTTAATGTGTAGCAGATAGCACTGTTGTTGTGTCCTTGGGCAAGACACTTCACCCAGCTTGCCTCCAGTGTCTGCGTACATTGGTGTTGAATGAGAGTGTGAATGGGTGAGTGGATCCTTGCTGTAGCGCTTTGAGTGCCTAACGTAGGTGGAAAAGCGCTATATAAGTTGAGACCATTTACCATTTACCATAAAATCAGAGATGCAAGATTGAGTGGGTTTGGACACGTACCGAGGAAGATAAAGGTTAGTAAATTATAGGGATGGATGAGTTAGGTCCCCAGTGATGACTCCACTAAAGATAGTCACTTCACCTATTTGCCTTGCTCAAATAAATAATAAAAATTACGGGTTTTGCTTGAGGAAGTGGTCCTTTATTGAATGCATGAACATGATCATTCTGTTTTACAGACGTTAATAATGATCAATGTAGCATATACTTACTAAAAAACATTGCTTTGTTAAACAACTACTGTTACAATACTGCCTGGTAGCACAACAAACAAGAATATAATTCAGGTAGCTAGCCCAGCTAGATCAATAAAACTACAATTGTGACACCTACAGCAGAAATATCTTATCTATAGAGGTTTAAAAATAGAAATAAAATAGAAAAGTACCAAGTGTCAAAGACCTTAAAGTGCGGCTTGGACAAAATTGCCACCAGTTCTGTGACTTCATCTCTGCTGCCTTTATGCATCAGTTCCTCCATCAACTGAAACAGAAAAAATACATAAATAATTCTCCAACTTTATGGATATTATTGTGGTGTTTCTTTTGCTGTTTTTAATTTAGGTCTTTGAGCCACTGTTGATAAAAACTCCCAACTGTTCAAGACTATATGACAAGTGTGGCGACAGCTAAATGGGAGCAGCCTTGACCAGCGTCAGACAGAGCAGCAGTTGTCGTCTTGTCAAGCGTATTACTGTAATGACTTCTACTGCTTCAAGATGTCGAGCCACACTCCAGAGACACAATGCATGAAGGTCATTAGTTTCCACTGTGAGCAAACAGAAGCCTGGCTGAGGGGAAGCAGACCGAGGCTTGGCCCTTGTAGTAGGTCCTGATGATTTAAGCCAGACGGAGAGTGGCTGTCCGTCCGAATCTACAGGAGCGGTGGCGAAAGAGGGAGCGCCGCAGATCGCATAGGGACAGTATGGAAACTGATCAGGAAAAAAACAAAACATCTTCTGCTTGTGACCTACATGGCTGTGTTCGTTAATGAAGGCTTTTAGTCTTGGAGGTTTTCTCACTGGCTCTGACAAATAGCATCACTAAATTACACAATTAATTTAGTAAAATTTCTGATGTACTGTGTATGGATAAGACTTCATTCATCATTGTAAGTGGTCATCTATTGTGTCACTCTCATTTCAAAATTCCAGCCTGAAACAGTATAGCACACAGAATTGATTTTAGCAGGATGCTCTCTCTTTTCAACAGGTAGCCTACATCTTTTACGATTAACTGCCTTAAAGCGTCTTTAAAGCATTTAATTGTACATTTGTAAAAGTTGTTTCACTAATACAATTTCAGAAAGTTGCTACATTCTCTCCATGTGTGTGTGTGACAGACAAGTCAGTGCTGCAAATCTTCCCTGTGCTGTGGAGCTGTCTATCTGTGAAAGATGAGTGAGTCTCTTACATTAGAAGCCAGGAGCGCTGCATGTTCCTGAACAGCAACCGGTCTTCTCTTCTCAAAAAACTTCAGTCGCTCATGGATCTGTCAGGTTAGTAAAATGTCAAAATACTGACTGCTGATTATCATCAAGAGAATTAATGTGTGTGTTCTATATTCAGTACACACTTCCATCCACAAATCCATCCTAACTGAGTAAACAACAAACAACAAAGCAGCTATACTCTTGAAGAGTCAGCAATATTGCAAATTGTGACAATAATTGACAATTAACCCACCGCCTGTGTGAATGTAGTGTGTGTGAGTAGTGATGGTGGTTGAAGGGGCCGATGGGTCAGATTGGCAGCTTCGCTTTAAGTTTACCCAGTACAATAGTAGCTTACCACCACCAAGTATGGAGTGAATGAATACAGTGAAGTACAATGAGTACAGTGAAAAATAATGACTACAGAACTTGTGCTCACAGGCTTGTAAAGTGCAAAACAAGTGTAAGCCAGTACTGTTATTATTACTATTTTTTACATATTGGGTAGGTTGGGATCAAAAATAAGCAGCCGAGATGGATACCACTAAATGTATCCTTCTGACCAAAGGTTCTTCACATGTTAATGGCATTTTTACCTCAGTAATTTTACATAGAATAACTAAATATTTAAGTATAACTTAACTTTAACACATGTGCCTCCAATGTTCTGTATGAAGATCTAGGCACCAAATCATATCCTATGACCCAAGATACCTTTGGATGCCTAAGTCTGCAGACGAGCTGTGAATTAGTTCTTGTTCAGATGAGGCTGTTAAAGCAAATGTAACCTTGAAGAGCAGGTGAATCTTCTTCTCTCTCAACATGCTGTGAAGAAACTTGTAGTCCTCCTCTTGATCTGGATAATCCTCCAGTCCTGACATTTGCTTGATAGCTAATGACAATTCACATTTGAAACCATACAGTCAAAGATATACATGTAAAACATAATGCTAAAGTACAGAGAAATAATTAGATTGGTGGGCTGGTAGTATCTCACTCCGCATGTGACCAATATACTTTGCACTGCGTGTAAGCTTAGTAAGTTAACTGTTTGAGTGAGACAATTTCAATAACTCTTGACATTACTGCCCCCTAATGCTGAAATCAAGAAGACAAGCTTTCACATTCTGATAATGGGTATTGCCTTTTTCTTTACCGGAATGTGTTAATAAATTATTTACTTCATAATGAGCAGATATCGTTTTAAAACGAGAAACAAAGATTGCACTCACCAGTAAGTAGAAGAGCAGCTGTTTAACCATCTGAGATTCTAGAGACATCCACTTGTGTGGAAGGGATGTGTGTTACTGATGATCCAATTGTAAAAGAGATAGAAACAGTCAATGATTTTGTCAATATGTAAAGCTCTCTGACCTAAATCAAGCCAGAGTGATCAATACCAATTTCAGAGCAAGCAGCGGCTGAACCATACAGCTGAGAACGTTTTATTAGTTAGTTTTACTTTGGTCACGATCATGAAATCCTTTAACAAAAAATTATATCTGGCATCAGAGGTAGGCTACTTACCTAACCCTAAGTTAATAGCAATTAACGTTAAATAACTTACTAAGGTACAAAAAATAATAAACGCGTAGGCTGTGATGCGGTTTGGACCGCGTGAAGACCATAATGGATAAGCAGACAGTATTGGTTACGGTAATATTTAAATTCAATTTAATTTAATTTAATTGATTTACTATTACTAAGATCAATGTACAGTAATTTACCTATCTAGGAGTGAGACACAAATAATCAAGTACGCGTGGGCATCGAGCGCATCATTGAAAACCGGAAGTTCTTTGCAAAAATGCACCTGTCATCCACACATGGATGGTCTCTAGGCATATCGAATAAAAGTCACATGTCGTTACTATGCAATCATGTATACAACCAATTTGTTCTAAAAGGCGAATATTACTTTGAAGTGTACAGCGGAAGTGTAGTGTCCTCTCGCTGATCGTGAGCCAGTCACTTCCTCCTGTTTCCGCTTCTACTGCTTTTCTTGACCTACATCGGCCAAGTATAAAGACTCTTACATCTACATGATAGTCGATGCTCTGAGGGTGGTTTTTGTAAAGACCACCCGCTATGCATTGCGTCTGTACTATTCTAGACCTGTAGGTGTCTGTGTGTCAAGGTAGACGAAGTGAAAATAAGAGGAAGCCACAGAGACGACTGCAGAGCAGACAGGAGGCCAAGCACATACTCACATCACCGGGGCCTTCATGGTGATGTATGCAAGGAAAGCGATAAGAGTCGGCGATGGGTAAATATCTCACAGATTAAAATTCTTAGAGTATGCAATATAGAGAGATTTCGACTTTGTGTGTTGTTTGGTTCCTCGTCATGCTAACCATTAGCTTTCTCTTTCTAGCGGCTAACAGATGACTTCGATTAGCCCCAGAATCCCTGATGTTTTTTTTTACACATAATCACGGAGTCAAAAACAGAGACTCGAACTGAAACCACAACCAAAACAAATCTGTTACTTGCTGTGCATCAACATTTAGCCCTTAGATCTAACATAACCTATGAAGTAAACGATCAACCCGTTGACAGAAAAGCTAACATAGCTCCCGGAAGCTAGTTGCTAAAAATACGTGTTATTTATTTAGCTAACAAAGTTAATATGTCGTCATATCTTTTCAGGAGCAATGACAGAAGGGATTCCCAATCCTGCCAGGTAAGAGCTAAAATCTTCTGAAGTGCTGCAAAGAGCCTGCGATAAATTCTAATTCGGTATTACTAGGAAGTAGTTATAATTTTGTCTTAAACTATTATAAAAATCATAATACAATACAGATAAAATCTCTTGTTGGTTAGATTGATGTTGTTTTTAATTTTTCTTTACCAGAACTTCATTGCTTTAAAACTCCAGAGTCTTGTGTATAGCCTTTATAACAGTTTTATAACACTCTTTCTAGACCCATAAATCTCAACCGAAGAGCCAGTCCGGCAGCCTTCACCGTTACGAGAAGGGGCGTGATGGCTCATCAGACCCCACGCCTCCGTACAAGGTGCTACGCCGGTCAGACGACAGCCCCGTCAGCAGACATGGGGACAACACAGCCCATAACAAGGCCAAAATTCCTCATGCAGTTCGAGGAAAGAATGGTAAGCAGAAACTACTTTTTCAGTATTGGTTGTTTGTCTCCTTATATTCCATCTCCATGCATAATAACCTTTTACTACACTGTGTCACACTACGTTATCCATATCTATTTTGAAGGGACCAGTGGCTCTCCTCAGGAGAATTCTCACAACAGTTTCCATCACAGCTCAGAGTCGCATGTCACGCAGAACAAGCCCACAGAGAGAGTAAGACCATGTTATAATTTGTTGGTTTTGAGTTGTGTATTTTATTTTATATGGACAATTGTTTTAATGCATCTGTAAATTCTGGCACTCTATCAGGACCCAGCAGATGATTGGACAGAACACATCAGCTCATCTGGAAAGAAATACTATTACAACTGTAGAACAGAGGTTTCACAGTGGGAGAAACCCAAAGACCTGTTGGAGAGGCAAGGATATTTAGAATATAGTTTATGTTAAACTAGATGTTTCAAAGTTGATTTTAGATTGCCCTTGCACTTCTCAACAGCTGTGTAATTATTATTATTATTATTATTATGTCGTTCAGGGAACAACGACAAAAAGAAAAGTCTGTGGCAAACAGTTTTCCGAGAGACATGGACTACAGACAAGAGGCCTTACAGGACAAAGGTGCATCAAGTAAGAAACACGTACTGTACATCAGTTATGAAAGCTGATTGACAAAAATCTGAGGTTTGGTCAATAATACTGTTGGTACTGGTATTTCTTATCTTTTTGCATGTCCAGAGCTTGTCCAATCATAGGGTATAGTGCAACTGCTCTATACCTAAACAGTAAACTTTCATATATTTCTGTCAAAAAGTTTTACAGGGAATTGATCCGTTGTGTTCATTAACGCTAAATGCCAATTTCTTGTCATTGTTGAATAACTATTATAGGTGCATTTTGAGTAATTTATTTAATACATTGGCATTTGTTCTGCAGAGCCTTGTGGCGATCAGTCCACTTCTTCCAACTCTGGACATCCCACTTCTGGTCAGAGTGTGAGCGGCCCTGCCGCTGCTTTGTCCTCGTCCTCGTCCGCAGTGCAGCTGGCTCAGTCCCAGGCTATACTCCAGGATCCTGCACTCCTCCATCAGCTCCTTCTGCAGATGAACAATGGCAACATGGACAGGGCAAAGCTCAATGAGAGTAAGCCAAGTTTCATAACTGATTTAAAGTTGTTCTTGATAATGTAGTGAGTTTTCAGTCAAAGGGAGTATTTTGCTGGCTTGTAATGGCATAACTTGGCAAGAGGGGTAAATATGCAATCATGAAATATTTGCTATAATATTTTTTTAGTGTTTTTACATAAATCCAGACTATAGACATTTTTTTCATAATGGTCGGATGCAAAATGTCTCTGGTCTGGTCTGCTTTTCTTATTCTAAATGTAGACATGCATAGTCTGGAACATCAAAAACACCACTTTTACACATACTTTCATCACATGGCATGTTTGAAGTAGATGTCTATTCTAGATGATGTTTTTTTGATTACTTAGTTGACAATTATTTCAGTAAATGAATAGTTGTGATCTAAGCCTCACTCTGAATGTTGTGTGGCAGAAGATTGGTTCAACACCAAACTTGTTGGAGAAATCATTTCATTTCAGGGTCACAAACGCTCCTGCTTTTGCAAAGAGAGTAAGTTACTATCTTGCCAATAGTAACTTATTATCGGCAAGATAAGTTACTATCTTGCCAAGTAGCCAGAATTGAATAACGTTTCTCTAGAGTGAAAAAGTTGTTGAAAATTCACTTGTGATTATCTTTCATGTGAAACGTCCACTATGATGGTCTTTCCATTCACTGCTCTGACTTATGTCTATGTGCTTATGCACTCACTGTTGTGTGCCTTTTGCCTGATCATCTATGTTGTATGTGTATCCATTCCCCTCTCGCTCTCCCTTCAGTCTTGGCCGCTGCCGTCACCCAAGCTTCCTTGCGGTCTGTGCTTCATAAGCTCCTCGCTGCTGGACCTGCTTTCAACATCACTGCTCTGCTCTCAGCCGCTCAGCACTCCAACCAAGGTACGGTGTCTTCACTGTCTCCTACCATCTGCTGTGACAAACCCCAACCAGTGTATGAAAGGACCGTCTATTTAAAAATGCACATAATATAAAAACAATGTGGGGATGATGACCTTCAATTCTGGAGGAGGCAGTTTAGTTATGTTACCTAAATAGTTTTAAAGAATAATCAGGTCACTTGGTTCAACTGTTGTTTTTTACAAAAATCTCAAAAAGCTTGTGTCGAAGGTTATTGGCCTGTCAATAAAAACTGTGTAACCGCAGGATCTTTTTTTAATGAATATAAGTCCTTAAAAGTCCTAAATTCTGAAAATGAAGGGTTGGTCCTAAATTGAGCAGGTATGTTTTAAGACCAGCTTATCTGACTGACGAGTCATTTAGAATAATTAATGCACACGTTATGTTTGGTTTATAACTAGGCAGGGTCAGACTGGCCTAGTGCAGCAGCTGTTTACAGAGGGGCCAACGCTGTTAGCCACGGTTAGCACCACCTTGTCACCTTTTTAAACTTTATTGGCTCCTTTATTTCAACTTGGTTCTTTCGGAGACAGGTGTGACTCAGTCAGAAGATCCGAAAGATGCAAATGCGAATGACACGACAGCTCGTTGTGCAATATCACGAGCGCGTTGGGTGGCTACATCATAATACACATTAGCATCTTACAGCTTATAAAAGTCATTATGACAATAAATCAAAGGGTGCATGGTTCATGTGCCCCCATATCACTCTGGACTGTCTGAGGGCTATGAGCAGGGGACGGGGGTATGAGGAGGATGCGCACATGAGCGAAGTGCGGTGGGCTTTGGTGATGCTCTGCAGCGGCATTAACTTAAAGACAAGATTTGCAGTTTCTTTGTGCACCCGAGTAGTACCATTCAGACTATTACTGCTTTAACTTGAGTGACTTGGAATGGTGAAAGTCAAACTGGTGTTAAAGACAATAAGCAAAGTCGTAATAATCTCAATTGGCGCAATGAATTATGGGATTGCTCAGAGGTCAATCGGATAAATTTGACCCGGAAGTAGGTTTTGACAGCGCAGAAGCGTATACGAAGACGAGAGAGTGCAGATAAATGTAGTTTAAATGATTTGTTATGTTTGTATGATACTCAAAACCTACTAAACTGAGTGAGAGACTGAGTTGGAGGATACAGAGATGAGTCCCTCTGTTTTTAGACGATGGACAATAGCTAATTAGAAGTTAATTGTGTGGAAACGCGGGCTATCGCTAAGCGGCTAGAGGACTTGTTGGTGGCAGACACAAGACGGAGAAACTCTGGCAGATCCTTGAAAATTCCTTCTGTGAAACGGGTCGTCCAGATAGATGGAGTTTGCTGCTGGCCATCTACGATGTGCTTGTGCCGTGACATCGGTGAAAATAGCGTCATGTCCGCGACAGACTTTACCTTGTTGTTGTTTTTTATGACATTTTATTTTTGATCTACTTTATGTATGCCCTTCTAAGTTTTTATAGTTTATTATTTATGTTTCATGTTGCACGATTGCTCTGAAGAAACTTCCTACTTTGTGAACCTGTTCAATGTCAATAAAACCAATTATGATTCGGATTATTAACAAGGAAAAGCTTTCAGTTTCCATACATTTGGATGGTGAGGGAAATGTTTGACTTCAGTGCCAAGTACGAAGTACAGTTTCTTGAAGGCCGAGTGTGTAATCAGAAAAGATCTGACAAATGACACAAAAAGCATGTGATCATTGAACAGGACGCGTATAAGGTGCTACTGCACATGTTATGCAGGGTATGTTTATTGTTTCCTATGCTGCATTACTTTATTCAACTTCTAGGCATAGGCCATTTGGCTTTTCCTTCATATACAATCTTCGTAATCCCTCACCCCCCCATTGCTGAGAGAAAACATGTTCAGGCCAAATCATTATGTAGTATAAAAGTAAAGATGACTTACTTTCTGCTTTTCTATAGTACAATTTATATATATTGTGTGTAATTTTCAGGAAAGAATTATCCCCCCCCACCCAAAAAGTCGACATTTATTTTAGCTTGTGTCACCTGCAATTGGAAATTAAAACTAATATATTTGACCAAAATGTTCGTGGAAGCACAGACACTCACCCTCGATATATCTTTGATGATCTGTTAATGTACCACAGTTTTCATGCCTGTAATACAATCTTTATTCATGCATAGTTTACATTGGGTTTAGTGGGAGATGGCGCTTTTATCCCCCTTTGACTGGAAGCGCTGAGCATGCGCACTACGAGATTACGACTTCACTTATTGTCTTGATGTCTTTCTGATGCTCTGGATTCTTTCTGCTGTTTAATTCCAAACTGAGCACTGCAAGAAAACAAACATACATATAAAAGTTGACTTAAATTTACACATGAGACGTCATATTAGGACTGGGCAATTAATCTAAATTTAATCAAAATCGCAATCTCTACTTTGGTCAATCTCAATAATCGTGATAGGACTTTAAAATCGACAGGTTTACAGCCATTTCTTTGACACAAACGGTGCCTAGTTTGGGAGTTTGGACGAGACGATGGACGACTTTTGTTACATGAAACTGGAGGAAAGCATTGTTTTGTTTGACTAAAAGATGTATCTAATTTTATGAATCCGAAAGATGTATTTAATTTATTATGAAAAAATAAAATCGAATTGAAAATCGAGATCGATCAATATGGGGAAATAATCGTAATTATTTTTCCAAAATTGCCCAGCCCTACGGCGTGTTGTGCGCAAGGTCTTAAATTGTGTAATTCAAAGTCTTTAAAGGTTTCAAAAAGTCTTACATTTCACATTGCAAAGTGTGAAGGAACCCTGGGAAAACAGCTTTTGGTATAAGTGGATGTATGAAGGTCAACAGTCCTGCTTTGTTGAACTAATAGTTCTAGCCTAATGGGGCTATTTATTTATTAACAGACAGGGTACATTGTTGTCTACCAGTACTGTAGTAATGATTAGATAGCGGGTTCGTAAGGTCCGGGTTTGAGCGCCGCACAGGGTCTGCTGACCCTCTCCTCTCGTCAGGGAAATGATCGAAGCACGTCCCGTCGTAGGGCTGTCTTCGGTCAGCTCTCCGCGCACCCGTTTCCTCCCGGAGGAAAGCTTTGCTCGGGCCGAAAGACGCGGAGTCCCCGGAGCTGACAGCTGCTTTTTGCTGGTTCATATCATGGACCAGACTCCGCTCTGACTGCAGCGTTATATCCACGCTTTTTATTTTTAATGTGGTCTAATTTTATGCCCGTTTTTACCCTATATAGGCCTACAGCTTATTTAATAAAGGTCACTTTTTATTATTAGCCTATTTCTTTTATTCCCCCTGTTATGTGATCTTGGATTGGCTATAAGGTTAATGTGGGTTACTGACAGATTTTTTAATCTTCATGTGCAAAAATATCATATTTGTTGTGTTAAAAACAACTATTCATCATCTCCTGGTTGGAGAAATGTTCTTATTTGCCGCGTTTCGTGCGTGCAGTAAAATCCGTGGGTGAGGCCTCATACGTGAATATTTTGGGGCGTTTCATTCAAATGATGCTAGGATTTCTCCGTGGCATTTACCATCAGATGCTCTTGCGTACGTTAAGATCTGAGCGGAAAGCACAGGTTCATAAATGTCACGCGCCCTCTGGCGTATATCGCAAATGCACCTACACCATTTTTTTTACGCAATGTTGATAAATGAGGGCCAATATGCCCTTTTTTTTTTGCTCCAGTTTCTGCACAGCACTCCGGACAGTCTCCAGTCTCTCTGACATCAGATGCTTCTTCACCACAGACGTATGTCTCACCGCGCAATGGCACTCCACAGAGCAACCAGAAATCTGCTATGGGTCCACCCCCTGGGACCCTCACATCTTCTCAAAACAGAGTGAGAACACACTGAAGGCTTTTGATCATGTTCAGAATTTCAATGTTGTAATACATATTTTCTTGCGTGTTTTCAGAGCACTTTGTCTTCAGGTAAATCAGTATCAGGTTTGTCACAATTGGTGGACAAACGTCCTGAGGATCCTAGAACTTTCCAGCAAAGGAAGTGTGTGGTGTTTTCTTTAGCACCTTTAGTTTAATTCTTGATGCCTGTTATTAATTAAAGCTTTGTCCTCTTCCAGCCAAGACGGTCTGAGCTCAGGATCGAACTTATCCACTGTTGCATCGTCACACATTCCCTCTGGTCAAACTCAGGCCGACACCCCAGCACCTACACCCCATCACTGGCAACTCATTTTGATGAGAGCCTTATCAAACACATCCAAGGATGGCCTTCAGAAAACACAGAGAAACAGGTACAGCATATAGTATTTTATACTTTCAGACATCTGCATTTGTTGTTGTGAAAGTAGGAAAAAAAGGTCTAGGGCCTTTTAAATTTAGTTTAAAGGGACTGGATGGAAGTAGCCTGGTAAATCACACCCACCTCTTTTCTGCACGAAAGAAGGTGGGTCTGGACATACACGGTAAACAAGTGACGGATTGGTGGCTAAGGCCGACCCAGTCACGACCGTCACAGGGAATTGACAAGGTTACGTCACTCGCTGCGCCTCTATGTTGTAGTTCAATCAACTGACACGAGCAGAAGTTATTAGCCAAAACTAATCATGGCTGAAGGAGTTAAGGATTTTGCCTCCGCGCCCTCGTCAGTTTGTCTTCAGTTCATATTTTGTGAATTGGACTACAGCTGTCGTCACATCCACTAATTGCTGATTGGTTTATTTCACTGTCAATATGTGCACGTTAGGTTCGCCCGTTCAAACTGCTTCAATTGCTCCGTTACCAGACTAACTTCCCTGCGTGGAATGGACAGGGAAATGGTATGTTAGATGGAAGTTGTTGTCTTTTGTTTTTTTACTGCAGTCTCTATGTGAAGCTTATGCATGACGATGGAGTTGTTTTTTGAGTGACAGTGCAGGCTTTTAGCAGCAGTTGAGGTGGATATGTCTGGGCTCATTCTACACATTGGGACATTGCTGGAGTATGTAGGGGGTGGAAAATACATTTTAACATTATAAAATTCTGTCTAGTCCCTTTTTAAATAATTCAATTAAAATGTACAATTATAGTCATTTTTAGTGCATGCTCACATTTTCCCATAGTTTCTGAACTTCACACCGTTCATTTTCTACAATGTGATTCTGATGTTGTCCAGGCGTCACGGTTGCGAGAGGACATCTACAACATGGGCAGCCTGTACATGTCTGAGCTCTGCACGGAGATGAAAAACCTGCGTTCGCTTGTTCGTGTATGTGAGATCCAGGCCACACTCAGAGAACAGAGGTCGGTCATATTGCGTTTGGTAAAAATTAAGATTTTACTATATACTAAAGTTCTGCTTGGATCTTTTCTTCCAGAGTCTTGTTTCTGAGGCAGCAGAGCAAGGAGTTAGAGAAGCTTAAGAACCAGAACTCCTTCATGGTCTGAGGATGTGAGCTGCAAAAAGGACACTGACACGGACTACAGCCTGTTCAGCAAAACGCCGAACAGCAAAGCCGTATAAACCCGTAGATTTTTTTTTTAATTTTAAGTTAGTTTTTCTACTGCCTGTCCCATGAATTGAGAGAGGATTTTTACCAGTGGATACAGAGGACCTGAAGGTTTTTTTCAGACTGCATTTGGACTGTGGATTGCGTGTGTATTGTACTGGGCTTACTTGTTTTCTGGCGTGTTTTGATGTGTAGTTGTCATAACAAGATTTCTGGACCATCTCATGAGCGGATTGTAACAGTTCTCAACTCCTTACAGTTTTACATTGAAATGGACTGCTTGAATGCTAGTATTGTTACTAATAATTTTTATTCACATCAATTATCATTGGTTATTCTACAGGTGTGTTTGTTACGCAGGCGATTATTGCAGGCGTTTGACTAGACTCGTGCATCTTTTAGTTTATCTCACAAATCCGATATTGCATTGTAACTCGAATCGTACAGTTCGTTTTGAGTATTTACTCCACTCTACACACCCTCTGCATCATGGGACCTACATTGGCTGCTTCTACAAATAAGGTTGTATTAATTTTAAAGTAATCCACCCAGACATTCACTTTTTGTTCATGTATTTTTTTTCTCTATGAAGAATTGGAGATCTTATTCATTCCGTATGCGCAGCTTCAGAAGAGATTATTTGAAATGCTCAGAGAAGTGACCAAGTTCGCAGTCAGCTAAATTATTGTTGCACACATTGATTACGTCCTTGTGGTCAGAATGCAAGAGATCGATGAAAAGACTGTCGCGAAAAGAAGATATTAACATATTGTTTCATTTACATAATTAATTCAGCTCTTCTGGCTGAAGCCCAGTTATTGAACTGTGTGAAGAGGATGGGTCTTTTGATATCTTACTGACTCGTACACTTAAGTGTCTGCTCTTCTTTTTGCTGTCTGCACACCTAGGGGAGGGAAGGGGGAACGACTGGGGGATTTGTATTCCATAAAAAATGAGAATAAATATTATACCACACTCCGTGTTTGACTTTTACTGCTGAATTAATCTTTGAGACGTGCACTAGGATGTTGGGGAAACTGTGTTGTGTGCAAGCGAAATTCCCTTCGCATTAATAATACATTTACACTGTCCAAACGACCCTGCTGTGACTTTAGAGTGAGTGGAACAGTTAGGAATAAATTATCAAATCTAAAAGTATTGGTCAATAACTTGTTAAATGTACAGTAGAACCATTGGCCTCAAAGCCCCTATACCTGATTTTTATTTTTTTATTATATCAACGAAAAGTGGGTACTCTTAAAGAACATCCCAATTCTTCACAGGGACAAGTTTATAAGCACCGTTCACAACATTCAAGGCGCGTGGTGGTCAGTGTTGGGGAGTAACTAAATACATGTATTTAGAATACTCATTTTGAGTAACTAGTCCGGTAAAGTTACACTTTCATATGAGCGTATTTAGAATACAGTTACTTTCCAAATATCAAGGGAGTACACCCCAGTATCAATCATTAAATTTTTTGCTCCATATTGCACAGCATTATTAAATAAGAAAAAGTTCTTATTAATGTTGACCTGTTTTCCTCCTATGCTATAAAGATTTAAAACGCCTTATGCCACAGCTCATACAAACACACTGCACATGTGTCACATGATGCTGTAGCTGCTGCTGTGCGTTTGCCAAGAGAGTTTGTAACAGGTGTTCAAACAATCGTCTTCATTTTATAATTATACGCTGTATTTATACATAAATATAATGACAATCAATGTGAAAGTATTCAAAGTGCAGAAAACCGTACTCTGATTAGACAAAGTAACGGAACACATTACAAAATAGTATTGCAGTAACTAAATACAATTTCAAAGTATTCTCCCCAACACTGGTGGCGGTAATGTTAAGGCCAATCAGGTGTAGGGCCTTTAAATCTATTGTAAAATCTATTGTCCTGTGCTGTCGAAGTACATTTATTTCTGACCACCAGATGGTGATGGCGAGTCACTGACAGTACAACAACAACAACAACACTACCTTGTTACTGATTTATTTATTTACAAAACGTGATAATTTATATCATTCAGTTTTGTTGATATTGAGGTCCGTTTTGTAAAAGGGAATCCCCAGAAGCACAATGCTTATGGACAAGGACCCACAATTAAAATATATAACATACAACCAGAGCGCAGAGACAAAAAAAAATGCAGAATTAGGAGAAGCAGAAATTACAAAAAAATATATATATATATCATCACCCACCCACAACCACCCACCAACAGGATCACAATACAGAATGAGCCTGTTAAAATTACCCATCCTGTCTCTGCACATCATAATATTTGAATCAGATTTACATTAGTCGCATGTTGGCCAAACCAACATGCGACTAATGTGACTCATCAGTCTTATGGGGTTTTTTGCTTAAAAATCTTTTTAAATATGGTAAAAGGTCTCATTCCAGATCTCAGGGCCTCTACAGGCGATGACGATTTTTCCCTCTTTGAGGTTTCCTTCTAGTGTTATGTTTATGAGAAGGAGCGGTCACTGGAATGAGTTGGCAGAGTCAAGAATTTAATTCATGTACCACATTATACATAATACATAATACAAGCATTGTGAAATCTGTTGCACTCAGTGAGCATCAGAAGCTTGAAACCATAAAAAAAGAGGATCTGAGGGAGAATGAAAGTTTGCCCATGATATAACACGTATAACCTTCTGAAGAATCTCCAGTTTTTCAGATAAGTAGGATACGTGTTACACCAAATGACATTGCAGTAATTTATATGTGGTTCAAACAGAGACCGATACAGAGTTAGGAGAGCATCAAGAGGAAGACAGTGCCTCAACTTAGAAAATAGACCGACATATTTAGATCATTTATTCATTAGATTCAATGTTTTTTTAATTTAAATATCCATCTATGTATACTCCAAGGAATTTAGTGCTCTTGACTCTCTCAATTGCTCTACCGTTTATTTCAATCTGTATCTTATCAATATTTGTACAGCTTCTATTTGAACGAAATATAATACAATTTGTTTTATTTATATTTAGGGAGAATTTCTTACATTTAAACCAATTTTCTACTTTGACTAATTCACAATTGAGCTTATCTCATCCTGTATATCCCATGCAGTTTTCAGACAGAAGCTATTATGGTTAACTTATTATTATTTTTTATTTGGTAGGGACAGTGCAAGTTAATGAACAAGCCACACCGGATTGTAGCGTTGGGCTCATTTCCATCCGTCATCCCCCATTTGCACTCTCAAACACACTCTCATTCATCCTGGCCTATTGTGCATGTTTTTAGTGGTAGGGGAAACCGGAGTACCTGGAGGAAACCTACGCAGACACAGGGAGAACATGCAAACTCCACACAGAAAGGCCTCGTCCAGGTGGGAATCGAACCCAGACCTTCCAGCTGTGAAGCACGAGCACTCACCGCTGTGCTACCGTGCCGCCCTTCCTTTTTATAATGTGATCTATGGCTCTGAGCGATCCCTTTCATGGGAACAGGTCTGACGGCAGATAATTAAACTGCAATTTATCAAATTTATTGCTCATTAAGGCCTGGCTACCCTGCATTAAATAGTCAGTGCATATTTATTGTTTTGTCCTTATCTTGTCGCATAGGATGTTTGTAAGGTTCTTTTTTATGCAAGCATTAAAAATGTGTTTGGGCGGAGGCATTTGCAGTTTGGTCCATAATCACAACATTGAGTTGCCGGGTGTACGAAATGTGTGCCTTGCTTTACTACTTTTTTAATGTATACCATTGGTACAGAAAGAATTAGATCAGCATGGTCCACAGTATGTCCCAAAGTCCCAAACCATCTGAACCCTATTAGCTGATATTGAATTGAACACTATCTCCAGTGTAGGTTTTAATTCACGTCATTGTAAAATACTGTAAACGTCAAAGAAACATTCCTTTCATATATTTCAACTATTTATTTTAATATTTGCTCACGGGGAAGGAGACCTGGCAGTGGGCACTAGATCAGTAGCCTATAAGTTCCACGTCATAGCTAAATATTTGACCTTCCAAGTAGCCTATTATCAGGCCCATATCAAAATCAAATCAGGACTAAACCAGGTCTAAAATATTTCTAAATTGGACATGTCTTAACTGGGTGCAAACCATGTCTGAAACTGAAAAATATCGCACAGGAGAACCATCTGAAGAAGTTCAACCTGTGGTACATGTACCACAGGTTAAGAACTACTGGGTTAGAGAGCATTCGTCCACGGATCTAAAGGACGTCCGTTTGAATCTCGACTTCGACATGTTCGTGCTGTTCCTGTGTTTTTGGGCAAGGCATTTTCCCACCTTGCCTCCAATGTCTTGACAGTTCTTGAGATTTTTAGTCTCATGAAAATCATACCTGGCAGTTCATTTTGTGTCATTCAAACATAAAAAAATCCTTTATTCTGTCCTCATTATTAAGAGCTCTAAATGATTTCCCCTTCTAAAGTCAGACGGCTCTACTGGACCCGTTCTGGTCATTTCAGTGTGGACAAACAGCCTATTTCTAGCAATTGTTTAAAAACTGTTTTAAACTGATTTACTCCCCTCTGGGCATGCAGAAGAGGAGCCCAGGTGTTTTCTATGCACAAATATTAGGGCTGAAATTAAGCTTTGTCTTTCTTTGGTATATTGTAAACTCAGACATTTGTGGGGAAAACAATGTAGATCTAATTATAAAGCATTTGTTTTCTAGCATTTTTTTTTTGTCATCTGCTCTGCCATATCATATTTCACTCAATACTCCTACACTTTTTATTGATACTACCTATCATTTGAGGACTTCAATCTCTCATGGCCCATAGAGAGGGGTCACAGGTCATCTCCATCTCTCCCATGTTGGGGCAGTTCTCTCTCGGGGGCTCATCTGTCAGGTTAGTCTGGTACAGGCCCATGGCTGCTGTCCTTGGAGGGGAGTGGGTAACCGTGCTGATTACCTGTCATGTGATATTTATGGTTGTCACTGTCACACATGTATTTATGGCTCTGTCCTTTGAACCGAAATACCTCAGTGTTCCAAGCCATTACCGTCAGTTTCTATGTGCTTATCTGCCCATGGGCTCTCCGTAATTAGCCCACTTTGCCCAGACAGTTCACCCCTGCGCTCTTGTCTTACTAGGTGACATCTCTTTGGCGTTTCTCTGTACCTCAAATGTATTGTTTTTTCAGGGTTGTTCTGTCTGTTGTGGTCCTGCCTGTTTTACTAACTCCCCTTTAATATCCGTCAGCGCCAACGGCCACATCAAAGTGGTTTGCCTAGTTGACATTGTCCAACTTTTGATAAATGAAAACACTTGTATTCAGACACACACAATGTGTCACATTTTCTCATAAAACTGTAATTTATTCCATTTTGGGTTCACTTTGGCTTTAAGTTGTCCATGAGGTAAAAGAATCCTAGGAGGCAGCCCAACACCCACACATCAATGGCCTCATTGAATACAAGACCAAGTGAGATCTGCGCTCTATGTCACAAAAAGGAAAATGGCTACAGTATTAAACCTGTAAAAGTATTAAACCTTTTTAAAACAATTTAAAGACATATCAAGCCTAACATATGACCTCTGATACATGTATTTTGACAGTTGTGTCAGCTGATGGCTGATACAGACGCTTGTCTGAAGTCAGTTAATTTGACTTGAAAGAGGCTTATCGTGCAGATTATGAACATGACAGTCAGGTTTGATGCCAAAGTGCACGAGGCCCAGACCTTTGAGGGCATCCAAAGGAACAAACTAATTTGGAATTGCCATTTCTAGAATGTTAAAACATTGTACAAAGATTGGCACAAGATAATGCAACGTCAAAGCAATCAGTGAAATGTGACTTGCCAAGGCACTGGTCATGACATGCACTGCATTCTATAAATAGACTTTTTACACTTCACTAAAACATGTACACCATCAATGGGAAAAGCTGACCCATGGGTGTTGAGCATGCTCATCTCCTCCAGCATGGAGTCCTAAAGATGCACAATATGAGATAATAAAACGGCAAAATAGTAAAATAAATTATTCAATCGAAATGATTTCGATTTGCTTGGTACCTAGAGTAAGTGTGCTGCTGTGAAGGGCAGTCCAATTGTGACCTCAGAGCGGTGTACTGGTGCGGTGGGACATGAGCAAGATTATGATAAAATATGGATCAGTTTCATAAATCTGTTATTCAGCACAAATGCCGAAGGAAATACAGATTAAACATGAATAATGGTACTGTTCACAGGAATGTACAAGTAGTAAATACCACTTTTAAAAGTAAATCTAATTTTTGCTGTTTGTGTTGGAATTTTATGTTAGAAGACTGAAGAACAGTCTATGTAAGGAGAAAGGAGGTCCGAGGCACAGCCGACTTATAAAAGTAAAAATCCTTTTTTGTATGGAGGGACACCAACGCGTTTCGACCGATTAGGTCTTCATCAGGGCAGACAGCCTGACTTGATCACATTCCAAACCCACAGCAGCGCTCACTTGCCCTTTTACAAAGAACAGTCTACAGTATATTCATTGTATTTATGGCAACAAAAATAATTATATCTTAGAAGCATTTCTCCATACTACACCGATATTTTGTAGAGAAATAGGTTTGAACTTTGTGATCACATAATTTGGCCGTAATTTGGTAAACAGAAAACCCAACCCGTCTCATCAACCATTCAAATCACAGAGAAGTGACAGCAGCTCCTCCAAATAATGACAAATGTGCTCATAGCAACAATTGCCTTTTGCACCTCCATACCTCTTCTATTTGTTCTCATTTGTTTCCCAGACTAATTTGTGACTTCCAGCCAGGCCTGCAGATTTCAAAAGCACGTCTGGCTGCGCTGTGATAGCATGCTTTCACCAACAGAATACATTATTTCAGAAGTTGACGACTTTTGTGGCCTGCGCTGGAGTTTTCACACAATGATTAGTTGCATAACCAGAGGAGTTTTAGAGATTGTATATACATAATAGGAGTATGGGTCATTTGGGGATGATAGCAGCTTGTGGTCATCAGTAAAGTTAGGTGTTTTCATCCTGTCCTGTTATGAGGGAGCATAACCTAACACTGCCTATATTACAGTATCAATATATAACAATTAAGGTGATTTATACTCAACAAATAAGATACAGGTCATTGAGTTTATCTAGACATTTGAGCTCAAAAAGGGTTTGCAATAGGGAAAAATGAGTGACTGTAGACTCAATTCCATTATGTTGAGTTATGAAATCACAAACTCAAGTAAGAGTACTGTCTATTGTGTAAAAAAAAAAGGCTGTGGCGTGGCACAGGAGGATGCAGACTCACCTGGGACAGTTTGTGTAATATAGACTCAGTTCATCGATAAAGACTGAGAGAGGCTGCTCCCTGTGGACCCCCGCCTCGGTCCCTCTAATGAAGGTGCACTCCACGCCGCGCCTTCATATTGTGATTTATTATAGCGTTTACACGTGTGGCATTTCCATAACCTTTCAGGGCTGTATTCTTGGAGACCATACATATTTTGCTTTTAATAATTGTCCAACAAGCCACTTTTTCTTGTTTGTCTGTGAAGGGAGGAGCCATATTTATTCTTTAAGAGAATTACACAGTATTACCCGGCGGCTCCATCATGTCCACAGAGACGTTTTACACATGTTTTCAGGAAGTGCTTTAACTATATAGGACTGGAGAAGTGATAATTTAATCTCAGAAGATTAAACTGCTGTTTCAGATCCCACAACAGTCCTCATTACTCTTTGGAGAACAATAGCACTAGTAGAAGCCCCCCTTTGCCATGCTGCTAGAGGTGTAACTAACTATCTCATCCTTTAGGACTTATCATTGCAATGTAAACACACTATCTGTTTTTCCCTGGATCCCTGGCTAACAAAGAATGCACTTCATTTTTATTTTTCATAATAAAGACCAGTAAATCTGGTCAAATTTTGTTACTCTACATGCTTCACAAAGCAATGTTATTGTGCGCTAAAAGGAGGCGTAAGCATCCTGTTTTCTACCCACATCTTTGGCATCTTTCCATGTGCAAGTACAATTTCTGCAAATTATTCAGCACAAAGACACACTTAATGCAAGACTGACACAAACAAATACTCCAAATATGTGTAATTCTTTCTGACATACTCATTGTTGACCTTAAATGAACCTTGTTGATTGAAATCTATTCTTCACACATGCAGTTTTGAGATTTTTGCTGCACCAAAAAAAAAAAAAAAAAAGACTAATTTAATGTCACATATTTTGATGCTGTTGAATGTGCCATGATAGTTCATTTAGACTATGTCCATCATTCATGCAGCTGTTTCTTTTTGGTGCCAGTCCGATTGGTTCCATCACCTTCTTCACCTTCACCTTCTGGCCTCCTGAAAACACAAAGGTAGGAAACCGCGCATTTTGTTTCATCTGCCTTCTTCTTCCTCTACGTCGCTTTTGTATTTTGTATTAGCGCAAGGATGTATTCTAAAAACCTTGGCACTGGCGAACTCTTTCTGAGCCAGGAGACTGTTGGCTGTGCTGATGATACATTGCCCTGGACTAGATTCATTGGCTCTGCTGGCGTATGTTCCCTCTAATTTATTTTGGCTGTGATAAAGGCTACAAAACAAATAATTATCTCGAGATTCTCATTTAGCGTCGGTTTGAATTTTGATCAGTGTCCAAAACAATGCTGGGCGTTTGGAAGCTACTGTCTGTGAAACCTTTGAAAATCCTTGGGTATTTTGTTGTTGTTGTCAGAGCCAATAATACTGTCTGTCTTGCAATCAGGACAGACGGTGTTGAAACACAGTGAATGAGTTCAAAATCAGCATGCGGTCAATTCTATTAGGGGGATCGCCGTGTCGTCACGTCCGAGGCACTGGTGGGCAACGCAAATGTATTAAATAGATAATAATAGTTCTATGGTGGGTCAAAACATCGTTCACAAACAGAGCATTGCTTCTGTGAAAAGAGAGGCGCTGTAAAAAAATCTGTGATTTAAATAAACAGCTCTTCAAGCTCGGAAAAATCAGCTGTTTGCCCACCAGTCACCAAAACATCCGGTGAAAATCGCGGAAATAACAGCGATCCTCCCTATTGCATGAGGAGCACATACAGAGAAGTGCAATTGTGTCACTCCCAAATCCTCGGTGTAAACAAGTTAGTGTATCATGGTGTGTAAAGGTAATCAATAGAGTGGAGAACAGCTATGACAGAAGTTTTATCAATATCTTATGTGCAATAATCTGTAGACCTTTGCAGTGAGTTGTGAGACTGTGGTTAAGTCAAGTCATCTGCAATGAAGCTGCGATAATAATTTGTGTGTTTCATTGTTTGATGGTGAATTGCTAATTGATTTGACTAAACTTCTATCTGGAAACATTTGCTGACATTCATTGACTTTTGATGTAATTTTGTTCCCCTGGTTTTGTATGTTGTCTAGTCCTGTGTTTTATTTTGACATGTCTGTTCTGTCCTTGTGATTTTGCTTTGCTTCCCTTGTGTTGATTGCCTGCCCCGCCCTGATGTGTTTCACCTTTCCTCATGCATTTATACCCCTGTGTTTCCCTTGTCATTGTCTATGTCAGCCCTGGTTTGTTTGAGTTTTGTCATCTCTAGATTTTGTTATTTCAGCATTCATTAAACATCACCAGTTTTGTTGCAGTCCTGCATTTTGGGTTTATTTTCCTCACTCCACCTCAGTGAGTGGTCGGTGATGGTCGGACGGGCCAATGGCGCAGATTGGCAGCGTCTTTTCCATGGGCGGCTGTGGCTTCAAAGCTTATACCACCACTGGGAACGGTGTGAATGAATGACTACAGTGGGGTGCTTTGAAAAGTGCGATACAAGTTTAAAGGGATACTTCGGGATTTTTGACATAGGGCCTCATTTCCTAGTTATCCAAAGTGTTGTTGATGTCTGGAGATATTTTTTTCTTAAATTCATGCAGTTCTTATATTTGAAGAGTCTAGTTGCGCTAGGCTAGAGCAAGGCTAAAGCATTTCTATGGTAAACGCTAGCCCGCATTAAAAAATAGTCTGCCGCACTCCACAGTGCACCTGAGGTAAATCACTTATAACGCCAGACTAACGATATAAATGTCTGTGTCGATAGGTTAATTTGAACCATTTTGCATTTAAACTAACTTATGTTTGAGCGGCATCAGCTTCGTGGCTGTAAGCTAAGGCAGCGGCGGAGTGATCTGCGAGAAAATAGTCCCTCAAAATGCAGTAATTCATGTGATACAAGGTCAGTTTTATTACAAAAATTATTCTATTAACACAGACATTTATATGGTTAGTCTGGTGTTGTATGTGATTTACCTCAGGTGCACTGTGGAGTGAGTCAGACTGTTTTTTAATGCGGGCTAGCGTTTACCATAGAACTGCTTTAGCCTTGCTCTAGGTTAGCGCAACTAGACTCTTCAAATATAAGAACTGCATGAATTTAAGAAAAAAATATCTCCAGACATCAACAACATCAGCCCTATGTCAAAAATCCCGAAGTATCCCTTTAAGCTATGGAGATGTAGCTGCTCTGCTTTGATAGGTGATATGGCAATTAAAAATGGATTTGTGATCTGCCAATTTGGAGACATGTACTTTCTATAGCTGTGTGTAGCTGATCTTTGCATGTTTGGTATCACTGGAATATGTTCTGAGTTTGTCAGTTTAGCAACATACCACCTCGCCGTATAGCTTTGAACAGATGAGGGGTAAACAGAAGACAAAGCCATGTTGTCCCATCTGCTTAGCCCTGCAGTCTCTCTCTGTTTCATCTTGTGCTTCTCCATCACCTCAGATTGTGTTACACAACTCCTAGGTGGGAGGCCATCTGTTCTGAAACAGCTGAATAGGAATTTCCTGCTCAGTGTAATATCCCCATAATCCATTTGGATGATGGGGGAACCAAACATCAATGCCGGTGTCACTCGCGAGTGTAAGTAATGTTGATTGTGGTCATGGCCCCAGTGGTGTTTGAGAGCCTGCTTTAAGACGACATCTATCCCTAATGGCCACACTACCAAGAATAGATCAGCAGCTCAAGGTAAGTGCTGAAGAGGTGTTTTGCCAAATCCAACGATTAAACATGTGATTTAGCTGCTTGGAACACATCCAGCTAGATCATTTTGAGTTCTTATTTTTACCAAAGTAGACACAACAGTAAAAAAAAGTGTTGTATTTTAATTCCCAAGGATGTCCCGGCTTTGCTTGTAAACTTGGAGAGAATAATAGTTTGTCTCCTGAACCTTATGGCGCTGAATAAATAAAAAGGTCATCACTCTGAAGCAGGAGTAGCTCTGTCTGCCTCTAATGCGTCCCCACAGGTTACCCAGCAGACACAGTCCAGGGAACCGGGTCCGGGGTAAGCCTTATTTAATTACATTGCATGGGGCCTTTATCTCTGTTGTGGAAAACCATGACTTTGTTGTTTACAATATGATCATTAACAAGTTAATCTGAGATAAACTGAATGATAGTTCAACACCTCATAGTTGTTAAGAGACTTTGGTCACACAAGACAAAAGTAAAAGCCTTAACTTAATGTAACTAAAAAAACTAAACTAGTGTAAAAGCATAATGTGAGAACAAATCAAGTCCATGTAAAATCCTAAACAGATTTCTTTCAGCATTCACAGTACTCTATACATTTTTTGTTTTTTATCCGTGGCGGCATTTTTTGCAATTCTTACATTTGTTTGTTTGTAGTAGTCAGCAAATGGACTTGGCTTTTTGATGTACACTTTAGCGATAAATAACAACTGGAAAGCTTTTTCTGAATAATATCTTTTCATAATAATGTGGGGGCCTCAGGATGCTTTTTGTGATTTGGTTATTTTCAAACATAACAAAGGCACCTTTTGTTGGTTATATGAAAACAATAAAACAAGTCTCAATTCTGTAACTATGTCTGGATTTGTGTTTTCAATATTTTCTTTTTTTAGTCTGAAACATTTTTATCAGTCCACATATTAGAGGTTAACCTTAGAAGCTGGAAGTTAGAAGCTACCAAGCTGTTCCACGTTTTCCCTGTTTAAATACAGCTATGTGAGCATTTACACAATCCAAGGCTTACACAAAATTAAACATGTCGATTTTCTAAGCGGATAAAAAGAGGCACTATATTGTGAGGCGTAATAACACCCGGAGTACTTCGACGTCCGCGCAGTAATATTGTCTCACAATATAGTGCCTCTTTTTATCCGCTTAGAAAATCGACATGTTTGATTTTGTGTAAGCCTTGGACCGTGTAAAGGCTCACGTAACTGTATTTAAACAGGGAAAACGTGGAACAGCTTGGTAGCTTCTAACTTCACCCCAGTTTGGAGCTGTACCTTTGCTGGGAGAGGCTAAATGCTAACATTTGCGTGACTGAGCGCACGCACAAGACAAGACAGGTACCCATAAACTCGTCTAAGGTAAGAACATACACTCACCTAAAGGATTATTAGGAACACCATACTAATACTGTGTTTGACCCCCTTTCGCCTACAGAACTGCCTTAATTCTACGTGGCATTGATTCAACAAGGTGCTGAAAGCATTCTTTACAAATGTTGGCTCATATTGATAGGATAGCATCTTGCAGTTGATGGAGATTTGTGGGATGCACATCCAGGGCACGAAGCTCCCGTTCCACCACATCCCAAAGATGCTCTATTGGGTTGAGATCTGGTGACTGTGGGGGCCATTGTAGTACAGTGAACTCATTGTCATGTTCAAGAAACCAATTTGAAATGATTGGAGCTTTGTGACATGGTGCATTATCTTGCTGGAAGTAGCCATCAGAGGATGGGTACATGGTGGTCATAAAGGGATGGACATGGTCAGAAACAATGCTCAGTAGTCCGTGGCATTTAAACGATGCCCAATTGGCACTAAGGGGCCTAAAGTGTGCCAAGAAAACATCCCCCACACCATTACACCACCACCACCAGCCTGCACAGTGGTAACAAGGCATGATGGATCCATGTTCTCATTCTGTTTACGCCAAATTCTGACTCTACCATCTGAATGTCTCAACAGAAATCGAGACTCATCAGACCAGGCAACATTTTCCAGTCTTCAACTGTCCAATTTTGTGAGCTCGTGCAAATTGTAGCCTCTTTTTCCTATTTGTAGTGGAGATGAGTGGTACCCGGTGGGGTCTTCTGCTGTTGTAGCCCATCCGCCTCAAGGTTGTGCGTGTTGTGGCTTCACAAATGCTTTGCTCCATACCTCGGTTGTAACGAGTGATTATTTCAGTCAAAGTTGCTCTTCTATCAGCTTGAATCAGTCGGCCCATTCTCCTCTGACCTCTAGCATCAACAAGGCATTTTCGCCCACAGGACTGCTGCATACTGGATGTTTTTCCCTTTCACACCATTCTTTGTAAACCCTAGAAATGGTTGTGCGTGAAAATCCCAGTAACTGAGCAGATTGTGAAATACTCAGACCGGCCCGTCTGGCACCAACAAACATGCCACGCTCAAAATTGCTAAAATCACCTTTCTTTCACATTCTGACATTCAGTTTGGAGTTCAGGAGATTGTCTTGACCAGGACCACACCCCTAAATGCATTGAAGCAACTGCCATGTGATTGGTTGTTTAGATAATTGCATTAATGTGAAATTGAACAGGCGTTCCTAATAATCCTTTAGGTGAGTGTATATCAGTATGTAAAAACGGTGGCCTATTCCTTTAAAGGAAAAAAAAAAAAAATCTACGCAACAAAAATGTGATGAAAAAGTGACAAAATACGACAAAAACATGACTAAAAAGCAATACAAAAAGCGACAAAAAAACGCTTAAAAATGTGACAAAAAGTTACGATCACTTTTGTAGGTCTTAGCTTTCAATTGAGGCATTACACTTTTGCTCTCCAGTTAAGGAGCTTTTAGATTTGGGTAAAGCCGAACTGGGGAAAATGCGCTCGGTTCAGGCGGGCGGTAAGAGGTTAAGATACAGAACAGAAATACAAAATACAACAGGGAGAAATCCAGAACCCAGAGCCTTCTTGTTGTTCTGCATCTATGATTTGAAATCAAATCCTAATCTTGTCTTGTTTATGTTCTTCCCCAACACTAACAGCTGGGCTTGTTTTGGTTGTTTGCAGCTGTAGCTGACAGACACCATATCCACAAAGCACCAAGTAGTCACCCCCCCCTCCTCCTGTCTTTTTACAGGACAGAGTGCCTCCCCACCGCTCCATTCAAGATAATTAATTATAGCCACACAGCAGAGTAAGTAAGAAAAGACTGTGCATGCGCCCCGTCCCCATAAAAAAAATAAAAAAATAAAAAACATGGTCAATTTAATGATTGCTGTAATTACACGCCACCACCCCTGAACCCACTTTATTCAGATGGCCACACTTGTATTTGATATATTGCCTCAAATCACAAAAGCTAATATAAGCCATATATCTTCATTCTGCCACGCCTGGCTGTTTTCCACACGACAGCAGAACAGATAGGTCGGCTTGGAAGCGGGATTCTGTTTGCTCGGCTGTACTGCGAATCAGCTTACAAGCCAAAATCTCTTTGTGGCAGAGCGACAAATGGGGACGGCCGCTGATTAATTGACCGCGATTTGCTCACTTCACCTTTTAGCTAATTATGTTGGATATTTAATTATATGCGGTCACAAGGAAGTAAAAGTAAGTGTTCGATAAGCCTCCTATCTCCAGCCTGGAGTTGTGGATTCATGGACTAGACTTATTTAAAACGTACTCACCTTTTGTCCCCTTGTGCCATTGTTTGCAGGTCAGGTACCTGGAGCGCTGCAGCTTTGACTACTGTAGTGCTCTGCCGCGGTGGAAGTGTGAATGGGTCTTAACTAACGACTTATGGCCCGCACCCTGGCAGTGATGAATGGAGTGGAGTGGCCAGCCGGTGGTTTTAGGATTATGCTGCTGTGGTTGGGGGATTGGAGGGCTAAACTGAGCTGAGCTATACCCCAGTGTGTGCTCAGCTGGCGGGTTGCTCTCTGCAGCCCGTATAAAGCAGCGGAGGCTCTCTGCGCGCACCCCTCACTCAGAACAAGTGATGTCCGTTTCAGAGGGAGTTGATCTCGGGGTTGATTTGTTGAAAGGCTTGTAAGAATCATTTGTGGACTGGCAGAATGCAGGGACTTCAAAAAGTTAGTTTAGCGCAAGCAGTGTTTTAAGAACATTTAATTACCTTTTATACAGTGTGTCTGCGAGTGTGCGCCCCAGTCCTGTTCCTGATTCCAATCATTTCACTATAGGCTAATCGACTTGTGATTATTTTTCAAGACATTTTGGCTCATTGGTTCTTTTTGATAGGACAGTGGTATGAAGGGGTGAAGAGCTGGGAGAGACATTCAGCAAATTATTGGAACTCACAACACTAAGGCCGGCACAGGGCCCAGCATGCGGTGTATGCTGCGACCTAATCCCCCTAGGTCAGTGGTTCTCAGCCTATCGAGACAAGCCGGGATAAATATATTAATTTCAATTTATAATATATTCTACAATGTGACACTGTTAAAGGTTTGCTTTTTAAACACTGAAAACATGTGCCAGAGGATTCTGACCACCAGCCTGGCTCCACATCTGGAGATGGGTCCCTGGGCACGGTACTGCCGCTGCCCAGTGCTCCTTATGGGTCGTCCCAGCGATGTCGAGGGATGGGTAAAATGCAGAGGACAAATTTCGTTGTACAGTTGTTGTATAATGACAAATAAATAACCATAACCTTAAATATAGACGCAAAGCGGCGATTATCGGCCCTCGCCGACCGCCCTGCCCAAAGCAAGGGGGCGCATAGCGCCCTTTTGTCTCCCTCAATCTAAAATTACGGTATTGCTACTGCCTTTATGTTTGTTTTTAATTTTATTCCCTAGGGTCTTAGTTTTAGGATTTTTGGAATGCGCTAACGCGCCCTCTCGGTATCTGACAAAGTTTTTCTTAGGAAAAAAAAGAGGTTTTGTGTTTTTTGACAATGCTGAGCACTCCGCGCTCAATTTTGACATTATACAGAGAAAAATTAGTATGAATTTGTATCACACTATATCTGCAAACTGAAGCATATTTTTACATTTTACTTAGGGCTGCGGCTGCGCCGCAGAACATCCACAAAGGTTATCCAAGTACTTTGGATAACCTTTGGTTTCTCACTTCTCGCTGAATTATGGAGTTTAACATTTTTTTATCAGAATAAAATGGGACGTTCTGGTCATCGCTACGGCAACACCGTGAAAAATATGGCATGGGTGTGATTGACCTTTCTGATCGGAACGACCAAATAGAATTTAGTGCCAAATTATTTAAATTTTCACTCTATACGATTACAAGAGCCCCTTCGCCAGCCCTGATGGCGCTCGGGCCTAATGAATGCATTACGGATTTAGACATTGAGAATAAGGTTTTATAAAACCATCAAAACAAACAATCATTTTTGTTATAGACTTGCGACTGGCTGAAAACCCACTTTTGGGTCCCACATTTGGGTCAGAATGTGTTTCCAGGGCAGTTCTGGACCGAGATACAGTTTCATTTAAGGGTGAAATACCATCTTATCTGGCAACACAGACTGACACAGGTGTGGCCTAATAGCCTGGCTAACGCCAGACTAAAATCACAAGTGATATTTAGTCTGGGGACCACCAATTCATTTTCTCGTAGGAGAGGTGTGGTTTACGATTGTCCATAGCCGTTTATTGGGCGCTACTAATGTCTCTCATGCGTCTGCACGTAGCCATAGCCAATCGTGTCATGGTATCAGATGACGTATGACGTACCTGCTGTAAACTTTTGAGCTAAACTATTTAGAACACGTTCTAAAGCTTGATCGAAAGATGGCATCGCGTCTGCTGCTGTCATGTTGGATCCGTAAATATGTTTTTATTTTTTTTATCCCTAAACAAACTACAAGCTTTATGTCAAATAGCGCGTCATCGTCTTACCGTCCCTCCTCGTTCTGTGATTGGTGCCCAAATCCATGGAAAAATGTCGGCCATGGTCCCCAGGCTGTTGTGAAGTTCGAAAAGATTCGAGCGCACACAGCAGTCTGGCGTTAGCCAGGCTAGTGGCCTAATACAAAGTCTCAAAGACAACTGATGACTGTTGGATGACCGTGGAAACGTCTTATTAGATACAACATCGAATCAAAACTCGAAGTCCAGTTGAAATAATACATTTTTCTACAGCATGTATGTTACGTGGATGAAAAAAATAAATAAAAATTACACAGACTTAAACAAATCAATAAACTTAATCATACTTCAGTCTTATAGGCAGTGACTCATCATCATGAACCATATTTTATTGCATTGTGTAAGACTGTTGCATATTAAAATACCGCTTAAGAGAGAAAATACAACCTACAGATCAAGACTTGCATATAGATTAGATTAAACTTTATAGCCTTTTATATCAGTATACCACTTGCAACAACTACTTTTAACAGATTTCTTACGTTATTTACCAAGATTAGATTAGTTAAATGTAGTGCATGGTCAGTAATGAGACAGCTCAGAAAAAACAGCAGAACGGACACAGTACAGACACATTCACCTCAATGTAATAAAGCAGTCATGACAAAACACTTAACTTTAATAAATTGGATAAACATTTGAAGTGCAACATCAAAGTAAAGTAACTGATCGGGAATAATCTCTCATATTACGAAGGGCAAGAGCAAAACAAAGAACATAAAAACCTTGTCTATACACCTTATCTATGCACATAATCCAGTTTTGGTGCTTTTAAGGATTACCTGCAGGTAGTGTCTAACAGTGCTTTGCCAAGTCAATATTGTAGCTCATAATCAGTTATGCGTGAAGGAGGATGTAAGGGTCAGAAAGAAGAGCATGCAGTGTCTCAGCCAAGTAGCTTTTGTTGCCAGAGATGAAAACGTCTTTATTCCTTTGCCAAGAAATTCACAATGTTCAGAATCTGCTTTTATCCATTTCCTCTCATTTGGGCTCATTATACCGACCTGTCTTCTGCAATTTGTAACCTTGACCATCCTCATAGTAAAAAAAATGCGTTGCCCCTCTCGTAAAGTTTCACACTTACTCTGGATTCAGGAAGAACACGAAATTGCACATTTACAGACAAAGTGAATGTTATGCTGTGGGTAAACTTTGGGGACTATGTTGAATGTGACACATTTTTACTCATTAAAAGTTGTAATACCTTTTAAAAGTTGCGGCCCTCCTCTCACCGCGGGCACTTCTCCTGCAGCCAGTTGTTCTCAGGAGCTGCACTTATCTGCTTTGGAGGCACACAGTGTATAGTTTCTGTTGTTATTCTCGCCTTATACTGTAGCTATGGCCCCGACGTAACCTCACAGAGCGGCCCGGTGATTTACAGTAGTGCATGTCCTGCAATCCTTACTGTTCCTCACTTTTATCAGATGATTTCTTTTCATAATTTTCTTAGACCAAACATTTAAAGCAGTATCTCTGTATTATGACAACTTAATGATATATTCCTTATGGTGAATACATTGCTTCGTTTAGATTAGACTTTCTTTTCTTATTCTGCCAGCGGTTGTTGTCAAACTCTGGTGAAGTTTGTTGTAGCAAACTGTCAGGTATTTATTATTGTCTTCAGGAGGCTATAGCTTGTTGAAGTCATTTATTGTTGGCTGTTGGTGCAATTAGTCAGCATAAATACATACATAAAGCTCCATGAAGTGAATTTTTATGTGCTGTTTGACTCATAAAGTAAAGTCTTAACCTAGAAAAAAAGATCAAGTTATAAAGTTATTTATAGGTAACAGCTAAGTGCCCTAATGCAGCATAGATTTGTGAGTTGAGGTGTAAATAGCATAGTAAATACATATTACTCAACTAGATTTTGTATGCTGTATATCACTAATATGTTTTTGCAGTGGAGGATTGTTCGCATAGTGATTTTGGGAGTCTGTAGAGCGGCATTATGTATTAACAGTTCAAAATGTAGTCACATTTTCTCTTCTTTGTGTAATGAAACCGTATGGTGTATTAGTGAGCCGCATATTGTATTCTATGCATATGTTTAGACTTAATTATACAACAAACCGTTTTCCTAAACTTAAGCATTTCTGACTTGTCCCTGACCTTGGTGCACATACAGTACTATATGTTTAGATGCGTGTACATGATGGTTAGTAAACGGTATAAATGTCTCAACAATGCGTTACTTGTTAAAGGAACAGGCCACCGTTTTCCATACTGAGATATGTTCTTACCTTAGACAAGTTGATGCGTACCTGTCTGGTCTTTGTGCATACTCTCAGTCATGTAGAAAGACCAAAGATGTTGTTAGCATTAGCCTCTCCTCCTCCCCCCTTTGGGGCCAAACGGGGGTGAAGTTAGAAGCGACCAAGCTCTTCCACGTTTCCTCTATTTATATACGTTTACGTGAGTAGTTACACAAAATTAAACATGTCGAAGCGGATAAAATGGGGTATTGTATTGTACAGTAAGGCATAATAACACCTAAGGAGCACTTCGACGTCCGCGCAGTAAAGTGAAAATATTACTCCACAGAGGAGAGACTAAATGCTAACAACATCTTTGGTCTTTTTGCGTGACTGAGCGCACGCACAAAGACCAGACAGGTACGCACGCACAAAGACCAGACAGGTACGCATCAACTCATCTAAGGTAAGAACATATGTCCGTATGGAAATCGGTGGCCTGTTCCTTTAAGTTTTCAATGTGGACCCCAAAGCAGAGACAGAGGCAGGTATGGTTTAAGAATTTATTTTCCAAAACTGACAAGGCTGAAGTGACGGAACCAGGACGCTGAGGATGACCCGAACAGACAGAATTTTCTGGCAGCGTGGAGAGGCCTGAGCCGAGCTTTTGTATCCAGGCTCATCATGATCATGATCAGCTGTGCCATGTTGCTGCAGGTCCCAGCCACGCCCCGTCAACCACCAGCTCAAGTGCACAGAAACAAAAACACAACCCTAACATTACACTGTAAAATGTAAAATTTGTTTCAACTCAAAAAACTAATTCCAAGGGCTGCCAAGACATTTTATGTGTAACCAATAACCATTTTACAATCTAGTCGATTTGAAATTTGAGATTCACCTCTTTCGTTCAATTGTATTCTTAGGTTGACATAACTGTTTCCAGTTGTCTGAAGTGAAAAAACGTCAGTTACAAATTAAATCAGTTGTGTCAACCTAAGTTTTTCACTTCAGACAACTGGAAACAGTTATGTCAACCTAAGAATACAATTGAACGAAAGAGGTGAATTTCAAATCGACTAGATTGTAAAATGGTTATTGGTTACACATAAAATTTCTTGGCAGCCCTTGGAATTAGTTTTTGAGTTGAAACAAATTTTACATTTTACAGTGTACTAACTGCAACCACAATGCTTGATAGTGTGTCGTGATTATGATACAATGATAGAACGTTCACTAACAATAAGATAATTCCGATGAAGTAAAAATGTTATAACATTCTGAACAACATAAAATAAGGCTTTACAGTGTCCCTGAAACTTTTCACACCAAGCACCACCTCATAAAATATGTTTGTGTCATAACTTATTAATATGTTTGTTTTCAGACCACTGTAGAGATTCTCAAATATCATCGACTGGCCTAGGTTGATTGAGTTGAGGACGTTAAGGCTTCTGCTTGCTCTCTTTGTACTTAAATCTCAGGTCATTTGTTTTCAGATACGCTATTTTCATCTATAACGATCAATATAACATTAGATCCCGGGTGCTTACAACTCCCACTTGAGTCTCTGGCACTTTTTAATCAACTGGAGTTCATTGCCAGGGCTAAGTAGAGCACACGCTGATCTTGTCTCCGGTCACGGCATTATCACTTCCTCATAATGAAGTATTGACGCCAAGGAAGTCATTCATAAGTGCGTCTTTGACGTGCTGGGGGGAAAGTCACCCCCTCTAATACCTCTTTATATTTGACTTTATTCCCTTGTTGCTAGATAAAACACCACCCTGCGTCATTACCTTCCTTATTGATTTGTGTTTGCGCCCTTCGGTTGATTCGTCAGAAGTTGCATAGTTATATTTCGCAGTTGTTTAAAGCATGTGACAGGGGCTGCTGGCATTTGCAGTGGAGAAGATTTATTGCGACGTAAAAAAAAAAAACAAATCTGCTTCTTAAAATGACGGGTGTGGCATTTGTCAGGAGAGAAGTTTACTGTATAGGACAAAACTGTATAAACATCGGCTTATCAGTGACAAAGGGGCGAGCGGGATAATATGTATCTTCTCGACATCTGGGATATAAAAGGTGTTGTGTTTTGAAAAAGACAAATGATTCTGATGGCAGGATGAAGATTTCCTCCAAAAGATGTCGGACTTCAAAGCGAACGGGGCCAGTTTTTCTGTGGCTCACTGTCCAGCTGTCCGATGTGATGATGCGCTTGAGCGTCCTGAATTAAGGGGGCGTCACGTGGCGTGTGGAGCACCCAGGGGTGCCTCTGACATGTGCTGTAAGTAGCCAAGGCCCTTGATGGATGACTCTTATTTTCTTGTCAGCCTCGGACTACTTTTATGTTTATCTTGATAACTTCTTGATGGGCTTTCATTTATCCCGTACAGACTGGACACGGGGGATAGGGGTTAGAGAGAGAGACGGCGAGGCAATCAGGCGGACAAAGAGAGAGCGATGGTAGGACGGAGGCTGTGGTCAGCAGGAACTCTGGAGAACACTGATTAGAATGAACATTTATTTGGCTTCCTAACTTTTGGAAACATCTGGTATGCTTTGTAACTTAAAATAGTGTAGGGAAAACTGAGCTTGTGGTGGATGCAATCTGAGCTCTGAAATGATTAGAACGAGGTTTAGAATTTATCTGTGTGCATCCTCGAGTGTTTGGAAATCACTTGCAGCAGGGCACATAAACAATAGATAAATAAATAGACAAAAAAATATTTTGTGCTGGCTGACTCATGGTGTAAACAGTGTTTTTACTGCGAGGCCGGAGCACTATCTCTGCCATGCAGTTTTCCATTCGAGCCAATTTATCTACACTAAATCAGCTATTTTTATGGCCTTCAAATTGGTTTATAGGTTTTAATGAACCGGATGCACTCCTCCCATAAAGTATGTTTAGACCAGGAGGAAACCAGATTTTTCATGGTGGTTCTGCTCTATTCCAATGTGCTTGAGCTGGTTAGTAACGTGATAAGCAGCCCTCCTCTCAGCCGTCACCCAGGGGAAATTTAACCTCCTCACATCGATTTTTAAGACCTTCCATCAACTGGACTTAAAATATATCCTGGATTCTGGATTGTCTTTCATCACTGAGTGTTCATCAAACTTTAATTGACAAAATAGTGTTGTAACCATTGATCCTATAGGACATGTTTCAATATATATATTTTACCATCATTCAGCTTTTAATACTTCTGGACAACTTTATAGTATTAGATTTTATAACTGTGAAATTGCTTTTTACCAAGACATATCCCATAACGAAAGTAGTTCCTCTGAATTGATCAGGTTTATAGCTTTTAGAAAACACAAGGCCGTTGCCACATTATGTAAAAATGGAACCTGTCGTCTTGAGCTCTGCAGAGGGGGTTTGATAAAATATACAGGAGTAGATTATGCACTATTGAAACAAAGCACAACTCCATTAGATGTTAGTCACTCTATGTTTCCCCAAAAGTTTCTGTGTTACTTTGAAGTGATAGCCCTGTAATTATACAGCCATTATTCAGTAATGTGTGCTTTAATCAACAAGGAATAGATGAAGATTAAAATAAGGCATCCACCTTTGTGTCCCTATACAACAGAATTAGCTTACTTTCAGATTTAAATGGTAAAAGTAGGCTGCTCTTCCGCAAAGAAAATGTCTTTAAACATATGTATTATCTTTGTTTACACAGATGGCAACATAACATTATGCACTGAGCATAAATGCCCAAACGCCATCATTGTCAATAAGCAGAAATGGTTGAGTGACCATAATGCCTCTTAGATTTGAAAATGGAAGCTCATAATCAGCTGAACCTTCTCATCACAGCGTCAGAAATACAAATGTGAGATATAATTACATTAAATCAATGTTCTGGTTGGGTCACAAACTGTGAACATGGAGGAATTGGCCCAGTGTTGACAAACATTAAACCCAAGCACCTCGCTTGTCCTTGATCAGCCTTGTTGGTCCACACCTGCCATTGAGCGGCAGCATAAATCCAGTAAACTGCCTCGCACTGGCATGGCTCCCCTCATCAGTCTCGGATATACATGCACACATCTGGGCTATAAAGCCAAACTCACCATAGTGACAACATTTCAGAGCTGATATCCAAGTATGGAGTCCCTCTCACAGTCAGACTGAAACAAGGGCACTGGGTTCAATAGTAAAGGTCGACATATCTCAAAATAATAACTCGGGATGCTTGACAAATGACTCCCCAGCACAATGCTTCACCTCGATGCTTCCTGTCATGTCCAGTAATGACAGTGACTTGGCGTATGCCATTTCCATTTTTCACAAAGGTAGACGTGGGATTGGTCACTTAACCCGACCCATCCAAATGGTGTCCGGACTTATCTTCAATGCATCACGACAAGCTGCGACCCAAATAAAAAATGTATTTCAGCCTATAGTAAAAAAACGATTTGCCCTGTTGGATATTTAAAAGACTGTGTATCAAAACAACTCACACTCAGTTTTAGCAAAAGCCCATGACCCACTACAATATCTCGAAACCTACTTTTGTATCCCGTCCCTTGAGTTGGGAACTACTGACTTAATTCTGTCATATTTGTTTACAGAGTTCTTTAAGCAAATGGTATGCACATGCCCCCACAAACCTTCTGTCTATATTGCATAGGCTTTTTTTTCTTAAAGTCCAAGCAAACAGGAGAAAAAGATGTCGGTGAAAGAGGCCACAACAAACAGCATTTTGCACAGGGCACAGGGACATCTAGATACCACATCTGTGCCACATCTGCTGAGTGGACGATTATATAATTCCTGAAGCACAACTACAACCATCTTTATCACTGTCAAAGTTGTGGCAGTCCACTTGACTTCACCTTTACCATTTAAACACACTGTTTGACCTTGCGCCTTCCTGCCAATCACTGTGGTCTTTGGTGACTTTGTTGAAAGTAAAGGAGTCCATTAATCTCTCGTGGAAGTGCCAGACTCTCACTGGGGGTTTGAGATGCAGCCTACATGAATAACACTCTCTGCCCGTCTCCAAGGACACATAGTTACTGCTGCTTTACTTGCGCAGACCTAAACATCCACGACTCCTTTCACATACTGCTCATTTACCACGCTTTCAGCCACGTATAGCTCCCCCAAGTTTTCGAAAAACACACAAAACCGCGTTTAAAACCATGATTCGCAATTCACTTTTAAATGTATGGCATTAGAGTTTTACATTCACAATACTTTCAACCATTAAACCTTGAGTTCGCTTAAAGCAGTACTAAGTAACTCTTGCCCCTAGAGGCCATAAGCGCAACTGCAGGTGTCTTAGCAAGTTACGATTTTTTAACTTATTAAATGTCTTTGAAAGTAAATAATACGCTGACAGAAAAGGTGAAGGGAGAGAGAGGTGTTGTACATCCAATTATACAATGGGTATATTTTTTTTCACTCAAACTTGGCTGTAAATACTGTTTAAAGTGGCGCTATCTCACAGTTAGCTTTGCCCGTTAGCCTGTTAGCTTCTTCTCCGTGATTCTATTAGTGTGTATTGCTTGCCCGCCCCGGTGGCAGGCAAGTTGCAAGCATGGTTTTCTGGCCAGAGACACCAGGGGGAGATGAAAGACCCCCCAATCATCCCATTAACACTTGTATTACCCCCAGAGGGACTACGGAAAGGATTTATTAAGGTAAACACATTATTTAGTACTGCTTTAAGATTTGAGAGAGGTTTGCATCTTTGCATCTGGAGTTGCTTTTTTCCTTCTAATATAAAGTTCCACACAAGATATATTGCTTGTGAATAAGATTATATTTATCTTTTCAAACAATGCTCGATATCTGATTCGTTATTATCAGTAACATTTCCATTGAAGTCCATGGGGAGTCGTCTTCTCTGTTGCCCCAAGTGACACACAACACCAGCACTAGATCATGGTGATTGAAAGCTCGGTTAAAAGTTTGTGATTATTTCATGGAAAAAGCCAATTGCTCACTGAAAAGCTGTTATGAATACTACTGGCGGTCTATTATATTTGTTTCTGGTTATTGTTAAGTGTCATTATGAGAATCTAATCAAGCTTGCTTTAACTCGAGGCGCAGGAAGCCTTCAGGCATGAGGCTGTTCCAGCACCATCGCAGTAGTTTCCCAGCCTAGAGGCACAGTATAATTAAGCCCCCATGTGGCCTCCTGTGTGAGAACTGATTGGTCGACTTGGTAAATGTGACAGGTGCATGCACAATGCACAAAGCCGCCCGAACCACAGGGGTCAGGGGGGGCCCAGCGAGTCACTCCTGCTCCACCTGCTCACTTTAAGAACACACTACAGACCAGGTATTTTAACAATCTGATGTAGTTAAGTTAAGTTGAGCCAAGTTGTACAGTTGTATTCTTTGTCATCATGAGGAAGAAAACAATTGAAGAAGAGTTTAGAGGTCTCATAACAAATTCACAAAGTCACACATTTTAGACGTTTAAAGAGTCAAACAGCAAAGCCTAAATGGCACACTCTATTTAACATTCTTACCTATTTACGTATTGCCAGTAATCCAAGTGTATCCTCTGTAAGAAGTGCAACTTGGCCACAGTTGTTGGAATGAAAGGCAGGAAACATTTTGAGGAGTGTTAAAGGAATCCTCTGTGGACTGTAATTGTTGTGTGTTATAAACAGACTGCATGTTATTTAAATCACCATCTTGGAAAACAGCTGTAATGTAATAATAAGTCGAGGCAGCCAATCTGCCGCACTACATTCACCCAGGCTGTAACGGCTTCAGGGAAAAGCTTGTGAATCCGTGGGTTTGCTGATGACTGGCAAAGCTTTCATTCAAAGAACATCGCCTCGAACAGAAATACAGTAAATTTGAGTCCATCTGTGCGATTTCAACCTATTTAGGTCAAAGTAGCACATTTCAAAAGGCGGCCTGTACTGTATGTGCATAAATACTGGAACTGGCCCAGTTGAGAAGAGACTGAAGAGCTGTCAGTTGTTGATGAATGGCACAGGCAGGTATGTTATTAGTTTATTTTTAAAGGATTTTTGCCTGTAGGCTTTATTGGATAGAACAGCACAGAGTGACAGGGGTGGGGAGGGTCATCCAGCAAATTGTCAAAGTCGGGACTCAAATCCATGATGCTGGAATAGGAGCAGTTTTCAGTGTCTGTGGCATTAGCATAACTCGACAACCGGCTGCACCAAACAGGTCCATTTAATGCAAAAACCCAAACCATTGCTCATTTGACTGATCTGCTTTCTCCAGGAGGCGGTGAAGAGCTCACACAGATCAAGTCCATGATGCAGTATTGATGTCAAGTCCAGTGACTGCAGGTTAAAATGATAGACAACATGTGTGAACTGTAAACAACACGTTCATGACCTGAATAATATTGATTGAAGGTCAAACACTTGACTGTCACAGAGGGGCACTATGATTTATGCATCAGACGTGACTCTTTCACCACCTGCTTATTTCATGAATGACGTCATTTTTTATTAGCACCACTGACGATAGTTTGTGGTCTGTCCACCAAATAAGGGTAATGGCAATGACATTTCAAGAGCGTTAAGGAAATTATTTTTGTTGTGATTTAAAGGTCCTATAGACTTTTTGGAGCTTTTAGCAATGTTGTTATGCTATTTCTTATCAAAAACACCCCCAGAGCATTTTTTGCCTCATTCACGCAGTGAGAGAGGGGCGGAGTTAACTGAATCGAAGCGTCTTGTCTTCCGGGTTTGAAAAATACCCCCAGAAAATACTTATATTTCTCTCAAAAATGAGTACTCCATAGTGATAGAGGTACAATATATCATATAAATGCCTATACTTTACTTTGGAATGGCTAAAATAGCATGATACCGATCCTTTAAGGTTTAGCTTTCAGATGTCTGTGGTTATTGTTTTTTTGCTTAGATATTTATTATATAATTTGTATTTTATCTTAACTCACTTGGTTGAGTAACTGGCTTAAAGGAAGACAGTTTACCGTATCTGTGTCTGCAGTTGAAATTTCTACATCTTACAATATTCGAGCTGAAGACAGATAACTAAAAGGGACTATATGGAGTTTCAAAATGTTAACATTTTGTATTTTCCTCCCTCTACATGTTCCAGCCATGTCCTAATGTGTAGAATGAGCCCAGACCTATTCACCACAACTGCCTCTAAAATCCTGCACTGTCACTCAACAAGGTGTTAATTCGGAGACCTGAGGTGGCAGTAGTGAGTATAAAATGACAAACTTGCATCCAGTTCCTTTAAACTATAAACAGTTTACACACTTCAGGTGGACTTCTGTACAGTTTTGTGGATTAGTAACTAGCCCACTAACCACGTTTTGCCCAGATCCAGGTCACACCGGGGAGATTTCGTCTTTACAGTTGCAAGCTATACCTTTCAAAGCGTCTCTGCATTTCAGTTTGTCAAAAAATAATGTCATTACTTTTAAATTGCATTTTGATGACCTTGTCTGTAAAGAATATGACATAGAAGCTGAACTTTTAAAAGGTCCTCTTAAATGGAGTAAAGATAGAGATCATGTACTTGCATGACCCAGCTTACTGAGCTGAAATCCTCTCATGTGGTGCCAGTCTCCAGATGCATCCTCACTGACAGTCACTGACCTAGTGAGGATACCCACAGGGCTGCTCAGAGGCTACATGTTGCCTTATCTCCCAGTGGAAAACAAAACCTCAATTATGTTTTAAGGAAAAATCAAACTTTTAGTCATGTAACACTCGCAGGTGGGTGTTTTGGTTACTTATTTTAGAATATGGCTTGACAAACTAATTTCATTTAAAGTAATGCTCAAAACTAAAGAAAAAGTATTGTTATTGAGCAAATTACGTTTTAGGGCATGTAAACCTGCCTGTTCACCTCTTTGGAAAGTTCAACTCGTACTGTTAAAATAGTGTGGGGATTACATAGTGGGTTTCATGCTTACCGTGGAGCCTGTATATCTCACTATTCTTATTTTTCGAAAAGTTAAAAGTGGGGCGTGCACAAGTATTCATACAGTATTTTGAGTGCATTAAATTGCCTTTATAACATTCCTAATGACTGCAGAATGTTCACACCTTGCCCTAACCATTAAATAGAGGCCACCTGTACGTAATCTACTCTCAGTATAATTCCAGCTGTTCTGTGAGGGCCTCAGAGCTATGGTCAGAGTGTATGGTCACTAAGCAACATCATGAAGGCCAAGGAGCACACCAGAGAGGTCATGGATAAAGCTGTGGAGAAATGGAAATGTAAAGAGTGTAGCACCACTGCGAACTTACCAAGACACGGCCGTCCACCTAAACTAACAGACCGAACAAGGAGAGCACTGGTCAGAAATGCAACCAAGTGCCCTAAGATAACTCTGGAGGAGCTGCGACGTACTGCCGCTGAGCTGGGGGAATCTGTACATGGGACAACTATAAGTCGTACTCGACACAAATCTGGCCTTCATGGACGAGTGGCAAGAAGAAAGCCATTATTGAAAGGAGGCCATAAGAAATCCTGTTGAAGTTTGCTAGAAGTCATATAGAGGACACAGCTACCATGTGGAAGAAGGTGCTTTGGTCACATGAGCAAAAATTGACTTTTTGTCCCAAGTGCAAAATGTTATGTGTGGCGCAAATCTAACACTGCTCATCGTCCTGAGTGCACCATCCCCAGTGTAAATATGGTGGGGGAGCATCATGCTGTGGGGCTGCTTTTCCTCAGCGGGACTGGGAAGATTATAAGAATAGTTGGGAAGATGGATGGAGCCAAATACAGAGACATTTTGGAGGAAAACCTGCTGGAGTCAGCAAGAGAATTGAGGCTGGGGCGGAGATTCACCTTCCAGCAGGACAATGACCCTAAACACAAAGCTAAATCTACAATGGAATGGTTTAAAAACAAACATATTAATGTGTTAGAATGGCCCAGTCAAAGTCCTGACCTAAATCCTATTGAAAATCTATTGAATCTATTGAACCTATTGAAGACCTGAAAACTGCTGTTCACAAACGCTCTCCTTCTAATTTGACAGAGCTGGAGTTGTTTTGTAAAGAGGAATGGGCTAAAATGTCAGTCTCTAGATGTGCAAACCTTGTAGAGTCATACCCCAGAAGACTTGCTGCTGTTATTGCAGCAAAAGGGGGTTCCACAAAGTATAAGTCATGCCATATGAATACTTGTGCACGCCCAACTTTTCACTTTTCTATTTTTTTTTAATAACAGAATCATGTATCATTTTGCTTTTACTTCACAGTTGTCTGTTAGTTGTGTGTTCAACTATAATCAAAATAAAATCTTTATGCTTATAGTTGTAAATATGATAAAATGTGCAAAGTTCAAGGTGTATTAGTACTTTCGAGAGGCACTGTATATTATTTTACACCTATAGAATAAAGATACTATGTATTATTGTACTGATAACAGCACAACTGCTATTTCAAATGTCGGGCAACATATCTGACTTAATTTTATTGTTAATATGTGGATAATGAAGTAGACAATTCAATGCTGCCCTCAGCAGCAGTATAAAACTGGGGCTCCATTGCACAGTATAGAGACCTCCTTAGACCTCTGCTCTGGTCAGATGTGACCACAGCTGGGATTTACTAGTGCTCCATTGTGTTCTTATCTGCCATGAACACAATAGAATCCAACAGTGTTTAGAAATACTTTGCCATAAAGATAAATAATGGGATAGTTCACTGTTTGAATGTTTGGTGTTTATTGCTCTACTTTAGTTTTCTCGCTCTCTCAATCTCCTTTGATGAAACACAAAGGAATGCCTTAATATATAATTATCTATTCTTGTTTCTGTTGTTTTCAGAGAGAAGAAAGAGATTTTTGTATGTCTTTTATTTAGTGCTGGCTACTGGCAACTCTTCATTGTGTTGTAGCTGATTGGAATCCCACTCTGCAAAGGAGTAGTGAAAGCAAAGCAGTAATGTTCTCGATCTTATGGTTAAATATTTAGTACCTTCGCGTGGCATGTTGCTCATTCAAGTCAATTTACATTTTGTTTATTTACAAATAGTTTTTTGTTTTGAGAGAAAACTGAAATGCATTTCACAAGTTCATCTTTTTCTAAGTGAGTGTAGTTGATTAATGTGAAAATTACTTTGTTGGCCACAGACATTCATCCTTCAACTGTGTAGTGGCTATGACTGGACAGTTATTAATGTTCTTCCTGCTTCCACTTGTCTCTCTCATGCTCCATTCTTTAAGAGGGAGATGGAGAAAAAAAACAGCTCCAATGCACAAAGACATGTGGGTGCTTTACATATTCAGTGTCCAAACGAAGATAATAAATGAGATGCAGGTTTTTCATGCTATAGTGCCGTGCTGACACTAGATGCGCCCGCTGTATATATATTTAAATCTCTTCATCTTCTGTGGGGCTCTGCTCACCGCTCTGACAAATGGCAAAGGTTGCAGAAGCCCAGCCGAGGCGGGCTCTGTCACTAAAGCTTCATTAGACACTCAGCGGGGCTATTCATTACGGTTATCACTAACCCACACATGCACCTCCTCAACCTGCTGCTGTTTGGACACATGTAGTACTCTCATCCTGTGCACGGTCTCACTCAGAGAAAATAACTGAGTATGACTGCTAGCAGTAAATCATAGCATACATAACATGTATTTCCTCCAGTAAAGTCCAGGAATCTAACTGCAGCTTTTGTTTGGACAGTTGGTTGACACGTGAGGTACTTAATAGATTAAATAACATGTATAAACATTTCAACCTGGATAGACTCCAGCAGACAAAACAGCGATTATAAAGGTTTATTGACATAATATGTATATTTTTTTGCGATCAGACCCTGCAGGAAACATTGGATATATCAATTAAAGTTAGTATGGAAGGATGCAGCAGGAAGAGTCGTAGACAGAAGGGGGCGGAGATGGAGTGGCGGCGGTTTGGTTGTAGCACAACTGGGACGCGAACAAGCTGTGAATGCTGGAGGCTTAAAGGCAGAACCAAGGGCAATGATTGGCTGCTACGAAGGTGAGGCTCTGCGCTGATAGGCTTTGTTAGCATTGTTTTAAATATATTTCTTTCAAAAAGTCAATGAGTAAAATTTGATTGATTGATTGTATTTATTTGTGTGATTATTTACATTAACATTATTACAGTTATTACCCCCTCCTGGAACCGCCACCTTAACGTGGTGGAGGGGTTTGAGCGCCCGAATGATCCTGGGGCTCTGTTGTCGGGGGCTTTGTGCCCCTTGTATGGTCTCCCATGGCAAACAGGTCCTAGGTGACAGGTCAGACAAAGAGCGGTTCAGAAGCCCCTTATGAGAGACCAACAGGCCTCTGTTAATCGTGAGGTCGTCCTTCTGTGGACCCACTGCCTGCAGGAGGAGCCATAGGGGCTGGTGCTATGTGATTTGGACAGCTCCAACAGCTGCCCCCACGACCCGGCAACGGACAAGTGGATGAAAATGGATGGATGGATTATTACAGTGCAAAAATAAATAAATAAAATAATTAAATTTATATTTATATTTAAATTAAATTAAATTAAATCTACTTCTGGAACCCAGAGCGGCATTCGGAGTAAGAGGAACTGTTAGGCCGCCTGTTTTCTAGGTCCAGGTTTGGAAGAATGAAAACCAATGTAGTTTGATTTTGTTCATCCCTGATCTATTATTCCTGATCAATTTGGAGAAAACTGGTGCCTGTATACGACACTGAACTGCTGTGATACTGAACTGAATCACTCATCGGACAAAAGAAAAGGATCTACTTTGACTAAATCAGTATTGGATTGCATCAGTTGAGTTACAAAAATGATAGGTTTATGGATTTTCATTTCCTGCAATTTTGCAAGGGGAAAGAGTGAATGAATAATTAGTCAAACAAAAAAGTCCTGAATGAGGATGTTTAGAGGCAGGTGGAAGAGGTGGTATAAAATAAATAAAACATTGGCATCATGCTAGTTTTCATGATGCCAATGTTTTATTTATTTTATACTCTTCCACCTGCCTCTAAACATCCTCATTCAGGACTTTTTTGTTTGACTAATTATTCATTCACTTTTTCCTCTTGCTGTATAAATCACAGAGAAATATGCACACGCTGCGCTCCTGACTTTTTGCCCTCTGTGAATGAATCTGCAGTGGCTGCTCAGGTAAGTACGATCGCTTAGCTGCATCTGCAAATTCAATACATTGATAAAGCCATTACTCTGATTATACGAGCTGCTCCTGTGTTCTTCTACTATTCTTTATTTTAACTTTACGTTTTTAACTAAATATTTCTCAGCTGTTGTTCCAGTAGGTTTTTATGTGTTGGCACTGTACTTAACAGGGTTAAATCTTGGAATTTTAAACAGCCCTTTATATTTTCACTTTCTGTTGCACTGTTATAGCTTGGATGACAAACCCGCTCAAAGCTTTTACTTTTTGGTAAATGGCTTTTGTACAATGTTTTACTTTGACAACAATGCCTTGTCCTGCACAGTTTGTGATCAAAGACTTGAAATCTAAAAGGTGATTGTAGCAGTTGGTCTTTGCCGAGAGGGTGAGGTCAGCTTGTCCTCCTGTGATGATGAGCGCAGCTATGACAGCTCCATATTTCTTCACCACAGGATCCACTCAGGAAGCTACAAGGCAGTTTGGCAGCATTTTTATTTTATTTACATTATTTACATTTTTTGTTTTCAGACACTTTTGTCAGCCAAGGAATGGGTCAGAGCTGATATGTATAATATATTTCTCTGACCATTTTTAATCCTTAGAAATTACTGAACAAAGTTAGCAAAATACCTTTGTGTTACAAGGTTTTATTTAAAGGTCCTGTGAGTCTTTGAGGGTTGTCCTTACGTAGATTGAAAGCAGACATTTGCAAACTAGTTGTTAATACACTGAACAAATTATAAATGCAACTTTATAACACTTTTGTTTTTGCACTTCTCCTTTGCCGAGATAATCCATCCCACCTCATAGGTGTGGCACTTCAGGATGCTGATTAGACCGCATGAATATTGTACAGGTGTGCCTAAGGCTGTCTACAATAAAAGGACACTCTGAGATGCTCTGTTTTGCATGGTAGTGTGACCATTTGCCTCACAGTGCAGCACATCTCCTTCACATATAGAGCTGCTCAGGTTGTTGATTGTGGCCTGTGTGTTGGTTCATAGATGTGTGAACAACATTTGTTGTGTTATTAAGCCCTGATGAAGACCGGGCGGTTGAAACATGATGGCTTGGCCGTCTAAATAAAGACCTTTTAAGTACTTCCTCGTGCTGTTCATATTTGTTTAAAGTGCTTGGTTTGCTGCTTTTTGGATCCCTTTCCCAAGAGCACCTATACAAACTTTTGGAAAACATTGGGACACCTAGAGGAATCAGTCATATTGCTGTTTCTTCTAATATTAATGTGTTAATGTGTAGAAAATATTTCATGTCTTTGAGTTCAGCACAAGAAAAATGGGAGCAAAAACAACAGTTTATAGCGTTTATATACAGTATTTGTTCAGTATTACTGTGAAAGTACTACTCCCTTAGAGTTGTGAAGTTGTGAATTGTGCTTAGAAACTCATCTTTGTGAACTATTGGGATGATAAAAACGTAAAAACATATAAAACAAATGCAATGACATAATGACAAGGACATATCAATACACTACAAACAACCATTACAAAAACATTCCAACACATTTACCGCTCTGCTCTTCGGCCTGTCTTTTTGTCTTTAATAGGGACTCTAGCGTCGTCCGGACGGGAGCAGCTCATACTGGGAGTGCAGGATATTTTTGGACATTCGTGGAGGCTTTATTGACACAGCAGAGCAGGAACAACAGGAGCAACATTTGGGAAACTGTTGGAGGCCTCTCAGACTTCAACATTTTTTACAACTCACTGTGATGTTGAAGCATCTGTTCTAAGAAATGTTTGGCATACTCCACAATGAATTCATAATGATCCCCTTACTCTGGCTGCAATATATAACTGTAATATATTCTGTATTAGTAGTTACAGTTATACAAATGTAATATGTTTGTATTACACATTACTGTTTCAAAAATGTCGCTGACTACTTTGAGTAACTTTTGAGTAACTTTTGGCAAAATATAAACCGAAAATAGTAATAATGCCACAGAGCAAAAGTGCAGTCAAAGCTTTCCTTTTCCTTCTTTATCCCCATTCTCTCTGCTTTGTTTTGACGACGTTAGCTACACAAAACTGCACATCTTTTACACCAGTGTCCGATATTTTGGGGGAGTTTGGCATTAGTTTGTTATTAAAAGCACTTGTAACTCGAGTTACTTGAATTGTAATGACTAATATATTCCGGTAACTTTTGTATATGTTATACTTTAGTTACTGAACAAAGTAATTTTTGCAGGGCCGTGTAGAGAGCTACAGAGGGGCAGGGGCTCACAAATCAAAATCTCTCTGAGCGCCGCTCTCTGCTGCAGGGCCGATGGGCGGGGCATTGAAAACACACAATGAACTAACGAGGGGCGTGTTCATTTCTGATTTGATTTATTAATATAAGCTAATAAGGCTTATTGGAGCAAAACCAATGATAAGGACCGTGGCAAAGCTATGGATAAACAAAATATAATACAAATAAATAAAATGTATGGAGGGAAAAGGGCACTTCAAGGGCATGGAGCAAAAGGGGCAGGGGCTCAAGCCCCCTTCGCCCCCCCCTCTGCACGGGCCTGTATTTTTTTAACTTGTTACTTTTGTAATACGTTACCCCAACACTGCTTTTAACTGTCCTGTCCAAATCACTTTTATAAGGCAGAGAGCAGTACCCTTGAATCTGAAGTGAAAGGTAGGCTTAAGAGAGTAGCTTTTTGGAAGTTGAGATATATTTAGATGTTTTAAGATCAATAGATCTTCAGAAAAGAGACAAATGTTAAAGGACTTGTCCCTCATCCTGTATTCTTTTGAGAGTGACAGGCACCATTGAATAAATGCTTTGACAGTGAGCAGCTCTCTGTAAAGTAAATACAAAAAGTGTGTGGATGTTTAGACAGTGAATGTGAATGTGATGCTTTTAGTTGCTTGATAAATCACTCTGGCTCTGAATGCTCCGGGGAGCTAATTTTTATTTCCTAGGATGGGAAAGGTCTATGGGTAGTTTGGATCAGTTTAAACTAGTGTTGTTCTCAAATGTGGCCTTTCCCATCCTAGGAAAAAAAATGTCGCCACCGGGGAACGTGTGTTAGCCCTCAAAAACTATTGACGTTTCCACAGAACACACAGATGAGCTGACAATTCTTATAGAAGTAGAAAAAAACATAAAAACTATTGTGGATAATACATGTTATCCTTCCTTTGTGTTTTCAATAAACTGAGGGGGCACTGCAGGATGTCAGTCCCATGTTGCAACTTTCTATCTAGTTAATTGCATCCTAAATGAATTTGGTCAAGAAGCCTTAATATAACATGGTTAAGTCTGTCAACAGACATAGAGGGATGAGTCTGAATTTACAGTAGGGCTGGGTCACATCTTATTAAGCTCAATTTTTTTGACCTTGATTCGACTGCTTTGCCTTTTGCCCAAAACAATAGAGCGTTTTTCACAATAGGCCAAACACACGAACCGCAACCGAGTATATCTAAGCCGCCTCTATGATTTGTCCCCCTTTCTCAGTCCACTTCAGCCTGACTCGTGTCCTTTCGCTGTCTCTCCCTCCTCAGCCATTGGGACACTTGAAATTAATTAAATGTCTGAATATGACAAGACTCTTTCACCACCTGCTCCAGCTGCAATAGGCCTTTTTCTCAGCTCCGGAGAGACGCCGCATTGATTTCCCTTTGTCTAATTCTCTCCGGTCATGTCTTCTTTGGATGAGCCTTTTCATGTCAGCAGGGAGCAGAGTTGGGAAAATAAATAGGTTGAGAGGTGCAGGAGACTACAGAGCTGCCACTTGTGTCCATATGTCATTGGGTTGTGTGTATTTTGTGTTTTACCAACACTTCAGTCTGTTGTGAAGGTTGGGAAAACTACAGCTTGGTGTTTTCTCTCCGGCCGACTCAGTTTTGTTGATGTGGTCTGTTATATTTTCAGGTCATCCAAAAAACAAGTCACTTCCAACAGCGAACTCATTAGCATAGACTCTCACAGGCGGTAGTGATCTGTGGCTATAAACGTGACAATATCGGTCAAAGGAAGACACATGACCAAGGAGGTCAACATTTCGGCTGCGTGTCATATGACACCTGTCAATCGTGTTGATTGGTTTGCATGGATAGAAGGCAGTCATTGCGCCCCATGGTTAAGATCCAGGCACACGGATCACACAACAACAACTGTTCACCATTTTCTTACTGCAAACTCTTCTGTTTGTTTGTTTATTGTTTAATATGGTCGGGACAGTGCCTGTTAATGAACATACATGGGACTCATGCATGTAAACACACCACGCTGGATTGTAGCCTTGGGCTAATTTCCATCTGTTGTCCCACACTCGCACTCTCAAACACTCTCTCACTCATCCTGACCTATTGTACATGTTTTTAGTGATAGGGGAAACCGGAAGAAATCTACGCAGACATGGGGAGAACATGCAAACTCCACACACTATATATACTGAGCGTCCCACCAAGAAGAACACGGGCAATGATGTCTGACCTCCACAATGGCGCACTTCTGGGCCGAATGCGACGTCACCATTTTTTGACTGATTGCAAAGTTGCAAACACTTCGGATACTTTTAGACCCACAGAAAACAACCACAGTTCAAATGCAAATACAGAGCCATTTCCGGTGCGACCACCAAACACAGAACAAGATCTGACAGACACCTGTGCATAATTTGCTCACACACTTCAAGGAAGTAGAACAAGCTGAGCGACGGAAAACATTTTTTGGTGTGAGTGCAGTGTTAGTGGGCGGGACAGTCTCCCATGGCCAATAGTGATGTTATGTAGAACACCCTTTTTCCTCCAACCAGACTCACACGACCGGTGAGGGGTGGTGGGTGTTTCGGCTGAATGCAAACCATAGGCATCGACCCGCACTACAGAGGAACCTGCTCGGGATACAGACAAACACGGTGGGATAAATACAGTTTTTGGTTTGACCTGATAAAGCTTATAAAAACCCGTAATGCTGTAGGAAGAACACGAGACTGCGTGATGTAAATGAGGAAAAGAATGTGAGGCTTCTATAGGAGAGCAGCTTGTGATAAACCACGCCTCAATCGACATCCTTTTTTTTATAAGCAACTCCCTCTCGCCAGTGGCACAGGCACACAGCACAAAAACTGCACCACCTGCAAGATGACGCGTGTCCAATGTTGTGTTTGGAGCAAAGTTGTCCTTGCGCCAGGTGGAAGATCTGGCCCAAAGAGGAAAAAAATTATGATTTAGAAATTGTGAAGACCATTTCAAAAAAAGCCAAAATGAGGAGTTGTAAGAAATATTAACTGATTTTGTACATTCTTACTGAATGAATAATTTGCTTTCGCCTTTATTGGTCCTGTATCTTTTGTTACACTTTCGCCTTTTCAGGGGAAAAGGCCTGAATTGACTAGAGATACTTAATATTCTCCAAATCTGGTCCTCCCTTTCAATCTTAGTAGATTTTCATTCAGAATATTATTTTGTAGCTTTAGTTTCTAAATTGAACCATGTTACTCTCTTAAATTCAACGAGATACAACAACTCAGTAATGACCTCAAAAACATTGCAGACATTTAAAGATTAATATCGCTTGAGAAGGTCAAGCGATCAAAATAAAGTTTTTATCAAAGAGATTTTCAAATGCAACAACATAATTTTAAAGAATCTTTCTGAAATAGTTCAGCTCTAATGCAGTGTGTGTCTTGTATCCACATCCACTCGCTCCTTGGCACCAGTTTTGCATTATTAATGATGACACTTTGAAAGGAGCTCTCTCTGACAGCTATGAACAATCTGTCATTCTGCGACGATGACAGAATACAACTACATCTATCACAAGATGAGACCAAATTACATCTGCGCGCACTACTCAGGGATTCCACTTCCTTTTGCACAAATGCGCTTGAGTGTCTGCAATCACAACGCTAAACGCTCAGCAGATGTCTCTCAAATGGAGGAAATCTGTCACAGCCTTTACCCCAATGAGCACATTTAATTTGTCAGAAAAACGCCAAAGTGTATTTATGTGATTCCACTCAACTTTACATTTACTTAGAACCAATTTAGATGAAAGATTTGTGCTAAAAATATCACATACTCAAGTGAAGAATCCGCTCAGTTTTTTGAACTGATGTCTAAAGAGCTGATAGCTGGTTTAGTGATATTGCATCAAATGTTATTTATTGATTTTTTGATTTTTTTATCTTTTCAAAGGGATTATATTCACTAGTTTAGACAAAATAATAAATCATGTGGAATCTATCAGGATTTATCAAATCCATATGCATGTCACTACTTGTTATAAGGCCAATACATTATGTTCATAATTAGTAGCTAATGTGTGCAAATTGGGAAAAGAAATCACATTCATATTCAAAAGTGGCAGCAGCTCCCTTACATGGAGGCATCCATTACAAAATCATTTACGTTTTTGCCAAGAAATACTGCAATTACTATTCATGTCACACAAATTATACACAAGTGAAGCTTAATTGTTTGCTGTGTAAGTCTCCAAAGAGCACGCTCACTGATGGTGTGCTGTGGTACAATCATTGGAGCCATACGAGTGAATGGCTGCACATCCCTTACCACTGCGGGTTACCCAGAGCTAAACCGAGCATATAATTAGCCATTTGTTTTCTTAATTAACTTGCTCCTGTGATTGTTGTCTGAAAGAGGGGGACATGTCAGCCAGTAATGGATGCTTTATGGAATCATTACTAACCCTGCTGCCTGTGCTCACTTTGCTATTCTGCTGAGAGACCCTTCACCACTAAGGGAACTTGTGTCGTCGCTCCACGCAGTGATTGACAATATAACCAAGGTCACATTGAACGGCGGAGTCGCTGCCGGCAAAATCCTCTACAAGCCTCAACATGGGCCGATCCCAGATGAACAAACTAAGCAATAGGGATGTGCAGTTAAAAGAATTTCAATCGAACCATTATTAAATCTATAATCTATCGGCATGGGGCTTTTCAATCGACAGGTCTACAGCCTATCCCGTGGCAGTCAGGGCAGGTTGTTTAGAGTTTGATCTATTATGTGTTACAGTACTGGAGTGTCTGTCTTTGCATGCATAAACCAAATGTAAAGCTATATTTATGGTTGTAAATGAGTATACTTGAAGCCATGAGATTAGACCCCCTGAACGACGACCCAGAGGCCGGCCCAAAAAGCGCTGGAGGGATGCCATCAAGGAAGATATGCGAGTCACCAATGTCACCAGAGATGCTGCCTTGGATCGGCCAAAATGGAGAGCAGCTTGTAAGATAATGGACCCTGAGACGTGGGGGAGGAAGAAGTTTAGCTTTTTTTGCCATGTCCTACAGTCTGTTATCATTTTGTAGGTGACCAATATACACTACTCCAATAAATAAAATGAAATACAAGCTCGAGTTGGGGGCAGGACAAGATCCGCTTGAGGATGCAGCTTTGATCTGGTAAAAGCCAGATCAAAGCTGCTAAATGGATCTAGCTCACCTTGTTTTAGCCAAATACAGCTAAGTTAGTTTTTAAAATGTTATTTGTATTTTTAGGTTGCAGGATACCTTGTGTTTTTCTGACATCACCATGTTGTTAAGTATTATCAAAAAAATAATGTGGATTTTATCCCTTAATATATCAACTCAAGTCTTTCAAGGTGGAATTTTGTGAAACTGAAAGTTCAGATCTTGCGACAATCCCACGAGCAGAGCAAAGTTATAGGACTACAGAAAGCCGAGCATAAGGTTTAACTACATTAGGTATTTTCCAAAGGCTTTGTTATCTCACTGCAAAATTCTAGTTATGTGTCAGTGTGAAATGGGGCATGTTTGGTATCACTGGCATGTTTGTTTCTGTTTTGAGTTTTATGGCAGCTTAATTGCTCTTCTGAGTGAACAAAATACAAGCTACACATAAATCTATTTCTTGCTGTCACTGTCATTATAGTACCACAACCACCTCCCCTTTGTCTCTCCCTTTGTGTGTGTAAAAGATTAATGGTCATTTGATGATGGAGCATGCAGACCCTGGGCTCCCTCTAAAGCCCTCAGTTCATCTATCTCTGCGAGCGCTGCGCGTGGAGATCAGCCCAGAGTGGCCTGTCTCAGTCAAAGGCCAGGGTTACGAGTGCCTCTGAAGACTGTTCCCAATGACACCGCAGCTGAGGATGGAGACCAGAGGGCACAAGTGCTGCGATGATGCTTTCATGGCTTATGGGAGTGATGTTATGCAAAGATGTCTTGGACAAACAAGTTGTAGTAGGCGTGTTAGTTCTAAATTGACCAAAGCAACACAAAATTCCTTATGCGTTATGCCTTGCCATGCGTTAAGAGAAACCGCTATATAAAAATCCTTTGTCCCAGAGGCCATACGACTCCTGAACTCTCTTTAATTTAATTTGAGGTTGTCTCTTGCCCATTATTCAGACTGTATCTATGTGTGAGCTCCACTCATAAAGTTGACTGCGCTGAACTGAAATGGTTGCAATGTGAACATAATGATGGTAAAAGCATTTTCAAAGTTTTCCTCACCAATAACTCGACTTGTGTATAATTTGTTTAAAGGCCCTCGATATTTCCCGTTAAAAACTTTGACACAGTGAGGTACTATAATGTAAACTCATTCCTACATTTCTGAATTTATCGTGGCAAATAAATGTACCATTGACAGCAACTGCTTTTGCTCCAGATGTTCACTCAATGCGGTATGTTAATGTATGTCATAATGTGTGTTGTTTTTTTGGTCGCATGAAAATTAAGCCTAAACCTGTTATGGTCACATAAATGTTAGGAATATACAAACATTTATAGGGCCTTCCAAACAGAATCTTGCATTGGGCCACTACATACGAGCAAAGAGCCCTGATGTTTCGTAAAGCGACTGCAACTTCAATGTTACACATACTTTCGCCACAGAATTATTTTTTGTTTAGCCAACATTTTTAAAGCAGTACTAAGTAACTCTTGCCCCTAGAGGCCATAAGCGCAACTGCAGGTGTCTTAGCAAGTTACGATTTTTTAACTTATTAAATGTCTTGGAGAGTAAATACTACGCTGACAGAAAAGGTGAAGGGAGAGAGGGATGTTGTACATCCAGTTATACAATGGGAATATTTTTTTTCACTCAAACTTGGCTGTAAATACTGTTTAAAGTGGCGCTAGCCCGCAGTTAGCTTTGCCCGTTAGCTGTAGCTTCTTCTCCGTGATTCTATTAGTGTGTATTGGTTGCTCCGCCCCGGTGGCAGTCAAGTTGCAAGCATGGTTTTCTGGCCAGAGACACCAGGGGGAGATGAAAGATCCTCCAATCATCCCATTAACACTTGTATTACCCCCACAGGGACTACTGAAGGCATTTATTAAGGTAAACACATTACTTAGTACTGCTTTAAGATAATGGAATGCGTCTTTTTGTCATTGCAGAAAACGACTCTCTGTAAATGGAGCTGATTCAAAACTATAGCGTAAAGCACTGAAAATATAGTCCAATTATAGACAAACTCATGCACTGTCGATGGGGAGACTGTGAGGGTCATGGAATATCCAAGCTGGGAATAAGTGGGGTCTGGGGGTAACATAGGAGGTTCAGGTGGGGAAAATGCAGCTGGTGAAGATGGAGCTAAAATCCAATGAAAAAGACCAGAAAGGGTGATGGAAACCTTGTCCGAATCCCGCCATTCCAATTTGGCCAAGCTGTCATCCCGCTGCTGATTAATGACGGAGGGGACTGTCTGTCGTTCCTGGGAATTTCACCTCTCCTGCTCACAGATTGTGCTTCTCGATTGGCTCACTGGATAGACCGTTGTGTTCACCTATTTAGTTGAGCATGTAGCTGTGTCTCCGTGGTAGGGTTGCGCAGTTTTAGAAACTTGGTTAACACACAGTTCATTCTAATAAATATAAAGAAAATAATAGCCTTTGTTTTATGAAATTGTGTCTAAGGAATATAATAACAGAACTGTAAGTGTAAGTAAATTTGGAAAGTCTTAATTTTCCAAATTGAAATATAAGCCTGAACCTTTCCATCATACAGTATGGACATATGTAATAAGTAAATCCAGTCCTTGTGATTTTCCATTTGGGACCATTAAAGGAATAGGCCACCGTTTTTACATACTGAGATATGTTCTCACCGCTTAGACGAGTTGATGTGCACCTGTCGGGTCTTTGTGCGTGCGCTCACGCAAAAGTTGTTAGTGTAGCAGAGTGAAGGTTGATGCTAAATGTTTAACCTAAATAATGATGTTGCCACAACGCCACCCAGTATGACTGGGAAAATAACTTTAGCTATGTTCTAACTTAAGGCACACAGGTTCGTTAAAAGTACCGGGCAGAGGCAAATGATTTACAAAATATGCTCTGTTTTATTATAAGTTAAGTTTGGTTTCTTAAAGTACTTTGACGATATTACTGGGCGGACGTTGAAGTGCTCCAGGCGTTATTACGTCTCACAATCTAGTGCCCCTTTTTATCCGCTTAGAAAATTGACATGTTTAATTTTGTGTAACCAGACTTGGATCGTGTAAAGGCTCACGTAACTGTATTAAAATAGGGAAAACGTGGAACAGCTTGATAGCTTCTAACTTCACCTCAGTTTGAAGCGATACCTTTGCTGGGAGCGGCTAAACGCTAACAACATGACTGAGCACACGCACAAACACCAGACAGGTACACATGAACTCGTCTAAGCTAAGGTAAGAACATGTCTCAGTATGTAAAAACGGTGGCCTCATATCCAAACTAATCCTTTTGAAACATAAGAAGTTCAGATGGAGATTCAGACGAGGAGGCAGTGAGTCCGAGGAGTAGGACGTGAGAGTCACAGTGCTGCTTCAAATCAGACAAACTGGAGGTGAGAGCTGCTTCTACAAAACCCAGACAGTTCTTAAAATGTTGACAATCGCATTTCAAATAGAGTCACCCTATTTGTGACTCAGCATAATACTGTATAAAAACGAACAGCTCAATAATAAAACATATAATCAAAGGGATGCATTAGTTGATGGCCTCAAAATTAGCCAAGTGACCAAAATCTTAACTGGAAATATCTCACTCAACATATTTTGTTGCAGAAAAATTAAATCTGTAGGTAAATCGAGTAGAGTTTGCTCTATACAGTACTACGTGAAGGAAAGCTATGTGTATGTTATTGTTTAATTAATGCGCTGTATTATGTTTTTTGGTGCTTCATGTCAAACATATGAAATACAATTTTATTTCTCTCGATCATAAACAAGTCAGAGCTTTTTTCTCTCTCGTGTCTGCCTCTTGCTTCAATGTGACCCGTATTTGGGGACGCAGTTGCATCTTACCTGTTTGTTTATAAGCACAGGGCATGACAGGGAGGGCACAGACGACCATCTGCTGTTTGGAGCTGCTTTTTGTCTCTGGTGGCGCTGTCAGACCAGGACACTCTACAAAGATTACTGGGCTCACAATTTGCCCATCAAGTTCTTAAAAAGAAAATCAGTGAAGTGTGGATTTTTCATCACTATTCAGTCCATGACATCTTTACAGAGCTGCATGATGAAATGCAATCTAAATGGAATTATAATTTTAATCGTCACAAACTGCAAAGGCTGCTATTACACCAAGATATATAATTTTTCATTATGTATAGAACTTTCTCACTGTGATAAAAATGTATGGGATCCACATATTTGCTCAGCCTGCAGTTATTTTACTTTATACTCCAGGTTGTTTTTAAAATGTAAAACACAAGTCCAAAAACGAATTGCTGTACTGACCAGAACAATCAGATTTTGTTTTTAAATGATAAAAATAAATGTGTTATGTTTGTAGTGCGCTTTACAAGCTTATGAAGCCTCAAAGTTCCACTCTAGTCATTATTCACCGCACACGACTGACTGAAGCAAGTCTCAAACTGGCCCCTCCAATCCTTTTCTGGTTGTCGGTTGTGTACTTGGATCTTTCCCGCGTGAGTTAAACTTTTTCTTTAAATAACTTGTTATTTATGTACAGTATTTATATCAGACATCAACTTCCCAACTTGTTTCTTACATACCTATTCAATCAAAGTAATTACCATTCAAAGTTGCACTGGTATGTGTGTACTGATAGGAACTCCCCACAAATCACTGACAGCCAGACAAAAGCCAAGCAAAAAATAATGTTCTAATACTTTAAAAAGAAAACGTTTTAGATACAAACCATTGATTTAGTTCAAAGATTTTGCAGCCGAGAGCTCAGTGTAAATGAGTTATAAGTTTGCTGATGTCTCCACAGGATAGATGACCTGATACTGTCCACATGGCCTCCTTCCTTCAGTCCCTCGGCTCCAATTAAAGCTGTAGCGTGTCATAACCCTGTCGCCACATACAGATAAACTCACATAGATCAACTCTTCATGGGCTCAGATGCAGACTTTATTGTAAATATTTAACTGTGTGTGTGTGACCAGTGAGCAGCAGGATGGCTTAATGCCGTATCAAATCTAAACAAGTCATATCAAAATGCAATCTTCCAATTTGGAAAGGTCATTATCTTCAGTTTGATGCAACTCTATGATCAAACACAGACACATCTATAACTTATGCCCACCTCCTCCTGTTGGTCAGCCTCTGTCACAATCTGAGTGAGTGACAGGTGGATTTAAGCAATTGAGACAGCTATTGTGCAGTTCATATTCACTGAAGCAAAAAGGATCTGCATTCATAACGTTCAAAACGTCCAAAAAGTTCCAAACGTCCAATTAAAAAATATATATGTTCATTTTGCATATCCATTGTAACCGGACATTATATATATTTGTTGCAGTTGTTCACAAAACTTAAAAGACAGTGATTTGGGTCAGTGCTCTGACTTAATACAACGATAATCGAATCCAAATGATATGTGTGTTTTTGGTGACCGCTGAAAAGCTCAGTTACTCTACTTTACAGTGACAAGACGTCACTGTGGCTCATGATTTTGAGCTGAGCAGTGACATGCCCTGGCAGCACAATTCCCCAAAAGTAAATATTTCATGGTATTAATGAATCTCATTTAGACCAACTGTCACCTAAATTAATGCCAGAGACTGTAATTAACCTTGACAATAGTGGGTCAAAAAGTATTGCTGCCTGCACCATTCCGGAATATTCTAAATAGAAGGTAAAACATGACTATGTATTGACTGTAACATTGCTGTCTTCAATCAAGAGTGTTTTGTCTAACTTTGTAGACGCTAGTTGCTGAGTCATAAAAAGAACAAGAGCGAGCAGTAAACAGTAGAATGTCAGAGACATTACTGCCCCCAGGAGCAGTGAAATAGAATGAACTGACCTGGCGTGGGCTGTGGCACAAATGAATTCCACTCTTTTAAAGTGAAATGAGACAAAGGCTTTTCAAACAGAAGATGCATCACCATGCATACCACCTAGCTCTACGTATAAAGCCACACCATGTAATTCTAAGAAAGAGCTTAACAGTTAAACCTAATCCTCCGCACCCAATCTGCATCATGATGAATGTGTTTATTCTTCAGTTTCTACAGGCAGCGCCTCATGCAGAAGTGGGGAAATCTTATTAAAATGTACCTCAAGGAATCAAGGAATATTAGATTTCAAAATTGAATGTCTATTGTTGATTGTAATTGCTCCTTTTTCTTTTAATGTCAACTTGACCTGGTAATCAGTACCTGTCAGCTTTAGACTGATTGAACAATAGGTTGTGATCACGTGACATCACAACATTCGAAAGAGCCCATCGTCTAAAACTGAGGTGCAGGGACACTGAAAATTCCATGACGGTAACTGTGGTAACTGTGGTAAATGGTGACCTGCAGATTTGTTTTTTCTTAGTTTTTAGTTAATATCTCAGTAATTACTGGAAGAAGCCACATGAAAACAGAACTGTATCCAAGTTCATTTTCGCCTCTATCATAAACCAATGTCCAATTATTTTCTCTGAAAGGCGTCCGAAAGTGGTGACAATATTCGAAAACATGAGTGTGATGTTGGCCAATAGGAAAGACTTTCAGACATAAAAATAATATGGCGAGTTTGTGAATCCAGTCACTGTCAAATACTGACGAGGAAAAACATTTGTTAATTTTCATTTTGGAGATTTCTTACAAAAACTGTATTTCTCCCATAGAGTTGTATTAACCCCTGCCCTCCACCTGACATTATGACATCATCACATTATAAAACGTGAACGCAACCTATTGACCATAGATGTTGATAGCTCCATTGTCTGTGGCTGCAATATTTCTCTTTCAAATTGTTACAAACACTAAAAGCACTGACTTCCACAAAGAACGTTAAGTGAGGGACATTATGATTCAAGTGAACAGTTTGTTATTTTGTGGACTCAGTGGCAGTTCGCACAGACTCAGTGTGAATAGTTGTTTGCACTTGACCTTTTCATTGAAGAAGAGAAAGCAGCACATTTTTATCTTTGAAATGTGGAAGTCTCAACAACAATTTTACACAAATTGCTCCATCATTTATTACTCCCAAGGCTGATGCAGTTTGCCGGACTTCAAAGGTGAACACCAGAGCCTGACACAAGCACAGGATCGTAGTAATCTTCAAGTAAGAATAATATGTGAGAATCTATATTTGTACCTTGGTCTCAATCACACTAGAGTTCATGATCACAGCACTGACTGGCAGTCTGCCAGAAACGGTCATAACTACAGTCTGAGTGTTATCAAAGACAACAGCTCTGGGATTTTATCAGCGCAGACATCCAGATGGTTGTGGTTAGAGCTCTTGCCTCACAGTATTAAGGTCCAGGGTTCCACGACCCTGGAGACTGTGAGTCCACCTCATGTTAGTCAGGTTTTCCCCATTAACATGTACAATCCTAATCTGCCATCTTGTTTTTCCACCTGTTTGATCCACAAACCTTCGGTATTACATTGTTCCTAAAGTCCGCACTATCGATTTCCCCCGGAGTCGTCTCCCCTGTTGGCTTGGCAACATGGTTGTGCCTCATGAACAACATCCTTGGAACGCCTTTTCAGCAATGCTGTTTCTGCGCTGGAACCAGGGACTGCTGCAGTGGCAAAGTGTGCACGTTCGAAGATGTGCCACTTCGAACTTTGCTTTTGTACTTCACAAAACCAGACCTTGGTTCAGACCAAGACCACCTCTTGTTCTTGGACCAGGGCACTCTGTTTGGGCAGGAACATTCACATCTGGAACGATAGACCAAACCAGACGGAATGTCCATAAGTCCAGACCAAAGTTTGAAATTGTGAATGCGCCATTAATCCAAACCTATCTTAAGATCTGAAAATGAGGCCCAAGTGCTACACTGCAGGATGGATGAAATTTAGAGTACAAATCCTACTGTGCAATACAATATCTACCAGCAATTTGACAACAGCTTTATTTATCAGCGTAGTTGTCTTGTTCAACATTTTACAGATAACTCAATACGTCTGACAAAGAAGGTGAATGCATAGTCTGGCCACATCCTCTTTATGTTCAAAAGCTGGACAGCTAGTACCCAGCTCACTGCAAATCATTTACTCAGTCCCAATCACAGATGCAAATTTGTAACATGTCACTCAAATCCTGTACCATTCAGAATGAACTTTATAGCTTCTCTCACCAGTGATTCATAGACCAGAGTAATGCTTTGCCTGTTGATTTGGCAGCGCATGGCCCTGTATCTCAGTCTTCTGTATCATTTTCTTTGATTGATGAATCTACCTGTCATTCTTGCTGATCAAAACTTTCTTTCTTTGTAAATAATAGGAAAAGTGTGTCGTCTGGTTGGCATCCTTTGAGCATTATCTCTGGCTCACTCGGTAGAGCTGGAGTCTTAAATCTGAGTTCACTTGGGTGAACTTGTGACGCCCTTCCTCCTTTCACGTCTTGATATTGTCATTTTAATAATATGCACACAGCCTTGTTGCTGCAGCCCTTTAGCAGGCTTACATCATGTGTCAGCTTTGGGACAAACAGGCTAATGTCAAGAGTGTACCCCACATGGTCCACATAGTTGAAGCGGAATAGTCTTTTCTAAGGAAAATGAGTAACGAGTACTATATGTACTATATATCATTAAGAGTCAAAATTTGAGTCCTTGTAAAAAGACGTTTATTAAACTCCTAATATGCAATGTTCATTTTAGCTTTGGTGTCACTTGCATTCATGAATCCGACACAAAACAAGAAGATGAGCTGGTCAAAGGCAAAATGCGAACTGTATTTAAAAAAAAGGTCAAAACAGGCAAACAAACGACACAATTTCTGAGTTCAGATAATCTGCTACGAGACATCAGTCCACATCAGTTTACAGGTGTAAACTTCTAAACTGATAAACACAGACGTACTTTTGGCAAAATTGTTTGTTTCTACATGAGTGTTGATCTAGTCTATAATACATCAAATACTGCAAAAAGATGCAAATAATTGTTTCCAAATGTATTAAAGGTTCATTATGCAACTTTTTATGCCAAAAAAGAAAAGAAAAAAGATTGATACTGTATTAGTGCACATTTGACCTTTCTGTGATGTAGTGGCAGTATGTGGTTAGCTTGCTGCCTTTGCTTTCCATCCCAACGGCCTCCTTGACGATCCAGGACCAATTATATTTCAGGTTTTGGGGGTTTCTGGTTTTCTGGATGGAATGTATACGTAACCATGGAGACGGGTCCATCAGCAGTGAAAACCTAACAGAAACCTAAAAAACACAATTGTTCCTGGAGCGTCCTACAGGCCACCGCGATGGAAAGTAAAGGCGGCATGCTGACCACCTACAGCCGCAGGGTCACTGAAAGATCAAAAACGCATTCACTTTTTGCATTAAAATTGCATAATGCACCTTGAAACAGCGGACTGTCTCTGAAATAGGAACTGGTAAACAATTGCACAATGATTAGGAGCTCAGGGGAAAGGCACCTGACAAAAGGGCACCCTGAACACTGAGTTAATAGTATCACAAGGACATTTGCTTCATTTATTATAAAATGTATAAAAGGCATAAAGACATAAAGAAGCATCTGTTTTGGCTTATACCAAATCTAACAGTTCTACATTCATAGATGCTGTCTTTTAACTGGGTGGATAAACAGTCTCAAAGCATGTCTCTGGCCACAGGTGCATTAACCGTTTGAGAATCTCGGCCTGAGTGACTTGATTATGCAGCTTTAGTCTGTTAACATAAAATTCTGCAATGCTAAAACAAGTAATGTCTGTCACACAAAAAAACTTTACAGCTTAAAACAGGTTTCCTTTGTGCTCATTCCTGCACTGTAAATGTCTCTTTCTGCGCTGATTATTACACATTCAAAAACAAACTCTTTAATCTCTAATAGGTTCTCTTTTGTTTTATTAAAATAAACTGTACAAAGTTTTACATTATTGACAAAATAAGTCATCCTCTTGGCATAAGTTCAATATCCAAAGGCATAAAAATATTGACTTTCCCTTTGTTAAAGCCAGAGTTAAGAAGTATTGATCATCTTTCCGAGAGAAACATCCAGATTGTACACATTTTTCAATTGATTTGTAGAGGTTCAAAAGTTGGATTTTCTTTTTCTCTCCACATTAATCCATCGAGCGGGTGTCTAAATGAATAATATGACCTCGGCCCCTCAACCAATCAACAGCCATCGATGTGCGCAACTAGAGAGACCGCCACAGGTTTGTTGATGTTCGTGTCTGAAGAGGGGGCTTCGTGATGTCAGCGGAAGGTTCAAAGCAGGGTCCCAGCTGGGGCATTGTAACCGGCGGCTGACCCAGAGAGGCCACCATGAAGAGGAGGTTGTTCTGGCGATGGGCGCCTGGTCCACCTTTAAACACCTTTGTTATGACCCGGGATGAGCTCTTAACACTGGAGCCCCTTCTCGGCACAGCGCAGTTCAGGAACGCCTGGAAACACCTGTAAAACTGAACACAAAACACGGACGTTACCACTTTCAAATGATTTGGGTATTTAGGCCTGATTTACTAAGCCAGGTACTAAATTTAGTGTTACGTAAAATTAGCACATGCCATTTTGTAGCATGTTGCAGCTGTATATTATTAGTGTCGAAAATCTGATGTGAAAATTCATCTGCGCTGTAGCCTTTCATTATAGAGACCACTTTAGCACGCGCAATCTCACGCCCTAAATCAGGCCCTGTAGTGCACAGGAAATACATCCCTATACAGGAAATCTTTCATATGTTGAAATGTTGAAAAAGCAGTGAATTCTCCAAACTTTTGTGTACGCTTGTAGATGCTGTCAGAAGGTGCATAGAGGGATGGACATGTACACAGCCTTTGTCGGGGTGCTATTAATACTGAATGAAATCTGTGATACATTTTTCAATCAGGAAGCAGATCAGGAGGCCAGGAGGTCATCATTCATGCAGATCCTTCTGTTTGACTCAATACAACAGTGCTCCTCGACTCAAAGACCGGTATCTAAGTCTGGCTGATGGGCACATTATGAATTATAGAGGACCCCAGCAGCAGGGGGAAAACACAACAATGCATTCTGGGCATTTGGCTATACTTGACATTCTTGGCATTTCTATCCATATCACAACACTTCACATCAAAGACACAGTGTGGACCGCTGTCTGAAGCTGCTTCTCTTGAGTAAACGTAGTATACTTAGTATACTTTCACATTCATGTATACTTATAGTCTACTACATTTCCTCACAAGATGCAAATTACAGCATAACTCCAGGCTTCGTGCGGATTAAAACAAACGAGAGAGAGGAGTTACCTAGAGAGACTTAGATTGAGACAAAGCATAGAACAACTTTGGTGAAACGTCATTGCTGCTTAAAGGGCATGATGAGTTGTGCGATTGTCTCCCCGTGGAATCCTGAGACTGTTGGTAAAGATGAGATGATGAGGATAATCCTAAAGGAATGGGGCTAGAGTGAAGGAACTGATTGGTGAATCAGGTTGGCTGAATGATGATAGGCGGAGGCAGACTGAGTGGGCAGGGGGTGGGACGCATGTCTTTTGATGGTGGACTGAGCGGCTGAAAAGGAGTGGTTTGGCGAATCTGTGGAGAGGCTTAATTCATGAAAATCATCTCAAACGTTTTTGGGGGAATTTTTACAAGCCAGACACTAAACAGACAGAGGTCAACAAAAACTATATTCATGATCAAATCAACAACAGCAAAGGCTACAGGCAGTAGCAATTGGAGTGCAGTATTTCTTCTAATTTTGTGACTTTACAAGCTACTACCCCAACCATCAGACCTACTGTCACCCTGGTATACTGTTTGTCAGACAGCCTGTCACCTGTGTCAGCAAAGAGTGATGACAAAAATGAAAATAGAAGTGATTATTTCACTTTGGGGGCTGCTATACAGTAGGATTATAAGATCCCCTTGCCAGCCCTGACGGCGCTCAGGCCTAATACAGTAGTGCACCCATCACTGATTGTTTGTGGTGCTGATGCAATTTGCTCCTGATCACTCCGATTGTCCGAACACCACTGAAGGGAAGCGTAGAGGCCATGTTGAGGCAACAAATGGAGGAGGCTGAAGTCACACTAAGGTCATAAGTGGAAAAGGGAAGAAACTGAAGCGAGTTTGAGAAAGACACAGGTTGATTTAGTCACATTAAGTCTGCGTGATATGTTCAAAACACTACAACTCCACGATGTATTATGTACAAGGTCTCCCAGCACAGCTATAGTAAATGTGTTTCAAACTGTCATTGGCCATTTCTTGCCCTTGGTCAAATTGCAAATTAAAATTAATAGCCACTTAACTAAGGTCAGCCTTGTGTGCCATCGTTACCACCGATCACAACTTTCCTCAAACTTTGTCCTAGATCCACAGTGTAGTGAGTTTAAAGGCTATCTTGCTCCTCAGTGGGTAGATTAGAGAGTCCCAGGGCTAATATTTGTTGCTGCTGTCTCCTTTAATTGCTGAGAATGAGGTCGATGGGGGCTACTACACATTGTTTGTGTCTACAGTAATAGTGCTTTGCCAGCTTTAAGCCACTACGGTCTGATTTGTTATGTTTCAGAATTGCTGCATTGTGTGATAATAGAGTCACTTAGCAGTAAGAGACTGTAATCAAAAGCTGTGGTGTTTTGTAAAGCTATATCCTGGCACACCCTGAAACATTTGAGTCCATTTGCCAGTACTGTTTGAAATGATACTTTGATTTGAAAGAGCAAAACAGCTAAACATCCACCTACAGGAAATACTTTCTGAAGAGTACAGTGCAGTAAATAAACAATATAATGTTCGGAATGTGTGCAGGATATTCCTCCTCAGGATCGATTTGACAAACATTTGCACAGTGCGCTTTTAAGTGAAACTGCCACAGCCATCAGACATATAGGACTAAATCTCCAATGCTGCAAATTAGAAACGATTTTTAACTCCTAAGATGATTGTAGACAATTGGTATCAGTTGTGCAGATTGAAAAAAGATATTTGCGAAATAGAAATAAGCCCCATCACTCACAGGCAGTTTAACGAGTGTTAACAAGTTTGGGGTTTCCAGCCTATGCTCTGCACAGATGTTCCTGTACACTATACCAGCCACTTGGTTATGGCCCCCATGTGCTGGATTGTCTCAGGACCTCTTTCCACAGTCTACACCTAGGGTCTTGTCTGGTGCTCAAGGCCTGCTCCTGTGCAGCCATGATGAGCCTCTGTGCTGTCCTTCAGTCCAGCTCTGTAGCCATTGGTAGGATTTCCTGATATCGCCACTTCAGTTATGTTTCGGTGGTACATCCCGTGTAGGGGCTTGTCCTCCCATGACGGGACCTCCAGCACCTCATCTTCTGTTCCCCATTGTCTGAGACATGGCCCATGAATAGGAAAAATAAACCTTTGAACTTACCCACGCTGTTGGATGTCCTACATGGTCTTCTGAATGGGAAGGAATTGACACCCGCTGCTACTTGTATCTGTACAGCATTTTAGTCTTCAACTCGCCTCAACTCACAGTTTCCATAGTAACGGGCTGGGAGGAATTGAAGACTGAAAATGACATACAGGACATTGGGTGTCCGCTCTGTGGTTGTGGGAGGTCAGAGCTGTGTGGGACAAATGAGACTGAGGTGTCTTGCTGTGTGTGGGGCAAAGCTATTTCTCAAGTCATTTATAGGCTATTTACATAAAATAAACTTTGCCTCACATTTGTGACAACTGCAACATAATATTAGTCATATTTATACCCAGCACATATTAATGATTGATTTTGTTGACTTTATTCTATTATTTTGAGGCAATCATGTTTCTTAGGACTGAGATAGTTCTTACAACTCATTGAGTCATCTTGATTCTCACCTTAACTTTTGACAAAATATATAAAATGAAAAACAGGCTGTAAAAAACGTTCACAGCAAAATGAAAGTTTTGAAATCTCATTATATCTCTGCTATATGATATTTAATTCACTGAGGTGCGCACACAATCCCATCATACAGGATGTACAGTTTGGTTTTATTTAATAGACAATACGGATAGCACTGAAGAAAAGTGTTATCAGTTTGCCCCAGTGGAACACAATATCTATGTTATCTGAGGGTTTATTTCTCGTGTGACACAAACACAAAAGTGCAAAGTAAAGACAAAATAACTTTTCTCAACCTGTACAAAATGCTAAATCTAAAAATGCTTTGCAGAAGAGGAAATGATGACTGTAAGATGGACTTCAGTTTCTATCAGTGAAGGAAAGTGTAACCCCGACGGTGTTGTAAGGATTTATGTTGTTAAAAATTGCTCAGGGCAGATACAGGCAAATGCATCTTCCTGATATACAACAAACTACAACTACTGATATTATCATTCACTTTTTTAAGGAGTAAAAATCTTAATTTGCTCCCGAGGGATATGGAATACTTTGCTGTGATGGTGCAAGCTGTTTCCCTAAAGTTCCTAAACCCAGTCAATGGATCTGACTGTAATCGCCCAACTGTTAAAAGTCTGTCAGTGAGCATAAGGTAGCTGACAACACTCTGCTTCAGACACTGTATAGTCCTGCTGCCATTTTAAAGTAAATATTACTGACTTTACAAAAAATGGCTGACATCAAATTCCTCTGGGGAAGTATATTTCCCAGCTGCTGAAGCAGGTGAATGAGACCTTGGCTGTTAGTATTATTTGCAGCAGCCTTCCCAGAAAGAGTATTTTTTCCTGAGTATGGAGAGAAGAGTTCCTTCCCATCGCTGAACCTTGTATTCAGGAGGAGCGGTGGAGTTTGTCCTAGTTGCTGCATGGCTTTAACAGCCTGTGGACGGAGAGGGGCTGTTTTTTAGCACTACAGGTTCTCTCTCATGCGTGCTTTGCATGTTTTAACACATGCACTTGGAGGACAAAAGGTGCCCTCTTGCTGTCATGGAATATGCCAAGGTTTCCCTAATTAAGTCTAAAACGTTTCATTAGAGTCATTGGTTATTTTGGAATGGTACTGTACCTATTGTCTTATTAGAATTAGCCATATACTACTATTTGTCTATTGAAAACAAAATGAAGTTTTTGGCTGCGTTACCTGAAAGTACTTTATGTTGGTTGGCTGCTGTAACACAAACCATATGGTCTCTTTGTGTCTTTACTCTTCCATTGTCATATACATTACCATGTGTTAGGGCTGCAACTAACAATTATTTGGTAATCAATTAATCTACCGATATTTTTTTTTTTACAATTTATCGATTCATCGGTTATAATGGTGTATGAAAATTGTATTTTTTCATTCTTTAATATCACACAAATCTAAAGTGGCGCCGCTTGAGGACATGTTGATGGCGTAAACTTAAGGCAAGTGTTTTTGGAGGCTCTTAGTGCTAATTCTGCTTTCTGATTTGGTGAGACACAGACAGATATTCAATAATCGATTAGTTGTTCGGCCCTACAGTGTGTTGACACGAGAGCTTAAATCTGATCTGACGCATCCCAAAAGTGCAGCGCGCTCACAGACGGTCACTGTGATAGATCATCTGCGCTGTTTGATGCCCGTGCCGAATCACCTGTTTGTTCATGAAGACATAGATGATGGGGTTGATGACGGTGCTGGTCTTGGCCAGGATGGAGGGGATGATGCTGGCCTCAGGAGTCACCAGACCTGGGGGACCAAACGTCGCTAACAGGGCCATGATCCCGTACGGCAGCCAGCACATGAGGTAGCAGATAACCATCACCACCACCATGAACAGGACACGCTGCTCTCGCTTTCTGCTCATCGACGCGTTGATGCCACTCACCTAAAGGAGGCAAGACGAGGGACAAAAGCACAGTGTTTGCTATGTTAAAAATGAGCAAAATAGCAATACATATTTTTCCTTTTTTGTGTGTTAAAGTCTATTTGGAACTCCAACAATACACTTGCAATATTAAAGAAAAGATTAGAATATGTACATGTCGTTTAAAATCAAACAATTGAATGTCGTTATTGCATTGTTTGTGGTTTAAAAGGCTGATCAATGAAGAGAGAGACAAAGAAGAGAGGAGACACACGGAGACACTAAGCCCTTTGTTATCAGCACCATTTGATTTCCTGAAGTTTGGATCTCATAGACAGGAACATGAAGTGTCTGGCAAATACAAGGAGGCTGATTTAATCTCATAATTGGTGCCGCCAGGAGATATTAAAACACTCAGTCAAACGAGCGTTAAACTGCGCGATACATTATTCATTCAGTTAGTTTCTCTCAGCCACGGTAGCACTGTATAGACTTTCTCCAGATATTGCATTGTTACTGGTCGGTTGCGTCATAGTTAGGAGAAACTATAATCCCCTTGACTCAACTTTAGAGAGACGAAGTTGGTAAGCCATGACCTGCAGTTCCTGGAGTTCTCATGTGCAAACTCACTGCACAAAACATACATTTTTAAACACATTATATAACTGTAGAAGCATCTGGTAGTGAAGTTTTTGGTTTGTTTATTAAGTTATTACTTGATTAGGCAATGCGGATCAAAATGTCTATAAATGTGAATAATGACGCAAAGGGAAGATGAAATGATCTCCAAAAGGCATGGAGTTACTAATGAGACATTCCCAACACATTACTATCATTATTGTTAAATCAGGTTTTATTTTCATCCTTTACATTTTCAAAATAACATGAAAAAAACACAGCAAAGGGCACCTCATTATGCATGTCTAAATCCACAGATCTTCAATGGTGTTTAGGTCGGTGTAGACGCTCACGTGTTAAGTCTGCAGCGATGCGACTCACTGTGTAGGAGTTTATCAGTGAACTGCAGAGAGGGCGAGGCAAACACTTCCTCTGTTGCTGTTTTTGAAGATTCTGAGGTGTGTTTAGGAACATTATCTATTTATACAAGCCATTTGCTTTTAACTTCAGCTTTTTCCACAAATGGTGTGACATTTTTTTCTGAATTTGTTGGAATTTAATTGAATGCATTCTTTGTTCTACCCATGAACAACAGGTGTTCAGACAGATATTCTTTTTATGATAATCCTCTGTCCCTTCTTCTCCAAATGGACCTTTAATCACTCCGGTCAAAAAGGTCTCGAGTGGCACACAGAAGTTTAGACGTAACTTTTAGACAAGCCTCATGCCTTTTGGAGACTTAAAACAGAGGTGGAGGTCGACACTTCAGTACTTCCTGACACTCGGGAATCTGTTTTACTTTATATTGAGATGACAGACATTCACAATCCACAGTTCACCTGATTCTCTTTGTAAAACAGAGAAAGGAAGTCTGCACAGAAGCGCCAGCGAGTGAGAGGCGGGCGTTTAGAGTAGAATATACAATCATAACTGACTTAATGAAACACAGCTCTATTGGCTATCACAGTAATTGTGGAGCAAACCAGAGAACAAGCAGAGGCTGCTCTGCTTGTTCTCTGCAGTCTCTCCATGTGTAGGCATGAAAATGTAGTTTGTACAGCAGGGAAGTGAAATGCAGGACACAGAGTATAAATGACACAGGATTTGAGTTGAAAATGCTGTGCAGTCTTCTAACAGCAGCCATTTTGTCTTAATCAGCCTTATATTTATTTTTATTGCCAGCATGGTTTTTACCATAAAGGATCTGGCAGCCCGACGCGTGGGCTCTGTGGGCTTTCTGACTGATGTGAAAGATGTTTCTACTGGAGAATAAATCAACACTGCAATTGTTATCTGTGAAATCAATATAAGATTTGGACAGGTTTACTTCATCTGGAGACACAGATATGTAATGTTTATGAAATAATTACATACAGTACTTTACTTGTATGTGAAGCTTTTAGTTTGTATGAACGCACGGCTGTCATTACTGTGTGGAGAGCTGCTTGCCAATGCAGTACAGGCCCATCACATTAGTAGTTTAGTAATTCTTATTCTCATGACGGCTTATTACCCAGACTCAGTATTGATGTTGCTTCACACTGTTTCTCCCTCCTCAGTCCTCAGCGGAGTAGTCATAACCCTATATATGTATACAGTACTTGTACCTGCGTTATTCAACCCACAGTACATACAAACTTGAGCTGAATCCACTTCTGTTATCGGCAGCGTGGCATACGGCACTGCCTCATATTTGTTTGTGCAAATGAGAAAATTACATTGTAATTAGGCCAAACTGGCCATTGGCAGATTATTTGGGTCCAGTTGGTCCCCAGAAAGAATACCAGACAAAACATAGGCTTTAGTTTATTTCAGTGAAGTGTTCAGTGGTGTTTTATTTACAGCAAGTTTGACATAAAGCAGTGAGCTTTCCCAGTCGAAACAGTAAAGCTCTAGTATCAAGGTATTGAAAAGAATGTTACGATACTATAAATGATAACTAATGGTGTAATGGCTGAAAGAAATTCTATTTTGAATTTATTTCTTTACTTCTCAGACTTTTGTTTGTTTGAGTGCTCTGAGTTCATAAACATGTTACGTAACTTTCAGGGAGCCATACTGTCATGGTAATGTAAACAACAATAGCTAGCTAGTTCACCATCGATAAAAAGGTTTTGCAATTAGATATACAAATGCACAAAGGTCAAAATTAATTATATTCTATATTCTACTTTTGCTACTTTGGGCATGAAGCTGCCGACTGGACGATGGGAAGTCATGCTTAATGAGCTGTTTAGACCAATATTTCTACTCCTGCATGTTTTAATAGCGAGAGGAAAAGTACGCTATTCATTCAGACATTTGGACTGAGCAAGTTGAAGCAATCCTGAAAAATCAAAAACATTCCAATAAAACTTAAGCAATTTCAGCCTCCTTCCCCATTCCCACAGTGGTTGACATATTTTTTATGATAGCTGATTGGATTACATCGATGAAGTGCTGCAGATTCACTAATTGAGGCAATGAAGGTGACGTGCTAAGTTTCTGCAATCAGAGTAAGGTGTTGCATAACTCATGGAAATTATGATAGGAAGCAAAATCATTACACATTTTTAAACCTGTGGTGGGAAAGTATTACATCATATCAACATTAGTGCTAATGTCCATAGTAAGAGTCTTTAGCATCAGAGAGATATTGTTGTGATGATAGAGCAGAGGAGATGGGATTCAAACGAACTAAATTAAACAGCCCTCAGTAAAGATCGCACAAACAGACGGCCAGCACTGTCACAGTTCACCAAGTCTCAGCACAGCTGACAATTAGCAGCAGGCTACACCTGGGGAGGCGACTAAAGGGAAAAACACATCAATTCAAAAACGTGAACACACTTGTTCATGATTTGAACTTCTCTTGTCACTGTAGAGAAGGTCTGTTACCCTTCGTTGACATACCATCTATTTTATGTGTGCAAAACCTTGCTACCCCACATCATCTTTAACTTGCAAATACTGTGTATAAACATCATCTGTAAACCCCATCCAGTTTCTTTGCCTGTCATCCAGACAGTGCCCACCCACATCCAGAGACGTTACTTTCATTGTAAACTCATTGCATATTTGAACTGCCTTGACTCAAAGCAAGCCCTGACAAATTGGCATTCAAGTTATATTTTTGTGGTACAAATACGATTATAGTCAGCTATGGAAATGTGGATTGAAGTGATCAGGGCATTATGAAGCTGTGGGTGAAAGCCTACATTAATCTGTTGTGTCTGTGAGGGGGCTGAGGGTGACAGAGACTGTGTCCCATGTGACACATGAACATGAAGAAACATGTCAGCTGTGTCCAGGCCTCACACTGACTGAGTCCCACATTTATTATTGCCACACTGACAAGTGTGAGACAGGTCACTGTCATGTGCCCTATGTGTTGAAGTGTCACTGGATCACATGAGAGGACGGGTGCTGCGTGGGCTGCATGCATATACACTTCCCTATAAAACATTTACTCTTTGTTTATTGGACACGCTTAAAAGTTCTATTATCAGTAGTGCTTTCTTTGTCAAAGTGCAAAATAGCTGGTCTCAAGAAAGAGCCTCCGTCATGAATAATGATCTATGTAATTTATCACAGGCTTGACAGTAGACTCTACATTGTGTTCTTGTTGAAATTGACACTTGTTATTGTCTGATTGGAAAATCGTTAATTAAACCCTTTGTATGAAGATTAGAAGATTTGGGTTGGAAGTTGGAACATTGCTTATTAAACATTGCTTAATATAACAGCCAGAGCTGTTCGGTTTTGAACAGGCAGAAAAGAATAATAATAAAAACACACTGGCATCCTATATAACTCTTGTTTAGAAATATACCTGGCACATATCCTGCATCTAGCACAGCCACACAACTTTTTACTTGCAAGTTGCAAACTCAAGCACAAACCTTTAAAAGTTTTATTATTTCAACATCGTTATTGTATGTTCTTTGAAAACAAAACAAAACAACAATAAAAAGCCGATGTTTTTTTTTGTATATGGACAGAGATGGCATTTTAAATGTGAATGCATTTTGAAAAAGGTGTATTTTATTTTTTATTATCTGGAGCCTTGAAAATGCTTTTGTTTGGCATTCAAGCAATAACAAAATATGGAGACTCGTATGTGTATGGGTACAACAAAGTCCAAAACTAATTTCAGTATTTGTATAAAGTGGTAAATGGGAAATTCTTATTGCTGTAGAGATATGCATTATATTGTATTTTTCTGCAGGTGTAAGGGAGTGCAAAAAGAAGTGAATTGTGTAGAAACTGAGAAGCAGCTGTAGCAGTTGTCCAAAGGCTGGCAGTGGTTTGATGGACACTGTTGTAGGGCAGACTAACAGTGGTGAGAAGTCTCAGTGTGACAGTGTTGGACCTCTGCATGTGTCGGAGCCTGTCACTCATGATGGAGAGGTCTGGAGCAGCGAGAAGCGCACATGTCTCCAACACATCAATATTTCAGAACGGCTCAAGGAGAGCGCTTCCTACTCCACAATCACATTTAGAGGTAGTATGTGTCTGCAGTTCCAGGAATTTGAACATGAGTATTTTGTGTTGTAGGCGGCATTCTCTCCGAACGGAATGGAAATGACAGTATTTGTATTTACACACAGTTCTCGCCAAACCGCACATAAACGGTCATTAGTGAATTAGCCTCACTTGTGTCATAATGCATTACTACCATCTCGTATTTGTTCAGACAGTTAGACACAAAAACATCAAGGGTTGTCAACGTTTTGAGCACGCATTTTGAATTGACTGTCAGTGTAACTCAGAAGCGTAAATACGTTTTTGACAGCAGGCGGCGGTGTGAAAGTGAGATCTCGTGGGTGAAGGACGAGTCACTTCCCCCTCCCGAACACTGTGAGAGGACAGAGGAGATGTTCCGAAAGATCTGTCCATCCTATAAAAGAACAATCATCCAAAACACATCCCCTGCACTTGATAAATAGCTTTCTCTCTGTCCTCCAGCTCGCTCTGTCTCACCAAGCTGTGCCTTTTTCACACTGGCTTTATCCAGACGGTTATAGAGTTCACTGCTGCTTTCAGGTTTTGGGAGTGATGACGGTTTATCACTGCACTTTCAAAATCAAGATGTCTGTGTGTGTTGTCGGGTCTGACTTAACGGATTTAGCAATATCACCGAAAGAACAGATGGTACTACTTTCTATTGCTATACTGCAACACCTTATTAATATTGAGATTTATTCCCGTTGATTGATTTGTTTTGTTACTTTATGTGGCCAGAAAATGTGCTTATATATATAGCCAGAATAATGTGCCTTTTAGTTAGATGTGCTCCAAGTATGTGTTTTCCCCCCTGTACTGTATATGCCAAGATTGGATATACTGATAATTATTTCCCTGTAGAAGCTGAGCAAACTTTTGGTCTTATCATTGTGAAATAAATTTTGCCTGTTCTTTTGTTTCAGACCTCTATCTATTGGTCCATCTAAGAGTGTTTTTTATTTTTATTTTTATTTTTTTAACTGTGGTTCTGTCTGCCCCAAACATTTATTAAGGTTGCCATTAAACAAAATTGATCCTGGTCTTGGGAATATAACTTCTTATTCAAGAAATGACTGCCTTGTAAACTTTTAACCGTTCTTCCAGTCCGTGCTCGGCCTGACCTCATGTAACTCCACCATGACACCACCAGCTGTCAACTCCTTCAATTTTCTCTGCTGCCCACACGACACAAACACCCTCTAAGTGTTCCTAATTAACCAAACATAATCAGTTAACGTGGCGTTTTCAGGCCGGTAAGTGGATTACACAAATAGGTTTCTGTGCCCAGTGCTGAGGTGCAGGGTTACCAGCTGCGTCCCATCTGTGTCCCAGAATGCACTTTTGCAGACTGTTCTTGCTGTTCTGTAAGATGATGGCACTGATAGACATCGAGCCAGACTCAGAGGTGAGAAGAGGCTCTGGGGTGGAGAAGCTGCTGAGAGACAGTGAATATTTCCATCAAGAAGAACCAACATGAGCGACAGAGAGGGCTGTTTGAGGTTATGATACTGTAAAGTGCTGAGGTATATGAAACCATGAAGCTGGTTCCTGAGCAGAACCCCTCTACATGAATATTGGTAAATGTGACATATACTAAATAATACACTTAAACAACCATAGCGTAGTATCTTGCTAATGATGGTTGGTTATATGAGGCATACACACTTCTTTTAATGAAGGGGAACTTGGGAAATTGAATGCCAATCTTCTTTTGAAAATATCGCCCTTGAATCCTGAAGCACATGCTGGAACTAGCTTCTCCTATTCATTTATTAAATATGACTATATCATGCCTCTTTAAAAATCTCAGTCTGTTAAGGCAAAACTGCCTCCAGAATCAGGAAAGTTGAGCGAATCAAAGTGACACTGTGCCGCTTGGAAAGGCCTGAACCTACAAGCTAGTTTGGATATTTCTCGTGTGTGATTGCGCTCTTTGGCAGAGCACTGACAGAAGAAAGTGCTTTATAAAATCAAAGGCGGTGTCAGCCTTTGGCACTACAGCATCTCCATCTCAAACAGATACATGTGTTCCGACGCTGCAGGCAGAGAGTACAGACATCTGCCTCATGCTCGAGTCACATGAAACAGGCATGAATTGGAAAAGATGTTTCAAAAACTCACTGTACACTAATGTACTTTTTGCACTTAGTTAAAAAACATGTTTACTCTATAGCAAAGAAAGTTATGATTTAGGCCAACAGAAACTATTACCACAAGTGAAATTTAATCATGCAATTGTGCAATATAATCCAAATGACAACCACTGCAGTCAGAAAATATGAAGTTTTTAAGCTATGAATTGTAGTTACTGTATATTGGGATATTAACAACTATTCAGATTTCTCTAATGCACGTAAGCACACAGTATTATGTTTTCAAACTTAAAATAATGCCTTTACATAGAAAATACACTTTTCCACCTTTTCGGGGTTGTGTGCCCTCTGCAGGTTATAGTGGGAAGATCACACAAACACAAGTAATTTTTTGCTAATGGCATGCTAATGAATCGCTGGTGCAGTTTGCATGCAGAACGACTGAACTGAACAATTCCGTTGATGGGCTTTGAGAATGTAAAAACGTCTTAGCTCTATTAGCTGTGCAGTAAAGTCCAGACAAAAGTAAACAATCAAAAATTAACGGAGCAAAGTGGGCACGGTTTGGATGAAGGAAAAGCACTAAAATATGGTTTAAAAGTTAGTTTTTGATTTTTTTTCTATGTCCCCATTTGCAGAGCAAACTATCATCTTTTCTTTGAACAAAATCCATCTATCACCATAAAACAAAGGTCAGCCATCTGACATAAACCTCATAAACCTAGGTATATGATTCATTCAAATCAATTTTTCAGATGCAGCTCTCAGGTAATCCTTTTTGACTTGGTGCATATACAATATTAACATAGTTATGAACATAGTTTATCATCGCTATATTAAAACTTGGCCTTTAGATTTTCCAGAGGTACCCACACATTAAATAAATAGAAACCCTGGGCACAGCACTTCTGCCTGCCTTGATGTACCTCCTCATTCACACTCCTAACTCCGGCGGATGTTGTGCATGTGCAGTAGTTGCAGAACATGATTGATGGCTGCAGTTGCCTGTGTTGCATTGGTTTGATTCATCGCTGTCCCCATCTGTGTGCTTCCACCCACTTTGCCTGCCTGCCGGGCCCATCAAAGAACCTCTCTCAGCCAGAATACTCCACAGTTCACTGAGTCCTCTCTTCATAGCCTTGTGTCCTGTCGCTGTCGTGGAGCACACACTTTGATTTGGACATTTATTGAATTGAAAAAAAAAAAGGAGTCAAGTTGGTCCACAGCTGCACTTGCACTGGTGAACCTATTCTAAAAGAGGCCATTGGGAATCAAATGAAGTGCACACTTCTTTTGCTGCTCGGGGACTCCTGCATTGAATAGGCATGATTGGGCCATTCATTTTCATTTAGAATAATAACCCCTGGCAGAGGCAAAGCCATACAAAAGAGGTGCTCCATTGACTTGTTGGATTGTAAGCTTTTGAAAGGACTTTCCCCCTGCTGTTAGATTACTTGAGGGGGTAATATTTGCGCATGTTAGCTCCAGCGTAAAGTGAGGTCAAATCGAGAGGGGGAGGTGCAGCGACCCAATGTTCTCATTCTGCTCCCGATGTCTTCAGGGTTCAGACAGCGAGGACAAAACATCTGCTCACTTCCAGCAAGATGGCTGTCCTGAGACCTTTTTTAATTTAAATTTATTTTAAGACAAACTGGGATTGAGAAAACAAACTAAATCTTTGATTAACATTGCCATACAAGAACAGCTTATTTCAACTCCTGCTTCAGGGTGAATCTCAAAGTTCACAATTACCTGAGAAAAGTCTGAGAAGTTTTGTCTGATTGCTTATTTTATCAGTTTACATAATGTTTCTCTGATTATAATTATAATAATTACACTGCCTGACCAACAAGAAAGATCACATGCTCTAATTGGACTTCAGTTGGACTTTAGCTTTGATTACAGCACTTATTCGCTTTGGAATTGTTTCAAAAAGCTTCCGCAATGACCAAGTTCTTGTATTTGTAACCGATGGTGGGTTAGGGTACCCCCAAAATGTACTATTCAACAACTTTAAAGTACCAAGGACACAGGTTTATATTGCGGATAGTGGTCGAAATGAGACAGAGAAAGGAACGTTTCAAGCAGTTTATTATAAAATTATTAAAATAGTTCATTTATTTCATATCTGACTTATTAATGTTCTAAAAATGTGTCAAAATAAACTTCATCAAAACATTTGGACCAAGTAAGACAAAGTAAAGTTTAATCCAAATAAAACAGCAATTGCCAAATCGAATCTACAAAAGAGAATAATAATAAGACCACAAAATGATAACAGAATATAATTAGTCTGTAGACATAACAAATTAAGGAACTGCACCATGTCTTGTCAACCAACAGACATAGCGGCTCCACTCCAGGTTAGTGGGCGCAGCACATTCAAGCAGCTGGCATAGGCTATGCTACAGCTGAACAAGGGAGTTCAGAGTCAAACTAACATATTAAAAAGTCCACGTCTTACCGGTCAGGGCAGCGACAGGAGCTGGCAGTGGACACACGGCGACCTGCTACATAATTGTATTGATATATATATATTGATGACGTGAGAGTGTGACCACTGCGCAAAGCCTTCTCCAGCACATCCCAAAGATCCTAAATGGGGTCAAGATCTGGACTCTGTGATGGCCAATCCATGTGTGAAAATGATGCCTTGTGCTCCCTAATCCACTCTGTCACAATGTGTGCCTGAGAAATCCTGGTATTGGATCTTGGAATATGCCAATTTAGATCACAAGTTCCTGGAAACGAAACCCCAATAGGTGATTGAATCTAGAGCAGCGACAGTAGACGGGTTGTTAGGCGAATGCTCTTTTCTTCATGTGTTTTCGGTGTTTGTATTGTCTGGGTGTTGCGTCAGTAGTAGCAACAGTGGGGGCTAACAGCTCATCGCTCAGTGTGTCCTAAAACTGCCTAAACCAGCAGGCACACCTTTCCAGATGGATTCCCTCTCTGGCGACTTTTATCTCGTTGTGTGACTGATTGTTAGTGTTAGTCCCTGCCTCGCTCGGCTTTAATAAATCAGATGCACCACATATTCCAGCTGGTTATTAATTATCTTTATGAATATTTAATGTGGTAAAATAAAAGGCCCAGAATCAAATCAGGTCTTTGGGTCAGAGGATGATGGTGATGATGCTGTTATAAGACCTGTCATGTACACCTTGTTCTTGCTTTGATGAGGAATGCATTACCTCTTATTCAAAGTCTAGTTTCTTGTCTAAATATTGACGCTATATGTCGTTGTGCAGACGTTTACCACTGCTCGCAATGGGACGTACGGGATGCAACTGACACAACCATGCCACGCTGTATCAAACGTGTGGGTTGATTGGCTAAGATCGGTATCACATGACTGGCAGCCGCGATGGCGACTTTCATTAATCACATGGTTTCATTGACCGATCGATAAATGAGCTCATATCACCCAGAGGGGGCAGGGACTCAGCAAAGGTGCCCGGAGGTTGCTCCCATCTATTTGTACCAATGGTTACTCTTGCTAAGATTAATGTCACAAGGACTGATTCTAAGCAACCACCACAGCCCTATGTTGGAACAATACTGACAGCAATGATGTTGAATTTGCAGTACAGGGGTTCACTTGTTTGACTGGAAGACTGGGGTAAAAAATGGATGGGAATAAAACTTCTACTATGCTTTAATTATCTCCAAATGAGATATAGCGTAGATATACTGTATAATGAGATGTTTAATGTAAACAAAATGCAAAGTATCACTGAAACTGGGAATCCTAATCCAACCCAATCCCGCTTTATTTATAATGCACTTTAAAAACAACATGGTTGAATTGAATCAATGCAAGTTGAAAGCTGGAGAAAAAAGGTACGTTTTCTGCTGGGACTTAAAAATTGTGAGTGACTTGGCCTGTTAAGGCAGTGGTTCCCAACCTTTTTTCCTTGAAGCCCCCCCTGCGCGTGCTGTAGTCGGGCCACGTTCCCCCCAGTCCAAACTGTGGCCCCCACAAATGTATCAAAACATGAACATAATTGCTAATAAGTATTTATTCCAAACAAATAAGCTGAAATGTTTAATGCAACAGTACATATTTGATGATTTTAGACTATTTATTTTGCTCAAATAATATCATTTATGATCTGACCCTCTGACCCCCCCCCCCCTGCAATCCTAGGCGCCCCCACAATTCCACAATTTGGGTCCAGCGACAGAGAAAGAGCGGTCACTCTTTTCCTAAGAGCTACTTCTTAGTGAATATTTTTAGCATCACTTGAATCCCTAGCAACAATCATAAATATCAAATTGGTACATTCACTCCCAAACAAACATCAAAGATTTTTAATACTTACAGCAGTACTAAATAAGTCTTGCCCATAGAGGCCATAAGCGCAGCTGCAGGTGTCGTAGCATGTTGCGTTTTTTAAACTTATTAATTGTCCATGAGAGTAAATACTACGCTGACAGAAAAGGCGAAGGGAGAGAGGGATATATTGTACATCCAATTACACAATGGAAATCATTTTTTTCACTCAAACTTGACTGTAAATAATGTTTAAAGTGGCTCTAGCCCGCAGTTAGCTTTGCCCGTTAGCCTGTTAGCTTCTTCTTCGTGATTCTATTAGTGTGTATTGGTTGCTCTGGTCCGGTGGCTGTCAAGTTGCAATTGTGGTTTTCTGGCCAGAGACACCAGGGGGAGATGAATCATCCCATTAACACTTGTATTAACACTTGTATTACCCCCAGAGGGACTACAAAAAGGATTTATTAAGGTAAACAAGTTATTTAGTACTGCTTTAAAATTTTAGGCTTTGTGGCTCTGATTTGACAAATAGCCAAAAGACAATCGTACTGATACATGAGGAGAACTGTGGCAAAGTAATGTTTGTCAGAAAGTCTTATCCGGCCACACCTCCCTGAACTTAGGTAGAGGCAAATCAGGCACAGTACTGGGCTAAAACTTCTGTAGTGTTGCTATTTTAAGTCTAAACAAGACCTGACTCCAGATTGGACCAGAACAAAACCAGGATTAAAGCAGGACTTTAACAGATCACCTTTCACGACTGATTTAGCCAAAGAGCTGCAACAGAAGGGTGGAAGATGAGCCACATGGGCTGCAATAGGCTGCAGAATTCTGCTTTGTGACTGTCTAAAATGTGCAAATTATAGTCACAATAAATCAGCCCACATTATAATCACACTATTGAAAATGTTGCTAAATTCACTCAGATCCTAAAGCCTGGGCACTTTTCCCACTTATTTCATTTGCAATCTACTCACAAACAGGTCATGGTACAACATGCCACAAACCCTTTACATCTGGATAAATAATTGCTTCATGTCTAGCCAAACCTCCATAGATTCATAACTCTGAAGCCGACAGACAGCAGGTTTGGATGGGACACGTCGTTACTTTTGGTCAGACAGCCTCCATAATAAACCTGAGGCCTATGAAATACTGCACAAAGCCTGCTGTCGTTGAATGAACACATCGGCGTTCATCACAGCAGGCTGAATGAGAGACAACAATGAGGCTGAGGTATCAAGAGACAGGCGGCAGACGCGGGCGCAGAGAGACGTTCAACAACATTTAATTAGGGCCCAGAATGCAGGATCAGAACAGGAATAAAACTCATTCAACATAGGTTGGGGGATGGGGTCAAACAAATAAAGTTTCTTGAAATGTGATAAAAGTGCATTGAATTATACATGTTGCATAAGATATCAATCAATTACAAAATGTATATATACATTTTGTAATTATATGATATTTTATGCAACATATTGTTATAGATAATGTGGAATTATTTCTATATATGTTTTTATCATACTAGGCTTTAATGATTATATATGAAACTGTGTTGATGTAAGCTATGCCTTAAGGTTCATTAGCAACTGGGGTTTTCTTATTGTCATTGTCTTTACTCTTGGAGTCCACTGGGGGGCAGTGTGTTATAATGAGGAGTCAGATGGCACAGAAGAAGAGCATTCCAAGAGCACTGATTGGTTCTTCGACAAGGAGACGCCTCCTTCCTGTTTCTATAAAAGGCCCATGCACGGGGCCCCTCCCTCTCTCCTCGCTGGACTGACATGTTGCGCTCAAGCTGACTTTTGTTTTAGTCTGTAATGTTAGGGAATAAAACAATGATTTGGATTTTAATAGAACGAGCCTCCGTAATCTTTTTCATCCATTTTTGAACACGACAATAACTAGATTGAGTAATGCTCAAAAAGTCTTCAAATTATTTTAAAACAAAGATATGAAAAACAACTAATGAATCACGTACAATTGAACATTTCTAATTAAATGTTTGACTGGCACTCTCTAATTAAAAAGGACTTGTATTCGTTTTTATAATACTTTCAGCGGATTAGCCCCATCTTGCTAGTTCTGCGCAGTATCTTTGCTGTTCCTAACAGCACTTTTCTGGACCCTTCACCCCCCTGGCCTTCTCCAGCTCTTGGTAAATGGTAAATGGTCTCAACTTATATAGCGCTTTTCCACCTACGTTAGGCACTCAAAGCGCTTTACAGCAAGGATCCACTCACCCATTCACACTCTCATTCATACACCAATGTACGCAGACACTGCAGGCAAGCTGGGTGAAGTGTCTTGCCCAAGGACACAACAACAGTGTGCACCTTCAAGGAGCTGGGATTCGAACCCCCGATCTTCCGATCATAGACTCTACCATCTGCGCCACCGTCACCTCTTCTTTGAGCCCCTGGTTTTTCCTCTAGTTTCTCATGTTCCTTTTCCCCAATGCTCTGGGTTTCATTTACATTTTGTATGTTCTTCTTAACAAAAATAGGTTGTGTCAGTGCTGCACATAAGATTGACCAATCTGGTTGAAAGCAGATCACATCAGCTCATATTAAGTGGAACTCCTCTAATAAAGAGCCCCGGGCGGTGTCCCACTTCACTCGTGTTATTATATGAGGATTACACTCAATACACACGACGTATAAGGACCATAAAAGTAAGATCACTCATTTTCTCAACAAGTGTGCCATTAACATCTACACTGATTAGATAGGTCTGAGAAAATGATTGAGATGATGTGTGTTTTGCAATCGTTGGTATCATTTCTTTGGCAAACCAGCGTTTACATGCAAGGGTGCGACGCACTTTCCATAGAGATTAATAAGGTGCTGAGGCAGTGAGGAAAGCCATTTAGTGTTAACTTTGATGAGGACGCCTGTCTAATTTATTCTTTGGTGTGTCAACATGAAAGCCATATTAAGTGGAAAATTGGGCTTGATATTTTTAGGTCTTGTTGTCCCACTTTGGTTCGGAGGCAAATGCTACTTGCAGGGAATTGGAGGATGCAGCGATATACTACATTTGCCTCATTTCCCCACGGGCGGCAAGAAAACCATAGATTATTGGCAAACATTTTGATAATCATTCTCTACAGGGAGTTTGGTTTGAATATGTATCGTCTTTTGTAAGAACAGGAAATCTAATTAGCTTTATATAATGAAGTTAATTGGGTTGATATGATAAGGGATAATCTGACCATATTTTCATTCTACCAGCATTCACAATCACTTCTATTTTCATCTAATCACATTTTTCTATCCAATTCAAATTACAGGACCACGTTCTCCCCATGTAGATCCACAGCACATTCATTGGATTAATGTTACATAATATTATAATAAATGTGTTATGTTGAAGTCAGATAATCAAAGATACAAAACCAATGGTCAGATTTAGAGTTTAGGCACGTGGACTGTGCTCTGTGCTGACCTCAGCATTGGGAGATGGTAAATGGTCTCAGAGCTGGACTGACGTCCAGCTCTGACAGACAGATTACTGAATGCCTCTCGATTCTTCACTCCCTCTCATACCACTCCCCTGTCCAAACAAACAATAATCAATGGCAAAAATATCTCAACTTTGGACAGGAAGTGACTGAGCACAAATCGAAGTGTTTAATGGCCAACTTTTTATATTTTTCAAATTACACGTTTAACTAAAGCACAATCAACATTCACTAAACCCGGAGGTTTGTTATGCTTCAATGTTGAGTCACCTGAACTGATTTAAACACTGGAGAGAAACTGCCTTGTCAAATTATTTACAAACTTTCATTTAAATTTCCTGCACAAAATTATTGCTCTTTTCTTGATTCGTCACTGTGAGCTAAAAGTGAAAGCAGTTGTTGGGTCAACTTGAATTATGAATACCAAGTCACTTCTCTCACAATGAACATAAACACAAGCCTTAACATAAATTCATTTAGATTAATACTGTGGTATACTGCAGCTCAGTATCAACGGAAGAATTTGCTTTTGCTTATCAAATTGCCATTGTTTTGTCCTGATTTGTATAAAACGAAACCCTAACAGGGAACAAAAGATGGCACAAAGTTAAATGTGCGGGTGAAACTTGGTAAATTAGAATATTAGGCTCAAAGTGTCTCCTTTCATCAGCTAATGAAAGACTTTAAATGGTCTCTCAGGGTTTCAGTAGAATTCACCATCATGAGGAAGACTGCTGACCTGACAGTTGTGCAGAAAACCGTCATTGACACCCTCCATAAGGAGGGAGAGCCTCAAAAGATTAAAGCAAAAGAAGTTGGATGTTCTCCAAGTGCTGTATTAAAGCAGAAAGTTAAGTGGAAGGGAAAAGTGTGGAAGTAAAAAAGATGCACAAGTCGCAGGGATGAGCACAGTCTGGAGCGGATTGCCAGGAAAATGCCATTCAAAAGTGTGGGGGACCTTCACAAGGAGTGGACTGAGGCTGGAGTCAGTGCATCAAGAGCCACCACACACAGACGGATCCTGGACATGGGCTTCAAATGTCATATTCGTCTGGTTGAAGCATCCTGGTCTTCCATAACACCTCAGCAGTGCCACAGGCTGAGAGCATCCATGCCACGCCGCATGCAATGCGTAGTAATATAACTACAATATAGTTCCCCTTTTTATCCGCTTAGAAAATCGACATGTTTAATTTTGTGTGACTATACTTGGATCATGTAGAGGCTCATGTAGCCATATTTAAATAGGGAAAACATGGAAGAGTTTGGTTGCTTCTAACTTCACTCCCGTTTGGATCCATAGAGGAGAGGAGGAGAGGCTATACTAACGCCGTCTGTGCTCTGTTTACGTGACTGAGCATAAAGACTAGACAGCTATACATCAACTCGTCTAAGCTAAGGTAAGAACATATCTCAGTATTTTAAAACGGTGGCCTATTGCTTTAAGGCAGTAATTCAAGTAAAAGGGGCCCAAACCTAGTACTTACTGTATACATGATTATAGTTCAGAGGGCCGATATTTCTCTGTTTAAAATATTTTTTAAATTGATTTCATGTAATATTCTAATCTTCTGAGATTTTGAATTTGGGATTTTTACAAGCTGTAAGCCAAACTCATCAAAATTGAAACAAACAAAGGCTTGACATATGTCACTTTGCATGTCATGAGTCTATATCATATATTAGTTTCACATTTTAAGTTGAATTACAGAAATAAATTAACTTTTTCACAATATTCTAATTTTCCGAGTTTCACCTGTACAGTATTCTCTGTCGACTCGCCACCGAACACCTTTATCCATCACTGAAAATACTCTGAAATGTAATCCACACAATGAGCTTAGCCTACGAGCTGTTCATTGTTAAATGTTATGTGTCAAATGTTAGAAAGACATAAAAAGTCAAATAATGTCATGTGAAAGATGAAAGTGCGACTCTGTTCAGTCAGAAAGAAGGACCCAGAGTCTTTGTTTATGCCTCATAGTGAGTTTTACTGATGCAGTGTAGATCCTTTTTCTTCATAAAATAGATCAGTTTTTTTCTGTGGTCATGCTTAGGTTGATTTGTTTGCCCAGGAATCTGCTGGTTTTCAGCGGAGTGCATCCATATCATTGTTATGCAAAAGCACCATGTTGTTGTTTTTTTGTGTGTGTTGGATACTTTGGAAGCTGACGGTGGGTGGTGAAGTGATAATGGCAAATGAGACAGCCAAGGTGAAGGAGATGGACGATAATAGCACGTCATTCTGTGAGCAGGATGCAAAAGGACATGCTGTTTCAGACATGGAGAAAGAATACAACAACAGGAGGAGCCCAGAAGGAAAGATTGCACTCAAACTTGGCACAGATTCGAGTAAGTATGCCACCAGGAAAACAATCAGACTTTGACGTGAAGAGGTCCAACAAGGGAAATATGGAAGACGCTGGAAGAAAATAAAACACAAAATCAAGGAGCGGCCAACACAGCGAGAAAAACACCTGCGCTGTTCTGAACTCATTTGTGGTTGAAGCATGTGGTGGTCGTGTGTGCATCAGCAGAAGCAGCAGAGGCGTGCTCTTATCAGGGACAAGTGTGGCAATTTCAGGTCCAAGAGAGGCCCACAAGTGTTTCCACAGCTGCGTCTCATCCTCCACTTCCATGTTCAGACTTCAGCGCCGTCTGTAAATGTATGTGTCTACGTGGTGTCCCTGTACTTGAAAGTTCAGGGAAGATGGGGGAAGAAATGATTAAGATTGAAAAAGATTGTGTACGTTAGGGTGGTTGTCGCATAAACCTTCGTTGCAACCTCATATTCAAGAAATGTGATTTTGTTTGATGAAAAGGTCCCAGGGCGGTGGGTGGACCCTAGAACCTTTAACGTGGTGGATTATGTAATTCCTTTGGCCCTTACTGGCCTTTGCTGAAAGATTTATTAAAGTCTGACTTTTTGTTGTCTTCTACCATATCCACATCATTAAAAAAAACAACATTGTATAAGGCACTCCTTGACAAAAACACGTTCTATATTCTTTTTGTCAGTTCAGAAAAATCTTCTATCATTCTTGTATGTATTATATATCTAAGGGACTCTTGGGCAACAAAGTGGAACTTGACAAACAAAATGTATTGTCGTTGTACTCCAGGCTCTATAAAAATCAGATGATGACCATAAGCAATAAAAGCATGACCTCAGTCCACGGCCTCCTCCATCTTCACAAATGAGCGCATTTCGCAGATCTACAGCTTCTCATAAAAGAGGTAGAGAAACTTTTCCAAAGCTCCTCTTCGCATGACAGGAAATATAGGTGGCGGCATGAGTGTAAGTTCTTAATCGACACTGCACTAGCTCATTTGCATAAAAAGTCCCCCCCGTGCACTCACAATCTATTTTTGGATAATAAGATAGCAGGCCTGAAATTGCCAAATGGCTGTGGGCACGTAGAAAAAAGCATCTTATGACCAATGAAATTACTTTATGACCAGCACAAGGTCACTCGATTCGATGTGGGCATTACACAAAAATTAGGAACCTGACAGGGGCAGACCAGCACTCACTCGCTTTCATCTCTCCTACCTCTTCCTTGCTCCCTTGGTCCCTGTCCTTCCAGCCCCCTGCAGTCTCTGCCTCGGTGCCACTCAGCCTTCAGGATGTTATAGAAATATTGTAGCACTTGAAAGGACGGCAAGAGGAATCCACAGAGACACATGAGTCACGTAATGAATGTGGTCCAAGGGCGAGGATGTTATGAAGTAGACTAGGGAAACTGGCGGTTATCGAATCAATTTTAACCCTTAAATCAGCTGTGTGCTGACAACAGTGCAAACATTTCTTTTTGAATTACCAATTATCAGAAAAGTGTTGTACTTAAAATGTCTTTTATGACCAGTCGTTGGGACTGCTGGGACCATAACAGCACCATGTGGGAAGACTGTCAAAGAAATGTCCATGACTAGAATGATCACAAACACAAACATGCATCAATGGATGGCATTCACAAAGAAAGAACTGGTTATATATAATATAATATAATATAATATATATATATATATATATATATATATATATATATATATATATAATATATATATATATATATATATATATGTATATATATATATAAAAAAAAAAAAACTCTTCCTCACCCTCCGCGGGCGGTCTCTTTTTCCTCCAAGCTCGGGTCCTCTACCAGAGGCCTGGGAGCTTGAGGGTTCTGCGCAGTATCTTTGCAGTTCTTAGAACTGCACTTTTCTGGACCGAGATGTCTGATGTATTTCCTGGGATCTGCTGGAGCCACTCCTCCAGTTTGGGGGTCACTGCCCCGAGTGCCCCAATGACCATGGGCACCACTGATGCCTTCACTCTCCAGGCCTTCTCTAGCTCTTCTCTGAGCCCCTGGTATTTCTCTAGTTTCTCGTGTTCCTTTTTTCTGATGTTGAAGTCGCTTGGTATTGCTATGTCAACCACCACGGCTTTCCTCTGCTCTTTGTCCACCACCACAATGTCCGGTTGGTTCGCCATTACCATTCTGTCCGTGTGTATCTGGAAGTCCCACAGGATCTTGGCTCGGTCATTCTCTACCACCTTTGGAGGTGTTTCCCACTTTGACCTTGGGGTTTCCAGCCCATACTCTGCACAGATGTTCCTGTACAGATGTGTATATATATATATATATATATATATATATATATAATCACTTAATTAATGGAGCAAAAAATTATCTGTGCCCCCAAATCCAATGATGTGTATTTTGCTCAAAACGTTCCATAAATACTGAATTAATGATCTTTTTTCCTTTTGAGACAAACTCCTCTAAATCGTTTTTTGTCCATCATTACCAACATGTAAAGCCAAAGCAAACTCTCCGGATGTTTAAATTTAAATAAATTTGCAATTTCTTCCATAATTTAATAGAAAATATAAATTTAGCCAAATACATTGTATCATTTTCCCCAATACTCTCAGTAGTTCAGTGTCCTTGCTTTGAGCGCCATTAATTATTTTGCCACTATTTTGAATTATGATCATAAACAACAGAAAAATGCAAATTGTCTTCTCCACAGTTGAATAAAATTGCAGATTCCAACAATGCCTGAATTTTTCTTTAAACTTGAATGTGTTATGGGCATGAATGGTAATTTTCTTGAGTGTTGTACCAGACAGTTCCTGCACAGAGAAGTGTCTGAGCGGCACATATCACTTCGATGTTCCCAGATAAAAAAACACCAGCTCTCTCTAGATTCTCAATCTCCACAATTTCCGCAGCACAAGGGCACACAACAACACTGACCCTCAGACCTTTGTATCTTGTTTTATATGGTTTTATACGGTAGTTCTTCTGTCCTCGGCCATCTATTATAAAACCCCTAAGAAAACTCAATTTTGTCTATTTGCACACATTGATGTATCTTTCATCTTAGGGCTGAAACATGTGACAATAAAAAATGAATTATCCTTGGATCTTTGTAACGATCTGCTCCTCAATTTATAGGAATATTTCAAAAAAGAATAGACAGTCTGTGTAGAAGGAAGAAGACAACAGATTTAACAGGATTAATGGCAATTAAATAAACATGAAATTATGCAGCTTTTCCCTAAAATGCACAGGTCAATTAGCCTCACATTGAAATGACACTGACTGAACGTGTTACTTGACCTCTACTTCAGACTGCCCTGCTAATGCCATTTGCAGTTCACATCATTTGCTAGCTCACTCAAAACTCCATTATAGGCCTGAAGAGTCACTCGGATTCTCTGCTGTTGTTCTCGTAATCCCGCACAGGGGAGAGGCACAGGTGCACACAAGGACACGGGAAAACATTGAAAGAGCCAATCAAAGACCTATGTACGGAAACTAGTTTAAGCTGTTAGGATGAAAGAAGTGGTCACATGAGTCTCTAAAACAGGAGCGTATGGCTGTCATTAGAACAAAGGGAGCGGTTGTATCTCTTCAGTTACGCTCCCAGTTGTTTGAGTGTAAGATTTGAGGCAGCTGAGCCGTGCATCTGGACAGGACGGGCTCGTGTTTATGTGTGTGTTTGTGAGCGAGTGACGAGGAAACGTTTGGGGACTTGAATTCGCAAAGTGTGCAAGAGTGCATTTTAGTGTGACCTCCCTGGAGCGAGCGGTGCCATCCACTCTGTCTCTACTCATAAACTTCTAGTCTGTCGGTCAGAGAACAAAATGCGCTGACTAGAGGTTTTAGAGGTTTTTTTTTTTAATAGTTTTTACCAGTGAAAAAACAAACGATCTCAGTGCCCTGACCTTTATGAAAAAAGCTATTCCCACATTCGAGAAAAGTTTTACAGACTTCCTCTATACGGGCTGGGAGTGGCACTGGCTTCAGCGATGTGTGGGATAGCATGGCACGGTTATGACAGTGCGGCGCGAAGCAAAGGTCAAACTTATTCTTATACAAAGCAGACGTTTTACAAAGCAGAAAGTTTTAGAAAGCAGAAGTTATTCCGGACTACAAATCACACTTTTTTTCATAGTTTGGCTGGGGGTGCGACTTATACTCAGGTGCGACTTATATATCAAAATAATGCATCATTTCACACGTTAGTTATTTTCATACTGACACCCGCTAGAGGGCGCTCTAGGCTTGTGTACCAGTATCTGCTACTTGTGAGGGACCGGAGAAGCGGAGGTTACTCTTACTGCAATTAAGAAAACAAAAAAGCTAATTACTGGCTAAAAACTGGATGGCCACAGCTAGAGGAACGAGTTTGCAAATGGGTGCTTGAACAACGTGCTGCCGGGAGAGGCTTGTCAGCAGTGCAGTTACGCCTCCATGCCCAGGAAGTTGCCATGGTGCGATTTATACTCCGGAGCAACCAGAAAATATGGTACATAAAAGTGAATACGTCAACTCACTATGTTGACTCAAAGCACAATGCCTCCTCAATTCAGCCGTGTTTATAAAATTAAAACATAGCACAAAGTCGTCATCCTCTCCCGAGACACCGAGCTTTTGGGAATGTCGTCCACTATGGCTTCAGCAATTGCAAAGCTCCTTATTAACTTTACTGTTTCCCAATCGCATGTTTGCATTTGACCCATCCTCGTCCAATTCCACAGGGAAGCCTAATCTAAGACCCATTCACAGATTTTGAGCCAGGTTTCTAGATTTGGCAGAGCCTACCTGGACCCTGGATTACCCCCAGTGAGCATGTTTTGAATGGCTGAGAAAAGCCCCGCTTGTTTCAGGCATTTGAGCAGGTTATTCCTGCAAAGTCTAACATTTGTTCAGGAAATTGTCTTGAGGCTAAAAAGGACTTGCCCTAAAATGTTTCAATTTCCCCGTTTACGGTAATCTCGTGTGGTATTTAAAGGCTTTTTGTAGAATCTCTCCTCTCTCACAGCATGTGTAGATGTGCCACGCTTCACTTAATAAAGTAACACCACAGAGACAGGCTGAACATTTGCTGAGCAGGCATTTTTTAAAGCAATGATCCTATTTAAAAGTTTAGCGGATTCCAACTTGACGACGTACAAGCAAAGACATATTGTATACTCCTGAAAAAAGTCGATACATTATTGCCAAATTTAAGTCGAAAGTTTCCGTTCAGCACCATCAGTTAATATTTCACGTCTCAACTTGATTTCTAGATGGTAAACACTTTGCTGTGAGACTAATACATCACTTTCTTATTAAAACAGTGCCATTTAATATGGTGTCATCATAAAAAGAAACACCAGGGTGCATTTTAAAGTTTGCTGAGCCAGTTTGATGCTGCTTACTGTGTTAAAATAGCTATCACTTTTCTGTCCTCTCAGCTGCACTGAGCTTTAAATCATTGAGCCATGCCCCCGTGCATATTTGCCATGAACACTTTCATCAAACTAACTGGACTTTTGGGGGTGCACTTACCTGCCTAATGGCAAACAGCAGCTTCCCGTAGCAGAACACAATGACCAGAAAGGGCACAATAAGGCAGAAGATGAAGAGGCAGATGATGTAGGAGGTGCTATTGGCTGTCTTGGCTGTCCAGTCCACGGAGCAGGTTGTCCCGGGACCCTCAGGCCCATACTTGCTCCAGCCAAAGAGCGGGGGCAGGGTCCACAGCAGGGAGTAGAGCCACGTCAGCGCGATGCCCAGGGAGATCTTCCTGTAGTCGGACGCATCGGCCTCCGTAGGTGTCATCATGGTGCTGTAGCGCTCGTAGGACAGGACGGCCAGAGAGATGAGGGACACGATGCCTGCAGAGGAACAGACGGGGAGCAGGGTTGATGTGATGTGACGCTCACAAACACATTACTTAAGCACTTTAGACTGAAATCAATTGAAAATGAAATTAAAAAGGCAAAGAAGGTGATGTAAACTTAACAATAGGAGTATGAGTTGTGTTTGGATGAAGTCCATGCTGCTGGGAAAAAGGAAGAAATCCAAAATAAGCAAAAGATATAAAAGCCCAGACTTTTTATAATAATCACAACATAACAAACTGTTTATATAAAGTACTTTACTGTTATTGGGCTACAAATATTGGGTCCTGCTTTTCCACTAAATCAGTTGCTTTCCAATAAAGCTATTCACCGCTATATGCCGTTCTGCGAGCTTTAGATGTGTTTTATTTAGCTTGGTTCATTGTTTTGAAGGGTTACCCTTTGTTTAACTGTGCTCACTGTGAATCGTGGTTGCAAATTAACTCTTGACAAGGGTTGTAGCCCCTGAATCAAATCAGCTTTAACCTAAAGAGACTGAAAGGAGAAAATTGAAAAACTGAATTAGCTGCAGAGTCCTGCTCTGAGCTCTGGGCTCTTGGAGTTCTGCCAGAGTCTGACCCAGGAGTATTCAAAGTTTTTGTGTGAAAGGAAAACAGCTCCACGGGACATGCTGGTGGTGAAATGCACCTGTTCACACAGTTTTTATAACACGGTTAGTGTTTGGGCTGAGTGGGGAGGCTCTGTGGGCAATTTGTAATGTACTGGCTGACTTTGTCTGAAGAGGTTGCAGGTCACCAGGGACAGTTAGGCACTGGTCTGGAAGTTTCAAATTACTTGCTTGAATTGACCCCATAGCCAAAAAGCCAAACATGATTTTCTGCAATTAGATTGAAGTATATACTCTATTTCAATAATTAAAGGGGAACTATATTGCAAGGCGTAGTCATATTACTATACCTTGCAATAATATAGTTCCCCTTTTTATCCGCTCAGAGAATCAACATGTTTAATTTTGTGTGATTATACTTGGATCGTGTAAAGGCTCATGTAACCGTATGTAAATAAGGAAAACGTCGAAGAGCTTGGTCGCTTCTAACTTCACCACCGTTTGAGGCCATAGAGGAGAGGAGGAGAGGCTTATGCTAACACAGTCTGTTTACGTGATTGAGGGGGCTGTCTAAAGACCAGACAGCTAAGCATCAACTCGTCTAAGCTAAGGTAAGAACATATCTCAGTATTTAAAACGGTGGCCTATTCCTTTTAAAATATTGCAATTTACAAAAATCTGCCCTATCACCATTATGTAAATACCGCTTGTGAATTGTATCCAGTTTATCATAACCCTTCAGTTCCAGTTTAGGTCTCTCTGGGAACATGCATATTACGTATATACAGCTGTAAGCTCAACAGCTTAATACACTTTGGTGTCCTCTGGAGGATTTTCCCACTTTTTATCAGCCCACTACCATATTTCTCAATTGCTTCCAGATATTGCATTCATGTTGCAACGTTACGGCGGACAGACTGCTGAGATTTGGCCTTTTATGAGTTGGTTTGAGCAATATAAAAATGTCAACCGCTGTTTACGACCACCTCCATGTGGTCGTGTTTGATCCGGGCACAATCACTGTTGGCAACCAATCCCCAACAACAAATGCGGCAGAGATTTCAGTGGCTCCCGCTCTCGTTCGTCGGCCCTTTTATGTTCTTTTACTCATTCTGTGTGAGGGATTTCTCCTACAGCGGTTTGTTCACAACAGGTGGTCCACGGCCCGCCACATGTTTGGCTTGTTGTGGTGCTATAATGTGAAATATAGCGCGGTGAAGGAGGAGGGGGCTTGGGATATAGCAGTTGTGCTTAATGCCCGAAGTGAAAGAAGTTAATCTGACAAAACTGTAGGTGTGCACTAAGAAGATTTACATTTTTTTATTCAAAATATTTCATGACTGCCAATATTCTTACTCTTTCAGTATGATTATTGTAAGGAATGATCCTTTGCAAAGGCTTGAGACCCACTGATGCTGGTTCCACATCCTTGTGTACGAAATAAATAAATAAATGCCTTGCCTTCCATGACCTGCTTTTGGGTCCCGGCCCTCCAGTTGAGAACCACTGTTTTAGATGACATCGGCCGAGCTTCATGTTACATTGCACATCATTGGTCCTGGTTCACATTTTTTCTAAAGATATTGACCACTGCAGACCCCTCACACAAGCTGCAGTTTTAGACCTGCTGCTTGTCAAAGCCTCATCATGGTCAATTTTGCCTTTTTGTGATTGACCAAAACCTTTGCAGTACTAGTATTATAGTAAATTCCACCCATGCACACAGCAAAGTGGTAATTACAGTACAACAAGTTAGCATTTTACAGTATCCACAGGGCAATCATTAAGATGCGTGGATGTGACAGTCACTGGATTTTTATATAAACCCCCGAGTGGGCTCAGGTGAAGCATTGATAGGGATCTCTGAGATTGCTGATGTTTTCCCGCTGTCTCTGGCGCCTATTATCTGCCTCTGAAACACGATCCAAATCAAATTACTGTCGCTTGAAATTGCAAAGCTAATTAACAGCTCTCTTCAAGGGACTCTTATAGAAAGCCATCATGAGAAAAACAAAAAAACTTCATATTCCACAACTGTAACTTTTTCGATTGCATTCTCATTCACCATCAAACACAGACACAATGCCATACACGCGGAAAAAGAGAACTTCGCAAATCAAACATGAGCCAGCACTGGTGTAGCAGTTTTGGAGCAGGATCAAAGGAAGCAACAGAATTTAATATTCCCAAGAGAAACCTTTTCTGATCTGATAATGTCTGGAATCAGAAAGAGCTGTTTAGTGCCACGGCGCTGACTATGCCCTGTCTGTTACAGTACATCCAGGAAAACACCGTGTGAATGAAACATGAGATGAAACAAAGTCGTCTCGCTAAATCCCACTTCTTCCTTCAACAAATGTAGGTGGAGTTTAGAAAGAGTGTCTATGCCACTGAAAGCAGTTGTTCACCAGTTCATCTACTGACTTGACTTTGATCTCTCATTCTCAACCATTATTACCTAAAACCTGCAAACCCTGTCGGTATGTTCTGATATGCTTGTGTTCTTTTTATATTAGAGTTTATCAGTTCGTACAGTATTTCAGTCTTCTCTGAAACGATGACACTCCTGGACTTGTCTGTCATGTACTCTGTCTGAATATTGATTTCAAAACATAATTGCAAAGCTGACAATACTCGGTACATAAATCAATTTAAGCCTTTATATTTCAGAAATGCCCTGCGTGCTGAGATAACTCGTACTAAAAAACAGTATTATACACAACAAGCTCAGAAACTGGCTATTCACCAAAACACTATTGGGGTATGCTTTCTGAGCTGTATACATTTTCGGACTGTCATGAAAAAATACCTGAGCTATCACATGAAAATAAGACATAATACGAGTGATGTTGCAAAAGCTAACATTTTGAATCAATCAAAAGCCAGAGGCCCTGACGGCATACCAAATGTATTTCTGAGAAATTGTGCCCTTGAACTTACACCTGTTTAAACTGTCCATTAGCAATTCTAAAATACCTCAGATATGGAAATAGGCCTATGTGACACCGGTTTATAAACACAAAGGAGATCGGGCAGATCCAGCAAGCTACAGACCAATATCACTACCTTCTTGTGTTGGGAAAATTCTTGAGAGTATTATAAATGACAGGCTGATGACATTTTTTGGAAAATGTATTGATTTCTAAAAATTAGTTTGGATTTTACCCAAGCATTCTACACTGGATCAATTGGCACTGGACTATTATACCTGGATAAAGGCTGTAGAACTAAAGGAAACATCTGTAGCAGCATTCTTGGACCTCAGCAATGCATTCACAGCAGTACCGCATAATGCCATTCTGCAAAAACTCCGGCATTTGGCATCCATGGTAAAATGCTGGCTTGGATTCGTGATTATTTAAGTAATCGTTTCCAGCAGACATAGGGCATTCCTTTTCTTCACCTTTACCAGTGCAATCCGGAGTACCCCAGGGAAGTGTGATTGATCCAACTCTGTTCATATTATTTTTAAATGACCTACTGACTGTTTAGAAGACTGTTCTGTGTTATTACCTCAAAGTATTAATATTATTCCAGCAGCATATGCAGACGACACAATAATCACAGTTTCCAGTGCACATCCAGCTTTAGCTATTGCTGGTCTGAATTATGCGTTGGCTACTGCTAGCCGTTGGACCAAAACCAGGGGCATGAAGTTCAATGCCTCTAAGACGGTGTGTCTGTGCTTCACAAAGCAATATGCCAGCCGCTTAAACAACCAGGTTGTGTTTGAGGGTCAGACCATTCCCTTCTCAAATGAGGCAAAACATCGGGGGGTCTTCTTACAAATGACCTCAAATTTAAGCATCACATCGAGGAGACTTGTAAGGAAAGTTGCCACCGAGAAGCAATGAACTACTGCTGTGTATATACAAGGCCTACATCAGATCTTGATTGGAGTACTGCTCAGTGCTGCTATGTGGTATTGGAAAAACATTGGTGAATTGTTTAGAAAGCCTACAGCGGAGATGTATGCACATAATTCTCCAGCTGCCATACCGTGCATAATATCACCTGAGCACTATAGAAGGCTGGGTTTGATCACACTGCAAACAAGACGTAATTTTGCGCTGTCATGTTTTGCTTACAAAATGTGTCATGGGCTTTCACCCAAAGCTTTGGACCAATACCGTCTAACAAAAGCTACCTTATAAGTGCGCCGACCAAACTATGTGCTGCCGGATGGGACGCTGCCTATGGCGGGTATAGTGCGGAGGTCGTGTTTTGTTTTGGCTATAAAATGCTTAATGTCCTGGACTATGACTGTGTCACTCAGCATCGGTCTATGGGGGAATTTAAGGGGTACCTGACAAGCAATTTCAGAAAGAAACAGTTTGTGAATTTTCCATTTTGCTAGGACGTATTTTTTATCTTCACTTTTCTTTTCTTTTAACTCTTCCAACGGTCTTATGGCCACGGAATCTAAATTTGTATTTTTAAATTAAATTGTCATATTTGTGCATATATTTTAAAATAATAAAGGATTAAATAAATAAATAAATAATTAAATGAATAAATAGTGCAAGTGACTATTTTGGGTAATTTCTGCACACTTTACATGGCCTCCATGCTGCACATCAGTGAGGTAAAGAAGCATGTAGTCCTCGCTTAGCCAATCAGAAGAGATCACCCTACATCACAGGTCCCACTACTGTGGCATTTGACCAATCAGCAGAGACTGGTCGCGCTCTCAACTTCCTGTTTTCTCTGAAGTCTGAAAAAGACCCAAGTCTGGCTAAATTCATGGCACATTTCTTTACATAACTTGAAAACTAACCATGGTAAGTTGATGAATCTCACACATTATTGGTGAATAATTGTGCTAAGTGCTGATATATGTGTTGGTTTTGGAGGACGTAGTGAAATAAGTGAAATTACAGCATGAAAAAGGCAGGCACCATATTTGCTCATACCCTGTTCAAGCCCTGTTCACTAAAACCTAAAGTTTATTAGTTTTGTTCATATTTCAAGTATTTCAATTAGTGGCCTATTAAGGGTTAAGATAGTTATTTGGCAGAAAGATTTTGATAGAAATTTGACATCCCGACCATCTCGCCTCCCCTCTCTCCCAGGTATTGAAATAACTCTCCTCCTCCCATACACTATACAGTAACACCTCAGCAGAAGAAACGACCTCGCTGTATTCGACCGAATCCCCACCTCAGGAGTAGATCCATCATCTCCTGTGCACCATCACTATCTTCCTAATCATTATCTGTGGGCATGTTGCCAGGTTGGGCGGCTTTTTGAGGATTTCTGCGGGGAAAGAAACAGTTCACGGATTGACAAATCCTCGAATCCAACTCCTATAGGATTTGCTCAATGTGTGTGACAGTGGTTCGAAAAAAATAGTAAACTACGTTGCACAGGTTGTGGACGGGTTTACCGATACCTGGCAACCCCGCCTGCTGACACACGTTGTTCAATTATTCATTTGGTTCATGGCCCCAATACATGACTATACGCCACATTTGGAATATTGAAGCCTGCTTTGCAATGGAGGAGTAATCAAAGTAGACATGCATCTGGCATACAGGTAGTGCTTGCTTATTTATGAGACAGGCTCATTATCTGACTGACCTTTCTGCCAGAGTAAACTATTGTTCCTCATTCCTTCTCCCAACTGTCTCCACCGCTCATGACGAATTAACTTCAACCAGGCCAGGTGTTTGCCAAGACCGTCTACGATTTCCCCGCACACAAGCATATATTCTCAATTATAGCGAGGAGTGTGATCTCAGAGAGGAATAAGAGGCTGAGCAGGGTGCAAGATTAATCCACTGGTGATGCAGATGGGCCACTCGATGGGGGAAAGCGGCGTCAGTCAAAAAACGGGAAGGTTTTGGTTCAGGTGCGGATCTGGAAAACGAACTTGATCATTGCCGTCTAGATTTTGCAGCAATAATCCCTTTAAAACGACGACAATCATGTCTGTGTGGATGGATATATAATGCCCCCAGTTTTGAATGCTATGACTAAAATGAACATCGTTTCACCTCCTGCTTTTGTTGTGTCTTCTCTGTCACAAAAAGGTGAAATTCTCTTTCTCTTCTTTCTTACTGTGGGATACTTTCTATCAGTTAAATGCTAACCAGTCCACTTAACCTTTGGGAAACGGAGCAATATAAAAATCCTTCCCTGAATAGTTTTACATCTATAATCTGCTCGTCAGTATCACTCTTTTCGCTTAAAGTCAACATCAAGTCCACATCTGACATTGAGAAACGTCGGATGTTTTGACTAAAAGAGGCAATTATCGGTGCGGTGCCACGGCGACGCACTCTTCTGTCATTAATTCCAGACTTCCTCGCACTTAAACGCGTTCGCAAGTTTCAAAGCGATGTCGGAGATGGTGTCGTTCCCTCTTAGGCTGATCTCAGTCATTATCCCCCCAAACAATAGCTTTCTCTTTTCCCGTTCCCTGACCCTCCCTCGCTCTGCCTGCCTGCGCCTTGTTTTTTTATGATCCCATTCAGGAATTACTCATCCATAACCAATGAACGCTCTAATGATGTCCGTGAGCTATTGCTTCTATCCCTCACACATATGCAGCCGTTTTTTTGCGCTTACAAGCCAAGCCCCTGTCAGAGAGAGTTTTATAAATTGGCTCCTTGTGGACAACAGTGTTTCACATCTCCAGATCGTGCTTAATCGCAGCATAACACTTGAGTTAACGAGACAGCAAGACCACATTTGGATACGCCGGTTATTACAGGCTTGCTCTATTCTCTGTAATTTTGTTTTGGAAATTACAAACCTATCCCACTTTGTAATTTGAAAAGGCGTGCTCTGGAGTGTTTCTGTATTGAAAAAACCTTTGACTGACTCTAAGAGAGAGAGAGAGAGGCATTTCAGTTTGATTAAGTTGCATGCACAGTAAAACTTTTAACAATGGCTGGATTCACAGAGAAACTTGTCTGATGACGAATGGCAGGGTGGGAGAAAAGCCTGCTTACTGCATTTACAGTACATTTCTCCACTCTAGTGCTGCAGCTCCATATGGGTTATTTAAAAGTACACTATATCATTGCACCTCCGATTACATTATTGTAGATCATTTTCACTTCCAACTGCATTATCATATATAATGAAAGACGAGCTCAAATGTGTGGACGAAGTAATGGCAGAGTGAATTTTCGCCGGATTCTTTGCATAATTGATCTATTAGTGTCATAGTTTTTAGGTTTAAGACTTTGCTATCAGGCTGATAGCACCGGTGTTTATCCTATAGGTTATTTAAATTGAATTAGGGTATGCACTTGTCCCATGGCATTCTTCTCTCAAATATTACATATTAGACTTCCCATATGTGGCAGGACTATGGCCCAATCTCAATTCTACCCCTTAGCCCTCCACTAGCCCTTCCCCTCCCTGTTGCACGTTCACGAGAGATGAAGGGGTGTCCCAATTCTATTTTGCGGCGAGGGGTCGGGGTGAGGGGAGGGCCACATAGCCCTCAAAGCGAGGGTTTTTCTGATGCACACTACAGACGAAGGGGTAGGAGGAGTTTGACAAAACATGGAAATAACCTGCAAATGAAATCATGAATATCATCAATAAGCACTCTTAAAACATTTATAAAGTTGCAGAATGCTTTGTTCGTGACTTTATTCGCTTTGTGCAGCAATTGGAACAGTCCATTGCTATAAACGTGTCAGTTCTACGTTTTTTGCTTTGCTGCTGCGAACGCTCCGTTTATTCTCGTGTATTGCCTGACTTTGGAGTTTCTTTCCAAACTTTCGATACGTTGCTATTGTCATGACACACGGGGTTCAGTGGCTCGCTGCTGCAGCCGCTGTCTCCACGTGCCGCTGTGCTCTGAGCCCGGGTCGAGACCGTTGTGCCCGGTCTGAGCGCACCTCGGCAGACTCCGCCCAGGCCGGGCTCAGAGCGGAGGCTGCAGCTGCCTGTCCCCGCCCTTACGCACTGTGAGCGGGTCTACCTCTCCCGTCCCGCTATGAGCGCGCTATAGGGCTCTACGTGTTACGTCACAAACAAGCGGAGGTGAATACAGCGCTCTCGCTTCATTGAAAACAATGGGAGATCGCTGATATTTGGTGGTTGTTTGAGAGGATTTATTAAGGTGAATAGCTGTTGGATTGTGATGAAATGTGATTTGATTACCATGGTAACCTGCCTATTGAGGCAAAAGTCTGATATAAACAGAAATTGGACTTAATTGGTCTCGATTAATGTTTGTACAAACTGCCAAGAGGTGCCTAGTACGCGTCGCTAATCCATCGTAACTTTGTGTAGAATTTCATGCATTTATATTTTGCCTTACAGGAAATAATCATGATCTAAGTTAAACGTAATGCTGACGAGAAATGTTTTAGAAGCTTTTAGGTGACGTTCTGTCTAGTTTATTCAGCTTTAGATTTAGCTAAAGCATGACTTAGCTAACACATGTCATGACATTAAACATTGGATTAAAATTTATTTTATGTTTAAAGCAAAGTAAATTTAGTGCCTGATGTGTCCGGCACAGTTACGTTAAACTTTAAACATAATCCACATAATGTGTTTAGATCTGCAGATGTCGATTCTAATCATAAAACTTACTCAGTTTACAAGATTGAAGCTGTAGTTCCGACAAAATGGAACATCCAACCGCACAACAGCTTTAGGCAGGATTTACTGAGAAAAACAAATTTATCGAACACAATCGGTCACTCACAGGCAAAAACGCTGTTTAATACCATTGTTTTCACCTCTACATCTGCGGCGCTCTGAAAGTACCCGGATGGTAGAAGAGCCCTATATGAGCGGATCAGCTGATCTTTCGCAGCTCTGGTTAACGGGCTGCAGCCACAGCCGGGTAGAAGCAGCAGCACACGGACAGGGGAAGGAGAATGTAGCACCGGATGAAGCAGAAATAGATGAAAATCTGTAGGGTTTGGGCTGAGTCCTGTTGTTTAGGTGTTACAAAACAGCATCAGTCTGTTACAAGTTACTGATGAACTGGTTCAGTAGAATCATGCTATAGAGACAAGTAGGCGCTTGCTTTTTTACATTTTCTTTATATAAATGTGTTCAAATTGATAAAAAATATATACAAATAAGATTCCAGTCCAAACCACATAACGTTAATCATCTGTGTTAGTTGTAAAATGTAGTCAAATGGAGGGCTGTCCCATTTCTTAGGGCGGTCTTTTCAACCCTCGCCCTTAGCCCTCTGTTTCAAGGTGTAGGGAAAGGGCGAGGGCAAGGGGAAGGGGTAGAAAAGAGAATTGAGATTGGGCCATAGTCACTGTGTATAGTATCCAGAGGCTCTTTTCATGATGACTGAGTGCAGTTGTTTGAGGAGATGAGAGGTGTTGGATTCATTGAGACAGAGGGAGGCCATAGTAAAACATTTATTATTCCATCAAACAAACTTGATCAGAGGAGGATAAGGCTGTTGGCTGTAGATTGACAGCCTGCCGTGTGCTCTGGTGTGGATTGTAGATGTGTGCGAAGCGCTCAATACTCATCAAACTGTAGTTGTTTTTTAATCAACTGAAACGACTTCATAAGACAAAACATGACCATTTTCAGACAGTTTTGTTCTGGGAAAGTTTCCAAACCACAATATTTTGTATCATACAATGAAGATGATTAACCAGCCTTATGATAAGGTGATTCTTCTGACAATATTAAATTAAGGTATGAGATGCTTTGCTCATGAGAATGAAGGCTTGATAACATGATTCCTTGCTAGAACTTAAGCTTTTGGCTCTCAAGCTTGAAACCACCCCAAACCTGACCGTGGAGTGCCACTTCTGTGGCGTCATTTTGGTCCATTTGCATGTTTATCAGCCCTGCGGAGCCCTCTCTCATTACACACATCCCGCGGGTGATTTACTATTCTGTTCCTAACGCGGCTGTACCTGCAGGTGCATGCTCACTGACTGCGACCGAATGTCTCCCCTGTGTACCGTCCCGCCAAATGAGTTGCAATGATTCCACATTGAGCCAAAATGAGCAGAGATGGTGCTGTGCTGGCCCCAGGCGCGGCCACTCATGTGTTCACTAACAAGCACCAGAGCCAATGGATGGGTGCCAAAAAAAGCAGAGCCATTCTTACTAGAATTAGACCTGGATATAGTTTATTTCTGAAATCTTCTAATATTTCCCCAGATAAGTGGTCACCAGGATGACTTATCGGGTGAGGGATGTCAGCAGGAAAATCAGCAGGTTATAGTAGCCAATAGCCTTATTTTATAGGTGACAATGAAACTGTTTCTCAACATTAAAATGTATACCTGAAAAGGACTATTTGCTGGTATCCATCACAGAAATACTTTTTGTATCAATTAGCTGTTGGAAATGTGTTGAAAGAATTTTGATTCTTTGGTTTTTCCTTGTTTTCCCCCTTTAATATGTATGTGCATGTTATAGGCTATATTTTGCCATATTACGTTGGGGTTAAGGCTTTTCAGCCACGATCTCACTGCCTATAAACTTTGGAGTTGTTTGGAGCAGGTTTGCATAGCACGATTCATCTCCACACGATCCACGTCTGGTAGGACACGCCACTATTGCACCAGCGCTGCCCCACGATGTTTTAACAAGTCCTTACTAGGACACGTACTGCGCGTCTACCCCCTGTACCTATAGTGCAGGCAATTGTAAACCTTCTCTATACTCACGGAACAAGCCCGCCTGAATTACCACTCTGCAATCCCGCGTATAGTCCACCCAGCACTAAAGCGCCTACAATCCAATTGCTTGCACAATATCACATCGCAGCTATATCCAAACCAAACACATGACGCTACTACATATCGACTACTTACCAAAGAGGGAGTTGGCGAACCCGTACCACATACATCCTCCTTTCCCAATCAGCCAGCGTCCCTGCGTGCTGGCGGCGAAGCTGAACGGTGTTCCAAGTGTGCACACGAGCAGGTCGCTGACGGAGATGTTGACGAGCAGCAGGTTGATGGGCGAGCGCAGCATCTTGTAGCGGCAGAACAGCAGCAGCACCAGCACGTTGTTCACGAGCCCAAACGTGCCGATGAAACCCAGGCACACGGCCACCACCAGGTGTCCTGTGGGACTGAGGGTACTCCGCTGCGACTGCTCTTCCCCGGGGACTGCGTCCAACTCGTCCGCGTCCCAGGCTCCAACTCCGGAGCACAGCGCGCTGTTGAGCCGCGCACAGTTGCTCAGGTTGGACAGGATCATAGCAGTCCTGGATAAATGGCTGCACGGAAAGGTGCTTAATAATTTGCGACTGCCATGTGTCTAACGCGTGAGTGAGTAGAAACATAAAGCTCTTCAACACGTGCGGACTCTGGTGAAGTTGTTGTGTTGTGGAAACTAAACGATATAGGAAAGAGTTTGGATTTGTCCGCCACTGTCTCAGTCCTGCTTTAAATTACTTACACACACCGCGATGGTCTTCAGTTTGTACAATAAGCACCGAGCATTATCCTCCTCATCATCATCTTCATCATGTGGTTCAGCCCCGCGCTGCGTAAAAGCCAACCGCTGCTCGTTTCAATCTCCCTCGAACTTTCGGAGACTCTTCTTTGTGCGCTTTTACGCACATCCAATGAGCGCGTGCGGCTGAATGTAGCTGTCCGTGGTGCTGAACGAGCTGCTCCTTCCATGGGAAATGCGAAAACATGGTTGAAAACATTGGAAAACTGCATGAGCTTCAAGATCGCAGTACTTTACTTGTTGTCACGCCCCCCATAAAAGAGCCGAAAGCCTAAATAGCACAGACTTGAGACAGAGAGCAACAATCTGTGACTAAAGTGTACTTGCAAAGAGGTCACCATGTTTTTGCTAACTATACCAGAATCACGATCATTCTCACATTCTTTTCTGTTCATTTGTCAACTTGGTTATTGCACAATATTTCCTCAGAGTTGAAGTCTCAGTCTAAGAAAATTCAAATTCAAAATGTATTTTGAGCCACTGGAACAGAAGGTAGACCTGGATGTATAACTTGCGAAGATTCATCTTTAAACCTTGTTACTGATGTGAATATTTTGAAAAGCTCACCTTGTAGTCTGCTGTGACTGGCTCAGATCAGATGTTTATATTATTATTATTAGGGACTATTGTTTTCTAAAATTTTTCTCCGTCAACGAGTGCATTTTTGACCCGCTAAACGTCGCCGAAAACTCACCAAATTTGGCAGTGACATTCGGGTGCGTGAAAATGGATGGAAATGGACGTATTGGCCACGCCCAAAACAAAATGGCTCGACAGCACCCCCTCAAAGTTGACCCCTATTCAAATGAAATTGCGCGTTTTTTGACATAGGCTCAAACCTTTCGGCACAGTGAAAGGGGACATAAGGACAAACAAACAAAAAACAAAAACGCACAGGAGTCGGCCATTTTGGATTGAAATCCAGAAACACCCTGGACTCATCTTATGTTTTAACAAACTAGTCCCTGGTTTTTTATTGGAATAAGATCACATTTGGCACAGTGCGTCTAGACATATTGAAATTCAAGAATTGGCCACGGTTTGTAAAACTGTTACACCGTCTCCTCATAACGCCACGGCGAAGAACGCGTAGATTTCGTGTATTTTCGAAGAAAGCTCACACTCACAGGAATAAGCCGACAGAGCTCATATTCAAGTCACTAATGCACCACCCGAGGGGTGGGCGCTTATAAGCCTTTGGCTTCAGCCCACTCCCTTTGAGCAGGTTAACTGCTCAAACAAATAAATAAACTAAAAAACTAAACTAAACCCGAAACTGAACAGAACCCATTCATTAACATATAGTCTGCTCCCAGGATGCGCCCCCTAGCTATACCTTGAAAACTGCAGTTTGGATTTTTTTTAATACAACGTTGCCAGTATGTTCTAAACACTTACTCAAACAAAACAAAAATATTACAGTCATGTCATATTTTGTAAGATGTGGGCGTGGCCAAAGTAAATGTCTCAAAAATGGCATGTTATCGTTTATAAATCGAACATGCATTGAAATATTGAGCTCACACTCAATGCACCACCCCAAGCTGAACAGAAACACTCATTTTTAGACCAACTTCACCACAGTACAGCGCCACCTTTACTATACCTTGAAAATTTTAGTTTGTACGATTTATATGAAACGTTGCATGTATATTCTACACATTAAAACAAACACAAAAATATATTACATGTGTATGATATTTTCTAAGATGTGGGTGTGGCAAGGCTAAATGTCCCAGAGACTGCATAATATCCTTTATAATTCTTACGTACCTTGTCAGATTGAGTTTGAAATTTAATCACTTATGAACTGGGGGAGCCCGACACTCTACCTACAGTATGTAGCTAAATGGGTGGTGCGAAGTACATGTACATGTATATTAGGTACCGCCCCCTGCTCGTGTATTTGCTGAACACTGAGTAGCAGCTTTACAGATTTGGCGATATTCATTGAATCATTTTGTAATCAAGGCACATTTGCCTGACTGCCCAAAGATTTGAGTGGGTTCTCCAGCCTGGAGCACCCACGGGTTCGGTGCCTACAAATAGAAGTACGTGGAAAGGACTTCCATGGAATTTGGCACATCTGTCCAGATGCTGTTTTGCCTGGTGGCTTCTCCTGAGTATTGCAGTTCACTGGCCTTAGAAAGTATTTCAACTATAGAACGAGTGAAAAGCACAGCTGAGGCGAGCGTGAGGCCGGGAGTGGGCCAGCACCCGAGCTACCTGGGGCAAGATTGAGACCGGGGTGTGACGAGCCTCAGGCGAGAGTGGGCTGGAGTTAACTGGCGCAAGAAACCATGTGAGGCCAAGGTGAGGGCAGGTTTGGGCGAGAGCGAGCAGGGCCGGTCGCGAGTAGCCTGGTTGGACCAGAATGATTCCCCTCTGTATTTTTGTATACAGCGGGGATCAGTCTGGTCACCCCGCCCCGCTGGATGCATCCGCAAAATCAAACCGATCCCGTGCAATCAGATTCGTTTATTTGCCTGACGTGTTGTTAGCGAGCAACGTCACTCACGGGAGGCGGAAGTCCCTCATAACAATCTACGAACGACGCACGAAAGAGAGAAAGCGTGTCTCCAATCGGCGGTAAATGACCAAAAACACATCGACAGTAGGTGAGTTTCGTGATTCATAATCCCGCGCAAATATTAACACAAAACCGCTAATAACGCCGCATCAACGGCAGACGCCCGCCCTTTGCTGATTGGTTTACTCCGCTTCCTGTTTGCTTGCGTATCTACCGCTGTGAAATTTGGATTTGACGCAGCGGTGACCAGACTCACTCGCTGGTACTGCGAGTGAGTCTGGATTTTTCCAGGCTAGGTCTGCGCCAGGGCGAGGCCAGGGCCTTTTATATATTATAATATAATATTATTATACTACTACTACTACTACTACTACTACTACTACTACTAATAATATAATAATAATAATAATAATAATAAACAGGAATTCAATAATCCTGGTGGATACAGATGGACAACGTTTCTTGATGAACCAAATCACTTCTCCAGGGTTAAAGTTAATACCCGAGGTCCCAGAAGATTGCAAAGTGGGTGGTGACACATAACAGTGCACAGGTGTTAAAATACTCACAGTTACAAGGCAAACTCAGTCAAATTATCGTTCAACTAAACACAAATTAGTCCATTAAATCAAGATATCAGCTGTCTCGATTTATTAGACCTTTTCTATTGCTCTATTTAGTTGTTTGTTTGTCTATATATTTAATGACTGAAAACCAGTTTAACGAGAACTGCAGAAAGTTTATTATTCACTTTGGAATATTGTGTCCTTTTTTATGGCGACTGAGTAAAGGAAATAGGGCACTGACTCGTCCCAAGATTTTTCTAGACTTGTGAATACAGATATGCAGTACCAGTGATGACACTAATAGGATCTGCTCCGTCAGGTAAAGACACCACAAACCCAGCAGGCGATAGGTTGTCAAAGGGTGCAAACATTGGTCTGGTTGCACAGTCCTCTCCAAAAACATAATTCAAGCATTTTTCACTGCTTTTTTCTTATCCCTTTCTCTGCTTTTATTTTTTCCTCTTTTTTTTTCCCATTCGCAAAATGTAATCACCATTTTCCCAGCCTGTCTGCACTCCATGCTGAAAGCGGGAGCTCTGGGGAGGCTGGAATAATGAGGAACAGGGAAATGCTAAGTGTCACACATCCACTGTTACTGTCCATACATTGTGCTGCAGCAGGAGAGGGAGCTGTGTGCCGCCTTGTTTGTGGAGAGCACTCAGCTGCTGCCACTGTGAACCACCAATCACACAACAGCCTGGTATCTACTTTGTATGCGTTTGGGTCACCGTAAATCGGGACATATATGGGCTTTTTTTTGAAGGATCTTGCTTCTGTATTTGTTCATTAGCAGTTTTGGTCATATAACTTTTGTCTGTTAAGGGCATGGATTAGAGCAGTTTCATAACATCTTCCCTCTGCCTGGAAAGCTAAACACTATAAATCATGCAAATGAGGTCACACCATGGCAACAGCATGGCATTGGAAACTAAATGTGTGAATTTTTAATTATGAAAAGAGTCACTTGTTTTGACGCTGAGGATGTTGTAAGTGCAAACCCTTTATAATGCAACGATTTCTATTCTCCAGAAAATCCCATTAGTGCATGGTTTTCATATGTTACAAATTGATTCCCATTCATACTGCATTTTTTTCTCCGGTGTCGGCCCTCTGACGAGTCTCTCCCTTGGACAGTGTCTATATGGTAAATGCTATATCCGGCACGCTATTGACTGTGCTGTTTCAGTTAGTCTGGCATGGCACCTGCCGGATTCGCCTGTCATGGTTGAACAAAGAAAATAAGCCCAAAATCCAGGACTGCAACAAAACTGGTGATGTTTAATGAATGACGAAAAAACAAAATCAAATCCAGAGAAGACAAAAAGACAAACAAACCGGGACTGACGTAGACAATGACACGGCAAAGGACAAGGGAAACACAGGGGTATAGATACAAAATCACGAGGACAGACCACACATGTCAAAATAAAACACAGGACTACACCAGAGACAACATACAAAACCAGGGGAACAAAAAACTAATCATGACATCGCCAAATCGCGCCGACAACTGTCTTCCCTGGAGATCAAATTATCTTTCCGAGAACAGCTTCGGTAGTGTTTCTGGAAGTGCACACAGTCTTACATTCTTCTTTACATGTTTGGTGAATATTTGTGTGTTTAAGTAGCTTAGTTGTAGATGCTGTTATTATTGACACTTCGCCCAGCTTGCCCAAACCATGAATGTGCTTGCGTGCGATTGCTTTGAGGTCAAAGGGACTGTTGCCAAAGTTTTGATATGTAATAGTCCACCCAAGGGAAGCTATGACTAAATAAGCAGCTTGCCAGCGCAGAGAGTGGCAACGATGTGAATGAATAATGCACTATGAATGATATTACCAATCCAATCCGGAATGTGCCGTATCAAAGCAGGTTATTATCTGATTTCTTTGATTACTGGGTTTAGTTTAAGAAGTGCCTGATGCTTTTCATTCATGACATATAACCTAGTTCAGTTTTTTTATAACTATATGACCAGCATTTTCTTACCTCTTTTAAATGACATGAATAAAGTGCCAAAAAAATAACCTTGGAAATCTACTCCATGCCGTAATCTCCAGTGATCTATTAAGGCACTGCATTTAAGCTCCGTTTCCAGTTTCATAAAACTTCACTTGAAAGAATAAATTCAAGGAAATCTGCTACGTTCTTGTAAAGCCTGATGAGGTGCAAAAGTCCAGACACAAATGTGGCGTGTGTGGACCTCTCGAGAGGGCGAGCTCCTCAACAGTCCAAAACTAATTACGCCACAAAAAATAAATATAAAAATCAAGCCGAACTGCGTGCGCCTGGAACAATATGCACGGATAGGAGGTTAGAGCACGAGACAGAAACCCCTCAACAACATAATGTGAATTCCCTGCCGCCAAACTGATCAGACGGGTGCGAGGTAATTACCCATGAAAAAGGTATCCAGTGGCATTTAGCCTGACAGCGTCTTCCCAACATAGACTTCTAATTGGGCTGAATTAAGACATGTGAATAACCTGGCCTACGTAGGGATTGGTCACTTGGTATTTCCAGGTCAACTTGCAGACTGCACTGGGAATATGTCAGGGGGGGAAAAGTGCAAATGGGGCTAAAAGGCCATCTCGAGAATGTGCGTAATGTTCCTGTAATGCAAAATGTGTTTGTTGGCTGCATGCAAAATACTCAACAGAACGGTTTCCCAGTGCTCGTACTGGCTTTCTCTCCTATAGCCATGTATTACTGTAAGCCAAGACTGAAGGAGAGAGGAGAGAGAGTTGGAGGTATACGCTCAATAGGTCTTGGAGAGCAACAAAAAAAGAACGAGAGTGTGACAATGAGTGAGAGTCTAAAAAAAAGTCTGGAGCGGGTCAGGAAAAGGGTACAAGACACTGAGGGGACCCGCTGAAGTAAATAGACTGTGGCACTGAGGAAAAGGCGCGGGACAAAGCGAGAGATATATCCGATTTGAAGGTTACGGCTCTTGAGGATATCAGTGTTTGACCCTTCTGCTTTTGTCAGATGGTGGTTTATGTTTCCCCGGAGGAATGCGACCCATATTAGTTTAATACAGCTCGAACCCGGTAAAGGAAACAGCATTCAAGTTTCATCATGTCTTGAAATCCATTGCGGGTGTTCAGTTTTTCTGTTTTTTTTTTTTTTGTTTGCCCTTAAAACTTTGTGGCCAAATCTTGGAAGGAAATGTCACAAATCGCTTTCAGACACAGCCTTTCTAACAGGGGTCACCACGGGCAGCGCTGTGGCAGTTCCTCATAAATGCCCCTTCATGATTCCCCTGCCACATACTGAGACTGGAGTTCAGATGCGTGGAAGCCCACCTCTGACATTGAAGGTTATGTGGTCGCTATGTCAAAAGAGCAAACGATTGTAAAACACTGACTAAACAAACAACCATGCCAGGTTATGCCATTCTTCAATAATCAGACACGGGGTTATCAAGTGGTCAAAAATCACTATAGTGTATGTGCTTAAAGGAACAGGCCACCATTTTTCCCATACCGAGATATGTTCTTACCTGAGCTTAGATGAGTTGATGCGTACTGTTGGCTATTTCTATATATGTTTTGTTATAATAGGCTTTAATGATTATATGAAACTGTGTTGATTGTAATCTGTGCTTTTGTAGTGAATTGAAGTGCTGTATTGTTGTCCTTACTCTTGGAATCCACTGGGGGGCAGTGTGTTATAATGTGGAGTCAGATCGCGCAGAAGAAGCATTCAAATTGATTGGTTCTTCAACAAGTAGCCGCCTACTTCCTGTTCCTATAAATACTTGTAACTCAACTGGTTTGGCCTCTTGCCTGCTGCCCTCCTCGCTGTCCACTGAAGAGCATCATGTAGCCTTTAGCATAGCTTTTGTTTAAGATTGTAAATTCAGGAATAAAACAATGATTTTGATTTTAATAGAACGAGCATCCGTATTCTTTTCATCCTTATTTTTGAACACTTCTTTAGTACCTGTCTGGCTTTGTGTGTGCCCTCAGTCACGCAAAAAGACCAAAGATGGTGTTAGCATTTAGCCTGTCCACCTCTCCTCTATGGGGTCAAACAGGGTGAAGTTAGAAGCGACCAAGCTCTTCCAAGTTTTCCCTTTTACGTTAGGTTAGGTTACGGTTAGTACACAGTAAAGTGAAGATATTACTGCACGGACATCGAAGTGCTCCTAAGGTGTTATTATGCCTTACAATATAGTTCCCCTTTTTATCCACTTAGAAAATCGACATGTTTGATTTGTGTAACTAGACTTGGATCGTGTAACTACTCATGTATCCGTATTTAAATAGGGAAAACGTGGAAGGGCTTGGTCGCTTCTACAGTAACTTCAAATGCTGGGAGAGCTAAATGCTAACAACATCTTTGGTCTTTTTGCGTGACTGAGCGCACGTACAAAGAGCAGACAGGTACGCATCAACTCGTCTAAGCTCAGGTAAGAACATTATGTCAGTGTGGAAAAACGGTGGCTATCCTTTAATATAATGTTTGTGGCCAGCTGATTGATTTGGATCATTTTCCAAACTTGTGTCCAAACATAAACTCGACAAAGAACGCTCTTCTATTGATGAAAAGTCTTATCCAGTGCTTTCATTTTCAGAGATACTGCTTTTGAATTAGGTTCTTCACAATGCAGATTATGCAGGTACCTATGGCATTGAGATGCAAGTGGTTTATAATGTATTTAAAATTATGCAAGTACTTGTTATTCATCACTCATGTTCAAAACCATGGAAATGATTTTAGTTCATGGATATTGTTGAAAATAATAGCCTAACTTGATAAACAACAAGACTGGAATGGATCACTTGCATTGTTTCCCCCTGTCCAGCAAGGAATTATGGGAACATGTCATGTTGGTATTTTTACGCTGCTTTTGGAGAGGTGTGGAGCTCAAGGTGAAAGGTGTCAACTCAAAGCTGCATCTAAAGAAAGCCCATGAGGAGCATACGCAGCAGAACTTTGTGTGCGAGTAGTGGCCTGGTTGTCAGATTGTCAGCAACAGAAACATAATGTCAGCTCCCAGAATGAATGAGCGCACCGGCTTCTCCGGAGAGAGCCCCTTCAAGAACTGCAACAAAAGGTCAACAGACATGAGCTGCTTGGTTGTGCTAAACTAATGTTTGCTGTTTTTCCCATCGCACTGCTGTTTTGGACCACCCCTGCCCTGAGGTCACACATGCTGCTCAATAGGAGAAGGGTTTGAGACCTTTTGAGATGGAATAAGACCAGTAATATTGACAAAATAGGTACGATTCTGAGGTCAGAGGCAAATTCCTTATGAAGATGCAGAAGAAATACTTTTTGAGTCTGCATCTTTAGCAGTTTGTAATATACTCTTGCTAACACTAACCAAGACCAAACTAAAATCCATAACATCCAGTACAAAGACAAAGATGGACTAACTAATCTGTTGCAATTGCATTGCATCATCCTCATACTAAATATTGTAACAGACACTTCTGACCAACATGTGACATTGACCTCATTAGACGGTCTCTTCTAACACATCACTGTGTGCAACATAATGCAACCAGAGCTTTTAAGAAGAGCTTTCATAGTGAGCACTATTGATGCATCATTAGTAGGAACCACCACAGCATACTATTTATCGGCTCCCCAGTGCCACCCGAACCCATGTTTTAAATGTTGACACATTGCCTGTCAAGATGTGATGCACTGGTGGAATATGTATGGGACGGTGGACGGGAGGGGTGAAGGGAGCCTGATGGATAGGTGTCAAATAACGGCATACCTCAAGTTGACTATCCCATTAGCTTCAGCATAGCAACTATAGGCAAAAAGTGGATGTCACCAAGAAGTTTACTGAGAAACATGATTTTCCTTTATGCACGTTGGTAACATCGTGTTAAGCTTATTTTTTACTCTACTAAGAATGAAATTTGGCAGAAGAATTTGCCCACGAAAAAGTACACATTTTCCTTAGAGCTGAGTCGCTTTTCAGTGATAAAAAGTGCATTTAACTTTGTACCTCAGCTACTCCTTCCTCCTGCCAAGTTTTCAAACTGTCTCCATGAGCAGCATAAAACACTTTCCTTCCATTAAACTCTATTCAATTCAATTATGCTGGACGTGATGTATGAGTATAGGAAAAAAGATACAACTAAAAACCTTCACAACAAATAAGGCATGTAGTTGTTGTAGTGATCCATCGTCTCTACAGAAGCAAACCGAGAGGATTGTTGAGTCGCACACCTCTCTGTGTGTCATGCATTTATAGATTCATACTGTTTGAAACTCAATTCAATCCACTTTATTTCTATGGCACATTTTTATAAACAAAGTCTTCCAAAGTGCTGCACATATATTAAAATAATAATCAAAATAAATATACTGCAAAGAAAACTTGAAAATACACATTATTAAAAAAAAACGCAAATATACAGTGGTTCAAATATAAAGGAAGCCATTATAGTTGAACCATTTTCACATGGCTCCACTCACATACTTGTGCCAGAGTCCAGCATTTTCAATTAACTGGGATAAATGAAACCCCTCTGTCTCAACGTTGGAAGGGCTCAAAGGAATGCCCTTCAAAATCTATGCTTTAAAGGCGAATGAGAGTCTGTGTAAGAAGCCATGTTTTCTCTTAGAGTGGCCAGAGAGCAAAGGTTGACAAAGCTGTTGACAGGTCAAATAATGCCGCTGAGTTATTAGTTTTCCTGCAGCACAAATAAAGTGTGTTCTATGGCCTCCTGTAACATAACAGTGTGACTTCCTCCACTGTCAAGAATCGTGTGTAATATCAGAGCTTCTAATTGCTGTCACGTTGAGGTGCAGTCTGAATGAGGTGACCCGGACGCGATAGGGGACAGTGTCTTCTGTCACTTCTGCCAATTACCATACCATCAAATCATCTTTCCGCTTCTGACACAAAGACCATCCAATCAAGTGGCACATTTTACATCTGAATCACATGTCACACTAAAAGCAATTCATCATGACACAGAAACCAATTTTCTTGTTAAATATAATAAGGTCTTGCCAGCCGGTCAGTTAAGTTTGTAATAAAAACTAATTGGTTTCAGTTATGACTGACCTGACACAGGGGTTTGACAGACAACTTTATGAGAGCCCACTATTAAATTACACGGAATTGTAGCATGGATTCAAATTATGATGAGTTTTCCAAAGAATCCAACTTAGACAAGGGGTCCTTTTGAACAATTTCCCGATGGTATTTTGTAGATCAAAATCAGGGTGACAGATCAAGTGTTGTTTACAAACCACAAGGCAGCAGCTTCACTTCATCCTCGAATACTGAGAGAACAGCAAGCAACCTTCCATCTTGGTAAATGTTCAGCTTCGTCATACTGTACATAAAAACAGACTTTCCAATGCCACTCACTGCTCTGACATGAATGGAGAACTGGTTGATGATGCATTAAAAGATCATAGAAAAGTGAGAACGTTCAACTCAAAATACCACTTTATGAATGTTGGCCTCAAAAGCAAGTCCACAGAAAAGGATGTTTGTTTTTGTGCTGAAAATATGAAATAGTTGTGTTTGTCAATGAAACCACCATGTCAAACACTTTTGCAATTCTGCACTGGAATGCATGTCGCTCTTTACACAAAATATATTTCACCTGAAAAGACTCACAGAACTAAGCAGCATTAGAGAAGTTTTATAGGACATGAATCAAATCAAATCAGACTTTATTTATAAAGCGCTTATTTATACCGAAAGGTGTCACAAAATGCTTTACAGATCACAACATTTAAAACAATACGCCTGGCACACTCTCCCATCCCCCGAATATATACAGATCTCTCAATCGTGACACACATACACTCAAACGTTGCCCCACCGTCTACGCACACACCCCCTCACTCACTAACTCACATACACACACAGAATAAAATAAATAGATACATAAGGCTGGGTACAGATGGACAAGTGGAAACCCCATTTGAAGAGCCATCTGTGCCGGGAGCAGCAGTCCAGCACAGCTACAGGGCACTGACCCAAGAGAGCCCAGAGGAGGCGCGGCAGAGACACCACACCTGCACCTGAGCACCCACAAGACAGCACCCACACAGCCTAATGTGTGGAATAAGAGTCAGCTCAGAGTCAAACATCACATCCAGGTAAGGAGGGTTTAAAGACAGACTGTAGTTTGGGTAAAGGTTTCTCTCTCTGGGCCTCAGGATCTATGGCTAAAACTTTGTGTCCTGGTAAAGCTGGAGAAGGTTTTCTGCCATCCAGGATTGATATCTAAAATACAGTTAAAAAGTGCATCTATTGGCCTGGTCTCATCAGACCCCGGTGGAAGACTGAGGATAAACTGTATTATACATGAGCATGATGATGAAGGAAGGAGAAGTCTTCCCCCTGAGTCCGGACACTGGTGGTGCTAAAGGACGTGGCCAGTGGATGATAAGCAGAGTAGAGGAGAGGCCAGGTGAAGGAGGACAGAGGAGGGTCGCAGCACAGATAGGAAACAGTCAAGGCGGTGAACAGATGATTGAAGACACCGTTCCTTCACTTAATTCAAATAGATTAATATATAAGTGATATCGATTCATCAAAGTTTATTTAGAAAGCGTTTTCCAGCAACACAAGACCAAAGTGCTGCCCATCATGAAAGAAAACAATCAACAATTTCGTCAAGTAAGCCACGTAGAAATAAAATAAAAGGAAAACCTTAAGACACAAGGCCCAACAATAATTATAAAGTAATGTGAATTTTCAATTTGTCACAAGACTAAAGCATATGCCAAAACCTACATAGACACCCCCACTGGTTCAGCTTGAAATGTGCTGAAAATAAATATTATTTTGTCGACCACATCATATTTTAATTTGTTGAATCACATCTGCTTCACTCTTTCGGCGGCTCCAGAAGTGCCATTTGCATATAAAACTTTGCAAATGTTAAGCCTCACAGATTTAAATGTCACTCTAAACTGACAAAATAGAAAGAGATGGAAATCTAATTTGACTAAAAATATGTCTCCAGGATATAAACCAGAAACAATCCCCATGGCATTATTTTCTTATAGGAGTAATATCAGTGTTTGATGGGTGACTGCAGTGATGTGTTAAAAACAACACCTCCTCTGTTTGAGTTCCTGTAAAGAGCCAGATGTAGAAACATAAACAGCTCCAGCGATGGCGGCATGTTAACAAGTCTGCATAATTAAGCTTTAAGTTTAATCAGTGTTTCGGCCTATTTCATCAGCTACAAGTACCCTTTCGTCTGGTCTCAGATTGGAGGAGCGCTGTGGTTTTAAGATAACACACTTTTGCATGTAAATGTCCAGCAATGTTACTTTTGAAATATGGTGCAAATGTTGAGTTTACTGTAGTGACGTTAGCCGCCAGTTTAATCAATTTATAATACATTTCCAGGTTCAGCTGAAAGGATGTAATTGCTTGCTGTTTGGAATTGGTCACGCACAATTCCTCATGCTATACTTTTGACACCACCGGAGCAGTTGGTGTGTTTTACGCCAGCGCTGTTGAAGCAGTGTGTCTGCCTGGGGCTTGTATGAAGTTTATGGATATGTGACAAAGCTTGTTTAATTCCAAAGCACATAAAAGACCCATAAAAAAGGAAAGGCTCAGTGCTCAGCAAAGATCAGAAATGACCACACCATTATCCTCGGCCCCATCACCACTGAAGCAGCGCCCTGCCTTATTTCATTGACACTCATCTTGCTCTTCTCAGTTGTACATTTGTCCCCCCAGAATCATTCTTCAACCGAATGTAGTGGTGTAGCTTTTATCGCCCTTACATTGAGCCAGTCGGATTGCGTGTGTGCCCTATAAATACGGGGGGTCATGCACCTGGCATGACCTCTCCTCCCTCTGACGTCACACGCTGCTGCTGTAGCGGGGCACAGCGTGAAAGTTGGTGAAGTTGTGAGTTGTTATCGTCGCTCAGGAGGCGTCAAGCTGGCGACTTTAGGCGTCAAGCCAGCAGCTCAAGGTGTCAAGCCAGCAACTAGATGTACACACAACCGTATCGCTGGTAAGCGTGTTGACCAGTTTAGATTCAAGCATGTGACTAGACTAGACCTTATGCTACGATGCTATTGTGTTTTTAGCATGCTGGCGCTCCGGCCAAAGGCTACCGCATAGCTGGACAAGTAACATGTTCGGGGTCTCGGTACGGGTCGTTTGGGGAGCACCATGCATCGTCGCCCTGGTATGTCAATGGTCTCGTAGCTACATCTGATCACGAATCCGCATTGTGCTAATGTAGATTTCCCATTCTTAGGGTCCTGTCAGCGCTACACACCTCCCCTTCTTCTCCACTTTCTTTGGTTTGGAAGGACACCTGCAAAGCCAGGATCGTTCTTTTTATGTTATAGACTGTGAAGTGCTCTTTTTAACATGGACACTGAAAAGAACGCGCTCAAGTGAGTCCGTCATGAACTATAGCCGTAACTTATTGGACACACCTTGAACCAAGGAAACATGGACAATTTTAACCAAACATAACTAATAAATATCCTACTTTTGTAAATGAATGCCTCTGTCCTGCCAATTTTACGGATCTGTGTTGCCTTTTCTGCAGGTTAAATCTAACTTTACATTCTTAGCGGTTGGTAATGAGAAGTAAAATGGTAAAGTAATTAGTGGTGAGCTCTGCTCCATAGGACCTGCAGTCCACTCTACTACACTCAGAAAAATGGTGCCCCTCCATTCTTAATAAGAGCTCATTTTTTATTATCCGCCCTGACAAGAGACAGAAATGTGTCTTTGGCACTGCAGCTGTAAAAATTCAGTCCATCACCACCTCAGCAGTCTCACTCTCAGCGGTCCCATCATCAACCCAGCTGACGTATCTCCCTCCTGTAGCTCACAATAAAGCGTGATCCAAAGGTCGGCGACTCGATCCCAGGCTCTGTATGCTGTTGTTGTGTCCTTGGGCAAAACACGTATCCGCACCTTGCCTTCCAATGTCTGCATACACTGATTTATGAATGTGTGTGTACATGGAAGAGCGGTTCCTTGATGTAAAGCACTTTGACTGCCCCGTGGAGGTAATAAATCGCGCTATAAATGTGAGCGTTATTTACAATCTGCAATAAAACCATCATGTTCCCCTCATCACTGACCCGGCCCGCCTGTATTAGCCGCCTCCATCTTATTCACTGCATCGGTGTCTTGGGGGGTGAGGCATACAAACTGCAAACAGAGAGGCACCTGGCTTTGAGGCAAGCCTCACCCATCTCATCAACATCATTACGCTCAGAATCCACAGCCTGTCATTTCCCCGTCACCGACAAAACCACATCCCACTGCAGCTCTGACACTGTGTCAACTTACAGTACAGTTTAGTCTCTATTATTTATATGTTAATAATATATTTCATTCTATGTTGCATTATTCCTAAATAATGTACCATCTATCTGAGTTGAATGAATTTTGTATGTTCAGACAAACTTTTATGAAAATTCAAAAGCAACGCATTGACAATTAACTCGGTTTGCACTTTTTGATGCATTCATTCAACAAAATGATTAATAAATCTACGCAGCTATCATTGTAAGATGTCAGATGTAGTGAAGAAATGTACTGTATATCATACGTATATTATATGTGACTGCAACATGATGAAATAAGAGAAAGAAGAGAACTTTCTGAAGCTGCTGTATAACTCAATCCATCACCACCTGTGTAGTTGAACCTTCCCTTTCCCCTGTGCCCCTCCACGTGTGTCCTGCCAGGTCCGTCAGCTCTATACTGCACTCACTGGCGCGTTGTTCATTGTCTGTGTACTTTAAGCTAGCCTGTCATGGTGGGAAGTGCTTTTACAGCCAGGCGACAATGGGCCATATGGTTGCTGTTCTTTCTGTTATGGTGGCATTAAAAATGCAAAGTGCTGGAACTGTGCTTTACAAAGTGAAAAACAACATGAGTACAGAAATGCACCCGGGTTGGTTTGCCGTTCAGTTTCAAATGTAGAGACAGCTGACACACAAGTTCAATCAGGAGTAACGTGATCACGGGACGACTTTGGCCTCTGTCAATAAACCCACGGATGCTTGTGCACACTCAGCTTGGTGCACATCACAGGACACTCATATGTTCCCATCTTGAGTGAAATGATACCATCATTAAAACCAGGGAATCAATGTTGTGTGTTTGTGTGCCAATGCCTCCTCTTTTGAGCTTAAGCATAATTGTCATATTTGAAGACTTTACAGAAAAACCACAACATTTGGTAATCCTCATAGAGATGACAGGGACCGAGAAGGTTTGTGGTCACAACATGGTAGGGGAGACCGGGTATGGTTGTAACACCTTTTGCTTCAGCACATGTAACTGACTGAATTTTTGAGCTAGAGTTCTCAAACTTTTATACAAAGTCCCCACATTTGTTATCTACAAATGGCACCAATTCAAACCTCTGCAAGAATATCACAGACCTCGTGAGTTGATGTCAATACATGGTGTTCCTTTGTTACAACTTACCCCACTACCGGGGTAGGTTGTAACACATGCTGGGGTAAGTTGTAACAGTTAGACAAAAGAAGCAAAACAGAAGCCACGTCATGTGATATGATTCAAATAGAGGTTTATTTAAATAAAAGAACAATGAAGAACAATGTCTCTCTCTCTCTCTCTAAGCTGTCATATGCTTAACCTCACATAGAGTCAGTCGATAATACAGGTCTGCTGTCTGAGTCAAATAATAAGCCAACACTTCCTCCTGCACCTCAGAGAAAACTCTGTTGATGCTTCAGTAACCTACACTGGGATGATCACTGGACTCTGGTCTCTCAGCTTCTGCTGTGTTTTGCAGTATCTGCTCAGTTTTACATGGCAGATCCCATGTGCCTTTGCAACTGATCTGACTTGCCCTTCTTTCTGACCACATCAGATGCTTTTTTTTAAAAACATTAGCTGGCACAAATCTGTCAGACCTTCTTTTCCACTGTCTAGGCATTCTGTAAAAGTATGAAAATCAAGTAAGTGTTATTAACTGTATATAGGGGATGTTGTGTTACAACCATCCCCACCCCGGTCAGCCATTGTTTAGCGATCTGTATTAGCATAATGGTTTGAAATGAGCAGGGGAAATGTGCATCACATTTTGCCTGAGAAACTACAATTTAATCTAATGTAAGTCATATGGTTTTATGTGCAATAGTATAGGCACTAAACAAAATATAGTCTTGGTCAAAAAGTTTACTTTCTTACCTCAAAATCAATTTTTTCTCTATAGAATCTGTATGAACCTGTTTACAACCTTGACAATCACCATGTGGATCAGGGAGGAAGTGGGTAAACACTGATATGATCATTTGACTCCTATCCTATCCCTGAGTGGTGGAATTGGTGGTGTTACAACTCTCCCCATGTTACAACCATACCCGGTCTCCCCTACCTCCTGATTGGCCAAGGACACAGATTGAGAGACCTGAAGATGCAGCAGTATTTGGAGGAAAAACGGAAACAAAAATCTCAATTTGGCCAAATTCTGCAAGAGTAAAACAAAGAAAGAAAATTCTCTGACTAAATAACATAGTTGTCATACATACTTTAGGCTGGACGGGTCATGACGAGTCGAGAATGATCTTTTCATTTGGAGCCATTATTTGGCAGGATGAAAAGCTGTGAGTGTAGGACTCATTAATAGGCAGGGCCAGGTCCTCCTGTCTGCTCTTCCTAACATCAGATATCAACGTTAGTTTTCAAAGTGAAGAAGCACAAATCTGTGATGTGATGCAATTATCCATCATGTTGCTCGAGGGAGTGCGTCTGCTGTTTAATACACACAGCGTTTATTGGAGAGTGTGGAGTAACAGGCAGCGCAGCTTTGTTATGTGGAAACAAATGAATGAAGTGATTTGTCTGGGGAGGTCTCAGTACGACAGGCTGCTGAGATGAATGGACTTATGATAAAAGAACAGAGGAGCACATACTTTATACTTAAAGGCAAACAAACAAATGTGTCAAAGCTGTTTAGCCAAACCAAAATGCTGTCAGAGACAATAAACAGCGGGAGACAAAACACACAGTGTGAGACATGCAGGAATCATGACATGAATCTGAACAGCCAGGTGTTTAGGGACCAACACTCTCCCCTAATGCACAAGGCATTAAACACTGGTAACATTTGCTGTACCCGATACTTTATATAACATGTGTTTAATCGGTTAAGACTTTAAAACCCAACAGATAAAATAACCTCAAAACACTTTGGATTTCTATTAATACATTTACAAACACATTGAGCTTGACTAACCACACACCAATGTCCTTCCCAGATGCCCGAAACAACAAGAACTAAGAAATTTGCAATATACATTCTTGATGAGACTGTTCTTAGTCCTTGTATTTAATCATTTTAAACTAGACATTTGGGAACAAGGAGTTATTATGCTATAATTACACATGTTTTGACTAAATGTCATCTTATCAACAGTCACACAGAACAGCGATTGGTTTACACAAGTAGTACTCCCGGGTTTACAGCTCTGCCACAGTAATAGTTGATTGTTTGTCGTACGGATAAGTGAAATAAAGTCACGCTCAACTTAGGCATTGTTTTGGTTTTGAGTCTGGGGATTGTATTAGTTTTCAAAGGTGGTAGTTTTCCTGATATTTTGATGTGTGCTTATACAGTTTGGTACATTTATCCTTCACATTGTGCTCAACATAGAATAGTATCATCTTCCGACAAACATTTGTTCATTTTAGATTCAGACCTTTTTTTCCCGCTATTTCCTTGAATAAAAGTCACATTATCTTTTGGCTTTGGACATAAAAAGTTGTTGCATCTACATCACATGCATTTCTATATCAAATATCTAATGGTTGGGTTTTCATGTTTTATTCTGACATATGATAAAAGATCTCACTTTCCTCATGCGTGTAATAACAGTGTGTGCCTTTCAGTCTGTGGACATTATTCAACTAATGTCTTCTATTGTACGATTGTCCCGTACCCCCAGACTGTTACTGCTCACCTCTCCCATGCATTTACCACATGTTCCCATCCATCTCCTTCCACTGTCTCCTCCCTTGGTCCTGGTCATCTCTGTAGAGTAATTTAGCAGCCAGTGTGTCCTATAGGCCAAATCTGTCACTACCGACATACCAAGAGATCCACACTGGTGATTTCCCACCGGGACTCCAGACACGTGTAATCACTTCCTTTGGGACAAACCACGGTAGTCTTGGACTGGGGGAAAAACAGACAGAAAAAGCCAGTCATTAAGTAAACAGGTGGTGGAACAGACTTTATGGCATCACATATATAAATCCTTAGAATTAATTCAGGGCAGTAAGCTCTAGGAAAGGGCGGACTCCTGTCACCTGTTGATAAGTTAAAACGTCGGCGTTCATTTTTCTATTTCTAATTTTAGTAGCACCACACACACAATACACAGTTAAACAAATGTGCTGGGGGAGTAAAGTAGGGCGCTGTATGTCTGTCTCCCATGCTTCTGTGCAAAGCATTGAATATGATATATACACATCGCCGATTGCATACAGAAGAGAGAGTATCATCTCGGTAACTCTGCAGGGATCTCTAAATAGTGCTTTCTCTATCTGATGGCTTTTGGGGCAACGGATGGAGATATAAAAAGAAACAGACTGAAACGGCTTTAATTAACTTGCCCAATCATGTGTGCAAGAGAGGAAAATTTACTTTTCTCAGGTGAGCAAAACTCTACATAAATATTAGTCTCTAGATCAGGGGTTAGTGGACGAGCCGAGACGCCCACTGTAGATTACGGGGTCCAGAGATTAAGGGAGGACTAAGGTGTGAGCGAAGAGTGTAGACAATGGAGTAGGAGGCCCTCTTTCAGATCACTATGAAGTTGTCTAAAGAAAGATGTTTTAGTGCGTTTTAACAAGTGCAATTTCATTTTGTGAGCTTGATTGGGAAACAACTTGCAGTACTTCAGAGGCACAAACGGGGCTCATGAATCCCACTTTGAGAACAATTGGATTTGGAAGACGGATGGATCGATGAGCAATGAATGAGCATCTTGGAGTGCACATTAGAGTGATTTTGTTGTTGTTGTTGTTGGGTTTTTTTTAACCAAGAAACAAAAAGGTATTTTTATTGAACATAGAAATAATGGCCATAAACATCATTTAAAATGTCTCGCTCATGATTGCCTCCATCCATCCAACCTAACTTTTGCTGCCTCTTTTCACAGAACAACTTCAAGTTTTGCTTTGCTTTCATTCATTCATAAATCTCCTTAGTTCCTATTTGCATTGTGCTTGTCATCTCCTGCTACCCTTTTAGTTGGGGTGGGCCAATAAATTGGTATCACGATTTTCTTAGAGCCTAGATTACATTAGGTCCCGTTTGATGCACTTTATACCTTTACATTGCCATTATTGGTTTACTGGTTTATTGGTGTTGCTCACTGGGAACATGATGTAGAGTGGGGAAAAGTGTCTGTATTTGATCATAAAACCACATTAATAGAAAATGCCCTACTTTTTAGTTATCTATTTTCAAAGCACTAAACCACCTCACATGTAAATGGCGGTGTGCCTCAAGAGCTATTCTTAACGGTATTTCATCCAAGCCTGATTTCATGTACAGTTTTGGCGGAGGCTACTGCTACAGGCCAGTGCCAGGGCCAGTTTGACTGACAGGGATTACGACCTTCCCTGTCAGCTCGAATAACGCCTTCACAAAAACACTTGCGTCCGCGCTGCGTCCCTACAGGTTTACTTCCTGATTAAGAATTGGGAGACAAGGGGACGGGCGGAGGGGTGAGAGACAGGAACCCCCGCGTTCATTATGTAGCAGGCTCTGACAGTGATGCCTTCACTGAGAGATGGGACGGGACAGCAAAGAAGCACGAGGCCAGCAGGTAACATCCGCAGGGGCTTTTCTGCCTATTGATGATATTATAGCGTGTGCTTCGTTCAAGGATTTTGTACATAGTTTATCAGCAACTATACTTTTTGAACTACCAGTCTGGACTGAAAGATCACTCAAAGTTGAGACGCAGATACGCTGCTGACCAAAAAAACTAAACAAGTACTGAACTACGTTATGATTGGAGTGGCTGGTGAAGTCTAAGTTCAGCAACACATTGGGCCCAATCTTGTGTCTCTAAATGCAGGCCACTTTGGCACTAACGGGGTGCGCTCTGTGAAATCTACACGGTACAGACTTTAATATATATTTTCCACATACCGGTGGTGTCGAGGTGGGGGGCCAATGGCATGTACTGGTGTTTTGATCATGTTTCTGTGGCGTGCACCACAGAAAGTGGCTCTTCAATACCAGCACCAGAGCAGGCGGACTTTGTTTAACTCACAGTGGGATAAATAACGCTTGTCCTGTAAGAGCTTAAAAGCCTAAATGCTGAAGGAAATACGTAGGTTACATGAGCTACTTGAGCATGGTAGGCAGCGGATATTGCGCTCCACGCATCAGTCGGCCTCTTTTTTTCTTAGTGACGCCCTCAGGCCACTGGTCGCAAGCACAGTACGCAGCAGGTGTGTGCGCGTAAGATACCAGACTTGCCTGGACCAGTGCTGTTGTTACACCAGGCGGAATATCGGGCCCAAAGAATGAGAACCACAAACTACCTCGACATCCTGAATGACCAGATTATTATCAATGGATTTCTTCTTGGATTGGCCATCACATAGTCTAGGCACTCAATTTCATACTCACTTTATTGCATCACAGACAATTTAAGCACAGATTTATAGAGACACAGTGCCATAAATCAGCATGTTACTGTACCTTAAATAGATTGCTCATTGCTCAATAACAAGTGTCTTGTGGGTAAATCAGTTTATAAAGCAGCCTCTTGCTTTTCCGGACAAGCATGACATTTTATCTTTTTGAGCACAAGTTACACAAAGTGCTGTACTTCCCATAACAATAAAAGACTTGGAGAATACCATTATCCTGAGTGTACTCCATAAGGGTCTCATTGGGATCGTCCTTTGCTGTACAGTATGTGCTGCTGACTTTAGTTGTCCTGATCATGATAAAATACCTATAGGCCGACTCAGTGCTGTCTTTGCTCCACTGCACAGAGGTATAAGTCTGTTAATTACCCCGCTAGAGATGTCCTTGTGGGGCACGTCTTTCATTGCTGACTGTAAGCTTCCACTGCTACTGTGTGCGGGGCAATTTGCACCCTGCGCTACATTGGTTTTCAATCCTGACTTTCTTTTGAGATCAATAAAAATGCTTCTTTCCTTTTAGGCTCCTTACGTCATTAGGCAGTTTTTGCAGTAAATTGCTGCGTGAATAAATTTGATTACTTCATTGAATAGAGCAGTAATAAGTCTTACCTTGAATTATTTCATATATGATGCAATATTTTACTATTTATTCTTCGACTGTATTACCATGTCCTTTCATGGGAGAAGCGCTATTCTGGCCGTGCCTCTCCAAACTCAAGGAAAGGCAAATCAGGCTCAAAATGAGGCTAAAACTCCTCTAGTTCATCTCCGACTTTAGTCCCATTATTCAGTAGTTATATCTAACTTTGTCTTATCTTTTAGCCCAAATGTTTTATTGCTATCTGGTAAGTCCTGTTTTCTTGTCGATTTATTGTTTTGTGCTGTGTCTAATATACTGGAAAAATGGGCTACACTCAAACATGGAAGAAACTGACTCTTACATCGTCGGAACATTTGGTCTTTTGCATTTCAGTTTCCTGCTTGTTGAATTCCATTTGGGTATTACACCTTTTTTTTCATATGATATATGATCATATTCATATTAATAAACCCATTGTGGACAAAGATGATGCTCTTCGCAAACATTTCCTGATTACTTGATTGAATAATTGCAAGTGCTTGTGCGGGTCAGGGCAGTTGTCACAGCCCCGGCTTTGTTCTCTTTTTGAGCAGAACTGCTGAGGGCTGATTACTGCAGACACCATATTATGAGTGTGTTATCTAAGAAGTTTTAGAAAATGTGTGAACTAAAAAGCGCTCTGAAAACAGTCTGTGGCCTCTCTGCTGTAGAAACATAACTTTGGAAAACTTTATGAACTTGTGGAAGTATTTAAATTTGGTCAATTTTATTCCACTCACAACATCCGATTAATGCGAGGTGGAGTACAATAATGGTGCATATATTTTACCACAGAAACCACTGGCCACTGCCATGTAGATTTACAGAAGAGTTGCTATCCCATGTGCATTGTATAAAATGGGGAACAGGTATCATCTATTATTCATACTGTTGCATAATATTAGCAACAAAATACAGTATTATGTTAAGTAAACCCCCTCAATATTTAAAGGGGACTTTTTGGTTGGCCTCAACATGTATTTTATCAACCAATTTCCATTATAAGTTCAAGTTTTGGCCATGAGGCAATACAGGGCTAATCATAATAATGCCTCACAGTCCGAGCTGGATTCAAACCGCTGCCCTTCGAGTTATTAAAGGGGGGTATTATGTAAAATCGACTTTTTCAAGCTTTACATCATGTTATTATGTCATTCCCTCATTAAACACATGCCTGGAGTGTTGCCTTGGCTCATTCACGTATGTTTGAGTTATCTTTAAAACTTAGACGGCAGCCATTTTAGGTGTAGCTAGGCCTCAGTCCTCCTATAGGAACGCCCCCACCTCCTGGAGACGCCTCTGGACCTTTCGTCACCAGCCGAGTTACCAACCACTGTTCCTCAGCTCAGCAGAGCCCCCTCCCGACCCCGCATGTCAAGCGCAGATGTAAACAGTCAGTCATCATGGAGGATTAGCTTCATGTGTTGTAAACCGGAGCTACAGCAGCTCTGAGACTTTTACAAAGACACACATCAGTGTTTCTGTTACCTCAACACCCAGGATTAAAACCGGTGACAAGAAAACGTATTTCCATGACGGGATCTGGGAATGCGTTTGGGCCTTGATGATGCCCTGATAGCATTCCCTCCGGAGAAAGCTAATATTACAAGCTAAAACCCCGTCATCACGTGAAAACGAGAAATATGCACGAATAAAGTCAATAAAACCACCATCTACACAATGAACCGTTTAACAATGATCACACACTGAACCGGGCTTGTTGATTTAGAAGTTTATTGCTCACATTTAATCTACAGTGGGTCGTAGCCGAGAGGTTTTCTCCCGGAGCTAACAAGCTCTTAGCAATTAGCCGCTAACAGCTAGCTCGGAACGATTTATTGAAAACAAGTACCCTATTATGTATGGAGGATTGAAAGTGCCACAATTAAATAAATAAATACACCATTAAGTAATTAAATAAATGTGTCATTAATTAATTAAATGTTTCATTCATTCATTAGATATGGAATTAAATAAATAAATACACCATTAAATAATTAAATAAATGTGCCATTAATTAATTAAATATGTAATAAATAAATAAATGTATTATTAAATGTTTAATTAATTAATTAAATTACCAATGATTCTGTGTAAAAATGTATATATAATTATTTATCTATTTAATTAATTATTTCATGGTCCTGTGTTGCAGTGTTTCACGAATTAATTTTATCTGTCAAACTCGCCCGTCAAAAGTTGTGGGCGGGCTAAAGCCTGGTTAACTCAAATCTTGTCTAATCCATTGCTTTGGCCTGAAGTGTTTGGAAACATGGCGGCTACGCTGATGGAGGACTGTCATGGAGTGATGTCCATTACATGGGGGGGAAAAGGGGTTGTGGTGCAGACATGCGTTTTTAGAGTGTTTTTATTGATTAATTGTAATGTCCCTTTGTTCTCTCTGTAGGTGTTCCGGCCAAAAGAGTCCCCAGAGAGCCGGAGCACCTACGGAGGGTTCCGGGTTCATCCACTCTGCCAGAACGGGAGGGGTGTCCTGGATTTTAGTTTTATTAAACATATATTTTATATTAGGAATACACTGAGTTAATAAAGATTATATTGTTGTACTGTAATTCTCACTGTAATCAAGATAATTGGAATGTCTAATGTATACTGTAGCTGTCTTGAATGGTATGGTCCAATTATCACCACCTGCTATAAAAGCGGCCGACTCACTCTGCCTGGGGTGGTGCTGTGTGGCAGGTGGGCAGATATGGTTTTAAAACGCTTTTTGGTTTTTGTACATTTTGATAATAAAACAGTACTTGGGGTCTGCACCGGAAAAGAACGCCTCAGCTCTACTTTGTCCTCCAAGACGCAGTAGGGCTTTCCGTGACAGGACGGGTGTCACAATTGGTGTCAGAAGCTGGGCCCATGCAACAAAGTAACTGAGGATGGCAACAAGGATGACCACCAGAAAGTGCAGACTGATCAACAAGGTGATCCTGACGAGGGAACGAGTGCACCTGCTGACCAGATGGCTGATGCAATTAGCAGCTCTGGGGAAAGGTTTGAAGAGCTGGCTGGATTGGTGGAGTCTCTTGCAAAGTCCCAAGCAGCCAGAGATAAAAACCTGGAAAAGGAAGCAGCAAGACAAGAGTTAAGATGGGAAAACATGCAGCACCAAATTCAACAAATGCAGTCTTTGGTAATCCAAGCTACCCAAGGACCACCTGATCAAGAGCCTGATTTGGCTCCTCCCTGGAATGGAACCAACAATGAAGAAGGTACCAGTTATTGTGACCAGGGCCGATACTACAGAGAGCCGATAATCTACAGAGAGCCAAAATTGTTACCTTTGTCACCAGAGGATGATATTGAACATTTTTTGACCACTTTTGAAAGAATGGCTCATGTCTGCAGATGGCCAAGAGACGAGTGGGCGCTCCGCCTGGTGGCATTATTAACGGGTAAGGCCCGCAGTGCATATGTGCTTATGGACATTGCAGATTCTGAAGATTATGATAAAGTAAAGGCAGCAATACTAGCAAAGTATGAAATTACAACAGAGACTTACCGACAAAGATTTCGGTCCACCGAAATATTCCCTGAAGAAACTCCTAAAGAACTGTACGTGCGGCTAAAGGACGTGTTTTCAAAATGGGTTAAACCTGAAAAGTCTACAAAACAAGAAATATCAGAGACCCTGATCTTGGAGCAGTTCCTAATGATGGTGAGCCCGGAGCTGGAAGTATGGATCCGTGAACGGGACCCCAAGACAGCAGAAAAAGCAGCGGAGCTGGCGGAAGTTTTCTTAGCGGCAAGGAAAGGATCCAACCACGCCACTTATGGACGAAACTCCACACAATTCCAGAGCAGCCGAGACAGAGAACATGGACACAGAGATCAAGCCCAAAGTAAGTCCAATGGGGGTGGAAGGGGTTTGGTCATAGGTCTGTGTCTAACCCTAGGCAATTTACATCTAGCAATTACCAAAAGCCAAATCATGCTAACAGTTCTCATATGCGCAGTAAAGAGATTAGATGTTACTTGTGTAATGGCTTAGGCCACACCCAATATTCATGTCCACTAACCAATAAGCCTTCCCTTTACTGTGCAGTGCCTAGACCTGTTTTACACAGCCATACGGCTACAACTCAGAGAGCTCTGACTACTCCTGTACTCATTAATGGCCGCCGTACTACTGCTTTGTTAGATACGGGTGGGTTTCAATCTGTGGTTTCTTCCAAACTGGTGTCAAGGGAAAAATGGAGTGACGACAAGACTAATATTAGCTGTATTCATGGTGATGAACATCGATATCCTATGGCAGATGTGTATTTAACTGTTGGAGGCCAAACTTTTCTAATGCCCGTGGCTTTAGCCCCAAATTTGCCATTTGATGTGATTCTTGGTAATGATGTGCCAATTTTACTAGATTTACTGCAAGAGTCAGAAAAACCTAAAAACATAACTGTATCTAAAACCTTATCAGAAAACTTGCCTGAAGAAATTGAGTCATCTGCAGCTTATAATATGGTTATTACCAGAGCTCAGAGTGCTAAAGAGTCTTTACAAGAGTTGCCTTTCTGGGATGAAGATCTTGAACCCGTAAAAGAGAAACCTGTAAAATCAAAATCACAGAAAAGAAGGGATAAGTTTAAAGGCACGGTTAGCAAACAAACAGAAAATCCAACCAAACCTATGCAATCTGTTGAGTTTAAGCTCCCTCCCGATGTAGGTACTCTACAAAAAGAGGATGTAACTTTAAACCTTTGGTTTCAAAAAGTGACAGAAGTTGAAGGGGTTAAACAAGGTAACCCTGGATGTTTAGAGGAGGCAACATATGTTATAGAGGAGGCATTTTGTATCAATGTAAAGGAACCATTGAAGCCTTGGCCTTACCGATAAAATTCAGATCCCAAGTAATGGAGCTGGGACATTCGGTGCCATGGGCGGGACACATGGCTTTCCAAAAAACCTTATGCAGAATTGCAAGCAGATTTGTATGGCCGGGCATGTATAGCCAAATTTCAAAATTTTGTAATTCATGTGAAATATGTCAACTTACCTCTTCACGCAAAGTCCCTCGAGCAATGTTGCAACCTCTACCCATCATTGAAACGCCTTTTGAGAGAATTGGTATGGACATAGTGGGGCCATTAGAACGCAGCAGTGCAGGGCACAGATACATTTTAGTTCTCTGCGACTATGCAACTCGTTATCCTGAAGCATTCCCTCTAAAAACAGTTAAGGCCAGAAATGTTGCTAATTGCTTATTACAACTGTTCTCCAGGGTTGGGATACCTAAGGAGGTTTTGACTGACTGTGGGACAAACTTTATGTCTAGATTATTACAACAGGTGTACAAGCTCCTAGGCGTCAAGGGAATTAAGACCACCCCATACCACCCCCAGACGGACGGGCTAGTTGAGCGGTATAACCAAACTTTGAAAAATATGCTGCGGAAGTTTGTCTCTCACACAGGAGCAGACTGGGACCAGTGGGTGCCGTACCTGTTATTTGCCTATCGTGAAGTGCCACAGGCCTCAACGGGGTTCTCTCCATTCGAACTGTTATATGGACGTCAAGTACGGGGGCCACTTGACCTCCTTAAAGACTACTGGGAGAATCCGACCCCCTCAGGAGAGAACGTGGTGGCCTATGTGGTAAAGATGAGACAACGTCTGGAGGAAATGTCTGCGCTGGCACAAGAGACCATGAGGGTTGCTCAACAAAACCAGAAAACATGGTATGACCGCAGAGCCAGAGAGCGAAGCTTCAAACCAGGCCAAAGGGTTCTCCTACTTCTCCCCACCTCGGACAGCAAACTCCTCTCCAAATGGTATGGTCCCTATGAAATCACCAGAAAAGTGGGTAACCTCACATATGAATTGTTTATGCCTGACCGAACCAAGAAGCACCAGATATTCCATGTGAACTTGTTAAAAGAATTTCGGACTCACCAGGAATCTGTCCCTCAGCTGTTGATCCGGGCTGTAGAAGATGAAGAGACGTCAGAGAAATTCATACCAGGAAGCCTGGGGGAGTCATCTGTTATAGACACGTCACACCTGTCTATCTCTCAGCAGAAAGAGCTGACTCGACTCATCGACCCAGAGCTCTTCAAAGACACCCCTGGCTACACGGACCTGGTGCAACACAACATCCGGCTGAAGACTGAGGCGCCGCCGCGTCAGAAGAGCTACAGAATTCCAGAGCGACTGGTATCAGTGCTGAAGAAGGAAATCAAATTGATGTTGGAACTGGGTATAATTGAGGTATCCAGTAGTGAATGGTGCAGTCCAGTGGTGCTAGTACCAAAGAAAGATGGCTCACTGAGATTTTGCATAGACTTTCGTTACCTGAATGCTGTTTCATTGTGTGACCCTTACCCAATGCCCAGGATTGATGAGCTGGTGGAGCGAGTGGGACAAGCCAAATACATCTCTACCTTAGACCTAAGCAAAGGCTATTGGCAAGTGGCACTGTCTCCTGAGGCCTGCGAGCTGACGGCGTTCAAAACTCCATTTGGTATGTACCAATTTCGGGTTATGCCATTTGGACTCCAGGGGGCGCCAGCCACCTTCCAAAGGCTAATGGACTATGTTTTGCGAGATGTTTCAGATTTTGCGGCTGCATATCTTGATGACGTGGTGATCTACAGCCAAACCTGGGAAGAACACGTGTCTCATCTCCAACAAGTCCTGCAGTGCATAAAAGCAGCTGGCCTAACCATCAACCCACGAAAATGCTGTCTGGCTCAGAGGGAAGTGGAGTACCTCGGGTTTGTGATTGGCCATGGAAAGCTCAGACCTCAGGTGGGGAAAATGGAGGCAATTAATAATTTCCCAATTCCAACCACGAAGAAGAAAGTGAAGAGCTTCCTCGGTCTGGTGGGCTGGTATAGGAAATTTATTCCTCACTTTTCAGATCGGGCAGCTGTTCTCCACGATCTCACCAAAGTCATATCACCAAGAAAGGTAAAATGGAGTGATCGCTGTGACCAGGCTTTCAGAGATCTTAAAGAAGCCATAAATGAACACACGGTACTGCAGAGCCCTGATTTCAATCAACCATTCATTTTGCAGACGGATGCATCAGGTGTGGGCCTAGGTGGAGTTCTGTTGCAGGAGGTGGATGGAGAAAGGAGGCCTGTTGCATTTTTGAGCCGGAAACTGCTGGACAGAGAGACCAGATATTCGACAGTGGAAAAAGAGTGCTTGGCCATGAAGTGGGCAATTGAGTCACTAAGATACTACCTGCTGGGACGTCACTTTAGCTTGGAAACTGACCACCGTGCGCTCCAGTGGCTCCACAAAATGAAAGACTCAAACACTAGAATTGCTGGTTGGTACCTGGCCCTACAACCTTACACCTTTACGGTCTACTACAAGACGGGCAGGTCCAATATAGTGGCTGACTCTCTCTCCAGGGTTCATGAAATTTAGAGGTACTGTGCCCTTTAAAAGAGGGGGGAGGAAATGTCATGGAGTGATGTCCATTACATGGGGGGGAAAAGGGTTGTGGTGCAGACATGCGTTTTTAGAGTGTTTTTATTGATTAATTGTAATGTCCCTTTGTTCTCTCTGTAGGTGTTCCGGCCAAAAGAGTCCCCAGAGAGCCGGAGCACCTACGGAGGGTTCCGGGTTCATCCACTCTGCCAGAACGGGAGGGGTGTCCTGGATTTTAGTTTTATTAAACATATATTTTTATATTAGGAATACACTGAGTTAATAAAGATTATATTGTTGTACTGTAATTCTCACTGTAATCAAGATAATTGGAATGTCTAATGTATACTGTAGCTGTCTTGAATGGTATGGTCCAATTATCACCACCTGCTATAAAAGCGGCCGACTCACTCTGCCTGGGGTGGTGCTGTGTGGCAGGTGGGCAGATATGGTTTTAAAACGCTTTTTGGTTTTTGTACATTTTTGATAATAAAACAGTACTTGGGGTCTGCACCGGAAAAGAACGCCTCAGCTCTACTTTGTCCTCCAAGACGCAGTAGGGCTTTCCGTGACAGGACGGGTGTCACAAGGACCTTCATGAGGAGGGATGGGAATTGATAAAATGTTATTGATATCAATGCCTGACTTGTCTGTGTGATGGGAACAGCAGAGAATGAATGTGCTTTTGATAAACTCTATCAAAAAAGACACATTGTTAGTTTTCCCAAGAAAAAATATTCATTAAATAAAGTAAGTTTCCAAATATACTGTGGCTCCTGCTGGCACTCAGCCTAAAATATAATGGTAACATTTGTACTTTTCATCAAGTGTCTGTAACTTGGAACAGACTGATGCTGTTTTGTAACACCTAAACAACAGGACTCGGTCTCAGCCCAAACCCTACAGATTTTCATCTATTTCTGCTTCATCCAGCGCCACATTCCCCTTCCCTCTCAGAGCGGGGATAGGCAGCCTCCGCTCTGAGCCCCGGGCCTGAGCGGAGTCTGCCGAGGTGCGCTGCGCTCAGACCGGGGACAGGCAGCCTCGGACCCGGGCTCAGAGCACAGTGGCACGGGGAAACAGCAGGCGCAGCAGCGAGGCCCTGAACCCCGTGTGTCATGTCAATAGCGACGTATCGAAAGTTTGGAAAGCAGCAATACAGCGCAAATAAACGGAGCGTTCGCAGCAGCAAAGCGAAAACGTATAACGTATAACGTTTAACAATGGACTGTTTTAATTGACGACACTCTTTAGCGGAGGCTAAGGGTTAGAATTGAGAGTGGGCCGATGTTTCCCTGCTTACTTTGAAGCAGCGTCAACAGACCGGAGAGCTATGTCATTACGCACGTGCGTCTAGTTCTGTGGCGCAAAAAGAGTGTTTTCAGAGCGGGAGCATCGATACGAGGGATCGATAATGAAGAAGACGTACGGTTCCGATGCTTTGCTCAAACAGAACCGGGTCTACTTGCCCGAGGCTTGTGTTTAGTTTAGTTAACTAGCCTGCGTCAATCCATTATTCTGGAATTGATTTGCCTTGGGGGCGACAGTGGCGCAGATGGTAGAGCGGGTCGTCTCATGATCGGAAGGTCGTGGGTTCGAATCCCGCCTCCGGAAGGTGCACATTGTCGTTGTGTCCTTGGGCAAGGCACTTCACCCACATTGCCTCCAGTGTCTGCCTACACTGGTAGCCCCTAGGAGAGACCAACAGGCCCGGTTTGAACCGAGAGGCCGTCCTTCCGTGGACCCACCACCTGCAGAAGGAGCCATGGGGGCTGGTGCTATGTGACTTGGGCAGCTCGGCGGCTGCCCCCACGACCCGGCAACGGACAAGTGGAAGAAAATGGATGGATGGATGGATGATTTGCCTTGACTCGATTAGCAGGGTGACCAATCAGGTGTTAGGACCAACCCTCAAACTTTGATGGGCGAGTTTCACAGATAAAATTAATTCATGAAACACTGCAACACAGGACCATGAAATAATTAATTAAATAGATAAATAATTATATATACATTTTTACACAGAATCATTGGCAATTTAATTAATTAATGAAACATTTAATAATACATTGATTTATTTATTCCATATTTAATTAATTAATGACACATGTATTTAATTATTTAATGGTGTATTTATTTATTTAATTGTGGCACTTTCAATCCTCCATAATTATGCACTAATAACGTGAATAAAACGGGCAACTACATGAAGCAGCCTTTGGGATGATCACACACTGAGCCTGGCTTGTTGACTGTTAAGTTTATTGCACAAATGTCATCTACAATGGTCATAGCTGAGTGGTTTTCTTCCGGAGCTAACAAGCTAGCCACGAAGCTAGCTCGGAACGATTCATAGAAAACAAGCAGCATAACAACATCAATAAAGCAGGCAACTACTTGAAGCAGCATTTATGATGATCACACAATGAGTAAGGCATTACACATTTGTGGTTTATTGCAGACTTTTCATCAACAATGAGCTGTAGGCGATTGTTACGTGCTAACGGGGGTAATCTCGAATAATTGTCCACCTGCACAGATAATGTCCCTGGGGAGATCCTGGTGTAGACCATGGGGGTATAGTTAAAGATCCATAGGGCATGGCAGTAGCAAAGAGTGACTAGATAGCCTCCAAACAGCAGGTATTTTTCAGGCAAGAGCTCCTTCGGTGTGGACACAGAGCCTAGTATGAACTCTCAAAGGTTCGTCTCCAAAGTCACTTTCCGAGTCAGACGCAGAATCAAATCATATCCTGGGTGGCCATTGTTCACAAAGTGATAAAGCGTAGCTCCTTTCCAACAGTAAAATTAAAACGCAGCGTAGTTTCAACATGTGAAGGAGAGAATGTATGTAACAGTGTTTAGTTGTGACGTGTTTAGTTATGCTGTATTATGCACAATACAGCGTACTGAGGGGGGGCGTGCCAGAAAGGGTCAGGGCTTCTTAAAGAGACAGAGGCCTATATCAAGACGTTCGCTACAGCCATTTTGCGAGAGAAAATGTATTCAAGGCAGTTATTTTAATTTACTGCATTTACAGACAAACATAAGTTTGGATCATCATTAGACTGGTACTATGTGACTGAAAAAAGCATAATACCCCCACTTTAATGATGCAAGGACCACACCACAACAGAAGCGGATTGGAAAAGATTGAGAGACGATGCTGTTGAAGGATGCTGAGAGCAAAATAAAAAGGTAAAAAATAAAGCAAACGTAAAATCAAACAAGGAATGCAGTTATTTGCAGGCCATTTTGAAAAGATTGGTTGCGGGGTCTCTGATGGGTTTGGGCAGGCAGTTCCTGAAGGTGGGGGCAGCAATAGAGAAAGCTTTGTCTCGCCAGGTCTTGAGGTCTCTGGTGCATAGACCTCCCCATTCACAGTATTAACTACTATTTGGAGAGAATCCATTGTAGCAGCTCAGTTTCCACCTACATGTTGTTACAAAGGGCCAACAGGCGAGAAGCAGTGCCCTCACAGGGCGCGCAGAGCCTCCACTGTTCTCCAGGACCTGTCAAACAAAGACCAAGGCTCAAACTTTTCAAAATATACAGAGCAAAAACAAGCGTGGTTAAAAATGTGATACTTCCCTCAGTGTTGTCACAGGAGGAAACACTAGCTTCAGAAATAATAATATTCTTTGGAGCCAGGCGATTACAGTTGTTTTTTGGGAGATGTATGGAAATGTGCACAATCGGTAAATCAAAGGAAGGGTCTCAGATCGAAGTCTTCGTTGAGCCCTTTTGGATGGAGTGTATCGAGAGAATCTGAGACCCTTCCTTTGATTTACCGATTGTGCACATTTCTACTTCAGTGTTTGTACAGTTATTTGTTCATGTACATCACTGCAGTATTATGATTCAACATGGTTCTCTCTCAGTGGTGAAAGGTTCTCTCACACTCTACAGTGCTCAGGCAAAATAGGTTCTGTGTCTCATTTAGCAAAACAATGCTCAGTGTCTTATCGTGTATCAATACTGGCCTTTGTAAATGTTGTACCAATACTGATCCTTGTAACATATTGTACATAGTGTTTTTTCTTTTCATGTACATAGATCTACACTCTTTTCTATGCTGTGGTCTTTATTCTATTCCATTCTATTGTGGTTTCTGTCATCACTTTCAGTGGCTATCCATCATAGATCCTTTTTATTGACCTACTCATGGGTGTTTTGCCCTTATTTGTTTATTCCTTGATGTGTGCGCACACATACCATGTATGCAAACTACATTCTAAGGACACGTGATGTATGTCATGTGATCACCCATGCCATCCTGTGTGTCATGTGATCTACTAATTATGGACTATATATACCGGTGTGTAGCCAACATTTTATTGTCTGACGAAGGGCTAAGCGACGCCCGAAACGTTACTTTGTGGTGCCTAAAAATAAATTCCTTGGGAGTGCAATAGCGGTGCAGAGTTTGTATTCTTTGATTTCACGTACTATTTAACTCCTGCACGCTACTTAACTGACCTGGGATGTGCGTGTCTGTCTAAACCCTCTTCAACTACACCACCCGAGCCTAGTTTTAGATTTAAACATTTAATCAGGAAAATGTCAAATAATAATGGTAAAAGTGATCCTAAAGAAAGTGAAAGTGGAAGAAAACTACAGATCTTTTATATGGGGCCAGTAGTGTCTCATAGGACCTGTGCATGTCCTCAGTCTGCCCATTGCTCGAAACAACCTTGAGGCAGTTTACAGGCAATGTGTCCGTATAGTCAAATGTCACATGGCTAAAACTGAACTGTTATTAGATATTCAATCTCAATACTAAAATATTCTTTACTTATTTGGACTATGGAAGATTTGTCAATTCACTTTAGCATAAGACCGATGGATGAAACAGGAATAAAAAATGGCATACCATTTTGTTCTTTAATATACTGTAACAAAGACTGCATTAGTGTTTTGGGGCATTTTTCAGCCACAATTGGTTTGAAAATAAATTAGTACCTCAAATTTTATAACAAATTAAACTGAGCAACTGCCTGCAACCATGACTCAGCCCCTGTGATAAATCATTTTCAGGAAGCATATAATTGAACTCTACTTCTGTTTTAAAAAGCAATCCATTGTAGCACTGTTACATGGAAACAAATATGCTTATTTACGAGTTGTGTAGACATGAAGACTGTTCATTGTCGGCAAGGCTGATGTCTCGTAACATCCTGAAGATGACCTTCGAACTTGCTCGCTGAATCACTTAACACAAGAGCATTCAATAGGAGCATGGTCTTTACAGACTATATTGGTCTCCCAAGAATGATTGATCACAAAATTCATGGTGAGACAGGAAGTCATTACAACACAGGCTGCTATAGTTTTCGATCTGCAAACTCCTTCCAGTTTTGTAAAATGATTGGTAAACCTGCAGCTCCAAAACGATTGATGTTATACAGATTCATACAAAATATAAAATCAATGTCGGTGTAACTAGATATTTATGTTCCAAACTCTTGTTTACTGTTGTAATATCCAAGAATGTAAAGCCATCGATGCCTATACTGTATACACTACAGCCAGAAAGGGTCATATGAGGGCATTTTCCTCTCAGAAAATGTCAGGGCACATCATTGCAAGTGTAGTGTAGTGTAAAGATTATGCTTTTCCTGTTCTCCAACAATGTTTGTCATTTCTTTTTTATTTAAGGTGCAGTTGATGTTAAGGAGACTGAAAATGTAAAACACTGAAAGAATTTAGCATATGCTATGCTAAATTCTTAACTCAGAATGCATTTCAGAACATTCTGATCTGTCTGATATTCATCCACAATTACATTTCCCCTTTGCAGTCTTTATCATTTGCTAATAGATTGATTCCTGTGACATTATGACATTCTAAAGCAGCAAGATGGTTTAAGATTGAGGTGCAGGTACATGGTTACTATGGTAACTGCCAATATATTTTTCCCTCTTGGTTGGTGGTCGATTACATGTCCTATCCACATGAAACACATACTGGCAGAAAGTTTTTTTTATTTTCTCTCATTAATATTAGAAGTGGTAACAATATTCAAAAACATGTGCTGTGTCAAGCTGGTCGGAGTTAAAAGGTTCATAATATGGCAAATTTGTTGACCTGATTCCGAATGATCAGGTTAAACATGCATTTTCTGTTTTGAGATTTCCTTCAAAAACCTTGCCTCTCCCATAGACCATAGAGGTACACTGCTTGCCATGACATTATCCAATTCTAATGAGCCCTACTGTGACCCCTCATCCTTATCCTTATAGACATACTGTATATTTGTTAGTGTGCAACGATATTTTCTCGACTCACATTTACTTATAGCTTGGACCATTCGCTGTATACCATAAGTCAATATCAAGGTAAGGCAGAAAATTCTTCATGATAGTCCATTTATTTCCCCTCTACAGCCATTTCATTGGTGGGATTTAAAGGTGCTGTGCTTGATACTGTCTATAAGGAGATGCGTACAGTTTGCACACTGAGGCACAATTATTAGAATCGAAAAGGGCTGCATTTTTTGTGGGCAGGTTGTTTTAGCTATAGGTGACGGTATCCTCTGGGAAATCATCCAGGAAATTCAAATAGGAAGAAAAAAAAAAAACATGGCCAATGAGAGAAACGGAACATTGGACATGAAGCTGTGGAGAATTTAACCTTTAATTTCACCTTTCCTGTTGGCCTCGCACTGTCATGTCTAAATGCATGGCTCTGGGTCACCTTAGGGATCTGCGCCACATCTTATACATTAGCAAGCGGACCTTTGTGAAATCCTCAATTCATGATTTCTACATTTTTTCTTTATACCTCTTTTTTCAGAAAAAAAAAAACAGTTTGAAAAGTCAGGTTCCAGTCCAGCAAATATTTCATAGAACGTTTTTATCGAGATAAAATAGTCTATGTGGTATGCTTAGAAAGAAATTATACAGTGGGAGGAACATGTATTTGAACGCTTTGGAATTTCACACATTTCTGCCTAAATTGGTCATAAAATGTGGTCTGATCTTCATCAAAATCATAAGAATGGGTAAACAGTGTCTGCTTAAACTAATACCACCCAAACATTCACATTGTATCATATTTTTATTGGCCATAACATGTAAACATTCACAGGACAGGGAGGAAAAAGTAGGTGAACCCAGGAATCTTGCTGAACTGCAGCAGTTTTGTAAAGGGGAATGGTCCAAGATTCATCCTGATCGTTGTGAGCGTCTAATCTGCAACTACAGGAAAGCGGTTATTGCTACAAAATAAGCGTTCACATACATTTCTCTCCCGCTGTAAACTGCATCCAAGAGGTGACTCAAAAAGAAGAATATCCGCGTGTTTTGAGTTGCAACAGATAACACTTTTGCCACTCAATTCATTGGTTGCATTGAATTAAGTCACACACATTGCAGACTGTAATAACTCAACAGAAAAGCATTGAATGTGAAACATTGAAAGAATAAACAGATTGTCTTGCCCTCGGTTTCCGCACAGCAGATAAGGCCAGGCGTGTCATCTGAGCCGCTCTCTGCATACAGCGGCGACAGTGTAGGTGGCGTGGACAGCTCCCTAAGGTCATCAAAGCTGCACAGGGCCATTCATCAACCTCCATTTATTTTACCATATCATGAAAATTTACCTGAATCGAGGGGCTGGCGGGTGAGGAAATGAAAGGGCTTCTGTTTGCACATAATGCAAGGAGCAAGGATATAACCATTCATCACCGTGACTTATGCAAAAAGACTGGCTCGGTGGGGGAAAAAAACGGGACAAAGGGCAACGAGATCAGATTTTCCCTGTTAACTCCTGCAATGTAAACACTCTATTTTTTCTTTCTGTTTTAAAATCGATGCACGATTGCTGATGATTAAACGCTTTCTCTTACCTGATGCTTGGTGCCATTGATTTTGAAGTGGAAAGCGGGACAGGAGGCCTTTTCGTGTCGATCACTCAGCTTTTACAGTTTGAGTTTCTGGTCAAAACAGGGGCTACGCTAAGTTTACTAATGGCCAAGTTACACACACACAGGCAGGACTGAACAAATCGATAGTCACGCTTTGCAAGAATGTGCAGATGGGGCAGACAAGTTGAATAGAATAATTAACCCAATGCTGTGATTTAAAAAAGGATTTCTTTCTCAGACGGGTCAGCCCCATGCTTTAGAAAGAGAAAGCAGACAATTGTTTTCTTCGGGTGGACCTATAGAGAAGGCATTCATCTAAAGTGATTTTCAAAGCGACTTCTTGTCATCTCGGGCTGGAGCTTTAACAGTTGAGAATTACCAACTATAGGGGCTGTAGCCGTGTACTCAAAGCTGGTACGGTCCAGTGGTCCAGCGTGCTATAACATGCTCCCAGATAGTGATTGCTACCAAAGGCCATTTTACCAATATCCCAAGAAAGTGACAGGGAACTATAGCGGCAAAAAGAAAAGAAAAAAAGTGTTCCCTGCAGAGAGATATTGGATTAGCCCCACTTACTGTATATCTATAGCCTCAGTGCCCACGCATAGTGACAGACACGCATAGAAATCCCAGAATACGACTCATTGGGGTAATAACCTGCCCTCCAGCTTATCCTCCCCTTCTCTTCCGCACACATAACACGCAGCAGAGGCACAGAAAATAGCCCATTGGTAATTATGGGAGATGGAACACATGTTGGTTTCTTATGTTAACACATTAAAAGGGTTTGGGGTGGGGTTTGTGGAGCAACCGTGTAACAGCTCGCCTCGTTCTTTTCACCACAATCATCTATTCTACCCCCATTGTGTGCAGTCATTTGGAGGGAATTGAGGCATCTCTGAATGCCTCAATTGGCTGATGGTTTGGTTGGATTAAATGCTATAAATAGTTGCAGAGAATAAGGATTTGGATTGTTAGAACTACATCTAACTACTGACCCGTGGACCATAGGGAGAAGGTGCATGGACTGAATCAGTGTGACAGTATTAAAAATATAAAAACGTCTCTCTGACTGCTGTTTCTGTGCAGGTCTATTTTGCTAGAGCGTTTGTATTTGTCTCTAGCAGATTGGACTACTGTAACAGCCTCTCTGAGCTGTATAAGACAGCTGCAGAGTATTCACGATGCAGCAGCTTGAGCACTGACTAGAACTAGGAAATATGAACACAATAGTTCAGTGCTTAGGTCACGCCACTGGCTTCCTGTAGTACAGAGAATAGACTATACATCTCTCTCCATGGTTTAGTGCAAAGGTATGATATGCTAGAGTCTTATTTGTACATTTTATTGCTGTTTTAATTGTTCTAAATCTTTCATTGGTATTTTACTGTAGTGATTTTTAAATGAGGCCCATTGAGTTATTGCCTTGCCTATGTGCCTACGATCTATGTTACTTCAAAGGTGTTGCTTCGTAGAAGACCAACTCCTGTATTTGATGGTGTTAAAAAATGGCAACTTATTAGTTTGGTATTAGTTTGAACAACTCCATTTTCATTACAACTCCTTTGTGTCTGAAGGTGAAGGGCATATGCTGACTCTGATCTGATCTATTTTAGAGGTGGAAGTGTCGGCTGCTGCAGAGTCTAATTTACTTTGTGAAGATCATAATTTGGTGTGGACCAGAGCTGCGTGGGATATTGGTTTTGGTACTGCTGTATGTACGAGGATCAGGAGGAGATCATTAGAGGTGCTTTGGGGAAATTAATCTTAAAACCTCTTCAGCAGAAAGCCCTGGTCCCTAACTATGTTTGCCTTATTCTAATCTGGGATACCACCAGAGGACGAAATGTCCTACTTCAAGTAAAACAGTGGAAGGGTGCTCTAGTTCAGTTGGGGACAGTCCAGAGTTCAGTTTGACCTTATTTACCACAAAAATAACATACATTTTTATATATGTCAATTTCATATGACCATGTGACATTGTGGAGAAAAATGGACACCGGAAGACGCAAACACTTTTATAATGGGCTGAATGTGTTCCAGTGGATAGGTACTGTGGAAATATTTCTATACATATTTTCATCATACTAGGCTTTAGTGATTATATATAAAACTGTGTTAATGTAATCTGTGCTTAGAGGTTTCAATTGAAACTGGGGTTTCCATTTTATTGTTGTCTTTACTGTTGGAGCCACTGGGGGGCAGTGTGTTAGAAGGAGGAGTCAGATTGTGCAGAGGAAGTGACAATGACAAGGAGACGCCTACTACTTCCTGTTCCCATAAATCACTTGCGCACAGGGGTGCTCGCTCTCTCTCCCTCCTCGCTGAACCACCAAGATGTAGCGCTCCGCATAACTTGTGTTCTAGAATGTAATTCAGGGAATAAAACAATGATTTTGATTTTAATAGAATGAGTCTCCGTCCTCTGTCCATATAGTAAAGAATATCCGACAGTACAAATTCTGTTTCATTACTGTACATCCACTGTCAAAAAAAAAGAAAAGAGATTTTAAAAAATATATGTGTCACTACCTAAAACCAACTATTAAAATGGTCAAACCTAAACCTATGAGGACATTGAAATTTAAGTAAATCAAAGAATCAGTGATGATCACGGTCAAACATAAATGTATGGAGTATTAAAAGTCATGTCTGTTTCTCTCATTGAGTATATAGTACTACAATGACTGTTTTTACGAAGAGTATTTTTGTTCATTTTCACATAAAAAAGACTCATCCTAGAGTCTTAGAGGCGGGTCATTTTTTAATCTGACAAAACCCTTTATCGACTCTTCCCGTTTCCATTGTGTGACCGAACACTGAAATGAAACTAGATGAATGTCTTCCTCCTCCGTAGTCCATATTCTGTCCTATCTGCTTTAGGAGGTTTGAGGAGTGCGCTGTATACCTTCAAAAGTGCCCATATATCTGTGAAATATTAATATGTGACATTCCCAGCGTATTCTCGGTGGCATTATTGTATGTGCAGGTGACATCTTCCTGCAGCAGTGATGATGACAGAGCAGAAAATCACTCTCGGTGTGCACACGGACTGTCACTTTGAATGAGAGGTTGGCTGGCTGGATGGCTCTGCTCCTCGGTTTTCCACATTTTTATGGAAATTAAAAAGGTGCATACATTATTGCGTGCAGGCAATAATGTAAATTGCGTTCTTGAGGCCCATACATCGGATAGTAATTGAGCAGAAAGTATGGGCGAGAGTGCAGCGGTGAACTGCACTTAGCACTGTACAGGCAAATGAGTTGAGTCTGCGCATCAGCTAATTGATTTGATTGATTTGTAAATGAAAAGGGCACGTCATTGTTATACATACATGGCTCAGAGCTGGGAGGGGAACGACTGACGCACCACTGAAGATGTTTAGTCTATTTTCTTTAGTCTCTAGATAATTATTACAAAAGGTGTTAATATATCAAATGTGAATGCATTTTTGTGTTTTCTTTGACCTGTCTGTTACACCCAAACCAGTGGTTGGGCCTGGAGTTATTCAAAGAAGACACATCAATCAATCAATCAATCAATATATTTGTAAAGCGCTATTCACACACACAGTGCATCTGAAAGCGCTGTAACAGGAATAAAAAATACAAACAATGCAATTAAAACATCCATAAACAGCATATAACTATACAGCCATACAGAAATTCAAAACACTCTGCATTATGATCTTAATGTATAAAAATGTTTTAGTCCATCTCCGCCTCTGAGCTGTATGTAAAAAAAAATAAAAAATAAATACATACCAGAAAAAGCTGAATCAGTTCATCCTAGCTGGCCTGACCATAGGCCATTTCAAAGAGGAACGTTTTTAGCCTAGTCTTAAAAATGGGGACAGTGTTTGCTTCTTTGACGTATAGAATGGAATGAGTATACTCAATAGGAAGCCAATGGAGAGACTTTAGCACTGGAATTATATGCTCTCGTCTTCTGGTCCCTGTTAATATTCGTGCAGCATAAATGATACAACAACAACACAGTTTATGGAAATGATCAGATTTGAAAACCTGAATATAAACTATTAGTAATATCTTATGACTTTGTTGTTTTATTTATTTATTATTATTATTTATTTATTTTTCAATGATGTGATCAATGATGTATTGTGACTATATTAGTATAAGAATAGATTATGTGGGGTAATTGTCATCAGGGCTGGCGAAGGGGCTCTTGTTGCCATTGTTATTGCCATTCCTGTTTTGTTATTATCACCATTATACTATATAACAATCATTATTTTATTCTTAGAAACAAACTAAATCGATTCAGGCAGCGGTATTGGTATTGGTGCTGATGGTAATAAAAAGGAATTAAATTCTTAGAAGCTGTAACATGTATATAACCATGTATTTCCACATTCAACATAACTTGTAGTACAGGGCAGACAAGCGGGGGCCGGCGGCTCGAGGAAAGCATCTTCTGGCAGCAGACTCCTAAGTCTTGTCTCTTTTAATGCACAGCATAAGACACTTAACAAATTATGGTCTGGTTGCTCGGGGCTGCTCCCCTCTGGCAGCAGGTCCAGACACAGGAAAGAAAAAGTGCAAAGAGACACTCCGTCACTGCATCAAACAGATCTGTTATGGCTTTAGGTGGCAGAACCAAAGAGTAGACGGAGAGAAGGTAAGTACAAGATTTATTTAACAATATTTGGGAAATGGCTGCAGGTTGGTTGGGCGAGGCTGGGCTTGATTTTGTTCGGAGCAGGCAAGATGGAGGAGGCTGGAGTGGAGCAGGTAAGTAAGGGCTAGGGCTGAGTATTGGCAGGTTGGTGGCGAACAGGCACGAAGATCTGACGAGGATCAGGAAAAAGACTGTTAGTTTCAATATTTCCTTGCAAAAATAGCAAATACAAAATAGGTCTGAGAAGTCTTCTCATGAAGGTAGACTGATGATCTGGCAGGGATGTGAAGGAGAGCCTGTGTTTACATACTGCATGTGACGAGTAGAGTGGATTCAGGTTTGTCCATTAGCCAGCCAGGGACCAGGAGCAGCCACACCCACCAGGAAACAAGAGGCAGATTCCAATGCCACGCCCACAGCAACAACAGACAGGACAGACAAAACATACACTACAACAAGATCAGTTTGTGGATGCAAAACAACTTTCTCCAACTAAACTGAGATCATTGTCTTTGGCCCACAGACACAAAGACACAGTGTTATCAATCACCTTGAGTCTCTCTCTCTAAAACCAAAAAAACAGGTTAGCAATCTATAGTAAGAGTAATCATGGACTCAGACCTGAACTTAAACAGCCACATCAAAGCAATAACATCATCAGCTTTTTACCATCTGAAAAACATTGCTAAGATCAGAGGAATAGTGTCAAAACCAGACTTAGAGAGACTCATCCATGCATTTGTCTCCAGCAGGTTAGACTACTGTAACGGCCTGCTCACTGGCCTTTCTAAACGAGCTGTTAGAGCTGCAGTACATCCAGAACGCTGCTGCTCGAGTCCTGACAAGAACAAGGAAATACGACCACATTAGTCCAGTGCTCCGGTCTCTGCACTGGCTTCCTGTCACTCACAGAATAGAATTTAAAACAGCTCTGCTTGTGTACAAGTCTTTCATGGTTTAGCACCAAAGTACATCTCTGACATGTTAGAGCTGTATGAACCATCTCGGGCCCTGAGAACTTCAGGGAGGGGTCTCCTGGTAGTTCCCAGAGTTCCCTGCGTTTCAGTTTCATGCAGCTAAAATCTGGAACAGTCTTCATGAGGATGTGAGACAGGCCGCAACTCTGACAATGTTCAAATCCAGGCTGAAAACAGCTCTTTTTACCCGTGCATATGAAAACTGAAAGTATTTTATCTGCACTCTTGCCTTTTACTGTAATTGATTATATTTCTATGTTGATGTTTATTGGTTGATTTGATCTGTATCTGTGTATCTGATTGATTTTTATCTGCTTCTTGAATGAAAGTGTCAAAATAGTGACAAAAATTAGGATGAAAAAAGGTGAGGAAAAACGGGCCAGAACGGGCCAATAACACGATGGAAAAGCCAAAAAAATTGGGGTATGAGGTTAAACCTTGGTGTCATCTTATTCAACCAAGTTAAATTCCTGCTGGACTCTTTAACATATTTGTCCCTGTACTATCAAATTGGACAATGATAGTTCATATGGAGCCACAATTCACAGATAACATGTTTTGCACGTTTGTTCTTCACTTGGCAACGTAAACCTCTCCGATGCTGCACAGGCACCGCCAAAACTCCACAGGTAATGCGTTCTACATTGACATGTATCTGTTTTTGTGGAATCGATGAGTTCCCTTTAGAAATACAGTAAGCCATTACCGGGCTGAGCAATCACTTCTGCACCAATCAGTGTCAATGCTTACCGTCCCATGCAACATAAACAGCCACCCTCATTGTGTGTGTTGGAATGTGTCCCTGTTAGCTTAACATCAATCTATAGGCTATTGATAACCACTAATATTGTTAAGGCTGACGGCCAGGTGCAAGAAAGAAAGGGTTTGAGTTCAAGGAGGAGGTCCAGGGGCTTTGGGGGATTTGGTACATGCTGCTGGAGGAAGAGGAACTCCGATAATGTGGTGTGAATGTATATAGTACCTGCTGATAGGGGCCTCTGGAGGGTACGAAGGCGAGAGATAACCAATCCAATAGTATCTACACTTGACTTTTTAAGAGTCTTTTAATTAAGTGATAAAGGGAGGAAAAATCCATCGACCACCCTTCCTCCCAGTGCTGATTGCTTCACATTGTGCACATCTTTGACTGGTCCTCGTATTGCGAACCTTCACGTGTGCCTGTCCAATGAGCGGTACATCCATTGTCAGTGGCTGAAGCTGTTGCTAAAGCGGAAATGGAATTAACATGAGCAAAACTCTCAGCTCGACATGACCTTTGTAGTCATGCGCAAATAGTTTTCATCTGCCATGGCGTGTCAAGCAAATAATTGATTACCACATCAAAGTTAGACATCTTGAAGTTGGACCCATTGTTCAACGTCTTATTGTATTTCAGAAAAGAAATGGGTGAAACATGTCGTGCGATATCTGAGGTTTCTAAGATGATAAATGAGAGTGAAATTTCACTTTGATTAAAGAAAAAAGAAAAAAAGGCCTGTTTCTAGTACGTCTGTCAAAACCAGTGATTGATGACAGGACCCTTTTCATACAATAGGCAAAAATGTTCAGATGAGTTTTACCATACAAAAGCCCTTAGTTTCTATTTCACAAGCTCCGTTGTTACAGCTTTGATCTGTACAGCTTGCTTCAAACCTGTCCATATTAAGTTTCCTTGTTAGTCTTCATTTAATCTTTGTTTTGATACAATGAAACTATTTAACTCATGGTTCCGCTGGAGAATATCACCACAAATGTAACCTCCAGACAGGGGACCCTTTTGCTACGTCTCAAGCCACGTTGCATCTGGAGCATCTAGCTGCAGAAAAAAAGTCTATTCAAACTCCTCACACAGATGCACTACATGGTCCTGTAGTGGGAGAGTCTTAGCCCCTCGGTGACCATTCTGTTTCATATTTAGGCCATGTATATAGTCCCACACTGTTACATTCGAAAGGCCCTGAACACAATGGACAAGAGTCTATGCCTAGTCATCAACACGCAGACCCTATAGTGCAGCTCATTACTCATTGTCATGGTGCAAAGTGACAGCTACATCAGGCTCAAAAACCACACACAAAGCCATTTATGAATGACACCCTCATACATCTTGATCACCTTCTTTTATTCCTTTTCTTTTTGTGCGAAACATCTGGCCTATAGAACCTATCCCAACCCCTTCTGCAAACACATGCTACATAATAACCTATTTCGCTATGATGTTTTTTGTTTTTTTTTCCTGACACGGCCGCCTTGCCTACCTGTCTGGCACTTTCTCTTCACCTCGCTCCACATCAGAGGTTTGTTTAATTGGTCACGTGTTCCCCAGGGTGGCAGTCCTGTCGAACAGCGGACAATAATGGTTTGCCGAGGGACCCGCATAATAAAAAGATTTGCGAGCGATTTGAGAACGACGCTCCAAACTCCCCGATGTACACCAGCGGAAATCATATTGTTTTCATAATCGCCCGCCTTTTTGTCTAAGAGACGCTCAGAGGAATACAGAGCGCAAGGAAATCGATGAAGCAATGGGCCCACTGGAAAAAATTCCAACTAGTTTGATAATTAGCCATACTTGTTACTATTGTGGATTCGAATCAATGCTATGGGCCCAGTCGATAACAATCAGAGGAATGTCTTTGTTGGCTTGGTGACCTTTGGTTGGTGGTGCAGCTCTTATAGGCAATGGAATTAATCAAATATCCTATAGGTGTTCAACCAGTCAGGCAGAAAATTGAGTTCGCTGTTAGTTAAGGTACACAGCTTTGAGCCATTCTGCCAAGCTCTGGCCCAAAAAGTTGTTAATTTGTCCCACCTAACTCTTCTAAAACAGAGGATAATAGAGTCAGAGAATAACATTATGAATAAATAAAATGTAATTTACACAGACAGACTTCCATAGTGTTGATACGGATGTGGATCTAAAACGTAAAAATCAAGGTCAAGGTTTCTGGTTCATGTGCCGCATATACGCCACAATCCACTTAAAATCATCTGTGTCACGTACAACATTCCCTTTTCCTGTTCCCGGGAGGACTGATGAAGACTATAGCCTTTCTGCACATTAAATAAAAGCATTTGATTCACACACAAAAAAAGATGACGATTTTCACATTATCTTATGCTATTTGCCTGTGCTGCTGTTATTGAAGCTCCAGCCTAGCATTTCAACAAAAGAACTTGGCAATAAACCTGTTTAATACAATATTTAGGGTTCCAAAAATGTGTCAAAAAATGTTCATAGCTTTTGAGAGCATTTTTAATCATTGTCAATATCTTTAACCCTTTAATGTGCACTCCAAGAAAGAAACGATGTAAAAATTATTTTTCTGCATTTTTCAAGTTAGTGGGGCACTAATAACACAATTAATAAGAAAAAATAAATATAGACCCCCCAGTTTTTTAAATAAAGACCTCTACCAATTGGTTGAGATGCGGCTTGATGGTAAAAGTACCTAATACATAATTATATATGGATAATAGCATTAAATTATAATTTAATACCTACAAAGAAAAAAACAAAGTTGAAAATGTAAAAATTCCAGGAAGCAACTCATGTCAAGTAAATTTTATTTCAACAAAAGACCTATGGGAACCTTGGCCATGTTATTTTCAATGGTATACTACAAAGCATTCCCTCACTCCGATCAAGCACAGGAAAACATTGCACTTCCCACATTTCTATCTCGACACACCCTTTGGGCAGAGGCTTCATCGTCGCCGGTTGTCAGTATGAAGTGATAAATGTCCATAGTTGTTGTAGCAAACCTCTGGTTGCTTCTTCTCACAGGACATTTGTGGTGGAGAGGTAGATGACGGTCTGCTATCTCTGGGTGCTGGCTTGTTGACTTGTTTCAAACTGTGGACCTCAGCCAGGCAAAACCTTTTGAGAGGCATTGTTTTTTTCTTCAGTAGGCCAGTTTGTTGACCAGCCAGGTATTGTAGATGCACAGGCCAAGGGCGTATTCAAACGGGGAAGAACCAGCGTCATGACTTGGAGGGTCTTGTACTGGTGAACCAGCATGTCAGAAAGATCAATGCCATCCATATGCTGATTGTAGGCAGCAATGGATGGTCAATCAATCAATCAATCAATCAATCAATCAATCAATCAATCAATCAATCTTTATTTATATAGCGCTTTTCATACATTTCATGTAACACAAAGTGCTTTACAGATTGAGTGCGACTGAGTACGCCACCACTAACCTGACCAGCATGTTTTTGGAGGTAGAGGAAACCAACTGAAACAGTGCGGCGCCTCGTGGGTTTGTCCCTGTTTCAGAGCGTGGTGTCCCGCGCTGGTCAGCTCCTCTTCCTTCCTCTTCCTCCTCCGCAGCTCCCTCCGCTCCAAAACAGTCTTTCCCCATATTCTGAAGAACTTAGCAGTTAAGCTTTCTTCAATGAAGGTACTTGAGTCATCTTCTGTACTCAGTAGTTGAAGTCTTGAACGTTTCGCCTCTCATCCAAAAGGCTTCGTCAGCGGACTAAAGTCCCGCTCAGCCCGCAGCTTAGATAAAGACTACGAGGAGGAGTTGGGGTTTGCCCGGCTCCTCCCCTCCTCCTGGTGGTCTTTATCTTACACAGAGAGCTTACACAGAACTTAGTAGTTAAGCTGTTTTCATTCTCCAGTGAACGTCCATTAGCCAGAACAATAGAAGGCATGTGTGGCTTAGCTGTGAGTCTTGCCCGGATACCTCTTCGTTTGTCCCTTCCTTGTTTCCTGTAGCTCCTGGGGGCTCTTGGTGCCTCTTCAGTGTTTCAGGAGATGAAATCTGTAGTTCTCAAATGTCTTTAGCTCATAAGCGTCTTCTATAAGGTGAGCTCCACCAATGTGGTTTGATCGGGCTGTGCGATGCACTTGATGCCCAAATTTGCATGCATATTTAACCATTTAAGTATAATAACACTTAAATGGTTGTACCATATTGATAACAATGCAACTACAGCAGTGTTTTTATTCCATGGAAAATAGTGAATTTGACTAAAATTAGCATAACTTCAACCATACGGTTGAGCTGTCAATCCATGCCAAGGTTTACCATGGAGTGCCAACTCAACCGTATGGTCAAGCATGTTTTAAAAAAATTATTTGACCACTATAACATGTTTCTGTTCTGAATCAAGTTACATAATTCCTTTAAGTAACGTGTTAGATTATATAAAATGTTGACAAAACCAACTCACCTTCGAAAATGCAGCCAAAAATAGTCCACATGTCAGAGGTGATTTTTCAGTGTTTAACTTGCTAGCAGCAAGATGAATGAAAAGTGCTACTGTCAAAAAATAAAGTGACCTCTAGTGGATGTTTTAAGCATAGCATACTTCAACCAAGTGGTAAAGATGACCCAACCAGTTTGAGTTCAGTTCCACACATTTTTCAATAAGATATAGTGACTCAAAAAGTCACCAACTGGTAAGCAAATGGTCGAGCAGAACATTATTTTATTTTTTTACCAGAACAACAGTGCTTTCTGAGCTGTATTCCCTCCTGCTGGGCAGATCCTTTGTTATAGCAGAGGCCAATGTTATTACCAGAACAGGACTTTGTGCAAGGTTGTTGTCATGGTGACATGAAAACAGGAAGCGACATCCCTCTCTCCTTGTGCAGTTTTTTGCATTTTTCTGCAAACTGTATTTGTGGTTTCTGTGTTGCACCAGTGTTTTTCTGGATACTTTTGTACGTCTATGCCATGTTTTTGTGGAGATTGGTGGATTTGTTTACTTTGAGAGTCTAAAATGGTCCTGAAGAAAGCAGCTTTTTAAAGGTAAACAAAATGCTAGCTTATAAGCTAAACCCATTTGAGACCTACAAATGTCTTCTTCTGAGACACTGAAGAGGCACCAAGAGCCTGAACACCTGTAGCACAGTCGAGGCGTCACAGAGAATCTACAGGAAACAAAAAAGGACAAACGAGAGATGGTGAAAGACTGTTGTGAAGCGGAGTGAGCGGAGGGAGGAAGAGGAAGGAGGAGGTGGAGCTGACCAGTGCAGGACACCACGCTCTGAAACAGGGACAAATCCAGGAGGCGCTGCACCATTTCAGAGGAGATAGAGGGCAGCCAGGTTTCTTCCGAGTGCTACAGTTTCCCCGACCTTGTACAATGACAATAAAGCACTTACTTAAAGAAAAGAAAAGGTTCATGGGCAGCAGTTAATCAGCGCTCTTTTTCACTGAATATGTGCAGCCATGGCATCTCTGCTTATTCAAGTACTATTCTCTTCAATAGATAGTGGCAAAAAATTTACCTCAGGCCTTGCTTTTCCAAATCTTATCACCTGAGACAAATGTGTAAAAAAACAAAAAAAAACAGGAGAGCTATGGTGCTAGTCAGAACAAGGATTAATTATATGAGCCCATTTTAAACGGGAGGAGGGGGCAGAGTTTTTTTTTTCCTTCAGGGAGACAACCTGGGAGCCTTGAAGCTTACTACACATGCAGAAACGCACACACAGACGAGCACAAGCGCGCTCATTCATCATGGTGTCATGTGGGAGCGCGGCTGCGGAGCGACTCTCGGGCAAAGGGCTCAAATTAGAATTCCATTTTGTACATGTTTACGATGGTCCCTCTTCACTGGGGGTCTGTGAGGGACGTCAGAGGTGTGTGTACTGTACTTCATTGTGCCTGGTTAGAGGTTTCGGTGACTTCTGTTTAAAATGAAAAAAAGTCAACCGTGATACAGTTTAAGCAAAACTGAAGTATGAACTATTACTCATTAATAGGTTAGTATTAAACATAACCATACAACAGTGTTATTATGTAAAAGAGAAAAAAACTGAATTTACTGAAGCACTATACATACAGTAGTGCTTTTGAGGATCTGTACTTTACGAGAGCAGTATGAATAATGAAAGACTGTTGTGGGGCGGAGGGAGTGGCACAGGAGGAAGAGGATGGAGGAGGTAGAGGAGCTGACCAGTGCAGGACACCATGCTCTGAAACAGGTACAAACCCAGTGTCCGAGGATCAGAGGAGACTGAAGGAATGGGACAAATATGCCAACTTAGAAACAGGCCAACTTTGACATTTCACATTGGACTTTATATCGTAAAGTAGTGGAGTAGAAAGTAATAAGTTCTATCTTTCAAAAGGAGTGGAGTAAAAGTAATAAGTTCTCACCAAAAACTATCACTCCACTGCACAGCTAAAGAGAGTAAAAGGAGGGAGGGAGAGGCTTATGGGGAGATTGCCTGAAAATTGCAAAGTGAAATGTGTACGATAGTAATAAAGATGTGTTTGAGATGATTACCAAATACCTGCTCAAAGCCCCTTTTCAAACAAATATAATGTGGTGAAATGTTAGAGTTAACTTTTTGCCCAAAACAGATTTTGACATATAGGGCCTTAACTGTTTTTGAATCCTTTTCCACCATGGGGAACAGCCGTAGCTTGATCTGCATTCTGCTGCTTTAATACCAACTGACTGAGCCTTCTGCCTCCATAAGCAACTGTGGGTGTGACTTTTGGCTTCCTTTTCTAAGGCAATATTCGCTCTATAGAACAAAGTGCCCATGAAGCAAATAAAAGAAACAACATTAAACTCGAATGCAACAGTGAAGTGGGAAGGACATTGCTTGTTTATCAGTGAGGTGACAGCTGCATGATAACACTGCAGCTCTTTATTGCTACACTCCCTTCTTAGAGCAGAGGAGGTCTAACAGTCCAGTCAGATCTGTACTGTAGGAGGATGTAAAACACTGTTCACCGTTTATTTTGCACATGCATATATTTATTATCTATAACTTTAAACAATGCACCAGGTTGGCAGCCACAAATGTCAAAGATGGAACTGTGGGCTTATACCGGCGCAGGGAAGTCTGATATCCAATACGTTTATCAAGATCGTCTGCTCATGCCTCAGTTTTATAGTTAAGTTTAGTTTAACCATTTATTTATTAACAAAAATACTAAAAAAAAAGGGATGAGTTTATTGCATCACATAAGGATTATCAGGATTTAACAGTAGCTCTCCAAGCTTTTCCACGAAACTCCACAAAGACTTTCTACATTTCAAAAGCTTGATGAAATGTAATTACTGTTATAGATAAAAAACAGTCTCTCGCACTGCAAGTTCTTTTTATATGCCACTGAGTTCCAAAGACGCTGCAAACACTGAAGTAATAGTAAAGTATTAAAAGGAAATCAAATTATTTTTGGCATTGTGTGTCTTGGCTGTCCAATAACTGTCCAAGGCGTACAGTACTCCATGTCCCGCAGTTACTCAAGTATCCTCCAAGCATTTTGTAAAAGTTGCTCACAGCAATTTCCTCCCAACTTTTCGTATATTTAAGTGTTGCAGAAGAAGCATTGAAACGATGTCCCTCATTACACCAAATCCCGTTATAAAACCTTTGTGTCGATAATGTTCAGCACGGCAATAGAAAATAATCATGATTGCTGAATGCTTGTTTGATCACAGTGTGTAATGTACTTTTGCATTTCCACAAAATGGAGCTTTACTGAAGCCCAGTGAGTCATCCCGCTGTGTAACCATTTGAGAGGCCGCGGTGGGCCTCAGGGGGAGGCTGCTTTTTGGTTCGGGGCAAAATTAATGTCATTTCCACTCCACACGTGAAGCCAATTAATCATTGAAGACCAAACTCCACAGGAATCATTCAGCCATGTTATTTAAATGCATATTCAAACGACATAATTTAATACCAGCCAAGTCGTATTAGGCCACGGTGGGAAATCTATGAATGGAATTATCTCCAAAACTGACACATTTTAATTGTTGTTCCTATTACGTACTCTTGATGTTACTAAATTTGACACGTGATGCAACACTTATTTGTTGTAGATAATATAATAATATAATTTATCGTATAATACAAATGGCTGAAGTAAAACAGCTTTTTATAGCATTGCATCGATCAACCATCCCCATTTGAGTCGTTGCTTGTTGCAGAGCACAAGCCCATTGAGGACGCAGACTTCTGATCACCTGCCTCCTCTTTTTCTCTCTGTCTGTCTGTCGGGAACTCATTACTGGGCAGATTTCTGTCAAAGGTTAGCGCTCGCTCTGACCTCTCTGCCTCAGCTTTGATGGTAAAGGTGAACTATTTGCACTGAATGATGAACCGCGTTGTGTCAAACGAGTGAGCTATCGCGTTCAAACTGTTGATCTTTGATGGGTGAAATGGAATTCTTTCATGTTCGGGGGAATGCAAAAGGCCAAAGAACGAGCCGACAAAAAACGCACTGGGCTTATTAAATTATTTTCATTTGCCTTATCCGTTCTGCAAAACTTGAAAGTCAGTGAGCTGCAAAAGTGACATTTGAGTTCAAGCCCTATCAGCTGCAAAAGATTAACCCGGTTGGTAGACTACACATCACATCTCTTTGAGCAGTGATCGTTGCAAATACATATGTCGTGGGCATTAAATAACTTGTACTGACTTGATAATAGGCTAATGTGACCACAGACAGGTTACTTTGTGGTCTATGTCTGTGGTTTCAAAATTAGACCGAATTACACTTGTTTTGTTGTTGTTGTTGTGAAGTCCAGCCTCAGAATCTCAAGCTTGTGAAGGTTGTTTCACTCTTAATTTCAGATAAAAGGAGAAGATGTTTCTGTATCTTGGCATTTGGACTTCCATCAGACACATGAGGAAAATTAGACATGAGTAATGAAATTAAGAAAATATTTTTTGGTAAAAAGCATGAATAAATTAGTTTACAAACATGTTTGTATTCTAACCAAACAATATCTGACCTCTAATGTAAGTGTTTCCAGGGGTACAAGTATGCACAATATGATGTAGTATCCAGTGTTGCCACATATTACTTGAAAAAGTAATATATTACTGATTACTCCTTGAAAAGTAACTCAGTTACTTTACTGATTACTGATTTTAAAAGTAACTAAGTTAGATTATAAGTTACTTTATTAGTTACATTCAACATCTCCACCGTCTCAACACACTAAAGACAAACCCTTTTTCGAACACTCATCTTATTGTAAGTGCATTTTAACAGTAACATCAACAAAGCTGACACAGACTCAGAAAAGTGACGTACAGTATTTCTGTAAAGGAAGTGTCGGGAAGGAGACCCAAACTTGTGACCTCTTAGAAGCACTGTATTTAGGGTTGATACAAGAGCCTCCCCAGGTTGTCCGGTCAGAACAAGGATAGAGACGAATTTCACGGTCTCATGCCACTCTTTATTGAAACAGGTCAATGAGGTTATGGTTATTCATATTAATGAGGTTCATGGTTCATGTTTAATTCCATGGACGCATGAAGAAGAACTGAAGAATAAAGATAATTTCCCGGGATTTACCGGAGCGAGGACGGAGCGAGTGTCCCGATGAAAGTTACCTGCACACTGACCCAGTCCAGAGTTGCGCTGGTGGAGAATGGCTCCTGATTGGTGGAGGATAAGGGGGAGATGAATACTGATTGGCCTAACTGTTGCTGGGCTGTTGCTAGGGCTCTTGTATGAGAATGGAAAGTGAAACTAAGGTAAAACTAGATAATAACTTATGATAACACAAATACAAGATAAAGTCAGAACCTCGTTAACAATTTCCATCTCTCTCCCAAACCAGTGTTGGTGTTCTCAGGCTAAAAATGTGACTTGTCACATGTTACGTTATTTGTCGAGACACAAAAAGAAATACATTTATTTTTGTTACAAAGGAAAATGACAAAATAGTAACTCACAGTGATTGGAAAAGTAACTTTAATCTGATTACTTGTTTGGAAATAGTAACTCATTAGATTACTAGTTACTGAAAAAGTAATCAGATTACAGTAACTCGTTACTAAGTAACTAGTTACTGGCATCACTGGTAGTATCCACTAAAACATGTAGAATAGGGTCCCCTCTGAAGGGGACTCCCCTGAAAAAGAGAGTGAATATCAGTGGTACAATAAACATCAAACATTTTTAAGTTGAGAATGGTCTAAGCTTTATGCACAATCGTTAACCAAAGCTTCAAAGGGAACAGAATGATTTAGTTGATTTAGCTGTTCACTGTTCCTTGGTTTTGCCTGTGTCATCAGCACTTTGCTGCCCGTTTGCTTTCAGGCCTCACTGAAGGTCATTTCGACATTATAAATGAGGGACATGACTGTTCACCTGCAACATTCAGAAAGTTGTGATGACATCAGCTTTTTTGTTAGCTTTTTAAAGCTTTCTTTTCGTTATATAACCTTTTGTTAAATGTGGTAATTGTTGTAGAAGGCTGCTGTCAAGTGCTATGTGAGGGCTTCTTTTGAGGCTAAATGGATCATGGGTCTCAAGTGATTATCAAAAATGGACTGTTGCCATAGCAATTAACAGTTTTACACAAAACAGTCTATTGAATGCCCAAAAGTCATACAAATGCCATTCATAACAGGGAAAATGGCTGAAACCCATAAAGTGATTTTGTGTGTACCTCATTTAATATGATTTCAACGTACCACACAAAGAGTTTGTCATTTCCAGAGGCAAAACAAACAGAACACTGATGCTTTTATGACCAAGAATATACAACAATTCAACCCGGCAGACAAGAATATCTTAGTAAAAATGTTGCCAGAAAGCATCTGCTCGCACTCTCCAGAGCATCTGTGAAGCGCCTATAGATCCATTGTGGTTCACTCTATATATTGTATTGTGTCCACTTGTGCAGTTCTACATCTCACCTGGCCTGGCTTGGAGTGCTCCTGATGGCTGCTCACTGCACTAATGGGGCAGAGAACAGGGCTGGAGGAGGACTGGGGGCGAAGAGAAACACAAGCAGTGATTGAGGTGCACAGGGGAGAGCATGTGGTGCCGATGGCTATGCTGCTGTTCAGTAGAGCACTTCACATCAAGCTGCATCCCGAGGGTAATGACATTTGGTCCTGTTCCATGGATTCCTAGAAAAGACCTTTGCTATCAGTGCAGGAGTGAGGCCATAACAACGTCTTAAATGTACCGGGAGCCAATTAGTGCTTTTGGCTAGCACTCTCATAAGAGTCCTGGGTTCGATTCCCGGACGGTGTGAGGCCTTTCTACTTGCTAAGGCTAGTTTGCATATTCCCCATGACAAATCAGCCAAAACCAGGTTGAAACTGTGGTCACTTTCCAGGCGAGGTTACCAGAAAATCCCAGTGTTCATTTTCTGCTTTAATATCATTATATTTTTGAGATGTCAACATACGCATACACCTTCTCCATTACTTTTATGGCTCTTTTTAAATTAGAACAATACATCATCCAATTCTTGCACTGAAGACTGTGACCGATTCAAGATAAGAGCATACCATGTTCTTTCTGTGCGTGTTGAGCACATTCGTAAGAGATATCACCATAAATACAAAAACAATCAGTGCTCATGTCACACCTGCACATTTTATGTTCAGGTTGGAATGTAATCTTCTGTGTAAATAAAAAATCTCTGGGGTGAAAAGGATGTAGTTGTTGTCTGTTTGGAATATGATGCTCTAGGCGAAGTAAAAAGTGCATGGTCCAGTGTGATTAAAAACCCTGAGGCAAAACAGATATCTTTTTATATATGAGCATTGGGCATACGTACCTCAATGAATGGCCAGAGCTTTTGAAAGCTATTAAACTGTCTCTGCAGTATAGGGTATGGGCACACGACGACACTAAGGCACTTGAGGGAGCTGGAATCGAAATGCCGACCTTTGAGCAGTGAGAAACGTATCAAATGAGCTTCTGTTTCCCCGCACTGTGCATCGTGGTTCTTATAAGAAGATAATGGTTTGACAACGTTTTATTGACTGATGCTGATAAAGACCTTAGAATGCAGAAGTGTAACATTTACTCTTCCATCCACAGTTTTGAACCATTTACAAAAAGCCTCTATTTTAGAAAGTCCAGCCTTCAGCAAAACCCACAAAGCTTTACAGCCGGTTGCATTGCGTGATAAAAGCCACTTTTAGGTGTTGTGTTAGCAGGCCATTTACAGAGGAACAAAAGCTCATCAATCAGTCAATTTGTTTTGTACAGCCTTAAAATACAACAACCTTTGAGGCTTCACAGGAAATTCTGATTTGATCAAACCGAACAACAGTTTGAGACAGATGTCAAACAATGAATCAGATACGCAGATGTATTGTCATTGTCCAGGCTTAATATATAAACACACACACACACACACACACACACACACACACCACACACACACACACACACACACACACACACAGCATACAAACAGAAATGAAGGCTATACACTTTCAGCTGTGTGCGTGTGCGTGTGGAGGAGTGAGTTCCACACGGAGTAGGTCTTGACTCAAATAACGCTTAATCCAATGGTTGACAGCCTGGAAACACAAATGAGTTTACTGAGGTCCAAGAAGCATCATAGTTCTTAAAAGGAACCATGATAACCCTGGGGCAGGCGGGCCCGTAGTGTATCTGTTTTATATGTTGCTGCTTGAAATTGCAGTTGACACTGGGGGATGTCCCTGGTTGTTTGCATGGTTCTAATAGGGGTTGCTGCCTGAAAAGTTTGGGCACTCCAAGTACTTGAGTATTTGTATTACAAATACTGTACTGGACTGCCTTCACCCAATTCAACTTGCAGTTGTGCAGTTCCTTGTAAACAAGCTGCACTCCAAACAGCATATTTCCCAAAACCTGCTTGTTTGGCATGATTTGTGCTTATAGCAGACAAGAATTTCCACTACTCCCACAGGACTAAGCACCAATCTCATGGGTTGACTGGACTGACAGTGACATGGTAGACTAAGCATGTATTTAAAGAATACGAAAGACAAATCTGTATTGGCACTTTTCATTTGAAGTACTGATCATCGACAAAAGTTTCTGTAGCCCACCTGTATGTATTTATATTTTACCCTAGTTACATTTCTATATTTTATCATCCCATATTAAAGAATTATTTGGCCTACTAAACCAGGCTCGGTGTCGTGAGATTGAGTCCCGGCTCCGCAATACTCTGAATGTCTCAGAAACATATGATTTAAAAACAAATAAATAGCTTTTACTATTTCAATTCATGAACATCTTAGACCTTTAGAATAAAGCCTCAGTCCTCCTAGGAACGCCCCACCTCCTGGAGACGCCTCTGGACCTTTCGTCACAGCCAAGCCACCAACCACTGCTCCTCAGCTCAGCAGAGGCCCCTCCCCTCACAGTGTTGTTGTTTAGATGCCACAGCAGTGTGCTGAAGGGGGCGTGTTGGAAAGCTTCTTAAAGAGACAGAGGCCTATTTCAAGACGTTCAGTACAGCCATTTTGAGAGAGCAATTTTATTCAAGGCAGTTATTTTAATTTACTGCATATACAGACCAACAGAAGGTTACGTCATCATTGTAGTATGCTATAGACTGGTGCTATGTGATTGAAAAAAGCATAATACCCCCTCTTTAACACACAAAGTGATTTCATTTTACTCTGATTAATAAGTTATCTGACAGTAATTGTAATTGATCTTGGTCTCTTTCTCTCTCTCTCTGTGTGTTTCTCTCTCTCTGTGTGTTCTCTCTCTCTCTCTCTCTCTGCCTCTCTCTCTCTGTGTGTGTTTCCCTCTCTCTCTCTCTTTCTCTCTCTCTCTTTCTCTTCTCTCTCTCTCTATCTCTCTCTCTCTGTGTTCCCTCTCTCTCTCTCTTTCTCTCTCTCTCTTTCTCTTTCTCTCTCTCTCTACCTCTCTCTCTCTGTGTGTGTTTCCCTCTCTCTCTCTCTTTCTCTTTCTCTCTCTCTCTACCTCTCTCTCTCTGTGTGTGTTTCCCTCTCTCTCTTTCTCTCTCTCTCTGCCTCTCTCTCTCTGTGTGTGTTTCCCTCTCTCTCTCTTTCTCTCTCTCTCTCTCTCTCTCTCTCTTTCTCTGTGTGTGTGCGTAGATTGCTTGAGGTATATTTATTGAGTAAGAAATTGACAATAAATGCATGTGCAGGGTCAACGTCTCTCCCTCTGTGCTTCTCTCTCTCTCTTTCGCTCTCTCTCCCTCTCTCTCTGTGTTTCTATCTGTCTGTCCGTCCGTCGATGATATAATGATATAACGATATATTCCTCCCCAATCCATTGCACCGGTCCAAAAGTGCTCCCACTGATTAGAAACTAAGCCCTGATTAGCTGTTGTCTGTAACTTTGTCTAGAATTCGCAGTGAATGCTTATGTCAATTGAGCATTATACGTGCTCTGCCTGGTTATTTTCTGACATCTACAATTCAGCCCCAGGGTGAGGAGTGATGAAATAGGATGCTTATCACAGGGACATGGCACTAGTGGACAGCAGACATTGCCAAATTCTGCAATCTCCATTCTCTGACCGGCTTGTGCCGCTTTCTCCAGCACCGAGACGACACATCCAATCTTCACTTTGTATTGTTAAGGGTACAACTCGCCTGGAGCACTCCTGACCCGGCAGTTATTCAGTCTGTGCCATCAGAATTTCAATTAAATCCAACCTGATGTGGAAACGTGGAAAAGTAGTACTCCACAACAAACTAACGCTTTGACACTTAATGCCCCTTTTATAGCTGAGGCTGTCACTTTATCAAATAAAATAAATGCATTAAAGGCACTCGTTTATTATGACGCTGCAGTTTACCATTTGGTGAATAACCATTGATTGCTCTCTAACAGGGCTTTTGTGATATTTTGTGATTAATTTGAAGATATTGTTCTAATCATTTGGAAACTTAAGTTAATACTTTGATGACGTCATGCATATTAATGAGACTGCAGGGCTCCACTATTGTAACAATCAACAGAGGGAGAAAAGTGTGTTATAATTCAAGTCAATATTTCTATAGACATTGGCTTATAACTTTTGTAAACCAAACTTTATTTTTCAGGTTTATTTGGAGTAAAGTACTGAAAAATTGTATAATGTTGAGTCAGTGGTATACAGTGGGAGGAAAAAGTGAGTACACCGTGTGGCATTTCTTACATCTCTGCCTAAATAGGTCACTAAATGTGGTCTGATCTTTATTAAAATCACAACAATGAGTAAACAGCATCTGCCTGAACTCCTGCTCCTCCCACTGTATCTCAATATGTTGAAATTGCATTATGAATCATATTGGCTTTACGTTTATCCGCTACCTACTCTCTAAACTGAACTAACATGTAATATCTTACTGTAGTGGTGTAGCACAGACATAGAAGCAAGGTTTAGCTCCTATCTTAGCGCTTGCATTTGCTGGCGTAGCAGAGCATTAGTTCATTACTGTGGTTGCTTTACATTTGGAGATGAAACTAATCACATTTGCAAAATAATCAGGCTACTAGTCAGAAACCAGACCAATGTGTGTGGCTGTTGAGCGTTATACAGTATGATATAAGACTTTTAAATAGACTACATATTGTGAGAATGAAATATAGTGAATGCTTTACTTCAGCATTCATGTAAAAAATGTATTCAGTCTCATCAGTGCTTATTACCTTTTATTATTGATACAAGCAGAGTTCAATGAGTTTAGTAATTCAAATAATTGATGTGATTTTAAAGTACTCTATAGCTGTGGGGATTATGTTCGAGTTGCATTTGTAATAGACCTTTAATGAATACACTCGCTGGGATTACTCATCAGTAGAAATTGATTACTCTGGGCATTACTTAATTACATGAAGGGATTATGATTAAGTAATTCTATATTAAGATTCCAGATTATCCTCCTCATCTTCTCCGACAGAGGGAGGAGTGAAGCAGGGTTGAGTCCTGTAGGGCAGAGCTGTGTGGAGCAGAGGTGGCTGTAGGACTTTTTTTTTTTTTTAAACAGAGAAACAAACCAAAGAGAAACGGGACAGGGGACAGTATATTCCACACAAAAGCTCACTGCTCCCTCTGCGCTGCATACTAATGTTTGCATTTCACTCACCCGGTGTGATCTGGACTCCTGACATTTGGGAGTGTGTGCATTTTATCAAAGCAATTATTTTCTTGCTTCGCCATGTGACTGTGTTTTTAGTCTTTGAAGGGTCTGCTTGGCTTTCCTGGTACTCAGTTTTCAGCACCATACTGTAGCATCCTGGTCTCACACTGCCATGGCTATACAGGGCTCCAAAACATGCTTTAGAGCTAAACAGGAAACATGGCTCTTGTTGTATATGTACACACTTTCATACCTTAAGTCAGGTTCATTAGAACACAATTACTGTGCTGCTGAGGTTTCTTACTAAGCTACTTCATCAAGTATTTATTTGTTTTAATAAATGTCATATGCTGTTTATGCTTTTGGACACCCCAGCACTAAAGATGATTCAGTCACAGTGCACACAAAAGACCATTGTTGCCAACAGAGGGCGCACGGGCTAAAGTGAAGCCACTAAATTATGCAAAAAAGAATTGCTGCCAGCTGTTTATTTATGCAATGAAGCGTGTTTTCAAAAATAAAGGGTGTGTACTTGAACCATTTTCATTCTAAATATATCCTTCAAAGTTTCAGATTGAGAGCCAAAGCAGCCAAATCAAAAACAATGGCAGTCTCAACTTTGTGATAGCCTATAGAATTATCAAAATACATTTGCATGAAAAGATAGTGAAGAAAAGTGCTGATATTTAAACACCTTAGGCTAGGTACAATAAATTACAGACAATTATTCATTCATTATTAGATGGGTAGTTTGTTTATTTGTTTGTTCGCTCATTTGCTTGTGTATGTGGGTGGATTTTTTTACTCACAGCTAGTTTAACATCCCAAAGTCTAGAAAATGGGCGAAATAAGTGTCCGTAAGCTATGTTCTATCCAAGATTTTAGCTTTTATTTCTGACACATAATGTAAGGATATGCTCTAAGGGGACTATTACCTTTTTTGTGTTTCATAAAACAATGGGATGGCAATGTGCACTGCATTGCTGTTGATTCCATCTTCCACTGTCAACACTTTTATTTTTATTGTCATGAGCTTTCATACATTTTTACTACTGTCAAAATAACTTGAGCAAACCTTAGACCTTTTGTCAAGCTGGTGCTATATAAGGTGTTATTGTTGGACTACATTTAGCCCGTTGAGACCTTTTTAGTTATTTTTTATGTACCCTGGTACCCTGAAAAGATACATATTTTTGCTTCGGTGTGAAAAGCCACTGCCATGGAAGGAATACCATGCAATGCAAAATATGTGAGAAAATAGATATAAAGGATATACCACACCACACAGAGCAAAATGCAGATGGCGCACTATTAATTTAGATTCTTCAAGCAAAAGGAACATCTATTCACTTTGACTATACAGTGGTACTCCTTCCTTGGCACTGCTCTCTTCCCTCTATTGGTGTATTTTGTGAAGAGGCAGCACAGTAATTTCTCGGGGGAGGTTTGTGAGGTCGCTCCCCAACACCGCAACAACAGACATTAATAATTTGCCCAGGGACTGAGTAATGACACTGTACACAGTCAGGGACTGCCAGCCCCAAGATAAATGGAGGGACGATGGTGCTCATTAGTAAGAAGCGACTCCAAATAGTTGCTAAAAAAACAACGATGGGGTGTCACTGAACACTCAAGATCATTTGCAGCTTCTTTACTCTGACATTTCGGGGTTAAACACTTCGAAATGCAATGTCGAAACAGGGTAAGGCTCATCAAAACTATTTTCAATGTGGAAAACCAGATGATAATAAAGATAGAAAGTAAGCAAAGTAGGCTAAGTAAAGTGAATTTGGTAAGTTAAAATGAATTTCAAATGGTTTAGATAAATCTTCAAAATATTTCACTATAGCCTAATGCTTTTCCAGATGCTTTTTCATGTGACAAGTGCAACAAAGTTTTACAGTTTTCTGACCTAGAGGCCTTTAAATCATTAAACCGCCATCTGCGCCATTGGTAAACAAATGAGTTCCTCTGTTCTCATTTACAAATTATAGACCATAAAATACTGAGAAAGTGTATCCAATAAGAAGGTCAATTGATATGTTTGTGTGAGGATCGATACAGTCAGCACAAGGTCCCAGGTCGGCTCTCTGAGGGACTGCACCACATTGTGTCACAACATCAATGATTGCACATGAAATTGTTTTCATCGACTGGCCTCACACTCATATGTGCACAAAACAGCATCACTTAACAGCTGAAACCACCATTAACTCTTCTCAAAGAGTAGTCAGGCACCTGTCAGTCTTCATGGTCAAATATCGTAGAGCTTAGGGTAAGTTATAAGCTTGTTTGTATAGCGCTTTCACCTGACTTGTTGAGTACCGTAATATAGCCAAAGTATATATAGCCAGTAATATAGCCAAAAGTGTAATGCAGACCTACATACTTGATGAAATGTCAATCAATTGAATGTTATTTATTTAACATTAATTCAAATGTATGGTTATGGAGGATTAATTTTATATATATGTAATTCATCCTCCATAACCATACATTTGAATTATATATCCAACAGATGACGTGCTCAGTGAATGTCTCAGACAATGGGGAACAGAAGATGAGGTGCTGGAGGTCCCGTCATGGGAGGACAAGCCCCTACACGGGATGTACCACCAAAACATAACTGAAGTGGCAGATATCAAGAAATCCTACCAATGGCTAGACAGAGCTGGCCTGAAGTACAGCACAGAGGCACTCATCATGGCTGCACAGGAGCAGTCCTTGAGCACCAGAGCAATAGAGGCCCAGATCTATCACACCAGACAAGACCCCAGGTGTAGACTGTGCAAAGAGGCCAATGAGACAATCCAGCACATAACTGCAGGGTTTAAGATGCTGGCAGGGAAAGCTTACATGGAGCGCCATAACCAAGTGGCTGGCATAGTGTACAGGAACATCTGTGCAGAGTATGGGCTGGAAACCCCAAGGTCAAAGTGGGAAACACCTCCAAAGGTGGTAGAGAATGACCGAGCCAAGATCCTGTGGGACTTCCAGTCTAACCAACCGGACATTGTGGTGGTGGACAAAGAGCAGAGGAAAGCCGTGGTGGTTGACATAGCAATACCAAGCGACTTCAACATCAGGAAAAAGGAACATGAGAAACTAGAGAAATACCAGGGGCTCAGAGAAGAGCTAGAGAAGGCTTGGAGAGTGAAGGCATCAGTGGTGCCCGTGGTCGTTGGGCACTCGGGGCAGTGACCCCCAAACTGGAGGAGTGGCTCCAGCAGATCCCAGGAAATACATCAGACATCTCGGTCCAGAAAAGTGCAGTTCTAGGAACAGCAAAGATACTGCGCAGAACCCTCAAGCTCCCAGGCCTCTGGTAGAGGACCCGAGCTTGGAGGAAAAAGAGAGACCGCCCGCGGAGGGTGAGGAACAGTTCTTCTTATATATATATATACACTCACCTAAAGGATTATTAGGAACACCATACTAATACTGTGTTTGACCCCCTTTCGCCTTCAGAACTGCCTTAATTCTATGTGGCATTGATTCAACAAGGTGCTGAAAGCATTCTTTAGAAATGTTGGCCCATATTGATAGGATAGCATCTTGCAGTTGATGGAGATTTGTGGGATGCACATCCAGGGCACGAAGCTCCCGTTCCACCACATCCCAAAGATGCTCTATTGGGTTGAGATCTGGTGACTGTGGGGGCCATTGTAGTACAGTGAACTTATTGTCATGTTCAAGAAACCAATTTGAAATGATTGGAGCTTTGTGACATGGTGCATTATCCTGCTGGAAGTAGCCATCAGAGGATGGGTACATGGTGGTCATAAAGGGATGGACATGGTCAGAAACAATGCTCAGGTAGTCCGTGGCATTTAAACAATGCCCAATTGGCACTAAGGGGCCTAAAGTGTGCCAAGAAAACATCCCCCACACCATTACACCACCACCACCAGCCTGCACAGTGGTAACAAGGCATAATGGATCCATGTTCTCATTCTGTTTACACCAAATTCTGACTCTACCATCTGAAAGTCTCAACAGAAATCGAGACTCATCAGACCAGGCAACATTTTTCCAGTCTTCAACTGTCCAATTTTGGTGAGCTTGTGCAAACTGTAGCCTCTTTTTCCTATTTGTAGTGGAGATGAGTGGTACCCGGTGGGGTCTTCTGCTGTTGTAGCCCATCCGCCTCAAGGTTGTGCGTGTTGTGGCTTCACAAATGCTTTGCTCCATACCTCGGTTGTAACGAGTGGTTATTTCAGTCAAAGTTGCTCTTCTATCAGCTTGAATCAGTCGGCCCATTCTCCTCTGACCTCTAGCATCAACAAGGCATTTTGGCCCACAGGACTGCCGCATACTGGATGTTTTTCCCTTTTCACACCATTCTTTGTAAACCCTAGAAATGGTTGTGCGTGAAAATCCCAGTAACTGAGCAGATTGTGAAATACTCAGACCGGCCCGTCTGGCACCAACAACCATGCCACGCTCAAAATTGCTTAAATCACCTTTCTTTCCCATTCTGACATTCAGTTTGGAGTTCAGGAGATTGTCTTGACCAGGACCACACCCCTAAATGCATTGAAGCAACTGCCATGTTGTTTAGATAATTGCATTAATGTGAAATTGAACAGGCGTTCCTAATAATCCTTTAGGTGAGTGTGTATATATATATATATATATATATATATATATATATATATATATATATATATATATATATATATATATATATATATATATAAATCGTACACCTAAATAATGTCCCAGTGCATTTCTTTGGAAAAAAAAAACTTTGGTGCACCTGCCACCAACCCAAGATTCAGATTCAGAAAACTATATTGATCCCTCAAGGGCAAATAATTTGCTGCAACCTCCAACAGATATTGCACAAACAAACACATCACAACATTCATTGTGTGTCACTTCCAACGGTACACACAATAGCAGATAATAAAAAAAAGGCCACATTTCAAAAAGGTCAATGTCACTTAGTAAACACATTCCCTTCAGAATTCAACAAAGATGTTAGTCTGGACTGGGGCACTGAAATTGCAGCAGCTGCTAGTGCCATGTTTATACATTCTTTCTTCAAAGTACTACAATTGCTGAGTTTCAGGTGACATCACAGCGTTCTAGGCAAGGCAAGACAATTTTATTTATACCGCGCATTTCATACACAAGGCAACTCAATGCGCCTATAGGTCCCATGCGCCAATAGGTTCTAAAGGCCTATAATATTTAATGAGGTGGGGGCAGGTAAAATTATTTTGTTTTTGAGGAGATTTGTGGTGTTGTACAGAGAGATCATGGACCCAGTCAATGATATTAATGATCATTTTCGTTATTCATGAATTTTCCTTTTAGATACGACTTGTGAAAATGTCCATCCATCCATCCATCCATTTTCTTCCGCTTTATTCAGGGCCAGGTCGCGGAGGCAGCAGTCTCAGCAGAGATGCCCAGACTTCCCGATCCACGCACACCTCCTCCAGCTCTTCTGGGGGGACCCCGAGGTGACACCAGGCCAGCTCGGAGACATACAGTAGTCCCACCAGCGTGTCCTGGGCCTTCCACGAGGCCTCCTCCCAACAGGACATGCCTGGAGCACCTCCCGAGGGAGGCGACCAGGAGGCATCCGGAACAGATGCCCTAGCCACCTCAGCTGGCTCCTTTCGACGTGAAGGAGCAGCGACTCTGCCACCCTGCGAAGGAAACTCATTTCGGCTGCTTCTATCCGCGATCTTGTCCTTTCGGTCATTACCCAAATCTCATGACCATAGGTGAGGGTGGGAACGTAGATCGATCGGTAAATCGAGAGCTTTGCCCCCGACTCAGCTCCCTCTTCACCACAACAGTCCGATACAGCGACCGCATCACTGCTGACGCTGCACCGATCCGTCTATCGATCTCACGCTCCATCCGTCCCTCACTCGTGAACACGACCCCGAGATACTTGAACTCCTCCACTTGAGGCAAGGACTCTCCACCGACCTGAAGAGGGGAAGCCACCTTTTTCCAGTGGAGAACCATGGCCTTTGTGAAAATGTAATGCAGTTAATTGGAAAAACTGGCTCCTGCCCCGCACTGGGTAGAGTGACATCATCACATTCTAAACAAAAATAACTGTAAACTGAGCTAATTTATGCTAAAACACTAATCTTGAGTTCAGGGTCACACAATGTCACACTCACAAAGTGGTCTTTTGGTGAGAAGTAGCGGAGACTGTAGTGAGTACAGTATCTTTAGGGATGGGACCGAACCACAATCTGAAACTGATGACAATGAGGAATATTTATCCCTCGTTGTCGCAGTAAAGATTGGGTATTTGATTTGAGCTCGACCACTGCACACTCCCACTGTCTTTGGGGAAGACACTTCACTCGTTGCGTCTTGGTATGAAGTTGGTGTGGTGATTAAAGGGTCAAATAAACAGCCTCATTTCCTTCACTTTACTCAGGGCAGCTGTGGCCACAGAAGTTCACCACCACCAAGTGTTGCAACTCAAGTAATATTGCAACAAGAGAGGAGAGTGAACATACTTGTAAAGGTACTATAAGGTGTAATACATGCACAGGTAAAAATTAGAATATAGTCAAAAAGTACATTCATTTTTGCTGTTCAACTTAAACTGTGAAACGAATATATGAGACTCATTACGTTTATTATGGCTCAGCTTGCAAAACCCCAAATTAAAAAGCTCATAAATGTGAATATTTTGAAAATGGACTGTCAGCCATAATGATCAAAATTATAACAAAGGCTTGACATGTCACTTGTAATGAGTCTATATCATATATTAGTTTCACATTTTAAGTTGAATTACAGAAATAAATGAACTTTTGAACAATTATTCTAATTTTTGGAGTTTCACCTGTACATGTATGTATTCATTAATGTGCATTTCCCACATTAACAAAGTCAAAAAGTAATACTAAAGTGAACATTGTTAATTCAAAACTCTTACCTTTCACTAAAACCTAGTGACAGGTGTAGAGGTGTGTCAGGGAGAGTTCAATCATAGTTAAGACGGCCAACTCCTTATATTAAATTAATTATACAATATGTTTTAAATGATGCAAAAACAAAATGGAGGTAGAAAATAATAAAATATTTTAATAAAAAATACAATTGTATTCGGCAGCATGGTCTTTTTTTTTTTTTTTTTTACACAATTCAATCAACGCTAGAAACAAACTGCTCAGTAGACAAAACGCATATGAACAAACACAGAAATAGAGAAAGAAAATGACATGAAAACACATTTGTTGAAAATATACAAAACAAGAACCTTTCAATACAAAAATGAGGATTGACTTTGGGTTCAGTTCAGTTCCTTTATGGGTCCTACAGCAGCATGGTATCAGACAGACAAACACATACAGTAGAAAAAGTAGAGCTCCACTTTAATGATCATGTAGACCTTTTCTGTCACTAAAACACAAAAGTCAGACGGAGAAAGGTACAGTGTCGTTATTGCACATGGGACAAGAATTTACAGATACTGTCATTAAAAAAGAAAACATTGTACATCCTCGTATGCATACATCTACAACGTTTTACGCCTCTTAAGTCAAGGCAATGTTTTCAAAGTTCTTGGCAGAGAAGAAAAGTTTTAGTTCCAGGCTGACACCGACCTAATGCCAGGGGAAAAAGTGGGAAGAATGAAGCAGTTTGTTGTTTAATTGGATTTCAACATAATACTGCATTTCTGTGGCGTTAAACTCAGACTTCGCCAATTTAAAAGTAGCAATAGCCAAGACTGTTCTGTTTTGGTCTGTGAAGTTTTGTCCGACATAATCAAAGCTGCCTTCTTGCCATTTCCACTACTGCTGCCATTTTATATTGCCATTTTACAGTTTTAATGGATGATTGTTGGAAAGCGGCGTGAGGCATGGGCCAAAGCGCACTGCGTTGCTGATGTGAACTGCAGACACATGCAGAAAACAAAGTTTGCAAGTAACGAAGCAGAGGCAAGTAAAGTTGCAGTGCTAAGTGCTTACTAAAGTAATTGAGTATTTTGGGGCAGTAAAATGTCCCACTCTGTGACGACTTCTTATTGAAAGAAATTAGTACCCATTATTACATTGTGTCCAAGTGCAAAAATATGATTCAACCCCAAAGCATCAGGTCGCTGACATTCCACTCCATATAAAAACATGTTTGTAATTCTGTGCAAATAGAAATCCGCTCCTCCTTCCATAAAAGAAAGGGCAGTCTTTTGATGAAGTTTATATCAAAGTCTATTCAAGAAGACCGCACAAGTTCCTGTCACCGCCTGCAAATGAAAAACAAGTTGGTTATTATGGGGGGGGGGCACAGAGGACACATTTCCACCAAGGTGGATCATACTTTACCTCTGTCTTGTTGTGGATCCATAGTTATCCAACATCTGGGTACTGGCCACTTCCAAATTCCAGTCACACGTCTCCAAGAGCTTCAGACACTCTGTCCTGCTCCTGAGGCCCAGGCAGAACAACTGCTCCACCTGCACCAACAAAAAAGCACCAGATAACAAATTAAGAAAGCTGGGCACAGATCGGTTATGGACAACTGATCAAAGTGTTGCCAGTTTTAATAAACACACGGCCTCAGGCAGATTATTATAAAACATACAGTGGCGAGAAAAAGAAAGTATACTGTTTGGAATTTCTCACATTTCTGCCAAAATTCTTCACTAAATGTGGTCTGAGCTTCATCAAAATCACAGGAATGATTAAACAGTGTCTGCCTAAACTAATACCACCCAAACATTTACATTTTATCATTATTTTTATTGGCTATAACATGTAAACATTCACAGGAGAGCGTGGAATAAGTAAGTACACCACCTGAATCTCACTGAACTGCATAGTTTTGTAAAGACGAATGGTCCAAAATTCATCCTGATCGTTTTGAGTAGAGCCCTGCATTTGAGTCCGAGGCCCGAGGGGCCCGACAGCCCGAAGGCCCGCAGGCCGGGCTTCGGGCCCATTACCGTATCATTACGTCGGACACGGGCCGGGTTCGGGCTTTGTTTTCCCTGCCAATTGACTCTGTGCATTAAGCTAACGGTAACCTCGCCGCCCAGGAAGTGACTTCCAGTGTTGATCCAGCACGGCAAAATAAAAGCATTGTCTCATTCATTAGTTCGTTCAGCAGTTCATTAGTTCACTTTCTTTATGCCAAATTGTTAACAGACTAAACTCAATCATTCTCTCAACTGAAAGAAAATTAGTTTTGGGTGATTTGGCCTCGATCTGCACGGCTCTTTCTCTCCCCTCAGTCTTCTCCCTCGCTCGCCCACTGTTGCTCCTGACACACAGGCAGCCGCGGCTCCTCATCTCAGCTCGACTCTGACTGAAGTATTTGGTGAAGTTGCTACGATGATAAAAGCCTTTGGATGTTCATGGACATTATTTGCCCCTTTGCCCCATGGATCGGTGAACTGTTGCAGAGCTGTTTAATCGCGCATTTAGAAAAAAGGGGGGAAAAGAGAGAGAGGGAGAAAAAAAAGCCGGGCCGGGCTCGAGTCTGCTAATTCTGAAAATCTGTCGGGCTGGGCCGGGCTCAGGCCCAGAAATCAGGTCCGTGCAGGGCTCTAGTTGTGAGCGTCTAATCTGCAACTACAGAAAAGCAGTTATTGCTACAAAAGAAGGATCAGCCATCTATTTAATACAAGGGTTCACTTACTTATTCCACGCTGTTGTGAATGTCTCAGGTTTTTCTGCAAAATATCTTGATAAACTTGTGAATTCATTTTTCTATTGATGATAGCACGTTGTCCAGGCGCTGAGGCAGCAAAACAGCCCCACACCATGATTCTCCCTGCACCGTACTTCACAGTGAGCATAGGGTTTTGATGTTGATGTGCTGTTCCATGTTTCCCCCACACATGACGTTGTGTGTTCCTCCCATTGACAGAATATTTTGAATCCACTGTCAATGGTTCCTCCCAAACTGTCCATCTTTGGTTTGCGAAAGAGCTCTTGGATGCTCCACAGCACTACTGGAAAAATATACTGTGGACTGATTAACCCAAAGTTGAACAGTTTGGGAGGAACACTCAGCGTCATGTGTGGGGGAAACATCGAACAGCACACCCACATCAAAACCCTATGCTCACTTTGAAGTATGGTGCAGGGAAAATCATGGTGTGAGGCTTTTTTGTTGACTCAGGGCCTGGACAACGCGATATCATGACCAATTTAGGCAGAAATGTGAGAAATTCCAAACGGTGTACTTACTTTTTCTCGCCACTGTATATAGCCTCCTATCAGTGTTTTAAGCACAGCTGATGATGAGGGCACAAGAAACTCCAAGTCTATAGGATTCACTAGTTTATGGTCATTGCTGCTTCAATGGCCCCATTTCCGGTCAAGATCAGCATTAGGTTGACAACAACAGTAACAAACACCATCTGCCTGTTGAGTTATATTGTTTCAAATAGATATTACAGATAAAGGCTAGAGCTGTGGTCTAAAGGGATCTCCAAGGACACAGCAGCTCATTTAGGCTCAGTTATATTGTTCAGTTTTACTGCACAATGGTCCACATGAGACTTTCACGTCTTCACCTTCACAACAAAGCTTTCACCATCAGGTTCTGTCTCACCTTCAGGTAATGCACAGCCTTCTGGACGTTCCAGCTGTGGTGCTGCAGCGCCGCCTGGCACTCCTCTATGGTCACTCCATGTACTGCCTCCTGCACCTAATTAAGGCGGAGGCACAAGATAATTTTAAACAACTCAATGATATCACTGACATTCCTACAGACATCAATAATGAGTAAAAAAGCGGAATTAATTAAGTCAATCAATCATCGGGTTTCTATCAGTATTTAGAAGCCTTCAGCTTTTATGTTTTCAAAGTGAATATTATCAATACCACCCCCAATTGGACCATCAGTTGAGCATATCCCCTACAAAGCCAGGCCACAGAACCCAACAATACAAAGGCTCGCAGTGATTTTGAACTCAAGTTCAATATGGGTCAAAGAGGGAAATGAACTTCCAACTGCCTAAAGAGTACAATAGGCTGTTATTTTTCACCTCTCAGCTGATCCTTTGTATATTATTCTAATGGAATATTCTCAGGCTTTTAGAAATGTTGTCTAGAGTTATTGAGAGGAAAAGAAACACACCATTAACTTGTCTGAGTCATAAGCATTTAAGCCTTTTCAAATATATAGAAATCTGGGTGGAACTGCCATATGGCACAATATTCACTTTCTCAGAAGAATAACAATTGAATCACACAATACCACAGCTGCATTTGCATTATTTTATGGAAAATAAAGATGATTTGTCTTTTGTTTTTTTGCAATAATGTATTTTTGTTACATATATAATTAATATAAATAACTATATATATATATTTTTTTAAAGTACCAATCTGTGATCGTACCATTCTGATGAGGTCGGCTGATGGCCCTCCTTCTGTCACAGGGCAGGACAGAGGTGCAGCTAGCCCGTCTGAGCAGACCCGGGGCAGACTCACTGAGGTCTTCATGCCAACGCGTGGGCCGCCCAGACCACTGTTGTTGTTGGTGGAGAAATTAGCCTTCAGGTCTCTGGTCTGCACAGCCGTCTGTCCCAGGGAATGTCCTGGGAGGGTCTGGTTGTTGATCACCATGGGTTTGACTGTAGCCGTGATAGTTTGCCGTCCTAGTCGCTCCTCCACAGGAGTGGAAGGAAAGCTCTCGGCCTCCCGGAAGAAGCGGTCATAGCGGTCTAAGTAAGGTGGCCTCTCTGGCAGAAGGTAATAATGGGTGTTACTGACTTTGCGCCCATCCCGGACAATGGGCAAAATACAGGGGCCTTTACTGGCAGGCTCCTTTCCGGGGGCCTGGATAACTTTGGGTGCAGCGTATTTGGGATCAGAGGCAAAGCTGTGTGTGGTGGGCATGGCCTTCACAGGAGATGTGGAGAGGTAGGTCCCGTAGGCGTGAGAGGAGAGATAGACGCTGTGGGACTGTGTGGGACTAATGGAGTACACACGAGGCTGAGGAGAGCCCACTACCAGGCTCAGGGGGCTGGGTGTCCGGGAGCCAGAGGGAGGGTCCCTGGGGGAATCTGAGGAGGTTGATTGTGGTCTGGGCCGAACAGCTCCTCCGAGGGGTCAGCAGGAGAGGGCGACAGAGAAAGGTCCTGAGACCAGCGAGGGGAAGAGTAGTCGCCTTTTTTTATGGGCCGGGGTGGTATAGGCACACGTGGAGGAATGAGAGGCTTGTCCTCAGTGGAGGCAGGGGTCAGAGGGGTTTGAAGACCAGAGCTGAGAGAAGGAGAAGTAGAGTTAACAAGAGCGGCTACAGGCACATGTAGCCTCCTCATGCACTCCTGCTGTAGCTCCTGGAAGATCTCTGCGGACTGGGAGAACGCACTGGAGCAGCTCTGGCTCGGTTTAGTGGGAAGAAACAAATTGTCCTGTAGGCCTGCTTTGTTTGAAATTTGGGGTGTGCTAGACTCCTCCATGGCGTCTCCAGACGTCAAAGGTTCGTCGCTGTATTCCTCTCTGAGCTGCTCAGTGCTGTTGATGGAGCTCACCTTAAACACAATGCAATATTACAGAGACTGATTTTTAATGATCTTTGATACAAGAGCCATACTTACTTCCATATCGTCTTCGTCTTGGGCTACATCATCATAAGCAGGGGGAGGAGGCAGTGGCCGGGCGTCCCAGTCCACCACAGGTGTTGGGTGCAGGGGGCGAGGCAGCGTCCTGGAGGGGCTCTGCGGAGGGGTACGGTCCAGGATGTTGTCTGCCTCCAAAGCCAGCTTAGCTAAAGTGGGGATCTGCAGCTCTACCACAGGAGAGGGCGAGGGCGCTGAGGGGCATACTCCTCCCCAAAGTCAATGAGGGACACTTCAGAGTGGTTCTGGTTTGAAAGGGGACCTCCCTGTTTAAGAGCGGATACCCAGGTTGCAGGTTTGAGTTTCAACCCTTTGACGGAAGCAGTCTTATGGAGGGACAATCTCTTGAGTCCTGTTGAAGACACATCTTCCTCCTCATTTACTGGATCATAACAGGGCTCTGAGGGAACCAAGACAAACAATATATATACACAACACATCAACTTTTTTTAAACTTTTTTTTAAATATAAAACCGTTATAATGTAGTACATATTTGTCAATCTATAACAGAGAACTAAGAGTAAAACAATGTATGTCTATGGAAGTTTTCCAGCTTTGCTCAGAGGTCTCAAAGTCGTATGTGCTGTAAAAAATCAGGAGCCCAAGCTTTAATGTGCCACATGCCATTTGAAACGCCAGTTGAGTGTGAAGCCTCACCGCAACAACACTGCAAACCATTAAGAGTGACATACAGAGAGCGATAGATGAGAGAGGTAAGAGGAAGGGAGCTTGGCACTACACTGCAGTCGGTAGCACACTCATAGACAGGAGATATACCTTTGAGGAGTGGAGCTAAGAGGGAACAGAGAGGGCAGGAGCAATGGGTGAGCAGCTGCTGAGAGAAGCCAGACTTACTCTTGATCAAGACTGCTGGTTGTGGCGGGCGGGGAGGGGCTCTTCTGGAGAAAATAAAAATAATACCAGTGCCGCACAGAGAAGCAGAAACAAAGAAGAAAGCAGCATAGAAGATTAGGAGATAAAAGCACAAAGAAAAATGTCAGGCGGAAACTTTAAGAGAAGCGAAAACAAAGTTTGTTCAGAAATTATTCTTCCTGCGGCTCATGATGTTATGGGTAGTTTCTGCTCTTTCTGTATTATTTATGTTACGGAATAAACACTTGGGCTGTTGGGTCATACTCACTTTTGGAACGTCCTGGAAGCTGTGTGGGCCGAGTGGTTAGATCTGAGGTCAGGACGTCGGGAGGGTCCATGGGGTTACCCAGGTACAAGCTGAGAACACAGCGCAAGTATAGGTTAGAGTGGTTGTAAGGAACCTATGTTTAAAAGTATGAATGTCTCTACTGGTGTGCTACTGCCATCTACTGGTGCTATGGCTTCATCACTATGAATTCTACAATAACCAGACGTGTAATTTTGACATATTCTGTTACTTCAATAGATTTTGGTGCCAAATTTTACTCTCACTCAAACATATTTACAAAGAATTATGAATGTGCTTTTCAATGAAAAAAAGTGCACTTGCATCACACTTGACTTGACTTGTGTGTGATGGGATTTTCGGCTCTTTTGGTGAACCGGATCATTTGGATCGGCTCACCAAAAAGAGCCGGCTCTTTGGCTCCCAAATGGCTCTTCTTCTTTTTTTTACATAATACAGTTTAAATTTAGGACAGGTTTTGATTCATGGCTTGCTAACTGAGCTTTTCAACTACTCCCTGCACAAAACAACTATAACCAAGAAAGAAATTAAAAAGAACAGAATAATTTTTTCCATTGCTATAATGAAGTGATATTGGCTTATAATGGTGTTGTTTTGTCTTCAGGAATCAAAGTTGACTTTTCCAAACCCACGCACTTTTAAGGCTGGTACATATATGTACTCCTTTTATATTTACAGTCAAAATCCTTAGTGTTTCCCATAGCTTCTCCCCAGTCCCTCTGACGCCTGTGTCAGCTCCGCCCCTGGTCCTGCTCAGTCTGGAGCTGCTGGAGTCTCTCGCTAAGAGAGGAATACAGACTCCAGACATCACTGAAGTCCAAACTTTAGCCTGGACTCCTGTTATACTTCTGCTTTAGTTGCTTTTGCAATGGGCTCATACACATGTGCAAATGGCCGACATTACGACGTATCGCCGTTCCACGCGTGATCGCATTGTTTATTTGCGCGTGATCGCATTGTTTATTTTTCACTCCACAAACCGAGCGTAACTTTATCTAAACATAAAACCGAAAATATGAGACGGATCTTTCTCAAGAAGTGGCTAAAAGCTACAGATGTACTGACTACATTTATGGATTAGTTTAAGTTTGTAGAGATCTAGATTTTGTGTGAACAGCAGGTTCGTTCTTTGCGGACGGGCTGCAGCTGCAGATGTTTTACCTTTTCTTTCTCCCTCTCTCCCTGAACCCATTCTCTTACTCTCTTTCTCTTTTAGTCTTTGCCCTTCTCTATTGGTCTCTAATGTAGCAGAGTGCAGTGTATGTAGAGCTTGATAAACATGCAACCTAAAAAAAAAAAAACGGCTCACTTGTGAGACTCGGCTCTCATCGTTCACTCTTTGTACCGACTCGTTCGCGACCGACCCATCACTAGTGTCAATACCAATGGGCGAGGAACGTGCTTCTCTATGGTCCTCAGGGCGGGGAGCTGACATTGGCATTACGCACAAGGGGTAATACACCCCCTTGTGGCCGGAGCGACTCCAAGACACTTGGTAGACAGGAATCTAATGGGACTTCAAACCTCCCAAGAACAGCTTAAAAGCCTGGCTCCAAAGAGTTGTTTTTTCTAAATGTCGTTATGACCCATGTGACAATGCCTGGGTAGGTGATATATTTTTAACCACGCTGGTTTTGTATATCAGCCCGAAATAGTGGAAGCATTGAACATTTTCAGTGCATTGACTGGCTCCAGAGCCTGTCAATCAAGCTCTGGAGCTCTGTGGAGGCTCTGTCCGCCCCGCAAGAGCGCGACTTCCCGCCTTTTTGCCCTTTTAAGGAACAGGCAGCCATGTAAGTTTCACTGAGGATTCGGGACCATTACCGTGAATGGGGCTGAATGGGACCCACTCATCTGCATTATATTATATTTAAAGATCTTACTCGTCTATCCTGTCGGGGTGGCCCCAGCAGCGGTGAGGGTTGGTGTCTCCGTGGCCTGTGTGGATGAAGCTGTTTTTCAGAGGTCTGCTGATGTCGTGAGCCGATAAACCTGCTACAGATGTCACTACGTTTCTTGGAAACTGGCCAACTTTTAACGTGCGTTTGTTTTGTCCGCGCCACCAGTAATTCTCAGCCCTAAAACACAGAGATGGTGAGGTGGAGTATACACAGGTTCACGAGTAGCAGTTCTTTCTGTCAAACATTACTCCCACCTTCCCTCAATAATTGTGATGACATCACTGATCTGGATTAGGAGTTTATCAGGCTCATCAAAGTCCTGCAGAGCGCACATGTCTGTGGGCATGGTCTGAAAGAAAAAACCTTGTGTCTTTATTAAGCTTCTACAATACTATGGCCAAGGCTATATCCTACAGAAAAAATATTATGTCACAATATAAACCATACAGTATAGTAAAAAATTACTCTATACTGTGTCCACTAGGTGGAGCCCAATTTCCAATTCTCCAAACAATCTAATGAGTATGCCAATACTGTACTGAACATACCTCAAGAAGAAACTCTCTAAGGGCAACAAAAGTCGGCCTGTCGTCTGGTTTCTGAGCCCAACACTGCAGCATCACATTATAAATATCCAGTGGACAGTCCTCTGGCTTTGGAAGACGATCTCCTTCTTTGTCAATTTTGTGAAGAATCTAAATTTTACAAAAGAAAAGAGAAACAAATTTTAACAATCTTTGAAAGATCTTGATGCAAAACATGTTTTTTGTGTGTACCTGACTTCCATTAAGTCCAAGCCACGGCTCCTGGCCATGAGTGAACATCTCCCACAGAGTAACTCCAAACATCCAGGTGTCTGTGGCGTGAGAGAAGGTTCTGGTCTTTAGGCTCTCTGGAGCACACCTGCAGTAAACAGGGTCCATTACTTCTACAACACGCAAACAAAGCTAAGCCTTGATATGATCTTATCCTGGCCTTTTTTCACCTACCATGCAAAAGGAACTTTACGGTGCTCCTGCATGACATAGTGCTCATGGTTGTTGGGTAGCGCCCTCATGAGGCCAAAGTCACCAATCTTCACTCTGTGGGCTGAAGCCAAAAGGATGTTCCTAAAAAGAAATGTCAATATTATACGTACACAATATAAACATGAATTGTAAAGTAACAATATATATTTAAAATCATATAATTTGAAGTTAAAATTCTAAACAGCAGACCCATAAATGGTTGTTGCAGCAAACGTCTTATACAATAAGATGTCAAAGTCATTTACATGATTAGTAATAAAGCGAAATTGCGTGTTCTGTAGCAGAGCTTTTGGGCGTTCTAGGCGTCACATACACACACAAAAAACGTCGCCACCCGATAAAGCCAGCCAAAAAGTGACTAATTTTTATGAGCCAACCCTTGCTTATAAAACCCAAAATAAGACCCTCATAAAACATTTGACACGTCAACAACAGTATTTAAAAAGCTGTCTAAAAGACATCACTCCGCATGGCACGCACCTGGCTGCCAAGTCTCTGTGAATGAACCTCCTCTGCTCCAGGTAAGCCATCCCACAGGCCACCTGCACCGCATACTGACATAAAGTGTGGATGAGCACGGGCCCCTGGGGACGCACACACCTCAGCCGCTCCAGAAGAGAGCCTAGAGGAGCCAGCTCCGTCACCTTCACAGACACAGGCACAGAGCGGGAGAGAAAATCACATTAAGCACTAAAAGGTCATACTTTTATTTAGCTACCACATCCACCCTTCCTTCCTGCATCCACCCATCTATTCTTTTATTTGGAAAACAGCTGGAAAGAGAGTTAACATTAAGCATGAGTTATAGCAGACATTTCTGTATAGCTACCCATTACTGGTGGTTATAATGCTGGGTTTGGCCACCTGCCTCACCTGTGCCCTCACTGACTTTACTCTCATTCGAAACTACTGACCTCATAGGGCCACGCTTTCTGGCCCCACCCAAAAGAATTTGTTACTGACTGTTCATCCTCAGCTCTCGTCAAACTTGGTGAAATCCATGACTCTAGATTTCTGTCTAACATCGATCAGACTACAGTATTATGTCTGATCAGGCATTTCCATAAAGGCGTCATGTATTCTCACCATCTTCATTGGGTGTGTTAGCACAACACCATAGAGGCGAATGAGGTTTTGGTGGTCCAGAGAGTGCATAGCGTTGACTTCACAGATGAAATCCTCCAAAGCTTCAGGCTGGCTCAGCACATCCGTTTTTAGACACTTCACAGCAACGTTTAGCTGGAGAAAAAGGGAAAGGTCATGATAAAAATTACCTTACAGGAGACTTGTTAAAAAGATTGTCATGTTGTACACAACATTTTCATAAATAGGAATCCTTACCACCTTCCCTGCCAGGGTCAGCCACTCCCCTCTTTTGACAACCCCAAAGGAGCCATCTCCGAGTTTCTCCAACAGAGTAAGGTCTTTCTCTGGGATGAGACATGTGAGCGCCTGCTGTCCCTCCAGAGCAGCAGGTCCTCCGGTCTGAGCTGCCAGGACGCCCTCGGCCAGGCCCAAGGGGGGAGTGGGAGAGAGCTTTCGGAAGGAGGACGCCGGCTGGCCCTGCTGTGGGAAATCCCCTTCAGGACGCTTCCCACTGAACACCTACGCAACAATGAAGCGCAATTACGAAAAGATAATGTTTAATTTGTGATTGTTCAGGACAAGTTCAAACATTTTCCTTTCCTTAAATGTACTATTTGGTGCATTTAAAGCACATTAACATTGGGGAAGAGGTGATAGAAGTTTCTAGCTAAAGCACACACTGACACTATTAACCTATCAATTTTATGTCTTGTTTCAATCAGTCAAAGGTGTTAAAGAGTGTCCTGTGCCAACCATATTTAACCGGGTATAAACAGTGGCGAGACGTGTGCGATTTCACATTTACACTGACCCAGACATGACATAAGCCTTTAAAAACACTGCAGCCCTGTGGTCAGTCAGTCTGTGTACGAAAACGAGAGCTGGTCCCTGTGGTCTGTCCCAGAGGTAAGTGGGCCTCAAATAGGTGTCTCTGCCTCAAGTATTTCTGATGACAGTGCACCCTCCGGTGCTGGCCGAAGGGGCAGATTACTGAAGGGGACATGCCCGAGGCGGAAGCAGATAGGTGTAATTACAGACCTCCACACACTTAGTACAAAAACACTGCTCTGTTTAATTGATACAATTTGAAAGGGTGAATTTGTTTAGGTGCAAAGTGTTTAGAAAAAGAGTATTTGTTTGTATTATTGGTTACTAGTAGAAGTGTAATTTGGTTAACTTTGTTTTTGCTTGGTTCGTGCTTCTTTTCCTGACATGACAGGGGTGACGATGTGGTAAACACATAGATCTTTAGTGTTATTGTTGTCAGCCTGCACCTTGCTCATCCAGGACTTGCGCTTGCACAATGTTTTCCTTCTTTTTACAGCTTCCCACAGTCGCCTTTGCCCTTTAAAAAGGAAAACAAACAAAGTACCAGATTAAATATAAAGTCTAATTTATGTTAATGACAAGGAAACAAAAAGGTTCAAAGCAGCAGTTGGAAATGTTCTCTCACTCTCTGGATCAAACTTAAAAAGCTCCAATTGTTTCAAATGTGTGTTTACTGGAATTATTAGTATTTTGGTGATAATTTGTTATTGATCTTAAAGCAATGAAATAAAAATGACAAGACACAAGCCTGTAAACATGCCTGAGCTTTTCCATTCTCAATCACACCCTCTTTGGCAGTGCGCACAGACGATACACTGGGGTGTCTTGGCCAAGGACAAAACTAAAATTTGCACGGGTCGTAGCGGGGTCCAAACAACTTTAGAGTAGTGGAGGAGCCTTCACTAAGCCACGACTAAGCCATAATGATCAGTGATAGATTCATGCAGTACCAAACCCTTTCCATTTGTAGGACTTAGAAAGAAAACTAAAGGGGAAAACTGAAAATGCATCTCTAATTACAATAAAAAATACCCACAGGAAAAAAGGTTTCCAACAAATACAAGTAAATAAAACAGAGTTAGGCACAGGGCTTGAGCTCTTACCAGGACGGCCCATGCCAATCTTCTCCAGATCTTCGTTCTTGACATAATCAAAGTGTGAGAGACGAGTGACGTTGAGTTCGTCTCGAATGCGCAGAAAGTACTGCTGCAGCTGCACCTCCATCAACAGCTCCACCAGCCATTCTGTGCCCTCCTCACACTGCATGCCACTGCCCAGCTTCTACAAGAGATTACACCACAAAGTCTGGTTTAACACAAACCTTTGTGATGCACATAGTATCAACCTTAGAGCTCTAATGTTAGTTTAAACAGGAACTAAATACTCCTTGCCAAAATACGGAAGTGGTTAAGCTCGCATCAACGCCACCACCTGTGCGGGACAGTGATGTAAACCGGCACAGACGTATACATGCATGTTCACGCATTGTAGACAATTGTAACAAAACATCAACTGCAGTCACTTAAGCCGTCAATAATCTATGTCAAAACGTTCAAATGTTAAAACCCTATCTTCCACAGTCACAACAATGGTCAGCCAGTTTTCTCCCTTGCTGCATATTACACTAAATCAGCCTGTTGCCTCATCGCTGTAGAGTGACAGGCGAACCTTAAGGGTGGAGGCTCATGGAGCAGAGGTCACGTCACTGAGCAGTAATTAAAGGCAGCCTGAATGGACTACTTCCTGTGCAGCTCCAACAAGGTTACAAGGTCCAAAGAAAATATCACGGGCTGCAGTAATCTGGCATTTATTTCGACCTCTTACATGGGCAGGGCAAAGGTTACTTCCAATTACTTACTAAGTCTTGACCCGACAACGAGTGCGTTGATGTACACTGTTGAAATAATTGAATTCATTACTATGTGGAGTTATTCATGATGATAATATCTAATTGAATGTCACTACATTTTCACTCTAAATCAGTGGTCAAGGCTAATCTCAATAAAAGTAATTGTTGTATTTTGATGCTATATCATCTACTATAACAGTATGAAGCTCTGAAATGTTTTTTGGTTGAAATAGTATTATTTGGTGGATGGTGTGCCCTGAAACTACAACTCAACAACTGCCCAAAATCGCAGTAGAGATTTAAATACCGTCGACGGCACTGTGCTTAAACTTCGACATGCTGGAAAATTCCTGGACGACTGAGAACCTACGCACAACCAAACTGCTCTGAATCATTTGAGAAGCCAGAGGTTGGCCCTCACAATGTTATTAAGCTCAGGGCCAAACGTTTGATTTGTTTCAATCCATCATTACAAAAGATGCTATCCACAACTACTACTGCAGTCAGTGCCATTACACAGGAAAATAATACAATTAAATAAAACTACATTTTACAGTAGGTTATGCATTCACAACAAGTTTTCCTTCGCAGTTGGCATCAAAGTGTTTTTTTCTCAGGATGGTGTCAAAAAACAAAACATTCCAGGGCCGCTTTCCATGTGAGTAATATTTGAGGGGTGAGGGTTACTTGTGCCCATGTTTGTACACTTTACAGACAACTTTAAGTTATCAGAAATTGGCAAAAAGGGTAGGAGAGAAAAGCAAGAAACATGTAAGACAAGAGTTTAAGTAATGGGGATGCAATGAAACAACTTTAAGTCCCTGGTGAGTAATTCCTCTGGCCTGAACTCATTCCTCATGCTGCTGTGAAATGCACACAGATCCCAGAGCGCAGCCATGTCCTCTATCTCCACATCCTGCAGCAATAACAACAAGCTCCCTGAGGACCGCTGCGGTCAAACTCCCACAAAGTGCACTTTTATCAGATAATGTTGTAACTGAGTCAACCGCAGGCTCTACCATGTGAGAAGTAGTCAGTCAACAACAACAACAACAACAAAAGAAACCTACCCGGTAAACATGAAAATGAGCTAGAAAGGGGAATGTCTTCTTCAGCTTGTCAATACGCCTCATGCTTGATTCCTCAGTCAGGATCTGGGCGTTTACAAGGCAAGAAGAGGCCGCTAGTCTGGTCTCACTTCTCCCACACTGTGCACCTATTCTGTTTCCAGAGGCACACTTGTGTCCCACATCCAGACCTGAAGAGGGAAGACAAACTTCCTCCAGTCGGCACAAATCCACTACATTCCATGGCGGGGCAATCTTTGGGAAAGCTCCAACGTGAACTGTATCGCCTTCCAAAAAACAGGGGACATTAAGCCAGTGCTGAAGTGCGGTGGGGTTTAAGACCGAAACACAAAGAATAGATGTCCAGGCCAGCCATGTGTCCTCCTCAGACAACTATGACACAAACTTGCAAAGCTTCACCAATAAGTCACTCCTCCTTCCTCTCTCCTTTCACCGCCTCCCTCCGGCTCGCTCTCAGTTTCACACATATAGCTACTGTCTGTTTAGCTTTCCATCCTTCCATCAAGCGTGGGGCTAAAAATAACTCAGATCTCTCACTGATTCAATGGCTCTCCAATTGGGCAAGTGACTCGGAGTGTCTCTGGTTTCACATTTTATGCCACGACGGAGCGGGTGTCTGGCTGCCTTCTGAGAACAATTATGCACGCTTGCACAGTCAGCTGATGCATGTGCTCAGCACAAGGTCTTATATACTGCTGGGTCACCTGCTGGCTGCTGCCTCCCGCTGGCTTCCACTTAGTTGTCTGCTCTGCTGGGATCCTAAGCTTGTGTTCTGTGGACTCTCTCTCTCTCTTGGCGCAGGGCAGAGCAGTGCGTGGTGCAGAGGACAGAGGCTGCATGGTATTCAGCCCAGAGGAGCATTTTGATCAAGGGCCAAGGGGTCACATTCAGCTGTAGGAAAGAGAGTCGTTTCCTGTGATGCAATCCCCTCACCCTCTCACAGGCACATTACATTTATTCCCATTCACTTAACATGTAGCCACTTAGTTACCTTGACGGTTTTGTTTCTTACGCTAAAATATATGCATTTATTGGTAACACTTTAGATTACAGCCCCCGAATTCCCTGTGTAGGGAACAAGAATGAGTAATTACACATGTAAGTACAGGTAATTACAAATGAAAGCGCAAGGTGCAAACTGTAACAAAAGTGTACAACGGGTAGTTGTAGGTGCTTTAGCCGTCATATAGTTGTGCCAGGTTTATAAAGTTTCATAAATTGAGGAAAATAACTGCATAACTAATGCTCAAATACACCGTACCTAATGTGTAACTACACGTGAGCGTGGGCTGTAATCTGAATTGAGCCACTACAGCCTGTAACTACATGAAACAAGAGGGAACAGAGAAAAATAAAGAGCGATGAGGTGGAACAAGGGAAATAACTGCATAACTAATGTGCAAATACACCGTACCTAATGTGTAACTACACGTCAGTGCGGGCTTTAATCTTAAGTGAGACACTAAGTACACCAAGCACTGTACTTACATGTTACTTGTACCTGCACATGGAACTTGCAGGCTGTAATCTAAAGTTTTACTCATTTATTTCCTCATGGTAAAACTGAATGTTCATGGAAGTTGAGGTCTGTGGTAAATATATACCATTCATTGCCTATAAAACGCACAAAAATATACAGCCACAATATATGCTGAGATTTTTGATGAATAAAAGAACAATCATTGTAAGTTTTCAGTATCAGGCTTCAACATTTCAACATAGGATCAATGGAGAGGGGTACTGTGTAGTCACACTAAACATAAGCTTTAAAAAGCTTTTACTCCGAGGCCTCTTTGCCAAAGCCCAGAATCAAAGGCTGATTCCTTCCTTCCTCTCCTTGTCAAAGTCCCGGCCCCAAAACCAAAGTGATGCATTTTCTTCTTTATTTGGTGTTGCCTTTATTTCCTGCCACTAATACATCAGAAATGCCATCTCTCCCTCTCTCTCCCCCACAGCAGACTTTAAACAAACACTGTTCCACTGACTCTCACAGCATCAGAAAACAGACACGGCTCAATTCACTCCTATTTCAGATGCAGTATATTTATCTAATGAGAACATGTCCGGTAAACCATAGCCAGATTATTGTGTCAGTCCCAAACTGGATTGTTTGGAGGACAATCAGTGTATTACATTCATATAGTATCATTGCAATTCAATGGACAAACTGCCTGCAAACAAAAATCCAAATCATACCGGAGTTAACAGGAAAATAAAATAAACAGGAAGTGCACACAATCAAAAAAGTAAAACATTTAGCAGGCACAGTCTATAGTGCTGCACCGTTTTGGGGAAAGGAAAATTGTTGGAATTTTTCTGAAGTATTAGATTTCCGAATATGTTTGATCAAGATTCTATTTACAATAAAAAAAAAAAAAGTTCTACCTAAATAACTGGGACCTTTGTTTGCCAATTGCATCTTTAAAACTTTCTTTTGAATTCAACAGACATTAGCTAATCAATGGCAGAAACGCAGTGATTAACAGGTGGTGAGGATGTTGGAAAATGTTTACATAAAAATATGTTTGAAGTTATGTTACCTTGGCATATTCTCCATGTGAGGGGCGGCAGGTCTAAGTTACATATGATTCTGTGTGAGCCATGAAGGGAATGAGAGGAATGTGTATCCACTATCAGCTGCTGCAGTGACTGAGGACTTTAGTCTGAGGTGAGTAATGGTCAGCCGACAGCTCCGCTACACTACCACTAGATGGTGCCAAAATATATTCGAATCAGATGGGATTTTTACAAATGATTTAAGGCACAAAAATAAATAAAAATACAGTAATAAAAAATGACACATAGAAGCAGAGGTATTAAAAACTGTGGACTGCTAATACTACTAATATCTTTGCATAGGATGATAAACTCCTGCCAACTCATGAGACAGGCACAAATCTTTTCAGAATAAAGAACCCTGTAGCACGTGAGGAGCATAATGGGAATCACGGATGGCACGACTGTTTATTACAAATACATTATGATCCTCGTTTGGAATATCTTTGTTATCACGCTTTCAAGTGCAATAAGCAAGATAATAAAAACATTAACACTATCTCTATTGTTTTATTACGCATATTGTGTGTGTTTATGTGCATATGTATCATCTGCTGATCGCAGAGTTTGGATTCTCCTGTTTTACTCATTTCCCTTTATCTGGCCCACCTCATCTGTCTGGGATGATGTGATGATGAAGAGTGTTTGGTGATGTGGTGTGTGGAGTGTCTGTAGAGGTTAATGGGACCAGGGTGACCCAGATAAATGTGTGTCCATATTGTTATGACTGTTTGGCTTAACTGACATAATGCGTCAGAACCAAAACATCACCCCCACCAGCTTTTATCAATGTCCCTGTGCCCCAAAGAAAACACTTATCATTCTGTAGCGGATATAGAACTTTTTTTGTCCAGCAGTCTGAAACAATCCAGATCATTATTTTGTTTTGGATGAGCATGAAAGTCTTTGCTGCATGTGATGCATCTGAAAACCACAGAGCTGCAGCTGTGAAACTGGGGCAGCTGTGCTGTTCAGAGGCTTAACTTGAGTCAAGGAGAAACAGGCCTAATGCACCGTGCAGCATTAAGAACAAGTGCAGACTTGATAGAGCTGGGACAGAAAAAAAATGTTCTCAATGTAAAGTATACTTCATGGGTAAAGAGTAAAGCAGGCAGTAAAATGTGAATGGAGTGTGAAGCTGAGCTTGTCAGCAGGCTCAGTCAGCAGTACTTCATCAGTGTGAGCGCATGACGCAGGGCTCAATACTGTTTGCCTCAGTGTGGGTGGAAAGTGCTGTCATTGAGTGGGCTGTAACAGATAACAATTTCAAGCTCTTCCTTAACAAAAATCTATACTATACATGGGTGTCACTGAAGAAAACAGATTGTGCTAGTCTTAAACAAAAATAAAACTACGATAAGCTTGGATCTTGACCCCATTCCTCCCGTGTTTATTTTCCACTTAGTTTTAATTAGCTGATAAAATATACATTTTGCAAAAACTTTTGTTCACACAAAATACTATTGGTATGTTTTCATTTGCAAAATATCATTACTATGATAAAATGTATAAGAAAATAGTAACTGAAAACAATATCGCATTACATGCAATTCCATTGAGATTATTCATAAAAAAGAACTTTCATTTTGTACCTCCTCATCATCGCTGGGTGAATGCTCAAGCTCTGTCTCTGATGTTTCCTGGAGTCTCTGGTACTCTGCAGTCTCTCCCATTGTGACGATCAGCAAATCCTTACAATTCTTCAATTTTTGGTCAAAGATGCCACTTCTGCATGTCACTACATCTTGGGACATTCGGATTATAAATTATGTCTTCATACATTTATCCCACAGAAAATCTTGTCAGGGGAACTCCACGTCAATACCCAGACAGTCACTGAATACAACTGGCAAATAACGTTGGAAGGCAAATGGTAATGTTTAAAAAGCGCAATCATGGCGTTTTTCCATTGTCATAAAGTGCAAATGGTGACCTCCAGCAGGGATCAATGCTGTCTGTAAGAATGTCCGCCAAGTTGTGGCAACGGCAAAAAAAAAAGTCCATCTTCCTTGAACTGATGACCTCTAGTTCTTGTGTGACTTTAGGTCAGTGAAGGAGTAAAATTGCAACCTTGACTCTACACATGGTCTGAGTGCAGAATAGAAATGTTATCCTCCAACAATCTTAATTTGCTCAAGTGCACGTCCAGGCACTTACCTTTCCTCGTTGTCATTTAGCTAACGTACATTCACATTCAGTATTGGTTTTGAATGAGTTTCCTCAGCACTGGCAGCAGGCTGTAGTGTCCATAATGGCAGGTCAGCTTCAGTGACGGGCGGCTGCTCGCTCGAATGTTGCTCCTGATTGCGCGACCGGTTCATTAATCCCTGTGGTTATTATTGCTTTTCTCCCATTCAGCCTCTAACCCGCTTTGCTCACCCCTACACTTGATTTGTTTTTTTGCCCCCACAATTCAGTCTCTTCGCCTCTTCTATTACCGTGGCAACATCCACCCCATCCCTCCGCCTCCCCGTCCTCCAATGTCCTGTGGTCGCAACAATCCAGTGAGCGGTGGTCCTGTCAGAAGCAGCCAATCACAGCACCATGTGTGAGTGGAGGAGGGAGGGGAGGAGAGAGAACAAGGTGCAGGATGATGAGAGAGACACAGAGAGACAGAGAGGTGGGGGCCCCAATCAGCAGGATTAATCTTCCTCCGAGAGGCCAAAAAACACAGCCATGTCATTTTGTGAGTGTATTAAAGACCATCTGGAAGCCTGAATGGGCTGGGTCGAGGGAAGAAGATAAAAAACAATGTCCAGAGTGTGGCACCACCTCCTGGGCGCCAACGAGACACGCAGTGTGCACCAGTGTGCTACACCACTATATCTCAATGGGCCGTTTTCTCCATGGGAAAACCAAATTTCCATGTTCAGACACTAAACAAATAAATAAAGAAACAGCAACTCATATTTTACACTGCTTTTCCCTCATCCAAACCATCGATTACCATCGATTAATCGCATGGCTGTTAAAGGTGTATGAAAATTAGGGCTGAACGATATTGAAGTAACTTGTGATACTGATATGCAATCCGGCTGTGCAATATCGGGATAACGATATTATTGCGATATTTCATTAAAGCATTTCAACACAACAGGTTGGGTAGGTATTCCAACAAATTGTGTCAAAACAAGACTTAAAAAAAGACAACACGACCAAAACTTTAACTAAATTAGGACATGTTTAACTAAAACTGAACTTCCACTCATTTATTAGTTCAATGCATTGTTTGTTTTTGGTTGAGTTTGCAAAAAATGTGTTGCTCTCAGTCAGATGAAGACTTTAGTGACGTTGCGATATATTGTAGCTTCTTGCGATACAGCTATTAGATCACCTAATATCGTGATATGATATTTTTCACGAAAAAAAATAATTTTCAAACTTTCTTCTAGGGCTGAAACAACTAAATAGTTGAAATAGTCGACAACTATTTTAGTAATCGATTAATCGTTTTCTGGTTCACACAGACTCAAATAGAGCAAAAATGGTATGAAAATATAGCATTTTTGATGAAAACCTACATTGTTTTTATAGTTTGGGTCTGTAGTGTTTTGTACATTGTACATTTCTGTCTGTGTCCCATCCAATCAGAAAGCAGAATTAGCGCCAAGAGCCTCCAACAAACATTTACTTTAAGTTTACTCCATCAACATGTCCTCAAGTGGCCATTAGTTGCAGCCCTACTTTCTTCACATGGAGTAAACTCAAAGTGAATGTTTGTAGGGGCTCTTAGTGCTAATTCTGCTTTCTGTTTGGATAAAACACAGACACTACATACCCTAACTTGTTTTCAATCAAAAATACTACATTTTCATGTCAGTTTTTCACTATTTGAGTCTGGGTTTACCAGAAAACGATTGATCGAATAGTTGTCAACTATTTCAATAATCGATTAGTTGTCAATTAGTTGTTTCAGCCCTATTACAAGACTAAAACAAATGCCTGCACTAGATAAAAGTTCAGAAAAATAGTATAGCAGTAGTTCTCTAACCACAATGACTAACTACTGGGGCTTGGTCAAAATGTCACATACTTTCAATACGTGTTTGGAGGCATTTTTTATCATCATCACTTCTTTTACAGTTACACAGCAGTTTGTTACATCTTGTGCTCTTTACAATCTTAATACTTCCATAAATGTCAAATAGCATTTGGTTTATAAACTTTGGACACATGACTTTTTACACATTTTAAGATAAACATAATACTCATCATAATTACTTACTGTATCGCAATATCAGATCGGCCCCGGAGTTTCGTGATACGCATGGATCATGACAAAAGTGGATCGTCCCAGCCCTACTAACTACACAGACAGTGTTGATTAGTCATTTGAATCACCCCGAGGCTGTGGTCAGTGACTCAACTGGCATTAAGATGTGCTTCAGTTTTATGATAAAAGCCGCTTTATCACCAAGAATAATAGTCAGTCCGCTGACGAAGCCTTTTGGATGAGAGGCGAAACGTTCGAGACTTCAACTACTGAGTACAGAAGATGACTCAAGTACCTTCATTGAAGATGGACAACTCCTGTACGACTGAGAGCTTACACAGACACCAAGAATAATAATTAAGAGCAAAGAGGGCGAGTTGAGTAATACCCCAGGTAAATAGTCAATCAGCAGTAATCATAAAATAAGATCTGCTCTGCGATGTTTATATTATATTATTGTTAATTTGTTAAACTGAACTCAAATTTACAATACAGTATTCAGTATTTTCTCAGTATTCAGAGAAAATCCACGCTCATCACCTGTTTTTTTTTGGAAAGCTTGTGGTGGGAGCAGGACCAGAGGTGAATGGGCACTGACCAAATCCACAGAGGAGGACATAGAGAGACAGAGGTGTAATCCTGCTTCATGTGGCTTTCCAGGAAGTGTTGAAGGAACACGTGATGAATGTGAGAGCTATTAGCTTTCCCCTGTCCCTCCAGGCTTAACAGGTGGGATTTAAGAGGGACACAACTAAAGCCCTCTGCAGCACCACTCTCTGCCCAATCTGCTGAAGCATTGACCTACTGAGCAGCCAAGGTCACAGGTGACAGGCCGGATCTAGAGGATCTACAGGATCTACAGGATCACTCTTTATGAGCTCAATTTGGATTTTCTTTGCCTGAATTAATCATAAGACTAGAAAGAAAATCATCCCCTCTAGTCCTTTTCCTGTCAAAAGGCCATAAAACATAAAAGTAAAAATTAGTTGTACTATTGTAATGAAAACTATGTGTGCTGTGTGCGGTGTTGCGCCACAATGGTGCAGTCTGGTCGGTCAATAAGTAAGCTACTTTTCCGGCCTTTTTTTAACTCCTGGATCTTACTAAACATTGGGTATGAATGAAATTTTCTTTGTAACAGAGAAAATAAACAGACATAGTTTACATCAATTAATATTGGCTGACAGCAAGTAGTATTTTGCTATAATTATTTGACTTTTAATGTTTACTTTAGGGTAAGACAGTACTACAGTAGATACATTGCAGTAATAGGCTGTAGTTCTGCATGCTTGTGTGTGGCTATGAGCTGCCAGTGTCACAAGGTGATCTATTACAGGGTCACTTAATCAGGAAACCTGATGCATTAACAACATGGCCAACATACAGTGCCTTGCGAAAGTACTAATACACACCTTGAACGTTTGCACATTTTGTCATGTTTACAACCCTAAACGTAAAGAGTTTATTTTGAATTTTTTACTGAAAGTTCACACACAAGTAACAGACAACTGTGAAGTGAAAGCAAAATGATACATGATTTTGTTATTTTTCAAAAAATAGAAAAGTGAAAAGTGGGCTGTGCATAAGTATTCATACAGCATGAATTAATACTTTGTGGAACCCCCTTTTGCTGCAATAACAGCAGCAAGTCTTCTGGGGTATGACTCTACAAGATTTGCACATCTAGAGACTGACATTTTAGCCCATTCCTCTTTACAAAACAACTCAAGCTTTGTCAAATTAGAAGGAGAGCGTTTGTGAACAGCAATTTTCCGGTCTTTCCACAGATTTTCAATTGGATTTAGGTCAGGACTTTGACTGGGCCATTCTAACACATTAATATGTTTGTTTTTAAACCATTCCATTGTAGATTTAGCTTTGTGTTTAGGGTCATTGTCCTGCTGGAAGGTGAATCTCTGCCCCAGCCTCAATTCTCTTGCTGACTCCAGCAGGTTTTCCTCCAAAATGTCCCTGTATTTGGCTCCATCCATCTTCCCAACTATTATTACAATCTTCCCAGTCCCCGCTGAGGAAAAGCAGCCCCATAGCATGATGCTCACCCCTCATTTTTTATCACTGGGGATGGTGCACTCAGGACGATGAGCAGTGTTAGGTTTGGGCCATACATAACGTTTTGTATTTGAGCCAAAAATTTAATTTTTGTCTTATCTGACCAAAGCACCTTCTTCCACATGGTAGCTGTGTCCTCCATATGACTTCTAGCAAACTTCAAACAGGATTTCTTATGGCCTCCTTTCAATAATGGCTTTCTTCTTGCTACTCGTCCATGAAGGCCAGATTTGTATAGAGTACGACTTATAGTTGTCCCATGTACAGATTCCCCCAGCTCAGCGGCAGTACGTCGCAGCTCCTCCAGAGTTATCTTAGGGCACTTGGTTGCATTTCTGACCAGTGCTCTCCTTGTTCGGTCTGTTAGTTTAGGTGGACGGCCGTGTCTTGGTAAGTTCGCAGTGGTGCTATACTCTTTACATTTCCGAATGATGGATTGAACAGAGCTCCATGAGATGTTCAAATCTTGGGAAATCTTTGTATAACTTAACACTGCTTTAAACATCTCCACAATTTTATCCTGACCTCTCTGGTGTGCTCCTTGGCCTTCATGATGTTGTTTAGTGACCAATACACTCTGACCATAGCTCTGAGGCCCTCACAGAACAGCTGGAATTATACTGAGAGTAGATTACGCACAGGTGGCCTCTATTTAATGGTTAGGGCAAGGTGTGAACATTCTGCAGTCATTAGGAATGTTATAAAGGCAATTTAATGCACTCAAAAAAATGCTGTATGAATACTTATGCACGCCCCACTTTTCACTTTTCTATTTTTTGTAAAATAACAGAATCATGTATCATTTTGCTTTCACTTCACAGTTGTCTGTTACTTGTGTGTGAACTTTCAGTAAAAAATTCAAAATAAAATCATTACGTTTAGGGTTGTAAACATGACAAAATGTGCAAAAGTTCAAGGTGTATTAGTACTTTCGCAAGGCACTGTAGACTAGTGCCGGAAGCCCCTGACAGTGTGGCAATACTTGGGGGGTGGGAGGGCGGGGCGTAATCCAATACCTGTGTCCCTCCATGCAGCCCATGGAGAGTGCACACTGCTGTCTTCTGCACTGTGCACAGTAAAGGAGACAGAAGCATTTGTAACTAATGCAGATGACAGATGTACACCTCTGAATACGCTCTGCTGTAACAGGACTGTATAGGAAGTTCAGGGTTAAAATAACACACTTGAGTATCTCTCTCACACACTCCCCGACCTCCTCCGGGGTCTCTTCTGTCAGTCTGGGCCCCTGAGGCCCTCCAAGCATTCAGAGACACTCTCCACAAAAAGCACACTCACCATGGCGGCTGCTATTCTGGGAGCGTCTTCTCTTCAAACTCACACCTCTCCAAACTCATCCTGTTCAACAGGCCACCCCACTTCCTCTTTCCACTTCAGTCAACCAATATCAAAAAGTCAATTGAGAGACTTGTGTCCGAGATAAATGAAGTCAACTCCAGTAAGGCTAAGACATAAGCATCTTTAATCAAATGTGCTTCCATTATAAAGCCATTCCACTCAACAGCAGTATTCAGACAAAACGTCTGTCTGCAGCCAAGGATGTAGCTGCACCTGTGTACAGTGTGAGGGACAGCATCCTGTTTCATGACAAGATTCTACTATAGAAGCGACTGCTGGGACAGTTTCCCTGTAAATACTGCACCTTGTGCTCACACACTACTCTGGCCCAACACAGAGAGTCACAAACAGCCAGACTCCTTCATGACGTCATGTGTTGACTTCGAGAGGTTAAACAGGGTTCACACATACACTGAGGTGGATAATCCGGCCCCTGAAGAAACACTAGCTCTTCAGAGTGAGCTCATGTCTGCACCACTGACTAATGCAAACACAAGCATCAACTAAAGCATCTACTGTATGTACCAATGCAGCCTCACAACACTCTCACCAGGTGTTCTCTGTCACTATACCTGCAGGATGTGCTCCATGGAGTGTCCCAGATGAGCGTGGGGCGCCTCAGGTGGATGACAGAATGTCAGCCTGACGCAAACACGGCCCCCAGTCCATTGAGGTGAGATATGTGTCGATGACCAGTCCAAGAGGCTGAAGGCTCACACACTCACATGGTTTCATCTGCAGGGATTGACAGAGAAATGCCAACAGTCATATGGACAGAAATTACACACAAAAATGAAATACAAAAAGACTGATGTCAATGTGTTTCAGGGAACATTTAGTCCAGTATCTTTGGTTATGTCTATTTTAAGGTAAAGTAAAAGAGTAAAACTCCAAGTTTGAGCTGGAAACACCTGCCCTCTGTAAATCAGTCTGCTCTCTACAATGCAAGGTTTAATCCACTTGTGCACAGCAACGGAAGTGTGTCCAAAAGTGGACATGAGCGGACTGGATTGGTCCAGGCAAGGTCTGGGGGCCGGAGGAATGCCTGAGGGGCCCAGTGTAGGCTCACTCAGACCGTATGAATGAATAAATGTGATTCACATGGATACACGAGGACACAGTCCGCCCACAGTGTTCAACAGCAAACAGGAGCCTCGTCTGAAGCAAGCACAAACACAGGCTATTCTCCCAAACAACCCACTGCTTTGTCTGTCACACACTCACACATCCAGCATTGCACAGTTAGCTCACTGTAAACAAACACACACTTATCATTTGCCAAATGATGGGTAAACATTTTGTAAATTTATCAGTGAGCAGTAGTTGACAGCCATCTCAGTAACCTCTGTTGACATGAAGAACAGCTCTGCTCAAAGCAACAAGAGAAACATGTTGGTTTCTGTCAAGGTTGGCAAAGATACAATACTGTATTATCACCATGTTTTCCACTATCTGGCACTTGTATTGTAATGTTTGGAATAATACAGCAATTACACTCTAAGCAAAGCATTGATTTATTGCATCTTAAGCTGTGGCCGGAGTGAGATCCATCTAAGTTTGGGAAACAATGCAGTGAATTCTTATGTTCTGCCCACAGACAGGAGGGAGGAGCTGAAATGAAAGAAGACAATGACTAGTTTTCCCAAGTTCAATGCACATGGACATGTTTGGGAATAAAGAAAGACACAGTGATCATGTTTCCTTCCTCACAGAATGACTTTACAGTGGTACTTCAGAAACTTTAACTCCTATGGACCTAGCGGTCAACATGTTGTTTTGGCAGTGCACCGTCTGACACTGGCCCAGAGTTGCTGCCTGCTTGATAGTGGAGCCAATACTGACAGACAATCGTCTTGCCACAAAGACAAGAGTTAAAAACTAATGATAAACTTATCATAATTTCATTTTATAGCCTCCATTTTTTCCCCATCCATTTTCTTCCGCTTTATTCGGGGCCGGGGCGCGGGGGCAGCAGTCTCAGCAGAGATGCCCAGACTTCCCGATCCACGCACACCTCCTCCAGCTGTTCTGGGGGACCCTGAGGCGACACCAGGCCAGCTTAGAGACATAGTCCTGGGTCTTCCACGAGGCCTCCTCCCAATAGAACATGAGGGAGGCGACCAGGAGGCATCCGAAACAGATGCCCTAGCCACCCCAGCTGGCTCCTTTCAACGTGAAGGAGCAGCGACTCTACTCCGAGCTCCTCCCAGGTAACTGAGCTCCTCACCCGATCTCGAAGGGTGCGCCCAGCCACCCTGCGAAGAAAGCTCATTTCGGCCGCTTGTATTCGCGATCTTGTCCTTTCGGTCATTACCCAGATCTCATGACCATAGGTGAGGGTGGGAACGTAGATCGATCGGTAAATCGAGAGCTTTGCCCCCCGACTCAGCTCCCTCTTCACCACAACAGTCCAATACAGCATCACTGCTGACGCCGCACCGATCAGTCTATCGATCTCACGCCCCCTCCGTCCCTCACTTGTGAACACGACCCCGAGATACTTGAACTCCTTCACTTGAGGCAAGGACTCCCCACCGACCTGAAGAGGGGAAGCCACCTTTTACCGGTGGAGAACCATGGCCTCGGATTTTAAGGTGCTGATCCTCATCCCGGCCGCTTCACACTCGGCTGCAAACCGATTTATAGCCTTTCAAATCTAAATCAAAATCTGTTGACGCTGTGGAAATATTATTATACAATAGGGCTGAAACAACTAATCGATTATTGAAATAGTTGACAACTATTTTAGTAATCGATTAATCATTTTCTAGTAAACACCTACTTTGTTTAAAGTTAAGGTCTGTAGTGTTTTGTACATTGAAAATTTCATAAATATCCGTCTATGTCTCAACCAATCAGAAGCAGAATTAGTACCAAGAGCCTCCAACAAACATTCACTTTAAGTTTACTCCATCAAGATGTCCTCAAGCGGCGTCACTTTAGCTTTATGTGATAAAAAAATAGAAAAAATAAAATTTTCATACACCATTCACAGGCAAGCGATTCATCGATTAATCGTGAAAATAATCGGTAGATTAATCGATTATCAAATAATCGTTAGTTGCAGCCCTATTATATAATGTGGAAATATTTCTTTACATATTTTTATCATACTAGGCTTTAGTAATTATATATAAAACTGTGTTGAATTAATCTGTGCTTTAAGGTTCATTTGAAACTGGGGTTTATAACTGAGCGGACATTCCATTTTTATTGCCCCATTGTTATTGTCTTTACTGTTGGAGCCACTGGGGGGCAGTGTGTTAGAAGGGTGGTTTTGAGAAGACGTGGTCTGTTTCCCAATAGACCTTTTTCACGACAACCGGAAGTAGCGCGTACTAGCGCCCAGTCACTTCCTGTCTTCGCGGGTCTAAGGGAAAATAGCACCTGTTTTTTTTTCAACAAAGTCGCTTAATTTGCCCACTTTTCGTTCGCTGATGCTGATGAATGGGCTTTTATTATATTCATGTTTTGCACCTGGAAACAACGTAAAAGGCGCTGGTGTTGGATTGACTAAAGGGACACAGCTAGCCTGAACTGCGTCAGTGAGATGGGCCGATATAATTGCTCAGCACACCCACAGATGTCCTCAAGTAATGGCTCACTCATTGTTGTACTGGTAAGTGTCTGACAGCTGTTTTGCAGTTTTAGTTCAGATGTGTATTTCATGTTTAGGTCTTGTTTTTAGCCCTGGTTTAGCTCGTGTCAACAGCTGCTAAGGCTAAGGCTGTTAGCTTCAGGCTACGTGACATTTAATACATACTGTTCCTCAATCTATCACCTCCAATCTTTGTCTCACTGTGACTCACGTAACTATCATTTTTTTGAGACAGTATTGAGAGAAAAAAAAAGAAGTTAAGCCACAGAACACATGGCTAATTATGCATAATGACAAAGTCCGTGCTAAGTCACTAGCTGCTCCATTCCGTGAAAGTCCTGCTTCCAGTCAATTGTACATTTATCCTAAATGAAGGAATCACAAAGATAACTCAAGTATGTCCTCAACCATGTTTAGAGGTTTAGTTTTAGCACCTGTATAGATCCAGAGCCTCCTCACCATTTACTACCCGCAGGCATATTTTTTTCCTGTTTGAAAACAGTTTTGTATTGAAATAACCAATTGTTTCTTAATCACTATAAGATGCAGGTTATTCTTACTAAGGTAATAATTATTTGTTATTCTTGCAGGTCAATCAGCAAAGGAAATCGATGCATTTGGGGTCACTTTGAAGAGCAGAAGTGGAGAGCAACACAATGTTAAACACTAAATCGTAAGTCTGTCACCACCGGTACCACATATTGACACCATTCAATCAAATATATATGTTTTAATATTATTTGAGTAAAAAGAGCAGGCACGCACATCCAAGTACCTGAACGAGCGTGCTGGACCCAAGAAGATAAATGAACAAAAAAAAAAAGCGAGTGCCTCAGACATGTCTGAGGAAGGGCTGGTTTGACGCCCGAAACGTTACACGACTTTGGTGCAAGCATTAATAAATTTTGGGAGCAAACGTGAGCTGTGCGGCACTCGCTTTTTTCTTTGTTCATTTTTAATATTATTTGAGACCTCAACATTTACCATGTGTACTTTAATTACACACAGAGACATTTGTTAACCAATGATCTAACTGCAGTGGTGAAAATAATGTAACAGTGCAATTTTTATGTGCTTTTACTATTTTTACTCTGCAACATTTCAAGCAAATATCTGTACAGTGTATTATTTTGTCAAACTGAAATTTTTAATCTAAAAGTATCTTTTAAGCTGGTTGCACTATTATTTGTAGACAAAGGTGGAATAAAATAAAAAGCTTAAAGTAGTTTTGATCAGAAACTAAACTCCCAACAACAAATCTCAGTGATGTTTCAAAGTATGATTTTCATCTGATAACTGAGCAGCATCAAAATTATTAAGGAAACCAATTGTGTACTTCTGTTATCACTGCCTGACAATAACAGTGTTGTGACAACATGGTGATGTATCAGAAGAACAAATACAATGCTTTATTGCTTCAGGTTTATTTAGTACATTTAGAAAAAACGTGTCAATTGTCGTCGTGTAGGATTTAATTGCATTGTAAATGTTTTCTTAACAGACTTTTAAGATGGAGTTGCAGAGCATGAAGGCGAGGCCACAGCAGAAGGACGAGCGATGAAGAACTGGGAGAGATGCAAAGACCATGGGGAAGACCTACACCAGCAAGTGGTGAAGGCTGTGGACAAGACCGCGTTGAAGAAATGGAAGTCGTACTTTTAAATACAGGATGACATTTGTGCAAAAAAGAAAAGCTTAATAAAACATTTGTAAAGAGTCTCATTCATCTAAATATTTCACATGAAGTTCTGGATGTAATTCAATGTTAAACGTATGCTAGCATTACATATTTAAGTAGAAAGATTCACAGAGAAATTGAACTTGAACACCTCTAAAACTGTGATATATTTTTCATTCTTGACAAACCCAGTGTTGTAGCAGCAGCGTTTGAGCCACGGTCCTTCCATTTAGCTGGCAGAGTTTTTGGTACAAGTCTTCTCATAGTTGGCTTCAATGGAAATGCTGTTTTTTTAGTACAGAGGCTTCTTGTGGGCAGTTGAAGATTTGTACTCACTCATTTATAGTCAATGTTTGGGTTAAAATTAAACCCAGATTAAAAACAAGTCTACTGCAGTCTGATAGTCTTCATGTTTCAGACACACGACTTTGGCTTCTACTTTGAAAAGAGATGAACCATTGGTGCAGGTGTCTCTGGTAACACAATGGACACGTTCAATCCTCGTTCAGTCAGTCTTTGAATGCATAATCTGTACACAAACAAAGGGAATAACATGGAATTTAATGTTGGGGGAAAAACGCAAATGTAAGGTCAAATAATTATATCTATATTCTTATTCTTTTACTTTGATGGAAAATCTTTTTGGAACCATAATTAAGGTAGTAGTGGGTGTATATGATCACAACTTTAAACACTATGTGAGAAAACTGACCAATCTGAGGTTTTGTCTAAGATCAATGAACTGTCATGTCTATTTCTATCTAATTACCAATAGTAAAATATGTTTTTTTTAAGTAAAGACATGTCAGCAGATTAATAAATACACAGATTTCATTATTTCTATGGGAAGATGAAAGAGGGGGGGGAAAAAGGCTAGTATTAGCAACTGTAAATCAGCTACGATTGGGCCACTGAGATGGTGGTAATTAAGGCTTTTGGGATAAATTACATGAAATAAGTAACAAGTGTACCTTCATGAGATGTGTTCGTGTCCGTGGAATTGTTGAAAGAGTTGCCGATTTGAGCCGAAGTCTATTAGTGAAGTGCTGGCTGCATACAAAAGTCCCTTGCTTTATGCAGATGTCTGGACCCTCTAACTGCTTCAATTCACTGCCTCCTTTGGTCCGAGTCCGTCGGAAAAGCGTGATAAGAGAGAGGTATAGTTGTTTTCTTGCCCCACGAGAGCAAACGGGAACAGAACCAAAGCAAAGGCACCGAAAACTGAACCATTTTCTTCGAGGTCTAATGCTAAACTATAGCCACCGGATGTTGTAGCGCGTTACTTCCGGTTTAAAATGCGGAAGTGTGAAAAAGGTCTATTGCGAGGATCCGTCCTCCGTTTGTCCACTTCGTTGACGTCCTCGGTGGTGGGCTCCTCCCAAACGGAGGCGAGTGTCCTCGTACCGCCGCATTTGAGCTCAATTGGAAAGGCCTCCGGAGCGAGCGGCTGCGTCATGTCACGTGTCAAATCATATAATAAAATGTCAATCTATGCTTTCAAAAACTACTGTTTTATGAATCAAAGCTGTTTATAAACTGGTTTGGTTGGATGTCTTACTGTTTGAACATTTTGGCCTGAATAAAAAAATACAATTTCTGCAAAGATTTCTAAGAAATTCAATTAAAATATCAAATATATTTAGCAGATCCAGTTTATCATTAATCGCCTTCAATTGCAGACTTATTTTATTATTACAATTATTTTTTTGCACAAATGTGGAACAAAACTTCAAACTAATAAAGTTTTGCGAGAAAAGGGAAGAAAAAAAACGGTGTTGCAGTGCATCATGGGTAATTTCAGCTCTCCGAGGCAGCGGAGGATCCACCGGTGTATCCTTCATAAATGAGCCAAACGGAGGAGTCGAACTGCGCCGTGAATTACGTGATGACGTGGATTACGTCCGAAGTGGTCGAGATGCTGAGGATCCTGGCAATTGGGAAACAGCCGTGGAGTCAGATTGTCCAGAGGAAGTGATGACAACAAGAAGATGCTTACTACTTCCTGTTCCTATAAATTACTCACGCACAGAAAGTGCTGTCTCTCTGGCCAGAGGCTGCTGGCCTACCAACATGTGTTCTAGGGACAGCTCAAATAACTTGTGTTTTAGATTGTAATATGAGGGAATAAAACAATGATTGATTTTAATAGACCGAGCCTCTGTCTTCTGTCCATATAGTAAAGAATACGCCGATAATCTGGTGACTCCCGGACGTGATATGGAGGTGGACGGAGAGGTCTCGTAAAAAAAAAAAAAAAGTTAAGCTACATTTTTTCTCTTTCGCCCAAAAAACAGATGTACACTCACCGCGGTTTTAAAAAAGGTAAGAACAAACCTGATTATAGCAAATTTGTTCATATTGGCTACGATAAAAAAAAGTTTGCACGTCTGTTTTTGTGGTGCCGGAGAGATTTTTGTGATACTGTGAAAAAAATAAAACTCGAAACTTAAGGAAATGAAACTAAATTAATGCCGTGGTCAGACCGCACGCCTTGCGGGCGTCAAAAATGCGCCTAAAGCCCGTAGTTGGACGTTTGTGTTTACTCAAGTTAAACCGAGCGTTAAGACGCTCTGGCCATGCCTCAGCCATTGAAGAAGGCCTCAGTGTGTTGGTAGCTATGCTGGAAATACCCCTTACCTGGAAAAATACCTGCTGTTTAAGACAACTAGTCTCCCTCTTTGTTATTAACATGTCCCGTGAATCTTTAACTATATCCCCATGGTCTACGTAGCCTATATCCAGCTCAATTTTGTGCCGGTAGCAAGTGGCTTGGCTGGGTTAGCTCTCTTTAGCTAGAGTATCCCCGGTTAGCTTGTTGCGATCGCCTACAGCTCATTGTTGATAAACAGTGTGTAATAAACCACAAATGTGTCAAGCACAGCTCAGTGTGTGACCATCATAAAGGCTGTTCTGTGTAGTTAAAGGCTTTATTGACGTTGTTAGAGCATGGTGCTTGTTTTCATGGGGTCGGTGTGATCTATTTGTTTGCTGCTAAGCGGCTAAGCAGCTAGCTCTGGGAGAACAATGCCCCACATTAGCTTTAGCTTTAGCATTAGCTTTTTCCGGTGGTAATGCTATTAGGGCAATAAAACACATTCCCAGCGTAGATTCAGCCACTGAAATACGTTTTCTTGTCGCCGCTTTTAATCCTGGGTGTTTAGATTAAAGAAACACTGATGTGTGTCTTTCTTTGTGGCTGCTGGCTGCTCTGTTTTACGACCACAACTATATGGCCGCCAATGCTGTAGTACCGCCATATAGCCGCTAGTCTCCTATTGAAAAGCATAGATGGGAGCAACGTCTACGTCACATCAGTGGCGCCAAAAGGTTAACGCCCCTTTTCGGTGGGAAACAGAAGCTCCATACATTGGAATGAATGAGGAAAGCTCGTCTGAAAACGTTTAATTTACACATGAAAAAAACATTTTCTTTGTTTTATTTAATTATCGAACGTTAAAAGGAAGCCATGGAAGTGACCTGTTTCAGATAATTCACAGAGAAGACGGTTAACGTTTTAAAACTGAGCTGTTGTGGCTCAAAAGGAACGTTATTTCATTGTATGTGGGAATGTAGCCATATAAAAAGCTTTTGGCTGGCGGTTAAAAATTTAATAGAAAAAATAATTTTAAAACAAATTACATTAGATCCTAAACTATTTATAATGGCTTTATATCCAGATAAACATAAATATAGTAACGCAGAAAGTACTTTTATAGATTTCAGCTCACTGATAGCAAAAAGATGTATAGCTTTGATTTGGAAAAATATGAATGCACCCAGTGCCTCACAGTGGTTAAAGCAGATGTCGTCTAGCCTACCTTTAGAAAGAATAACGTATATACATAAGTCAAAACAACATATATTTGAAAAATGTGGGGACCCTTTATTGACTTTATCAAGGACTTATGGTGCGTACAGACCAAACGCTGACACGCCACCAACTTCCATGTTAACCCTATGTAGACGTGCTTCGACGCACGTCGAAATGTAAGCAAAGATGTCCGCGCGTATGAAGCGTTGCAAATGCGAGCAGATGAGGATTAACGCGCGTCAAAACCAGTGAGAACAGCGCGGTACGGAGCAGCGATGCCGCGCCCACTGCTTCATGCACTCAAGTAATCACAATCTACATGTGCGTTCATTTACGCCTTGTTAACCAATCAGGGACTCGGCTCAAATAGTGAGCACAAGCGTCACCTGTTACCTGCAGCAGTGGCGCAAAAAGGGCATACGTAATATATGCCTTTCATAGGGGCGCCGAAAGGACGGGGCGCCAATAGTGATGTGTCGGTCGCAAACGATCCGGCTCTTTTGAACGAGTCTTTACAGTGAACGATCCGGCTCTTTTGAACGAGTCTTTACAGTGAACGATCCGGCTCTTTTGAACGAGTCTTTACAGTGAACGATATGAACGGGTTCATATCGTTTTTTATTTCCTCTTTGGGGAGGGGTGTCACGTTAGTTGTGCATGCTTATTTGCGAAACAAAAGTCACTGCTGGAGTGGGGCAGAGAGGAGTGGAGGATTGGCAGAGGGACTGTCATCTCCACCCCCCACGAGGAGCTCAAAGTGAGCATAAGGCAACAATTTTGAGAAATAAAAGACCTAATGAAATAATAAACACGGTTACAGAGGAGATCACCTCTTTCACTTGCGTTGTTTTCTCCCCTCTTGTGCGAGGGAGAGAGAGGGAGAGGAGGAAACGTTACATGAATGAAAGAATTGCTTTTAATCGGGCCGTGTTATTGTTTTTTGTGATAACAAACTCCATAGAGGGAAATGTCGATGTTGTATTGTGTGAAATAGTGACATTATCGTTAAAATAAAGTCAATTCAGAGGGTATTTATTTACTTTTTTTTTTTTTTAACAAAAACAACAACCATCAAAGAGCCGTGTGTGTGTGAGGAGGGGTAGTTGCGGCCCTCACCTGCAGCATGGAGGACAAGTTGATCATCGCGGTTTGCGCTCGGCCTGAGTTGTATGACACGCCTCCTAATTATGACGCTTGCAAAACTTCACGCGCCGCAAACAGGCGTTTCTCGCGAGTGTGAAGCGGCAATGTTTGGCGTCCAACTAGAGGCTGACGGAGCGTGGACGCACGTTCGATCTGAACGCACCTTCAGACTTTTCAGCCAACTTAACTAATTAAAAAAAAAAATATTGCAGTTAATCACTCTGTTTAGATATGATTTCTCTCTACTTTGAAGAGAAGCTATATGTTCTCAGAAGGCCCAGTTTTATTTTGTGTGTTTGTTCTGACGTTTTTATTTTTATTTATTTTTTATTAAAAACACCATGCAATACTGAACTACTCTGTTAACTTGTGCAACTGAAGCTGTATGTTGTATTACATTGGAAAATCTCAATAAAATATTTGGAGAAAAAAAAACTGAGCTGCTAAACCCACTGTGATCATGACTTGTCTGTGAAATTTGCCTGTGTAACTTTTTCGCTGGATGCTTTATAATGTCACTACAACAGCTTCAGCTTTTAGTCTGTTGCTTTTATCATTAAATTAAAATCATACAGCCTACGATGTAGTTTTATAGCTTATGAGAGCAAATGGTATGGTTCGTTCAGCAGCTAAACTACTAGCTGCTAATGCTAACGTTAATGTGCGTTTTAAAACCGAGAGAATCATTAATTAGGCCTAATGCTGAACAGGTTGGATGAGTTTGAATAATTACCGATTAAAGACGTTACACAAAGTGTGTTTCCTCAGTAATGAGCTCTGACATGGCCATAACAGATGCTAGTGTTCGATAAACTCGCTCATGTAAGTGTCCACAAAAAATTAAAAAATCTTCCAATCGTCTTCTGACAGTGACTTGATGTGTCTGTAATCAAGAACGGACATTGTCCTGTAGTTCTGATCCCTTGTTTGGAATATTTTATCCTCCGAACGAGAAATAGTCCCTTTTTCACATTAATGCAATTTTTAACTCTCGATTCCCCCAAAAGGGGGCGTTGCCCAGTAAAAGTTCCCGGATGTTGCTCCCATCTATAGGACTTTAGACACAAAAACAATTTTAACGCCTGTTTTCTATTTTGTAAACACTTTTTATGGCTACATATTTCTCCTGAGATAACGCTAGGTTAGTCACAATTAAAGAAACCAGGCTGGTTGTCGAAAGAAATTTTTTTGCCATGATTTGTTTACATCTGCCTCAGACGGTGACTTAGCTACAACGCACGTCACTGTTGGAGAAAGCTCCTGATTGGTCGACGCTCGCGAATTTCTCCCCCATGTATTTTCAATGTAAATCTGCGGCTTTTGAGGCATTTTGGTCTGAACACTGTATAATCTTGTTAAAGCAACTAAAACACAATGTATCTGATCTTGGTGGCCAGCGAGGGTAGATTGTAGGGTGAGAATTGTCTTGTTGTTGTTGTTGTTCTTGTTGTGTGTGTTGACTGTTGATTGTTGGTGATATAAAAAATATATACAAAATTTAATAAAATAATAAAGACAAAAAAATAGAGAGAGGTGGACGTGATTGCACCGAGTCGCCAATATGGGGAGGAATGACTCTAAAGGACTGACTCTTAAGGTAAACTGTGGTGAACACGTCTAGCCTTGATCGCGTCAAGAGAACGGACTTAAATTGTCACGCCATAGCCTGATGCCGAGCCTGACGGGGCAGAGCGTTGTAGCGTCTATCCGGTATTCGTTGGGGAAGTTGTGACCCTCAAAACAGGTAAAATAACAAAGACAAAAAATAGAGAGAATAAAGAAAATGAGCAGATTAAATTTATATATTTGTGCACATGATGATGGTTATTGTGAAATTGTTGTCTTGTTGTTGTCGTATAATGTTTTTATTGTGGAGTGAAAAATGGTGAAATGGATGGTGAATTTGAGCGTGAGTGTGATGGTGTGTTTATGCAAACAAAGGAGTTGAATGTGGGAGAAATTCAAACGAAATTAAGTGATATTTTGTGTAGCTGAAAGGGCAGATTGTGACTGGCGTGGAGGCAAAAGGAGAGAGAGAGAGAGAGAGAGATTCAGAAAGTATTGAAAAGTGTATGAAAGAATAAGTGTGTGATAAAAAAGGTGGTTGAAAGAAGAGACGGTTGAAAGAAAGTTATAAAATAAGAGAAAGTTCCTTGCTCAGAGGCATCTGTGCATGTTAAAGTGCCCTGCTCAGAGATGTTACCAGTGTATGAATTTTTTTTATTTTATTGGTTTATTTGGTCGGGACAGTGCATGTTAATGAACATACATGGGTCTCATGCATGTAAACAAGCCACACCGGATTGTAGCCTTGGGCTAATTTGCATCCGTCGTCCCCCATGCACATTCTCAAACACACTCTCATTCATCCTGGCCTATTGTACATGTTTTTAGTGGTAGGGGAAACCGGAGTACCCGGAGGAAACCTACGCAGACACAGGGAGAACATGCAAACTCCACACAGAAAGGCCCCGTCTAGGTGGGAATCGAACCAGGGACCTTCTAGCTGTGAAGCACAAGCGCTAACCGCTGTGCTACCGTGCTGCTGAATGTTATGTGGACACTGTGTTTGCATTAGAAAACTAAGAAAGTTGTATTTGCTGCGTCTGCATTTGTGTGGACAGAGGAGAAAAAAGAGAAATGATGAAAAACAGGAAGTCAGGGGGTACATTGGGGGAGTGGCCGATCCACCTCTGTACCCAGACATCCATGTAGGAGGAGTAGTGGAGGAAATTGCTCCGCCCCCCCCCTTAGAAAAGAAAAAAGAAAACCCTCAATGTACAAGAACCAAGTTATTTTTTAGAGAGACATTTCCACTGGTGGCAGCGCTATGTCTCCACAGCATAAATTTGCTATTTTGAAATATCCAAACTAATTAATGTGAGACAAATGCTATTATTTTTGGGCCTGTGGCGAATAAAACATTTAGGGCGCTGAGAGAGAGAGATGTTCCTAAAAAATTAGAACCTCTCAGTCTCTCCCCAATGTGGCGCCGTGGGATGAAAACAAAGCAGGGGAGACCTGTCATAAAGCTTGGATACATTGAGTGAGAGCACAGACCGCTATCCATTTAAAATTTATGAAGGTCAGTTGATCTTTATGCGCCATTTTGGACGCATTACTAAAAATTATTAAGGAGTAATTATGACAAAATGTTTGAATTATTGTTAGGCAACCATATAAACAAATAAATTAATGAATAAATTTAGGGTACGGCGGTGAGGGAGAGTGCGTCTGAAAGTCACAGCTCGAATTTCTCTGATGAGTGAACCTCTGAAGATGCCCTCACTGAGGCCTGAGTGGAAGGGTGTAGGGGAAGGGAGGAGGGAACGGTTTCGGAAAGGCCCGTGGAGCAGTGGCGCCTCCAGAAATTGTTCATAGGGGTGGCCAGATGGGGCCACTTAAAATCTTGGGATGGCAAACCAAAACTATCAGCCAAAATTATCGTACAAATACGATAGTTATCGTACATCTGGCAACCCTGACCGGCAGGCACGCGCTGAGCTGTTGGTGTCTGAGCGTGCAACAGCCGCAGGGAGAGGGAGGGGGAGAGGGAGGGGGACGGGTTAGAGCGGCTTGCCTGGCTGGCTGTGAATTTGGGCTGAAAATATTCATAACTGATACTACAGTACTACAATTAACACTGGCCAGTGAGGTGGCCAGGAGTCGGCCAGGGGTGGCCACGGCCCCTGGTGGCGCCACTGCCGTGGAGTCAGATTGTGCAGAGGAAGTGACGACGACAAAGAGACGCCTACTACTTCCTGTTCCATAAATTACTCACGCACAGAAGGTGCTGTCTCTGGTCAGAGGCCGCTGGCCTACCAACATGTGTTCTAGGGAGGGCTCGCATAACTTGTGTTTTAGATTGTAATATGAGGGAATAAAACAATGATTTTTAGTAGATCGAGCCTCCGTCTTCTGTCCCTATAGTAAAGAATACGCCAACAACGCAAATATTCAGCTCAAACAAAACATAGTACAAATAACAAAATGAACCAGTGTTTAGACAAATAAGTGTGATTTTCAACCTTCATGACTAAATAATGGCTAAATAAAACAAAAGAGGTCCTTGTAAACAAGTGTCCATGTCAGAGCTGACGTCGTACACAACTTGAGACAAAATATCAGAAACTAAGCAGATCCATCTGCTATAATGCTACATTCAAATGTACTTAATTCAGAAAAAAGCATAATTTGTGTGATGGGAAAGTTAATGGGCCATATACTGCATCACCCTGTGTATCCAAAGACAACAACTGAGGATATCCCCAAATTGGAAAACATGGTTTGATCATTTCTAAGTGAAATCAACATGCATTCACCTTGTCTAACTAATAACTAAGCATAGATAATAAAGAAGATATAAATGTTCAAGATGAGGGACAGTTAAATAAAAATAAAAAGTTATCTTGCATGTGACTATGTTACAACAACCAAAGCCTAACATTATAAACTCTAGAAATAATTACTGAGGTGGTAATGGAGCAAGTTTTAGTTCCGGTACCCTCAGGCCACATATCTGAAACCACCTATGTCACAAGTTGAGAATGTTTGGGACCGTGTTATAGGATCCTTACAAAAGTGGTAATGCCAAACTGCAGCAGGCTTATCATTTTACACTTACATCCTTTCCCAGTCTGATTATCTCATCGGAATAAGGTCATTGTGCTGTTTACATTAAACTAAGGAATTCAATGGCTTTCTATAAGCTAGCCTACTTCTTTGATGATGATGTTAGAAATATTAAAATATTACACAGACATTGGTATAAAGGACCAACAGTACTCTGTGTACTAAATCGGTCTTAATTAATTTGAATATCTTATCTTGTGAAAGCATTATCATGATTTGCCTTTTCAGTTCTTCAGCACCTCTAATTGAAATCAACTTTCAGCCACTGAATAGAATATTTTCAGTAGAAGAACTGACAATATTCTATTCTAGTAGAAGAAGTAGAAGAAGACAGAGCGTGCATTTGAGAGACATGGCTTAGTGTAAATAAATGTTGAGATAGGCAGTGGCAGCCTTTTCGCGCCATATGTAGAGCCCTCATATACCTGTTAACTTTACACGAAATGAGTTGAACAACTTATTATCCCGCAATGTTTACTTTGAACACACACTTTTCAAATGCAATCTCTGATCTAAAAGCTCTAACACACAACTTTTGAAACATGTGTCCTGTACCTGTCACTTGCTGTCACTTGCTGCTGTCACCTCCTCCTCTTCCGGTGTGCGCCTCTCCGACAAATTCTCTACAAGTTTTAAAGGTTTGCCATTTTTAATAATTTAGTGTACGCAAGACGCAGAGCAAAAACAAATCTAGTGGGAATTGCAGCATTTAAAGTCCGCGGATCGTGCTTCAGCTACAGCGCAGTGTCCGTAGCCTGTCCTGCTGCTGGTGTCCAGGGAGTCTGTCTTTACGAGCAAAGATCATGTATGGAGAGCAGAGGGATCCTTCACTTGACGGAAATTATGGACAGTACAGTGATAGTTCATAGAAAATACATTACAAATAATAATCTACATAATGCGTAGCCAAAACACGTTAATTGAAAAAACAAACATGAAGTGTGTGTGTTATGTTTTGTTGAGTGTTGATTACAAATTGGCCATACAAGTGAGCCCTCTGTCTGTCTCATGTGTCTGTAAAAATAAGCAGTAGCTGTATTAAACCTATGGGTGTATGACAGTCTATAGAATTTACTTTTTCTAAAGAGCTCATATAATTTACATTAAGTAATGTAACTGCGGAGAGTACATTTAATTTGATTCCGCGTCCCCAAGTGAACTCGTGTTGTGATGAATAGAAATATGGACGTTACTAGAACACTGCCGCCATCTGGCGAAATTGTGATGTCATAATATGATGTCATAAGAAGTAAGACAATTTGACCAATAATACCCAACTATAAAAGCTGTAAAGTGGTTTATTCAGTGGGAGGGAAATGACAGTGCAATAACCACAATTGACCATTTCTTTAGAGCTTTGGGACTTTGAACCTTGTAACATTACAAGTTCAATTTGATCTTTCTGGTTACATGTATTCAAGTTAAAGCCAATAACATGCTAGGAAATAAGCAAAACAGGGAAAAGACTAAGGCATCGGTATGAAGTAAATATTAAGGACATTCAACATTAGGTCAAAGAACTTCCACTCAAAATGAATAATAAAACCCAAACTGCAGATTTGTTTCAAATAACAGAGTATTAATCGCTGTGACCCCAGCAGCCTACACTGGTAACATAGAACAAGTTCATCTTATAAAGCAAAAGAAATACAATATATGAGTGACAACCATAGAAACCTACAACTGAACAATATGCTGATTTATGTATAAAAGCTGTTAAGAACTACCCCAGCCTATGGTCTCTACAGTAGACAAGCATCAAGTACAATTATATACACATTATGGGAAACACTGTTCCCGATAATAAAAATAATCCACTCCTACAGTGAAATATGGAGGGCACTGCCTCCGATATAAAAACACACTGGTAGGCAAAAACTACCTTCTTTGATCATTATGGGAGACACTGCCCCTGATAATGCGGTCAGTGAAGTGCACACGAGCCAGGTGAAACACAGACAGACCGCAGATAACATTACAGAAGTTCTCTCACGGCCTGTCAATGGTCAGCATGTACACTCCTTTTAGCAGATGCTGCTTTAGTTGTTTCGACAGTATAACTGTCATAATTATGGAAGGCACTGCTCCCGATAATTATATATATATATTTACTTTTTTTTTTTTATAAAAGGCAATACAAATATTTATAGTGAACCCTGCCACTGATAAATAAATACAAATATAAATAGACATTATTACTTTCAGTGCCAGTTTGGAAATAAAAGTTGTTGCCAACATAAGGCTGAACATAAGGCTACAGCAGCAAAGAAATGTGTACCGATTTATCTCGGTTGTAAATATTAATTTAGTTGATAACTTCTCAAGTTAGTGATCTGAGCTGACATACACTTTGACTTTATACTGTCTTGGGAATGGCTGAGGTTCTTATTCAACATGTCAAATGTTTAGAAATTGAGTAATACCCATTTTCTAGTAAATAGAGTCTTTTGTATGTACCTCGCAGTTTTGAATCTGTGAAAAGTTAAAAGTAATATACTGGTTCTCTTTCAAGTGTTTTGTAGTGAATTGGTGGTGTTTAGTGCCTGCAGTAATGCCATTTTATGTTTATTTTCAAATTAACATCTGTAATGAAAATACAGAAATGAATAGGCAGTTAGACTTCATTATCCAAAGCCCAAATGTCTCCTGTTATCGAGTTAGAACAGCCCTGAATGGTCCAGGTGGCCAGGGCAAACTGATTGCGAAACAGTTCAGCGTTCACCTCTGGGCTGTCGCTCTCAATGGCCTCGAGATGGTCTATGAGCGCACGAAGTGTCTGAGGACCCGAGCCCATGAGAATGTGACGGAAAGGGTTTGCTCTGGGAGACACGTAGGGGGACAGCAGGTTTCTCTCCACCTAAACACGGAAAAGGAGGTTACACAATAAAACGTTACAGCAACGAGTCCATAAATAAAACTCATGAAATCATTTGCCAGCATTATGTGGTATTGATTTGTACGCTTTGTAAGTCAATCAATAACAGAATAGCTTACGGCCATGATCCGGTCATTGATCATGCGGCACATTTCCACATCCCCGAGGTCACTGTTTTGGATATCCGTCGCCAGGTTGGCCGAGGCTCGACTGTAAGAACCTGACGCAGACATTAGCCACTGCATCGTGAGCGCTTTGGGCAAAACCTGGGGCCGCGACTGCCAAAACATAACACAATTAGTTAAAGTGTTTTAAAGTTCATTCTTGTGGGAGTATATCTAAATTCTGAATTCTTACCTTTTGCACCTCAGCCACTTTGTTGTTGATTTCGTACACATTAGAGCGGATAATCTTTGTGTATTTCTGAAGGTCAAGCTTAAGGAGGTGATCGTGAACCAGCCTCAGTGTGATGTGACCCGCAAAACGAGCGGCTGCTTCGGCAAACTTGGCGATCTGGTTAGCAGTTGTAGATTTGAGTTTTTCCTGTGTGTCTAACTTAGTTCCAAAATATGGATAGCTCTAAAGGAGAATTGGAAGGAGGATTACAATCATTGCTATCCATTTATAACAAACTGTATTACTAAAAATCTACTGTATATACTAATATGTGGACTGTACTTACCATATGTTCGCTGGTGAATCTAAATGATACTGATGGAATCCCTGAGAAGGCAACAAAAGGATATGCAGCACTATCCATCTTCATGGGTTCCAACCTGAAAATAAAATAAACCATTTGCAAATTTCTTCAAAACTGCTGTTACTAAGAAAAGATACAAAGAGAAGTGCATAGGTCACACTTACAAAGGTTCCAATCTGTTTTTTCCATACTTGGCTAAAAGGGATGGCTCCCCTATCACTGGTGCATTTACCTAAAATATTAGTTTGCATTAGTTTACAGAGTTAGAACAAACACGGTATTAACAGGGGTAAAGCAGCAAAAGTACCTCTTTCGCAGTAGCCAGGATTAAGGTGTGCATCAAAGGACTGGCAGAAACTTTGAATCCACTTTCACCTGAAAGCAAATAAGTTTCAATTCACAATAAGTATGACAGTTACATTCTGTGATCAAAGAAAAACGTAATAAATACCAGTAACAACTCCACTGAGGTCCACATACGAGAAGGCTTTCATGTTGAGAGAGGACATGTAACCCTAGAGTACAAGATACAACTTTTGGTACAAACATCACAAACCACTCATCCCAATATTATAGACAAATGTTAAGACCTCCAGCCACTCTGTAGCACCAACGCTCCCGTATTCTCCACCACTCCAGCTGGCAAACACAATACTTCTTCTGGGCTTAAATTCACCTACAGATGAAAAAACGTTAACAAAATGTTCATCAACATAGCGCACTGCAATTAAGTTAATCTTAGGTCATGCTGGTGACTGGACACTTACCATTTTTCATCTCAGAGATAGATCGAGCCATCTCAAGAAGAACGCTGGTGCCAACTGTTGACGTGGCAAAACCTGGACCCCAGGCATCTCTTTGAGCACCAATTACTACATATCGATCTGAAAAATGACATTAAAGTCATTGAGAAATGAAGAAAAAAACACATTAAAAAAAAAAACATTTTGAAATAAACTTGGCAAAATAACTGTTAACAAATTTTACCAGCATCCACAAAGCCTTTGATTACTCCAAATACATTGGTGATTTTCTCTCGGTTAAAACATTGTTGACTTCCACTGTGATGTAATCAGTTTCTCCTCCCAGCTTTTTCATGTTTCCCCAATCGCTTGGCTGACCTCCTAGTTGCCTTTGATGACAGATATATAACAATTTTTAATGAATTGTTTAGCTACAGACAATATTTCTAAAATAGGACTGTTCGTAAGACTGATAATACCTTAAGATGTTTGTAGCTAGTTCAGAAGTAATCGTCTGTGCCAGTATTTTGGGCAGTCCAGAAGATTCAATGGGTGGAAACTGAGTGTGATTGAAGGAGGGAAGCCTGGGGTGTATGGATCACCAGAGCCCAGATGGACCTGAAAGAGGATAACATTAGCATCTCACTAATTCAAAAGTGAAATACACTTACATTATACTGACATGGCCGAACAGCTCTGTGGAGGAACCCAGAGGAAAATCAGACGGGTCAGCGTAAATCAACACTGCAGATGCATTCACTTTGGCGGCGTTTGCGACCTGAGGGCATAAAATATACAATAGAAAATATGATAGTTAAGCTAAAACAATCCATTTAAAAGTCAAAAACCACAAACCTTTTCAGCAAAACTAATCAAGCCAGCTCGGACCAGCATGACCCGGCCACTCAAGGGGATGGTTTTTTTTACGAAGTATGTTAAAATCACTTTCTCTCCCATAATTAGCATATAAGGCAGCACCCTAATCAAAAGATATCAGTTTGTTAGTGCACCATACCACAAAAGATGACGTATACAACATTTCTAATCATTTGGTTAGAGCTTACCGTTACAGTCCCAATGTGGCTGTAGGAAAGGAATCCATTCAAATTCACCGTTTCACCATTAAAAGTCACTTTGTTGGTTCCAGAAAGGTCCTGGACTTTGACATAATGTTCATCGGTCCAGGTGCTCAGGCCATACTCTTTGAATTTCTTTATCACTTTGTTGCCAAGATTGTCATCACCAGGAGAACCTGCTCGATGGCTGGCACTTGCAAAAGTACTGTTAATAAAATCAGAAAGATTGAAGTGAAATGGTTTAAGTTTTGTGTGTTTAATAAAATACATAACTTACCTGAAAGTAGCATCAAAATTTGCCATCTTGAGCTTTTCAGCATAAAGCTTTTTGACACTGTCCCATTTCATGACGGGAGCGTCACCTCTTTCCTGAACAGTGTCTGGAATAAATGAGTCGGTGCAGATAGGAGTCACGTCTTTCTTTCGAGGAACCAATAACCAACCAGATAACCTGCATCAGAAACCAAAAGGCACAAAAACTTAATAATGAGAACGTTAGTTGACAAAAGGACACCGCTCTTACCAATGATAAAGATGAGGAGCGTAACCACAGCCATGAAGCACAGGTTTCGAGGCGTGTGTCCGTTCCTCGGGGCAGCGTAGGGTTTGTTTCTGGAATTGTGGTTGAGGTGCTCTGCCGTGCCATTGCCGCCCACCTCCTCGTCCATGTCCGAGGAGAGCTTCATCTCTACCTGACTGTTGTCGCCCTCCATGTTCTGGTCAGGTTGAAGCGTGTATAGGAATGGGGCTCTCCATTGAACTGTTGTAAGCACACATTCAGAAATCAGATGCATTGTTGTGAATTTATTTTAGCACAAAGGTAAAGGGAGACGCATTCATATAAAAATAAAAAGTGAGTAAAAACTTTATTTTATAGTCGTCTGATACTACAATATTTTAATGTCCTTGATTACCCAGACATTATTCAATCACTGCAGTGCTGACCTATTCCATTGCTTTGCCTGTGGTAAATTCCATGTATCGGTTTTGATTAGGAACAATGTATATGAATAAAATACTAAGCTCAATTTGTCACTGTCCATGTTCTGAGGTGTACTTACAATTTTAGAGATTGTTGACCTTGCCTGGTCCATTTTCATGTAACCTAAAAAGAAGCAGAAGCAGATTTTGAGACGATCACTTTTCCTTTTAGAAAAGGTAACTTTCCCCCCTTTTTTCCCTTCCTCATACAGTTCAACTTCTGGGAATGGGTTGTTTCGAGAACACATCCCACCTCTAATCCAAACAAGTGGGTTTACTTTACTGTTTCTACAGGTGTCCAGGGAAGTCAAGGCTGCAGAAACACAGTGAAAAAAATTCCCACTCACTTTGCGTTTAATCAAGCCAAACAAAGCATGGTTTCAGCTACACAGAGATATGCGAAGGAAATACAAGCTTCATGTATATATTTTATACGGTAATCCGCAACCAGGGCAAGATGAGCTGAGAAGGTCAAAATCTGCGGGAGGGAAAGTTCAGACAGTGAAGTGTCTTCCGAAAAGATGGCAGAAAAAGAGTTTGCATCTAATACTCAGAATAAGGTTAGAACAAGGGATAGGGTTATGGGTTAGGGATAAGTTAATCATAATTATTACCCAGCAATTTGTAATAAAAAATAAAAACCCGCGGATCCATTGTTGAGGAAACTACTGTATTTCATCCATATTGTAGAGATCCAAGTATACATTACAAATCTCCAAATTAAAAATACCGCATTTGAATTAAAAAAAACGATGTTCTCCCGTATAGCATATTTAACACAACAAAAGTATGATCCTAGCAATATCCCATTAACGGTGGTTTAGAGTTTCACTTTAAAAATAGACTTTTAACAATCACAGCAAGACAATACTACAGAGACTAGGGTTGGACTAAAACAGCAACACTGAACAATAGCTTTGGTTCATGGAATTGTCTGAAGTGAGTATTATTCATTTTTTATTATAATGATACTCAAAAATCCAGAATCAGTCATTTCAGAGGCTAACTGTCTGACACTTATTAAACTGACAGAATACCATTTCAACATTGTTTTCGTCCTTGCTAGCATGAAAAACAAACTGCAAAGTCCAGAACCCAGGACATCATAATAATGATGCCAGGACATGCCAGGACACTGTGTGTGCAAAGCCAGAATGGGCAAATGCCAAAGGGCCAGAAAACCACAGGGAGGCAAGCCCTAATTTGTAGCTCAAAGTCTGGCATTACTTTGCTCTCACAAAATACCTCAAATTCAACCCAAAATCAAAGCCAAATTATGTGCCAGTGTCTTTGAATGCAATAAATGTGGCGAGAGCAGGCAGAGCTCAGTCATGCTACAATGCCAGTCAGTGGATGCTGCTCAGGCTTTATAAAGCACAGCTAACTTTAGAGCTAGCTTGGCCTTGGTTAGCCTGACACCCTTGACTTTTATTGGCTACAGCAAAGAAAAGAGGCGCTGTAGATAAAGTTTAACCATCCCACATCTCAAAATGGTGTCAATGATTTTTGTTTAACTAATTGGTTTCCAAAATGAGCAAACCTGTTTTAATCTGCCATGCCAGTCATACCACCCATATAAACCTAATACTTTAAACAGATTACCTTCTTTTAGAGACGGCGTTTAATTTACCCATGAGCTATTTCAAGACAATAATCAATTTGGGAACATAATTCAGCTGATGTTTAAGAGCATGAAGAAGAAATGCTGATGACGGCTGTTCAATTTGGAGCGTTATGGTGTGGTTCGTAGAGATAGGCTAAACTTGAGCCACACCCTGGAGGTACTGACACTTACCAGAATATGTCCATTTCTTCAACACGGTAAACCACAGGTGGAGAACATACAGTATAATTCACTGGGTATATGGATTTTAACAAAATTAATAAATTACAATTGCCAACATATTACCTAGCTATCTCTGGAGGACACCGTTATGAGAATTTAACCTCCAAAATGCAGCACCAAATGTATTACAATCAATGACCGAGCCGCTGTAATACAGTACAGGCCTAATTACTTTCTACATCCCAAATCTAATTCCTGTTATTATAGTTGTAAAATGTACATTGTTGTCCCTTAAACACAGTCACAGTAATAAAACTACCTCAAAGCAATATCAATAGTCTCAAAAGGCCTGTAGTGGAGTTGATGTACAAACTTCTACGTCATAACTTCTTATTGACTACAATAGCCAACGAGCCATTCCTAGGCTGGCTGTCAACAAACTGCTACAGTTCTACTTAACACAGTGGCCTAATTAGCCCTCATAGTAAAGCACTCCTACTGAACAAAATCAGAGTTAGTGAGAAAATGGAACAATAATGAGGGAGCAGTGCAGTGGGGTGAGAAGGGTCAGGGTGCGGAGGAGTCATTGTGTACAGGCAGAATCATGTGAGAGTCACACTGGAGTAAAGCTTCAAGTGGCTCAAGGGAAAAAAGAACGGGGCTGCAGACAAATCCTTATTACTACAGTTGTGCAAGATCAGCCAGTTTGAACTTTAGGTAAAGAGGAGTCTGCTTGACACTAGATGGCACTGCCAGGTGAAAATGGAGGAGGCATAGTGAAATGCAGCAAGTGGAAATTTTAGATTAAAAATAAAACCTCAATGGACATTTTCAAACTGCTTTGCAATTAGCTATTTCATAAATAAACGTTATGCGTGAATACTTAGAGAGGCAACCCACTTAAAAGTCAAAGACTTGACAAGTTCAAAAACGACAGTTCAAGAAGCGTGAAGATCAACTTGTCGTTGAAAGATTTCCACATGTTTATAGTAGAACTGATTAACCCTTTGTCACAACAACAGTAAAGATATCTTATCGATGTGGAGGTCTTCATGTCTACCTACTGACCCAGAGCCCAGGGTCACCCAGTCACCACAGAACAACATTATGGTCACAAGAAGCTGATGAAACGTGACCACGCGAGCAAACGCTCATAGCGCCCTGCTATTGCCTTTAACTACACACGCTGCCAGAGATATGTGAACAGGGGAAACGTGCTGCATGACAGTGGGCACTTGGCAACCTGTGACATGACCGAAAATACCGCGTTACAGTGCGGCTATTATTAGAGATGTCCACATTCATAACAAACACGTGCAATAACCCTGCAATTCGTCATTGTCGTTATTACAACTTTGAATACTTTATTTTGTAGAGCAGCCTAATCTCTTAGAGAATATCAATTTTCAGATACGCACCTTAATCCCAAAGCCACAGACACCGTGGCACACTAGGCTACCTCTGTCCGACCGGCAGATATCTCTCTTCCTCCCGGAGAAAGCGACCTTGAGTGTATGGCAGGACGACTGGAGTACGCTTCTTTCTCACTTGTCCATAAACTCCACAGCCAATGAAAATCATGAGCGACTTTTGACGTCATTTCTTCTTCCGGCCATAGGGAGATAGGATTATACACTAGTATGATTATGCATCCATGAAGATCTTTTTAGTAAGTCTGTCAATCAATCAATCAATCAATCAATGGTTTTGTATAGCCCAATATCACAACAGCCTCATAGGGCTGCACAGAACATTAAGGCAATAAAACAGAGCAGTAAATAAGACAATGATCAATCAATCAATCAATCAATCAATCAATCAATCAATCAATCAATCAATCAATCAATCAATCAATCAATCAATCAATCAATCGTCTGTAAGAAATATTGTGTCTTATATTTGTTCTAACAATTTAATAAGTCACCTCTTAGCTGTCTGCTGGCAAGCATCAGACACAATACAAATGTTTACATATCATATTTTATACTTAAAGACTATATAAAATATTATATATAGAGGTGGATATAGCTATAATATTTACACAAAAGTAGCTCTCACGTAACAATAATTTATTCAAGTAGACGTAGTAGTGACCCAATCATTACTCAAGTTCAAAAAGAAAAAGTAGCTTACTTAAATAAATAGACTACTCGAGTGAAATAGTATGATTCATGTTTTATTTGAACAAGAAAGACAAAACATAGAATAACTTGAAAATTCTGGGGTTTCAAAAAGAATACACCATAGAATTTGAAAAAGTAATTCTTCAGATTTGATAGTCGAAAATTATTTTTTTGGTTCATTTCATGTCAACACAAAACTTTTGTTACTTATTTACTTATGGTGGAAAGCATAAGATGACCCAATATAAGATGTTTACATAACTTTACACAAGAGTATTGTTATTCAAAATAATATAATTGAAGAAGTAAAAGAACTGTGATAAAACCGCTCTATAAGTGCAACTACTTCAAAAAGTGACATGTGCTGTGCTTGTACTTTTATCTACTATTCATTGATTCAACTGCCAAACACCAGGCTACATAGCTTACACAAGTAGTGGAAGCTGGAGAGACAATCCTTTTGTTAATCTGTGAACCCTATTTTTCCAAATTTCTTTCACTCTAAGGTGACTGTGGTGAATACCATGAAACAGACTGGATGTTCTCAATACAAATTGGTGGCATGTTAAGTTTAACTTTAGGTGTGAGATAATGATTGTGTGATGGTAGTGGTAAATTATCAGCTTGTTCCTTAAATCTCTGTAAACACACAAACACTTCTGCAGTTTATTCGGTTAATTACTGATTTGAAGCAGCCAAACATTATGTTGTCATCATAATTGCACTGTTGGGTAGGCCTATAGTTGATTATATGTTTGTGTATTCCTAACCTCTTGACATGTAGGTTATTTAGTGGGTGGTCTCGGGCGATATAAGGCATCGTGGTCATTGGAGCACTCGGGCATAACCCCTAAACTGGAGAAGTGGCTACAGCAGGATCCCAGAAAGACATCGGCATTTCAGGCCAGAAAAAATGCAGTTCTAGGAACAGCAAAGATACTGCACAGACACCTCAGCTGCCAGTAGAGGACCTGAGCTTGGAGGAAAAGATATATACTATGTATTTATATATTTCTGTATTCCATGCTTAGTGGATATCAAACAGAGTAGATTGATACAGTATCGTCTTTTAAATAAAGGTCTGAAGCAATTCAGTGACTTTAAAGTTCAGCTGTCTTTTTATTGTGAGCCGTTGTCCTAGTTTCAAGTGAAGTTGGGAAAAAATGCAAGATCCCCAAGAGGAGAATAAATAATGCAGTATTTTCACTCTCTCACACCTTAATCTAATTCATGTCTTAAATATTGTCTTGTATACACTGGTCTGTTAACTGTACTGTATGTTTGCGATGAACATCACAGATTTTTACATTTTAACAAACTGCTTTGTTAAAACACCTTCCACTGTTGGCGACTATTGCAGAGAGAGAGAGGTGTGTGAGCACTCAAGGTAGTTAAACACCCGTCTTATTTGGACTCAGAAATGCTTAGATTTGCATTATACAGTTGCAGATGACTAAACCACTTAAGAAAAATTGGCTCTTAAATTTGTCTCAACCACCAGGCACAGAAAATATTTAACTTTCCATTTCCAAGAACCATATTTCAAGGACTAATATGGGCCAACAGAAACTAACTAAGGGCTAGGAGTTAGTAACATTTGCAGCTGCAAAAGATGGGTGGACAAAAGACGTTTGCAAAACCACTGTTCTGAACAGATGACTAGGAGCTCCAGGTCCACGAGACTGCCTAAACGTAACCCAGCCTTTGCACAGACATCCTTCTCATACAAAGGCATAATAGAATGGAACAAACTCCCACAGAGTCTGAAACTTTCCTTAGACCTGAAAGATTTCTCTCGTAATACAATAAAAGTGCTGTTGGAAAACCAGTCATGTCAGCACTGCAGTTATCATGATACTGTAACTGTAAATGGAAATAGTTCTGCAGATGGAAACTAGCTCCAGCTAAATCTGGTGCAAAGCATCTTTAATTAATGTTTTTTGCACATTGTCCCTGTGAAATAAATTACTAAACTAAACTAAACTTGGACCATAGTTTTAGCCTCTGACCTGAAATATTGTAACTTTTTAGTTAAACTAAATATTTAAGTGTGAAAAGGTCAAAATTAGGTGACGTTTCCCAGTGTTTCCCAGTCTCAGTGTAACTGCTGTGTCTGGTCTGTTTATTTTGTGGGGAAAGTCCATTATGAGATTAAACTTTGCAGGATGTGAGCTTGGTTTATGATCAACGTCAAGGTCTCTCTGTAATCAGTGAATTGTTCTAATCCAACGTAAATAAAGTTTAACATTGTCAGGAAACAAACTTAGTAAAGCCGCACCATAATCAGACTCAATGAGGGGTAATAAGGGAATAAGATTTGCGTGTATGAACTTCCTCTGTTCCCCTGAGTGAGATTTGGTTTTTATCCTTTCACAGCACAGCTGCTACTACACAGACTGTTATTGAAAAGGATGACATGGTCTGGGACAGGACAGATTTACACATTGTGGTATAACATTATAAAATATTCTGACGCTACGATACATGAATCTCTTATGCAATTGACTTTACAATGGAAGCTAGTGCATTTATATATTAATTTATTTATATTTAATATTGTTGTCAGTATAAAGGTCCATTGATTCAAGTATTTCTTTCAACTAGCTTTGATACATCATTCACTAAGACATTTCCACACTTGTAATCAATTGAAATTCATTCATCTTTTACAGTCTTTGACCTTATGCCGCCATTTCAAAAGAATCACCACCCAGCAGCAACAGTAAGTTTCGCAGAAAAGATATTCTTATCTGTGTCCCACCCACAGCTTTGTTAAGCCTCCACAGATTACAACTGTGCAGAACGAGTTATAGCAAGTCGAGTTACCAATGATATTGTCAATTAAATATTCCTCAATAATACTGAAAAAATAGGCAAACAAAATTGCCAAAAAATATTGTTCAGATTAGCACCATTGGTACTATATCTACTGTTTATCCCTTGTTGCTATAACAGCTATTGCTTTGTGAGTTCTTAAAGCCAATTGAATACAATTGAAATACAAGCATTTATTTTATGACATATATTTCATGACTGTAACTTTACCGGGAGTGGCTACGCCTCCAGCTCGTCTCCATGGAGATGTCAACTAAAGGCATCAGAATTTGAGATTTAAATTAGGACCTCATCCAAATTCATTCTTTGAATACCCACTGCAGTAATATCATTTTTTTGTGTCAAGCATGTTTTTGTACTGTGGCAACAGTCCACAATGTTACGCAGTGTGCCTTTAAAGTACTTGTCATTGAATAAATTACTGAGTAAACCATTTCATTGTACTCTCTATCACTTAACCAATAGTAAGAGACAGGTGTTAAGTATGCAACTAAATGTGTAAGAGATGATGCAATTCTCCATCGCCATGAAGTCAGACAAGGATTCATGAAGCATCTTTACGAGAGCCCCCTGCACACATATGATATGGTATCTGCCTATGAACAGAGCACTGGGCTTGGCTCCAGTACGCTCTGACATCTTTGATTACGTATTCACTTAAGTTAACGCTGGCTTGAGACAGAGCTCTGAGAGGTGGAGAACATTAGCTACACAAGCAGGCATGGAATTATAGGACAAGGGTCAAGCAAGAACTCGAAACGGCCAAATAATACAGAAAAAAACTGCCTGCAGCTGTACAAAACACATTGTATTACATTCAGAAGAAGCATTACCATCCTCAACAGTCAACAACAATTGAATGTACTGTGGATTGGCATCTCCTTTGTCCTTCTTGTGACCACATAACATTTATAGACCAGAAACACATCAGAAACTTTCACTGGCCATTCAACGTAGCAGCGATGTATCCAAATATTGTCAACTGGATTAGTTTGATTGCATAGGATGCTTCGCCTCTATTTTCAGAAGGTTATTCTTGTGAATTTAAGCGACACAAATTCCCACACTTGGGCTGTCCCTGAAGCAGCACTTCTGAAGGAGGTGAAATTGAGCACTCCCTTTCCACAGTGCCACCCTTTCACAACTGGCAATCACACACCCTATTTAAGCCCCTCACACTATTGTTCTGCCTTTTCTCTTGCCAGAGCATAATACTCTGCATGCGTCCTGTAAGTCACTTCACTTCATTCTGGTATTATGTCATGCCAGAATGTCAATGTTTTGATATTATCTTCTACAATCAATTGTCTATGGATTTGTTTCTTTGTTTCAGATACCTGTACATATTTTTTGTGTTTGAGTTAAAACCCATGCCATGGCACATGTGTAAAGTAAACCAAGAGAAAGCAAGAAAATTGTGTAAAATAAACCTCTAAATACTGATCTTTGGACTACTGCCCTTTATTCGTTTATTGGTTTTCACAACATTCACCAGCAACAACAATTACATTTACAGTAAGACTGGTTGAACACACAAGCAAGAGGTCCATTTGAACTATGGCCGCTCCTGAGGCTAGTGGTCAGCAGAGCTACCTAACACACCTATTGCACTTCTTCTCAGCCATGAGTGGTCGGAGTTTAAATCGACCAGCTTGAGTTTCAGTCTTGCATTTTGATTACAAGAATGAGACAAAGCATCTGATTGAAGTAAAATGTCCTCAACTCAATCAACCCAGTCCAGTCGATGGTGATTGGAACAATCTCAACATTGAAAAATAATTTGTAATTGGATGGACTGCTGAGATGCTGTGACATGTAGCAATTCAAGTTTGACCTTAATTCCACAAAATCATTACAATTACCCAGAGTGAATGTTCCTAACATTTACAGTATTCCTTTTGGTCACTGACCTCAATCTCAGAGTCCACCAGCCAATATATTCAGTATTCTGTATGCATTCATTCTCAATGGTGGAAAGTAACACATTTTAGACTTTACTACTTTAATGAGGAATAGTTTTTTACTTTTATTGCACTATATTGAGAGTGGGTATCTTACTTTTTACTCCATTACATTTATTAACCGGATTAAATGAATTTTGAATTGTGGTTTCGAAACATGAAAATTATAATCTTGAAATAAATTATTTCACATTTAACTCTTTCAATAGTTTTCCAAATCTGTGTCTAATACTTTATTGTATTATTGTAATATTGTATTATTGTATTTATTTTACTTCAAGTACATTTGAAAGTGGATACCGGGTGCGACGTGGTCACCACAACCAAGGGCTTGCTATGAGAAAGCTAAAGTGAATTTCAGACACTTTCGGGGACAGACAATAAAGTATATCTATCTATCTGTAGACATATTTCTGCCATTGTGTGAGTATAAGAATGCATGAGGCAAGCATGGCCTTATAGTTTGAATTAAATGCAAATTGCTTTGGAGCCCAATTTGACACTTTGAGAGGACAAAGCAAATTGAGGAGCACAGCAAAAGCAGTGGAAATACAGTGTGTATAAATACTGTATTTCAGAATAGGATTAAATTAGGTTTCTGCAGCTGTGCGGATACAGCTGCTTTTGATATGGTCATATTGAAAGCATGTTGCCATCTTTTCCAGACCTCATTAGTACACCACACTGCACTGTAACTGGGCTGCACCAGGGACAAAATCAGACTGAAATCAAAGGACCGACCCACCTCCTTCAATTCAATATTCGTACAGCCCGATATCACAACAGCTCCTGCCTCACAGGGCTGTACAAATATTTGTTATTTAATCAAACTGAATAACAGTTTTGCAAACAATCAAATGTCAAGTATCTCTGAAGATGAAAATCACAGAAGCCTGTATGACTTTAAACATCCAAGAGCACGGACACATTTGAAACAAATAAGCTTGTCTGTTGCTGGTGTAAAAGCATGGAATTCTCTAAAGAAAGATTTAAAAAGTTGCAAAATTATTTTGGAATTTAAAAAGAGTTACAAAAAGAAACAACTTGCATTATATCAGATTATTTTGTTTGGATGTGTTCATTGTAAAAATGCTTAAACGAATCATGTGATGGTATGTAACACTATGTATGTTAAAAAAGGGGGCAGATAAATGAGAATATATTCTTCCATCTGCTCCTTCCCGGTCATGAAGATGTAATGACACACTGAAAGTGTGAACTGTATGCGGCTTGTACAAATATGCATTTTCATGAAAGGAATAAAAAGAAATGATTAAGTATAGGGCTTTCTATGCAGTTCACAGTGGCCATAAACTTTCTTCAAGAAAAAAACAAAAACAAAACTAGACTTTGTGTATGATACTTTTACTAATATAAGGCATTATTTCATCTCGTACTTTTTATATCTGTATCTCTTACTATAAATGAACAGTTTGAGTACTTACACCATTGTTCATTCTAAGTGGCCCTCTGAATCTCTGCATACTTCCTTCAAAATCACTGGTGTTATTCACTTGAGTCAGTGACCACAATAATTTTATGTTAATTGATATATACACAATACCAAATATATATATACACTGTATACAGTATATCCAAAAAGGCATAAGTCCTCTTAACACAGTAATTTCCACTTCTCAATGGACCAGATTTTAGGCTTGGTAAAATGCAACAGTGACAACATGTGGCTGTTTAAAGAAAAACAACAGTGAGGTAAAAAATATTTAATAGCCAAACATCTCCGACTCACATCATTCAAACTAGCTCAGAAGGCAAACAACACAGTCAACTGGCTCTCAGACAGTTTCACAAACACATTTCTATCTACATATCATATAAAACACATTTGTAAAGTCCTTAGTGGCCCGGTCTGTAAGGGAATGGCAGTCCAGTCATGAAAGGCTGTGCTGGGTATTGTGGGTGGGCAGAGGGGTGGGGGGCAAGAGGAGTGTGCGGAGCATGTCCTGGGAGCACCGGGTGAGAGGCAATGGGAGAGAGAGGTGCGTGTGGGCTGAAGGCTAAGGGAGGAGTGTGGATGTTGTTGTAATACATCACTGGGCCCGACAAAACGAGCTGCAGCAAGCTGTGGAAGGTAATAAAATATGAGAAATTGTAGCAGATGGAATTGCTTATTGAGTAGCATTAGAAGCAACACTTGATGCTTACTTGTTGTGAGGAAGGCGTGAGCAAATTGCGCGCAAGTCTTCTGTAAAGATAACAAAATGAATGTAATATGAGATTTAGTCTGAATCATAGGTTTAGTAACTGGTCACTGCTCAATCTATACTGTATCATGCTCCATGATAACTACCATGGAGACTGAACAAAAAATAAGAATAAATAAGTGGTTGAAGTGACAGAAGACAATCAAAACAATAAATTAATACATTTTTAATTCATCCGATCAAACTGTCTCCTACCTCTGGAGCAGAGAAGAGCTCGGTTGGCCATAGCCACCTGCAGAGACTGTGCCAGACGGTCCAGGGCTAGTTGAGACGCAGCATGTGTTTCATCAGAAGTCACGTGTGTGTGTTTATCTGCTTGATCCAATAGTCTCGAGAGGTCTGATGTCAAAGCAGCCACAGACTCAATTTGTAGCAATGCCAGGCGACCAAAAAGTCCTTTTTCATTTAAGATGTTTGGCAAGAGCATAAGGACCTTAATCATAAATAAAACATTAGTACAGTTGTTAAGCTTGACTGTTACACAAAAGACGCACATACCTGTAGCACACTTAGGTGCAGTGCAGAAAAAAGTGATCCTGCCTCTTGCTCATTTTCACAGCTCCCATTGACGATCACTGGCTTCTTGTCTTTTTTATACACAAAAGGAGCTTTGACACACCAACGAACCAATCCTCCCAATGGAGTGACATCAAGAGAACTAGCGGGTGGGCTGTTGGAGAGGGGCGTGTTTAGAAAAGTGATCAGGACAAGACGAGGGTCCTCTTGGATCCAAGACACAATCATCTTAAGGAGTTCTAAGGGAGGTGTTAATTCATCTGAAAAGATCAAAAGTTTAATGAAAGAGCAGAAAATGTTTTCAAAAAGTGAACAGGGTTTCTTCAATTTGCAGAACATACCTGTGGAGAGGTCATACAAAGTGGTCACAGCAGTGATGAACTGGCAGCAGAAGCGTGGACTGGCACTATGAATGTTTTGAAGGGTGGGGACTGAACCTGGCACAAGGCTGCAGTAGTCATCTACCAACACCTGGGCCAAGCGTACACAGTACACTCTGTGGGTTCTCTGTAAATGAGAAGCAGTCAAACAAATGTGATGCGGTCAAACAGCACAGTGCAAGTTGTGATGAAAAGGACCTATATCCCGTTGTATTATACCTGTAACCATGTCGCAGCACACTCTAAAATAGGAATCCTTCCCACTGCCACTGACATAGACACCAGCTTCCCCAACAGTGCCATACGGCTCTCATCCGCCTGGTTGCCCTGGAGACTGAAGAGGGCTGAGAAAACTAGTTGTCGGACTGTGTCCCGGCTCTGCTCCTGGAAACAGCTGCACATGATCTCCAGCAGGTGGAGCTCCTGAAGAGCACTCATTCTCTAAAATGAACAGCCACATTTAAAACCAAGACATGATGAAACATAAGGTTTTCATGGCAGCATTCCATACCCTGACTGGAGTGCTCCTGTCTTTGGGTACATGTAAAATAAACTCTTCCACCAAGTCCACAGTTTTGGTGTCCACCTGAGGGGGCTGTCGTCCTGACTGCACCATGTTACAGATATAGATGTCCAGGTGATACAGCAACTCTTTGGCTGCACTCAGAACATCCCGGGGAAGCAACGACTGACGAATATCCCCCATCGCCACTGAAACTAAAGACAAGTTCAAACATTAGTTCGCTGTTAACATTGAAGTGATGGCTACCACATTAGTGACATTATTCAACAGAGCAAGTGAATGAAAACTAATTAATTCAAAAGTATTTCCCTGTAGTTTGCAAGACAGAGAGACTGCTGTAGACTTGATGACAAGCCGTCAGATTAGACCAAGATTAGAAAAAGCTCCGTTAACAGCAGGCAATGGTGTGCACTGGACTTTCACCATCGACCTAAGCTAGCGAAGTTTGCTAGCTAAAAAAGCGGCGTTTACTTGCCAACTGGTTTAAAGAGCTATAACTATGTTTCCGTGCATTGAAAGAGATGATAAAGAAGCTCTTACCTTACATACAGATGTTTTATAATGATAATTCTATTCCTGTGATGAGTAAATCCCTGCCCAAACAATGAGGATGCTCTCAGTTCACAGCGGAGCCACTTCCTGCTTATACGGGTACCCGTGAGAGACAGAATAGCCAGAATTTTTATTTTTCATATGTATCCATTGTTGTCAAGTGGACCAGCAACGGAAACATTGCGCGCACACACACACACACACACACACACACACACACACACACACACACACACACACACACACACACACACACAAAAAACATGTTTTATTTTAAAATATGTGTATACAAATAGACACATCTTTTTGTTTTCTTTTTAGGAATGAACACAATGCAAAGGGAAAAATATATAAGTGACGATATGTTAAAATGAAGTGGGCTATATCTGACACTCATGGTAATGCTTTCAGGTTTAATGTCCCTATATAACACAGAAAATGCATTGTACTGTATACTGTTGTAATAATCCGTTTTAATCTACACGGGCACGCGCACGTTTAGAGCGCCTTCTCGTGAGCGCGCAGCCGAGGGACAGTTCACTCTTGCACTTTGCCATCCCGTGGAAACATCCCGAGCATCCTGAAAGAAAGATGACGATAAACACTCTGGCTAAAGGAGGGTGGCACCGTGAACAAATGACATGCTTTCAAAAGGTACTTTTAAATATTATTCTTTTCATATTTGACATAGAAATAATGCTCAAAATAATTTTGAAAAAGTCATTCAAAGAACTATACAGCCTCAAATGTATTATACCTGTTATTAATATCTCACCTTGTATATTCCCACCTCTAGATGGAGAAAGTGATAGTAGCCATGCAGGATCCAGACATGGGCATGAAGATGAGAAACCAAAGGCTTCTAATCACTGTTATACCCCACGCCATGACAGGTGCGTGTGTGTGTTACTCTACATTTTTGACTGTGTACAAAAGTGCAGTCCTGCTTTCTGCAGCCTGACTCGTCCCAGTGGCTATGAATAATGCAATAACAGAATTCTGTCTAAAGTGCAGTGAGTGGTCTAAGTTTAAGATCCGATGTTTTCTGGTTGTTTCTATAGGCAAAGATATCATTGACTGGTTGATGCAGAATTATAACATCAATGAAGAAGGTATCTACAACTTTTCATATGTATTTTTGTGCATCTTTTTGTGCAAGAACATTTGTATTTGATTTAGCTGTATGTGGAGTAGCTTGCGTGTTGCTTGGATATAGTATTGCTGACATGGTTGTAATGCTCTCAGGCTGTTTCCAGTAAACAGGAATAAGATTATTCCCTGAGGATTTGAGGTTTGATTAAGTCACCTGGGCTGTCTTTGATTACTATCTCTTTTGGGAGTCTACCTCAGGAGACACAAGGTTGCCTAAAATAAATTAGAGATGTTCAAAAGGCAACCCACCATTCAAAGGAGATACAAACTAAGATGTGATTAGTTTTTATATCTGTCCAGAGTTTTTAGTATCCCATATGTTAGAACTGTTATGTTGAAAAATACTGAAGAAATTGAGTGTAAGTAACAAAAAAATACAAGCAAGATGTAAATGCTGAAAATAACCGACAGTAAATGTTACTTCTTACTAGGATGCAATCTTATGGTATAATTTATCATTTCAGTTATTTAACCAGCAACTGCTCATTTACAGTATCAGACAGAAGCAAATGGTGTTAAATATGTTCAGTGTAGTGTTGGTAATCAAATTCAGCAGTAATGTGAGAATTCTTGTTTAACAGAATCTTTACATCTCGGTGGCTTTCTTGTCCAATACGGGTATATTTATCCACTCAAGGAGCCTAGATGTCTCGTGTTGAGGCCTGATGAATCACCCTACCGCTTTCAGGTATGGTTATACTGTAGGCACTTAAACTCTTGTCCTGACATACAATACTCCAATGCCATCTGCTCACATGCTTTCTCACTGATAGCTATAATGTGTTGTATTTTGATTTTAGAAAACTCACTATTCTTATTCCGAAAACATCTGTCTTCACTTTTAAGTGACTTAAATTGAGATTAGTCTCCTAGCTGTTTAAGAAAAAGTAACCCTTCTTTACCTTTTCAGACGCCCTATTTCTGGACAAGCACCCGGTGGCCTGTGTCAGAACTGGACTATGGTAGGACTCGGCACAGGAATGATTCATATAGAGAGAAAAATAATGTCCTACTTATTATCATTGCATAACATGTTGAGGACTTCCTGGGACAGATTCCAGGGCTTAAGCATGCATTAAATCATGTCACACATTGAATGCATTCACATTTATTACATTTTTTTTTTAATATATTTTTTTCTTTACCAGCAATATTTTTAGCCAAAAAGAACATACGAAAACAAGGTGAACTTATGGAGTACGAAAAGGTACGTCCATGTTTTTCTTTTGTTTTTTTACCAATGAAATTATATTTCATTTTAGTAATGACTGGAATCATCATAGAATTATTACAATTCTATAAATGTCCTTATATTGCGACAAGACACTTTACTCACTCAACTTTGTTATACTGAGAGGCACACGGGGGCAGCACAACCGATTGCAGCCAAATCAAAATGAATGAAAAATGAAATGAAAATTACAAAGGTTGCAATTAGCGCACTGAAATGACAGCAGTTAAGTACAATATGTTTAGCAAACAACAAAATATGTTGTCTGTATGCGGTCCTTTTAAGTTTATACCTGCCAACCTTGTAGCTTTAACCGATCATGTTCTGAAATGTTCTTGCATTAATTTAGTAGTTCACATTTCAGTTGTCTCTCAAATGTTAATGCTCCTGGACTTGTTTAAAATGTACATTGTGAAATAGATGTGTTTTTTTTAGAGCATACAGTGGCTGCAACATTTCTGTGTGCAATGATTAAGTTAATTGTATTTGTATATTCCAACATCCTAATGTAAAGGGCTATATTATTGCCTCAGTGTTTAACTGTGCTGGAAATGTTTACATTTTAGGAGCGATACAGCGTATTGCACAAACGCATCAATCATACTTGGGATTTTGTTGTGATGCAAGCAAGAGAACAACTCAGGTACTATATATAGTTAGAGAATGATCTGTTCAATCTTTTGTACAAAAATGAATACCTGGACAACCAACAATGTAATTTTGTTTCAGAGCTTCCAAACAGCGCAGAAAGGCCGATCGAATTGTTACTGAATGTCAAGAGCAGGCTTACTGGCTGATCAACAGACCACCGGTATGTCCACTGTCACCATTTGTGAGACAATAATTGTGGTAATGCTGGCACTAAAACACCAGCTATTCCACCAGTGCTTAGCCACAGCTCTCTCCACATCCACCATAAAATATTCAATTCATCCTGTAAAACGCCTGCAGGAGAGGAGAGGGCAGACAAGAGGCAAAGGAACTAAGTGACATTGAAATGAAATTGTGGCCGTACCACCTTGTGAATGCCTGATTCCATTGGATCTTGGAAGCTAAACAGTGGTAGGCCTGGATGGGAGACTGTGAGAGAAGACCATGGCCTGAGCGAGTGGCGGGTGTGAGTGAATGGTTGGTGGTTGGTGCTTTGAGTGTCCATTGGTGCAGATGTGCAGCCATGCTTGGGTCAGTCCACAACAAAGGTACCTCTTTGTGGTGACATACATAGCTTACCATGTATGAAGTGAAGAAAAAATTGCCCCTTGTGAAGTGCTTTATGACCATGACTGGAAAGGCGCTTTACAAATACATTTGTAATGCGCCCGCCCCACCATTCCTATTTAATACATTTATGTGTTGGGTATGGCCAACCACAATGATATGAATAGGTAAAATATGGTGTTGAATAGGTGTTATAAAACAGAAAACTGGGTGATCTGAGGACAGGTCGCTGTGCTTCTATGAATTAGGGACGAGGCCATGGATAAAAAGAAAGAGAAACTTGGGAATAAAAGTCAGAGGCAGTGGAGTGGAAAAGCCCTGAGTTGGTTAAGTGCTGTGCTCCAAAGGCGCACACACATAAACAATATGCCAACAGCATAGTATATTGTATAAAATGTATAGTAACTTTGTATTACATGTCATTTTTAGCCCGGGGCTCCTAATGCTCTGGACATGGGCCTGGAGAGACCAAGCAGCTGCACCACTCGCATGACACTGGTCAGTCACGTTGTTTTTTTGTGGCTTTCTTGAGTTTGAAACATCCTTAACTAGATGTTCCTATATTTTTCATGTTTGCTGCTGCAATCATTCAAAAGTAAGTGTTTATATGCTTTGTATTAGAATCAGATATATTAGATGTATATATAGAATCATATTTTTCCATCTTACAGGGATTACATATTGTCAACTTATGTCAAAGCTGTTATTAGCACTGCAAGGAGATCAACACCTTTTATACATCCAAACTTGCTGAGTTTGAATAGTATGACCAACGACAACAAAAACGTTAGGATTTGGTAATACTTAAAAAAAGATTACATTGTTTTAATCTTACCGTCTCACACTTTTTGAGTTCATAGGTATTACTGTTGTAAAGAGCATCGTCACAGCACTGTGATAGCAACAAAATTAATTTAATGCAACATGCAATATTTTACTTCTGTATTTTTCTTACAGAACTAGAACAGTGACTACTACAAAAGAGAGGTAAGGCCCTTTACATGCTAATGGAATGGAAGCTTATATGGATAGCGCTTTTCACATGACACAAGTCACCCAACACGCTTTACACAGGGTAGGGGATTTGTTCTTCATTCATTCCACACACGGTAGTGGTAAGCTACGTATTATGCCATAGTTTCCTCTGGGGTAGACTGACAGATTTTCTATTTGTCATTGATACAATTATGACATCAAATTGTAGAACATTGTGAACATAACCTACATATTGCCTACTATACTTATACACATTTGTGCTATTTACAGATAGAAACCTGCAGAAGAGCCTTGGGCCGCAACCGTGTCAAGTCATCCATCTGTCTAGAAGGGTCAGTCTGATATGTCTGTCCACTACACAGGCACACAGGCACACACGCACACGCACACACGCACTTTACTATCACTAATGTACAGAGAGCCCAACGGTCTGTAACTCACACTCAAAGGCAAAGGCTTAGTGCTTCTACTATAAGAACCACTAATGGATGCTTCCTGAGGCAAGTTGGAATTAGTGGCCATTAAATGCTATGATCTGCTGCAGTAACACAATAATACTTTCTGTGCGTGCGTATGTGTTGATGTGTAGGTTTGTGAAGTACAGCGAGCAGTACCAAAACCACGACCCCATTATGCAAGGCTGTCTGCCCAGTAACCCCTGGATATCCGACGACACGGCTCACTGGACCATGAACGCAGCATTGTAAGAGAGAAAAAAGCACACGTTTATCAAAGCAGTTCATTCTGACAACAAATAATAATGATTTAATTTAGTTTTAGGGATAGCATTTTGACAAAGAATATTTTTTAGTTTAGTCAAGATTGAGTTAAATTGTATTTTTTTCATTTTATTATTATTATTATTATTATTTATTTATTTTATTCATATAGTAGTTGATTGCCCTTATTCTTGGAATGCTAAATGTGACTTGGATCATTAGGTGAACATGACAGTTGATGGGTATTTGTATTTATTTTTTTGTCAATATATTACGTTAACAAAAACAATAACACAATATATTAGTCAACAAAATGAACACCATATCAAAGTGCCTTTTAATCGTTTAAGAATAAGAAAGTTCTTAACTAAGTTTTTGCGTAGGGTCCCGATCCCGACACGCCTTCGAGTGGAGCGTTGGAGCTTCAGCTTTATGGAGCTGCTCAGCGACGCTATGGGACGACAAGAGTTCATGATGTACCTGGAGAAAGAGTTTAGTGGTATGAGAAAGAGATGTTTAGAAAGTTTCACTTATATCTGATGTTGTTTTAGGATCTTGAGAGATGTTTTTCGAAACAATGTAGACTGTTTAAGAAATGGAATGATCCACTTCTAGCTGCAATATTGAGATATTGTCAGCCACATAACTTAATTGTCAAATATTTTTGGAGCCAAACTGATATTTTGTTTCTAACCAAACACGGCTGCATCTTTAGGCATCATTGGCAATGTCTCAACCAAACAGAAGGCATTCCTTTTCTTAGACTTGCACTGTATGAGGGTTCTGTGTGCTTGATATGAGCAAATAGACAAACAATGTGAATTTAGCAAAAACCTTTGCCAAACAAAATGCTGGTCTGTTGCAACCTGCTCCATTGTCCTGGCTTGTGACCCCATGTGGCTGCACTATTTGTGATTGGTATAATTACATTTTAAATCTATTGGGAGTTCATGAGATAAACATCTTGTTATTATGATGAACATAAAACCCAGTGGTGATCAATGGAAGAAACAGGGTAGTGGAAAAAACACTGTTGTTGTCACTTGTTGCAGGGGAGAGTAAGTCAGTGTAACTCCCGAACTCATGAAGGGGACTGAAATAATTGAAGAAGTTATAAAAGTTAGTATTGTATTTTTATCATTCATTACTCTGTGCTCTTTCTAGCTGAGAACCTGTGCTTCTGGCAAGCCTGCGAGGAAATTAGACATGGAGAAAGTTCAAAGATAGTTGAGAAAGTGGAAGAGATTTATAAGTAAGTTTACACAGTTTGTTTCAACTGTATGAAAAATGTCCCTGTATGCACATTATTTATTTTAATTTTATTTCTTGTTTTAGAAATTTTCTTGCCCCTGGAGCAGCTCGATGGGTCAACATCGACAGTAAAACAATGGACAAAACTTTAGAAGGCATCAAACACCCACATCGTTTTGTCATGGACGATGCCCAGATGCACATCTACTTCCTGATGAAGAAGGTCTGAGTTCGGGACAAATAATGATTTATTTTGTTTTCTTTATCAAATGACCTTGCTAATGTTGTGCATTTATTTAGGATTCATATCCAAGATATCTTAAGTCTGATCTTTACAAAAGCATGCTGTCGAAGGCGATAGTGCCTCAGGAGACAAAGAAAAGGTGAACTTTTAAATGTATTAAGCCACACTGGCAGTATTCCCTCTCTGACCTGGTTTGATCCCTTATTCTGGTCTTTATTCCAGTGTGTTTCCGTTTGTGAGGCGTCAGCGACATTCGAGCCCCTCCCCGGCTCAGGCTGCCGAGGACAGCCGCTCCAAAGGCCCACAGGCAGGTAGTGACTGAGATGACTGGGCCTGGACCAAAAAACAGGTGTCCATCAAAGCAACAAAGCACTTTCTGCTTCTACAAATATCATAAGACAAAATGCACAGTTTAATTTAAGGCACACTGCAGCTCACAATGTATTCATACAAACTGCATCTGCATCTCAGACTATGAAGTTCAATTACAGTCATATTTTTCTGTTTGTTTCAAGGCATTTCATCTTTTAAGTTCAATAAAAACACAAATGCATGCATTGCTTTTGTTATCAGCTTACAAAGAGCGGTGGTTTTCAAAACTGGTACTTGGTGTGAAAAGTTTGAGAACCACCGACTTTAGATAATAAAAATGACCAAATCAGAATTGAGTTCACTTCATTACTTTGCTACCCTCTACTGGAAACAAGTAGTAACAGTCTTTTGCTTCAAAGATACTGCAATATGCCAACACTAATTCTGCTATACACAATTTGAAAACTAATTCCATAAAAAAAAATGTTTCAGAGAAGATATAATTTCCAACATTTAGAGAAATAACACCATTACTTGTTACATGCTAACATTATATTTGCTCTTAAATTAAATCATGTAAAACTGGTCATTTGTCCTTCAGTTTTTGCTGTTGGCCCTGATGAAATTTACAAATAGAGGTAAGCTACATAAAAGAAGTCAGTCCTTACACACAGTGAACATGCATTTCATCTCCTCAAAACAGCACTTTCATATTTCTGGGGATTATCCTAATCCGCTTCCCTCCCATTTCCCATCCACTTAGTGCTCGATGAAAGAACAAAAACACCCGAGCAACTTCAGCATCTCACTCAGTGCAATTCCATCTGATTTATTTTATAGCTTAAATGCATTCATAAATATTGGTATAAATTCACAGATTTTAAATCATACTGGACTTTGGGTCATTGAGACACAGTTGACATACAGCACAATAGTTGGATTCACAAATATCCACACATGGATCAGGGACTTAAAAAGGCAAAAGGGTGATTGTACTGACAGTACAAACTAGTTAGTAATACATTTAGGTACAGTCCAGATTAGAACAAATCAATTACAAAAGACGGTATTTGGTCAAGGTTACATACAGTATAAAGGGGTAAAAGCAAGTACATGACAAAGAGGCACAAATAAACCTGCGTGAGTACAATCAAAGTGTTCATGGGAGTGTGCTGCATATTTAAGAAGTGGGCCCTGCGTGTTGAATCAAAGTGCATCAGAAAGGGTTAACGAAAATTTGACTTACAAGACAAGCAAAAAAAATATGTGCAAAGGATTGGGCAAAACAAGACAGTATAAGGAGATGTAAGGAGCATCTGAGCAGGATCAAGAGACATGGCAGAACATTTTAGACTCAATCAAAGAGAATATGATGACACTGACTACACTCTTACCAACAAAAGCCCCAAGCAAAGGATTTATAGTAAAGTGCTTTTCCCCCCCTCCTTTTGAATAAATATTACATTCCTCTTTCATCTAGAGTTAAAATATGTACAATATGCACACAGGCCTGGTCACATCATGAGGTCAAGTGTCAGTCAGGTGATCTGTTGCAAAATCAACTTAGAGGTTTCAGCAGGTTTAGTATGAGAATCCTTTAGTGTGAAAAGCAAAATGCCAGAATAATTCAGCAGACATGTTTACAATACAGATGAACAATAATAGTCCAGACACAAGAGACAAAAAGATAAAAGATTGGTACCGATCAGGAAAACCATTATGCCATTAACGTCATGAATTCTTGTCTGTTATGCAGCCAACCCTCTGTACTGAAGTGTGGACAACAAGACCCAATTACATTCTGAATTCATGTCGTGTACATTTCAGAATATAAGACCTAAAAAATAAACACAAGCAGATGTGTTCTCCACTCGACACTTGTGCCTATGTAACGGTGTAAAGTTCATCTTTGCCACTTTCGCAGAGCGTGTATCCGCAAACACGGGGTCTCCAGCTCCAAGCCCAGCTGAAGCCTTGGGTCCAGCCCGATTGCTCTCGATGTTTCTCCTTAGGGGGCAGCAAAAAGACCACACAGCCTGCTACCAGGATGTGCCACAGCGAATGTGTGTAGTAGTAGTTGTCCTCCGTCTGTGCGAAAACAAAAACACTGACCGCAATGAGGGCACAGAGGGCGCCAGGGAGCAAGAAGAAAACCCAGCGGCGCCAAGAAGAAGGGTAGCAGTGGTGGCGCTTCACTCCTCGATAAACCTGAAAGAAATATACAAGAACATGAAGACGATGTAAAATGCAAAGACAAACTTAAGACGGTGCTCACGGCAAACATTTTATTAATTTATGGCAACGTAATACCTACAATACTAATACTAATAATAAAGTACTATTTTTGTTAGTTTTGTTGAAGTATCCCCTCCACTGGTCTTACCCAAGCAGCCACAAGGATCAACAGGGCGCAGAGAACAGGACCCAGCATGTTCCAAAGGCCTTGCGGTCCAACTGCATCGATAAGGCCAACAGCAAAGCTCCAAGCAAAAACAGAGCCTAAATACAGACAGGATAAGCAGATAATTGGTACAGTGTCCAATTCTGGAAGAAAACATACAGTGGGCGTCAGTATCGTACGTATTTAAAGGTGTCTTTTATGCGAGCCATGCACAGAATAGTGACCCAGATGGAACAGACAGAGCCCAAGAAGTCACAGTACTGCAGCGCATCATAGTCCATTATACACATCACTGCAACACCCGGCTGGTCACAAGCATGATAGAACTGTAAAGACAACCATAGTGTCATTTATGTCGTGAAGGAGGAAGAAAACGTATTGAGAGACGAGTAAACTGTGCTGGTTACCGTGGAGAAGAACATAGTAAAGAGGTAGACAGAGGCCTCAGTGATGTACCAGCGTCTCACGGCCACCACAATGGCAGGTATGAAGAAGAGGTTGCTGATTGTGAGCATTAGAGCAGCAGTCAACTGCCGACTGTAGGACAGAGCTTTGGAGCCATCAGTGCAGCCCCAGCCGCTCCAGCCTGCCCACACAAAAATACACATCAAATCTATCGGATCAAACTGTGTCATTACAAGACATATTAAACAAGTAAATCAAGAGCAAAACAAGGCTAAAATGGAACAAAGTCAAATCGTGACTAAAAGCAGAACCTTTGCACAATTAGTTGCTCAATGTAATGTGGTCCATACCGGCCTTGCAGCTACAGGAAGCGTAGAGGTAGGTAAAGGATCTGATCAGTCGACATTCTCCATATGTGCCGCAGTCTTCAATGCAGGCACTAACAAACACCTCTGGCACAACCGAAACCACTGATGCATTACCACAATTGGTGCTGTGAAGAAAACAAAAAACATGTTACTAAACAATTACATAAACGTTCAAATGCGTCTGCTTAAACCCTTCATTTAATAAAATATGCAAGTTACCCATTGCAAGTGAGCTGCAAAGTGAGGTACCATGTTGCTGACTGAGGATAAGGCAGTCGGAGCACAGCTTTGGGTTCACTTGTATTCACGCGGACACTGTATCCTTTGAACAAAGCTGGAATAAAAACAGATAAGGGCATGAGGGTTTAACCATTTTCTTTCCAGTTGGAACAGGTCCTTTAAAAGGCCCACTGCATTACATTTGGGATTAATCGGTTTGCCAGCAATCCAAAACATACTCCTAATAACCATATAGACACAGAAAATACTATTTCTGCATCACAAGGTGGTAGTTGGATGAGGACCCGTTTAAATCTCATATTTGGCTGCCTTTAGTCAACATCTCGTGTTGACTAAAGGCATTGCATTCCCACACCTAGTAAAGTTACAGTCAGGTCTGAGGAGAGAGGAGTCGCTCACAGCAAACCCTCGTTTGTTAGGGTTTTTTTTTTAAAGGTATTTTTCAGCAATAGAAATATCTGTAATAAAATAAATGGTTGTATTTATTCTTTTTATTGTGTGAAATGTTACGCGGTGTGGCTTTAATGAGCCAATATGATGAATATATCTTTTTTCAGGTTATAACCATGTTAAAATGTTATGTCCTTAACAATAAACATAATGGCATTTTTTTTCATTTGCACGTTTTAATAATCCTGCACTTTTAGTCTTTCTCCCTCTTCCACACTTAAAATATCATCCCACATGTCGCACAGATATGAATCTTCTGAGTTAAGTTTTCTTTCACCAAGTGCCTAGAGACTAAATTAGACCGAGACACTTCACCCACCACCTGGGTGAATGGGAGGTGGTCGAAGAGGCCGGTGACGCAGACTGACAGTTTGGCTTCTATCAATCTACCTCAGGGCAACTGTGGCTCAAATAGTAGATTATCACTACATAGTATGAAATTACTTAATAATACAGTCAGTGTACCACTTTGAAAAACTTCTTAAAGGCTTGGAAAGTGTAATCTATTATTTAGTTTGTATAAGGAGTGGCTTTCTCTCTACACACATACATTATTTGTATTACAAAGATACCAAGCCAAAGGGACTAAAATACATGAATATAGAGCATAATGTAGGACTTTAATGTTATAATGTTTAACTTCGAGCTGCTGTCCCTGTGCGTTACCTGTCTGGCACGACACCGAGTGGTTTAGTTCCAGGACTGGAGACCATGGAGTCAGACAGGCCACCACACTGCTGTCGTTACCCAGGGTTCCATTAGTCTGCACACAACAGGGTGAAGATAAACTCAAGTGTGCACACTATCTTGAATCTTGAATATTCCCCTCCGGACAAAAAATGTCTCCACCTTTATTTAACTAAGCAAATGTAGTTTCAATGAAAAGTGTGAGGGGGTCGCAAACAGTAACAGTATGAAGACGTGTCAAAGAACCTTACCTACATTATTTTTGACAGCAATGAAGACACTTACACACCTCAGTCAGATAAGACCTCATTATTGATAATGTGATTATAATAATAATAGTGGAGATTTTGTGCAGCTCGACACAAATTAAACAGTTTTGATGCTCACGTAGAGCAGTGCATGTACTCACAGTGTTGAGGCTGAGCAGTAGGTTGAGAGTGCCCCCGGTGGTGGCTGTGTGCAGGGGGTAGCTAAGCAGAGTGGGCTGTTTATCTGAGACACTGATGTTGGCTCCAGTGGAAGGAGTGTATCGCACAGAGAGGACGTCCAGCTCCTCACTGAGTACAGCGAGGTTCCACACACATGCTGAGGCTGACACAGGGTCAGTGAGGAGGTGGCATTGCTCACGAGCTCAGAGCCGTTTTTAGCTGAGGTTGAATTTGAAGAGCTTTTGTCGCCTCGAAGTTTTCGAATGTCATCATCTGCTGCAAGGCCTACACTTTTAGGCTTACATCCCACTATGTCCAACAAACAAAAGAATGTTGATGTTGATATATGGTTTAAACTAAGTGGTAATAAACAAAGGGTTTAGCAAACCTGTGTAGTGTGACACAATACTAAATGTCACAGTGCGGTTGCTGTGGTTAGTCTCCACGACAACCTGTAACCACGTATCCCATGGAGGGTTTGGGAGAGTTGCGGAGCACTGAGTCCCAGAACAACTGACCAAGAGAGGCTCTTCCTGCAGAGTCCGGGACCCAAGTCTGAGAACCACTGAACAGCTGTCACTCTGCTCCTCTGAAGAACAGTTGGTCAGCCACAAGGAGACAGAGGAGGTGAACTCGGGCACATACAACCTGAGCAGACAAAAAGGCCAATTTAGCTGACGCAGATGTACTTGACTAAATGTAATGAGAAAAAAAAAATCTTACTTAAAGCGTGCAGCTTGGTCTGGACCAGTGGCCTGCTGGAGGGTGATGTTCTGCTCTAACACTGGAGTATCCACTGCTTTCCTAATGGACAGTTGAGGCTGGAAGAAGTAGGAACAGGACGGAAACCCCTGTGATGGAAAACAACAACAAAAAATGTTATTAAAATGCATATGCTTTGTTACCCATGTATAAACATGTTAGAGCAAAGAAGTATAACAATATCTGGACATAACCAACAGATAAAAATAATGCTGATGAAGTTGAACAAGACTGTCTAAAGGAATGTGGTACGACAACTTACTTCACAGTGGTATGTGCTCTTGGCTCCAGTAAAACAGGTTTTAGTTTTGTGAATATATTTTAAATGCTTGAACACACACAGTTCAAAAGACCACAAAATACAAACCTTTTGCTGTATGCGGCCATCATCTTCTGGCAAGTGAGCTGCAATGAACCAGTCCCAGGCGCTGGGGTGGACAGGTTGAAGGTAGTGGAGCTTTGCGATGTCACAGGTACACTCAGTGAATAAGGGGGACTCCACAGAGTGGCTATGGGAAACACCGTCCCAACAGGGTTTATGACTGGAGGTGCACCCCATCGTAAATATCTAGAGAGGGAAAATATATTTGTCAATTAAAAAAAACTGCCTATCTCTTTGGAGGTCACGCGGTTTATGCCATAGACTAGTATGCAAAGAAAAGGGAAATGACTTACATTGAGACATTATATTGACCACAGTTGAAGTTGTTGTGTTTTGTCACTGTGAACACCCAGCGGGCCACGGCGGTCTCTTCTGGTATGTGGAACCTCTGCAGCCTCACGTTTCCATACCAGCCGTACTTGGACAACTTTTGGGCAGGTTTGGACGCAAGCTCGGACACAAACGTCACCTGCCCATCTACTAATGCAAACACAGATCAATAAACCTTTAAAGAGTAACTAAACGGGCGTGCCAAAGCCTTTCCCTACCCACAAGCAAAAGTCAAAAATTGCTGTGAAAGAGGCGGTCTCTGAAGTTTGGGGGTGACATGCGGGGGGTGAGTGTGTGGGCCTTTGCATTGGCACAATCACAGCAGACTGATTACGTGGGAGGGACTTGGTTATATACCACAGGTGCATGGGGCAGGACAATTGGCAGCACCTGATGACGATGTGTGGAGCTGGTGCGGCTTATGACGTTCTGTGGAGGCCGTGGACACTCTCCAGCCAATCAGGAAATTCTAATTTAGTAGCAGAGTTAACCCTGAAGGGGGCGCAACCCATTCGTTTTCAGGCCAAAGTTAGGATTTTACACATGTTTGCGCTATAATGTCAGAATAATGTCAGGGACCAGTGGACAACACTATGAGACACCCATTGAGACAGTTTATCAGTAAAAAAAAACTTGATTTAGTGTTTAGTTACTCTTTAAGAGCAAGTTATGGCATTTAATAACAAGGCGCCCCTAAGGTCAACTTTCCAATCACGTTTTGCTTACCAAAACACAACACCAGCTGGAGACGATTAGCATTGGCGAGTTTCATCATAACATTGCAGTTAAAACATTAGATATGTCATTACTCGCCAAAAGTAGCGCATATAGGTCAAATGCACACACAAAAATTGCACAAGAACGTTAAAGCTATCTTACTGCAAGAGAGTATCTCCACAACAACACCGTGTAGCCGATCTATCCCTTTGACTTTGATTCGTTAGCTAGTAGTCACTTACCGTCGGCTAATATTGCGGCTGCCAAGAAAAACAAAAGGACGCCGCGTAGAATAAATTGTTCCATGTTTTCTTGTGGAATATCTGATTCATCACATCGTCTTTTTGTGCCTCAAGTGCACCAAAAATCGAAGAGAAACAACTGAAGTGCAGGTACGGGACACTTCCGGGGTTCAGTGCAGAGTCATGACGTCACGAAAGAATCTAATGGTGCTTTCAAAGACATTGGGAATTACTATTTCAAAATCAAATAATGTTCAGAGGTGGGTAGAGTAGCCGAAATATTTACTCAAGTAAGAGTAACGTCACGTCAAAAATAATTTGACTCAAGTAGAAGTAATAAGTAGTGGCCCAAACAACTAAGTAAAAAGTACTTGGAGAAAATTTACTTGAGCACTAGGAGTACCGAGTAACTATTTGTGGGTAAAAGATTAATTCATGTTTTGGTAGTGACAAATTATGTGAAACAAAACACAAAATCATGTGAAAATTGTTATAATTTCATTGAAAATACAATAAAACATAGAAAAATAAATCATTATGAAGAATAAGGTCTACAAAACACAAACTACATCTATTTTACACGTACAATTTGAGATTTGTCAATTGAAAATTTACTCACAGTGTAACAAGTTTGTTTATACTCAAGTAAGAGTACAGGCACTTAAAAGTGAAGTAAAAAGTACTGTATGAAAAAGAAACTACTTGCAAAAGTGCAATTACTTCAAAAGGTTACTTAAGTACATGTACCTGAGTTAATGTGACAGAGTACTACCCACCTCTGATATGAGTTAAGTGATAAAGACAAGGCTAAATAAAAACAATACAATATCTTATGCAGATGGAAAATTACAAATGAAGCGTATTCTTCTTTATTACTGATTTACTTTATTTCTTTGTTACTTGAACCATTTTGTTTTTATGTGCATAGATCTATAAGAAAGTCACATCATCTTGTGATTCTACCCAGCACCACTGAGCGTCATAGACCAGCAGCATTCTGTCCTCACTATGTTCAATTTTGTCTCTATTTGTTCTTTGATCCTCAACATTTGGAAGCTCCTTTTCAGTTTTGATTCCTTGAGATCATCTTCTTTGGATAAATTCATTCTGACTTTGTCTTCTCGTCTTGAAACCCTGCTGGATCTGAGAAGAGCACTTCTTATAGGATTAGGATCACCTCCATCTAAGTGATTGGGTTGAGACTCTTGTCTACGTCTAAGATAGGGACTGACTTCCAACGTGTGAGCAGAGGAAACAGAAGAATGTCTTTCTGAGGAGTTCTTTGATACTTCTGCTGTGTGTATCTGCAGATCCAAATGCTCTTCAGTGTCTGCTGTCAAATCATGTGGGCTGCTCAGGCTGTCCCTATGACAAAAGATAAACACATAATTTATTATTCATCCCATGTTATGTTGATCAAGGCAAATTTCAATATATACAATAATACATAGGCTATTGGTTCAGTGATACCTATTGAATCATACAGTAGTGATTTTACATTTTGTATTTTGTGTTCTTAATGTAAGATGTCCTTGGGTGACATTAAAGGCGTCATCAAATAAAATGTTATTAAAATTATCATTATTATAAGTTGTCAATCAATAGAAAGCAATATTCTTCACAACTATTTTTATTTTATCTAAATAGCTGTAGCATGACAGTTTTGACATGAGATAGACTTAATCAAACAAATAATCTGATTGAGTGGCTAGGATGAACGAACTGGAGTACCAGTCGGTTATTTTGGACTTTGTGGACTGGTGTGAGCGCAACCATCTGTGCTTGAACACCAGTAAGACGAAGGAGGAAGCCACTACCGCACACACCACTGAACATCCAGGGGGAGGACATTGAGGTGGTGGACAGTTTCAACAATAAACTGGACTGGTCCCACAACACCAACGCCCTGTATAAGAAGGGCCAAAGTCGTCTCCACCTTCTAAGGAGACTGAGGTCCTTCGGAGTGAGCAGGCCTCTGCTCAGAACTTTTTATGACTCTGTGGTAGCCTCTGCTAGCCACTCCGCTTCTGTGTGCTGGGCCCCGGGCAGCACAGAGCGGGACAAAACAGACTGAACAAGCTGGTCAGGAGGGCCAGCTCCGTCCTGGGCTGCCCCCTGGACTCTGTGGAGGAGGCGAGGGACAGGAGGGTATTAGCCAAGCTCACCTCCATCATGGACAACACCTCCTACCCACTGCACGGGACTGTAGAGGAGCTAAGCAGCTCTTTCAGTGGAAGATTGAGACACCCTCAGTGCAAGAAGGAGCGCTACTGCAAGTCCTTCATCCCGACTGCTGTTAGACTGTACAACAAGACTGTAAAGTAAAATATGCAATAACCCCCTTGTAGAATACAGGCAATAATCCCTGTATTTACATCACTTACCTGCGTCACTTTATCAACCACTTTTTTTTTGTAGTCTGTTTACTTATTATTATTTACTGTGGACACTTTTTGTCCCCACAAAGTCCTTGTATATAAGATACCACTATTTACTATTTAATTGTTTATTTCACATTTCCTGCTTATTTGCACACCTGAGTGTTTCTAAGAGCTGAATGTAATAAGTAAATGTCTCCATTGTGAGATCAATAAAGGCTATCTTATCTTATCTTAGCTTATCTTATCTTATCTTAGCAGCTTTTATGTGTGGAGTTTGCATGCTCTCCCCATTATGTCTGGGTGTTTCCTCCGGGTGCACTAGTTTCCCCCATTATCCCAAAACATGCACCATAGGTTAATGCTTTAGCTTGGTACTGGTCAAGACCATAAGCCTAACTCATCTGGAGATCTAGGTGCTGCACAACCATCTGGATCCTCATACCCCACAGAAAACTCCCTGTTCAATACAACTCCTTATGTCTTGCAGGACTCTTATACATCTAAGAAATCAAACTTTGGTGCAACTTTGAACTTCTCGAGGTCTCCTTTATATGTCTCTGTAATCTCACTCATACCATTACCCAAAGTCTCACAATATATCATACTTGTGAAAATGGTAATTCTTCCATGTATTACAAGGGGCAGGCTGATCTTCTTTCTAGTCACAAGGCCGGGCTTATATGTATCATAAGAAATTTAAACAATACATTGTTGCAAATAATAAGACTTCTAAAAACACATTTTACCCGGCAGAGTGCACACATATGTGGCCAACCCCTCCTGCCAAACCAGTAAACCACAGGGAAACACTGTCCCCATTGACCAAAACTCAATCATTGTTTTGTCATAATATTTATGCTTCTTTTAAAAAATATATATATTTTCACAGGGTTATAGTTCTCAAAACAATCTGAGGGCATATATGCTGGAAGGCCAGATGTTGCCTCCCCCTGTCGATTCTGAACTCATAGTCACTATACCAGTATTAAAAACACAGTTATTGTTATTGATTATATGTGGTAATACCTGTATCTAGAGAAAGAGAGTCCAGGCTCGTCCACAGGGATGAGGCTGCTCAGACTCCCTGTGAGGCTGCTGCTCTGGCTCCCAGACGCTCCACGCTCCTCCACCAGCCATCGCATGGCCTCTATGCCCTCATGCACCGCTATGAGCTGACGCAGGATGCGCACATCAGTGGACCTCAGCCATCTCTGTCATCAACACAAAGTTAGGGGAAATTTGAAGTGCAACTTGTTTACATTGGCATCAGCAATGCTCAGATTTGTGACTTGTAGGATCACTTTGAGAGTAACAAGAACAGACAGGATAAGGAATGAGTGCTTTAACTGAAAATATTCGGAAGCTGCTGAGGCAGGAAGCCATAAACGTTACAATAATACACAAATTATAATGGCAGATTGTTACAGGATTTCCAGCATCTGAGAACATTCGAGAACTTTTTTAAATGGAAAACCAATTGGTGAATTGTTGGTGTATTGTTTTGTCACTTTTTCTGCCAGCTGCATAAATCATATGGTTGTCAAACAGGTTAGGAGAGCTATAAGAAATTGGCAAGGTGTGAACACAAGAATCCATAGTATGCAAATTAAAAGGCAGAGGAGAGGAGTGTCTGTAGATGTGATATTCTGTCATTACAAACAATAATCATGGGTACCTGCCCATGAGGCCAGCGAGGATCTCGTGTTTTCCATTGAATAATAAGGTGATTACCAGAAACAAGTTGTACAGGTTACGCTGCACAACAGGCTGAGCAGAACAGAATTAGCTATAGTGTATAGGTCTACAATAAAGTAAAAACATATTCTTTGGAATATGGATTACCATTTCTTGTTTTAAATGGGTGATTTTCGCTGATATGTCGTCATTGAGGTTGCTGTTATCAACGTCACCACGCAACGTTTCTTCACAGTCCGCAGCAGCATCCTTCATCCAGATCAGAAGACTCTCTGGAGTTTTCCTCCCAACTTTATTCTCCAGCTCCTTCAGGTCTGGCAGGGAATCGTTCAGAAATTCCTCTGCCATTTATCTGCAAAGTCTAAACACGTGTGTTACCTTCCCGTATCCCGTTAAAAATGAGCCCAAACGATCAATCCATCATTGACTTTTGCGCATGGGGCGAGCTCTTGTGTCAGTCCTTTGTTGAAGCACTGTGGCCCTCAAACCACAGCAGGTGAACGGGACGGTCACGAAGCATGCACGCGCGTCGTGAAAACGCTCGAACTGTGAACAAGCATGTGGCCCGCTGGCTTCATTCACACAGGTGAGGTATGACCGGTATGTCACCGTAATGCTGGAACAGAGGCGCGCTCTTTGTGTAGAGCGAGGCACTTGTAGTGTTTGTGTTAAGCTAAGCCTTATCACGTGTTCTGAAATATTAAATTACACCCATTATGAACCCCTGTCATAATGGTCCTATTGCATTGATCCTGCACTTAAACTTGAAAGTGAGCATGCGCTAAGATAAACTAACTGCTCTTTCCATAATCACAATAGTCTTTTAAATAACTGTATTCTGGATCTCATAAGTCTCTCATCCTCTTGACTTTTTACAATGATCTCTAGGCCTATAGCCTACCTATGTGCTTGTCATAAGCCAGTAATTTTGCTATAAGCCAATTTTAGGCTACTGCTACTGTGAATCAAGCAGCAAATCAACTTAGCTAGTCATTTTTGTTCATAATTTCCATGTAGCCCAACCATTTTTATGGGTTTTCAGCGTTTAGAGAAGCATTGTACATAACATTGAAAGCACTTTTTTCCCTTTTTTTTTTTCCTTTCTTTTTTTTCGGTCCTAACACTAGATGGAGACAAATGCTATTTTACTGTCAATGCGTGCTCCTATAATTTTGAAACTTTCACAGGGTTTCCACCAATGTCTGTCGAGACTATGGTGCAATGGAAATGTTAGATTTTCTTTTCATACCATTTGTTGGAGCAAAATGTCACTCCAGACCCTGGCCAATATTGTACAGTTTAAAGATAATAATTTAAAGTAAAAGTTGCCTAGTTTTTGCCATACCAGTTTATTTGGCACAATATTGGCTCATTAACATGAAACACTACAATAGCCCAAACTCATTTTTAAACATCCTCAGATACAAAAAAAAAAAACGTGTTGGTGCTTATAAAAGCTATAGTAAAACAACATATGATTTAAAAGTATAATTCACTCATGTCTAAAACAAAATATGAAAAGTAAAAATAAACCCCACATAAATTCTTACTCAAATCCTATTTACTGTAGAATTTCTTTTACCAGATGTCCTGTAATTGCAGCCAGGCTACAATTCTCCGTATTTTTCTTCCAGATTTTCCTTTGGGATTCCAGTCGTTACATGTGTTTCCTAAATGTACAGATAATTTTTACCTACGTGACTGTCTCACTTACACTTGCCATGAAAGTCGAACTTAAGTCAACACTCTGAGGTCATCGCATCTACCCCTAGTGTTGTAAAATATACATGTTTTTGTAAATTTATAGGGGACCCACAACCATTTATTGTGCACATATTAGCTGGAGGACTGTGAGCATATAAACAATTACATCAGCAAGACATTACAAGTAGGCCATGATTTACCAACTTCAAGAAATGAGTAATGCTGAAATTTTCTAGAGTTACTCAACACAGGGCAGTTAAATGAAACCCATGTGTGGGCAGGAGTGCATTAGGGGCAGTTTGGGGTGACCCTAACTATGGGGAGGTACTGGTGGTATATGAGGGTGAAGGCAAGCTAATCATAAAGGAGTAGCTGCACGCTGAGAGATTTATGTTTTTATGCATCAGGGCCTCCCTCTTCCAGTTTTGAGGAAATCATAAAATTAGCCTAACATAAAAAAGTTAATATGTGGAAGTCAGAGAATGGTAGCCATTATGAGCAGATAATACAACTGCATCTGGACACGCAATTAAATATGATACACTGGGAATTGGTGCTTAATGTGAGATGAATTACAGGTGAGGATTATTCTTGAAAGTGTCCAAATGTACAAAATGACACTTTCTCCAAAACATGAATAACTGATTTGATCCAAACTCATTTCAGACGCATTCCATCCCAATTGTTCACATTGTTCATAAACTAGTTTCACAACTTTCATAGAGCAACACAAAGCATTTTTGTCCAAGTCAAGTCCAAGTCACCCTCAAGTCCTCATTGTTAAAGCCAAGTCAAAGTTCTGAATGTGCAAATCCAAGTCATTCAAATAAAGCGCATTCTTATTTTTTTTTCTTTGCTGTGTACACTCAATGGACATTTAAAATGTATTTAAATTCTGATTGCATTAAACACCTTTGAACTTACCCATAATCTAAAAGCGTGTTTATTGTCAAAGACTTCAGAGCTAAATCAGTCCAAGTCAGAGTCCTTTGTCCACAAGTCTAAGTCCAAGTCCATGTCTTCTAGCCTGAGCCTGATTCTCATGTTGAGTCAGAGTCATTGCTACTCAGAAACTAACTAATGAATCTCAATCTGAATCTGAAACTAGTCCCAGGAATGACTTGGAAAATTAGTCACAAGTCCGAGTTCAGGACTCGAGTGCTACTTCTCCGACTGGAGCTTGTCCCAGCATCTATCGACTTTGGGTGGAGAATATTGGGCAATTCTTATTAGCAATATAGCAGCACCAACATAGATTTACACATGCTGCTATTGAACCAAACCAATTACAATTTGGACTAAACTCTTATTCTTGAATTCCACTGAATAAAACTTTAGTTACAATTTCTCTGTGTTTAAAGTCAAGGGTTAGAAAAACAGCATTGTAAATGAGGCCAGTAGGTCAGGAAATCCTTCAGGTTCATGAGCGCATGTGAGTGCACGCTCCTCTCCTCACGCGCCCAAAGCTCAAGAGAACTTACTTTGCATGTTTAGGTCACAAAATGTGATTTAGGTTACTTGGGTTCCGGAAAAGAAAATAGTCTGTGGGTGTTTTGAACTTTTTTGAATGTGTAGGTAATCGCTTCAGGCTTTTTATAAGGTCACTGGTGACGTATTTCCACCTTTTGTGCTTCAATAGGTCTAAAAAGTCCCAGAAGATTGATGTTGACGTCTTTGCTCCTTTTGTCATTAAGGTCAGAAGAATTTTAACCTTTGTGGTACAGTTGTGGCTAACTCCCAAGCAGTGATGCCAGTAACTAATTACTTAGTAACGGATTACTGTAATCAGATTACTTTTTTCAATCACTAGTAATCTAACGCGTTACTATTTCCAAACAAGTAATCAGATTTAAGTTACTTGTCCAAATCACTGTGAGATACTATTTTGTCATTTTCCTTTGGAAAAAAAGACATTTATTTTTGCATCTCGACGAGTGACGTAACATAATGTCACGTTTTACTCGAGATTCTAAATCCCATGTCCCAAGACTCTGAAGTCACTGCAATAATAAGAACCTGCTCAAATAAACAAGGTATTTCAGGTCATTTTGTTCCATGAAGGTAATGGTAATATGTTTCTTTTAAAATGGCATTAAACGTGCAAAATCAGCCTTACTTACATTTCAAGCTCCATGTTTTTTAATGGCTGATTGAAATATACTTGGATAGTCGTAAAAGCTTCTAGTATATGTTTTATGGTTGTCATTTGATTGGTGGCTATATTACTACCTCCCCCATCTGTTTCCAGTTATGGACCTACAGCGAAATGAAGCCACTGTAAAAAGTCATAGATCTGGTATGTACGCAGAGGCCCATTTACATCCTGTAATTGTGCCGTGTTTATTCAGAGCATGACGGAGAACACAGTCTGAAGCAAAGAGCGTGAGAAGCATTTGAAAAAAATCCATGAATTTATGATGAAACAACCGCAATGACTTTAGTACACCGTTTCCCAATTCAAACACCAGTCCTAAGACGAAATAGATGAAAATGTATATATTCATGCTTGACGCCTCGTTGGAATTAGTTTTAGAGACAATTTACTGTAATTGCTCTTCACATTTTCTTTGTGATATACAACCACTGCTCTTATCTTTGTTTGATACTGGAGAAGCCTATTAGATGATGGAAACTTCAAGAGAGAGATATCGTATCCAAAAAGCGGAGACGTATTGGTGCCATCAGATGAGCAGCACCGGAGACCTTGATTGGAAGTTTGATAGGAGTCTGGGGTCACATGAGCCTTGTAACAGTCCTGTGAAACATCTCCAGGGACTGTTGTTGTGAGACAACAGGGGAGCGACTGGGCTTGGTTTTAAGTTAGTGTCTCCGTTAGCTCAAATAAATCCAAGCTGTTTCTGAGTTTAAGTCCTGGGAAATGGAATCCGCAGCGGACAGTAAGGTCAAGTCTAAGGGCTTCTGTAATTCTTCACTCATGCAGTTTACTTTTATGACACTTTCACTTTCTGGTCCATTCAGGAGAGGAGGGACCTGATTGTTTACTTTCAAATGTATAGGCATTATAGGCTCTCCCAGGTCAAACTAAAAACTTTATTTACCCAATCATGAGCTAAACAATGTTCGTGTGCCGACAGAAAGAGATGTAGCTACAGCCGGTACCACTGGGTCCAAAACAAAAGCACATGTTCACCCCTCACTCCTCCACAACGCCTCGCCCTTTGCCATGAGTCTGGTTTGAGGAAAACGGCTGTTGTACATAACATGGCCACTGGGTGTTTCTCCACCCCACATACTTCCCACTTGAATATGTTAAGTCTGGAGTGGCGAGATCTCAAGGTGCGCTCCAACTAAGCTCAAAATGTAGTTATGTAGTCTGCCTTTAGAAACACAAAATCGGGCCGTCTCCTGCTTAAAAAACAAATCTCTGTAAAGAAATGGGAAGTTAGAAATGCGTTAGGAAAGGAAGGAATGAATGAATGTTGGTAGTATGACTAACAATTCAAAATGTGCTCCCTGTTTCAGGTATTGGGCCTTTTTCAGGCAAATGACATGGAGGAATGTCTCTTATTGTAGCCACTCTTTATCTCTTTATGCGCCTGGTCACTAGCTCTTAAGGAATTCTCAACAACAACCTCCCGCTGTTTCACTATCGTGGCTCCATTTCTGCTGTTTAAGCGCTTTGGGAGGAGGGAGATCGGACTGACCCCTTCCACTGCACTGTCTGGAGCTGGTCTCTGCTCCCCCACATTCCTGCTGCTAGAGGTCAGACACCGATGAAGGAGTGAGAGGAATGACTGGATGCGATTGGCTCATGTTCCGCTCCGAGCTCCCGTGATGCATTGCTGTAAGTGAGCGTACTCCTGAGACGTGCTTTCACTGGTATAAATGTCATGAGCCGGCCATTGCTCAGAGACTGACGGGACAAAGGAAAAGGTTAAGAGCAGTAGGTTGGTTGGAGCTGATATTTGATCCCATCTGTAAACTGTTGCCTGGGTTCAGTCCCATATCATGTTCAGCACCTTGGATTATGAAGGTGCTTGACGGACATTTTGATTGAAGTGGCTGTAGATTGGATTTGGAATAATGTTTGTCTTTATATGTTTAGCTTTGTCAGTGAAACAAAAATCAAACATTAATGTGGACAGATAAATCCTGCAACCTGCTAAAATGGCCATGGTACGATCGTATATAATGTGGCACTAAAACTGGACAACCATTGCCTCTGTGTAATCCCGCCATTGGCCCATAAGTGTGAGCATCATTGCACTTTGTAAAGAGACTTAAATCCTCTCCTATACCTGGCAAATAATCTAATACAGTGCACACCGGCTGCCCACTAAGCATACTGCCGACTTCAGAGTTTGTGTTTGATGAAGTCAGCCTCGGGATCTGTCAGCAGTATATTCTTCTTGGCCATGATCCCAGGGGGCTCCTCGCTCACACATGGAAGTCATTTGTAGGAATTCTGTGGAGAGAGGGGTAAGAGAGGCTGGGGATTTGGGAATTGAGGGCTGGAATCGGTTGGGGTGATGAGCGTCATGAGGGAGCTGATGAACAGGTGGACGGTGGAGTTTCTGAGTTGATCAACAAATACAAAATGAGCGACTGGAGTAAGATGTGTTTTTCCACGTTTTTCTTTCTTTTCTTTCTTTTTTTTTGTATTTTGACTTTATTCTTGTACCTCTGTCTACAGTTCAAGTTTAAAATGTTGCCAGAAGCTTGTTGCGCGCCGTGAGCAAATTCCAGCACAGTCCAAATAGTTGGCAAGCGTTTGGCGTCACGTTAGTCTCCAGAGAGGGCAGCCATGACGGTGGAGCATTAGACAAACACAGTGCAATGAGGTCACACTTATCAACATAGGGAGGTTAGAGTTGCACTTCCCCTCGGCTCCATCTATCTGTCAGCAGCCCGCACACAAATGACCTCAGCCAAAATAGTGCCAGTGATGTGGAGCCAGACTTCAGCATGTGGCCAAACAAATTCAGTCAGACTCAGTTTAAAGTGTTGTTATTGTTATGCTGAATGGAGTGTGTCCCTAAGCAGTGGGCGGGAACTAACATTGTAATATCAAAGAATCAAAGAATATTGTCTTTAGAACGATCTTACATAAATGCCACACGGCCAACAATAACTAGCTCTGTAACATGATTTATATATTGATATCATCTGAATGTTCGTTCTGTGACTTGCACAATAAAGATTTTGGTTCAAACAGAGCACATTATGAGGATAAATATGTATAGTTATTATATACAAAGCAGCAGGATCCTGACACATGGCTCAGTCATGCACCCGATTATACCGATTATTTGTTCAATTGAATATTTCTTGTTATCTTAGCACCAGTTTTCTCATTTTTATTGTACTCTGTGTATACCTTTTGTTATTGCATTAAAGGCGCCATTAGTATATTGTAGACTTTTGTGGGGAAAACTCTGTGCAAGTAATTATAAAGAATGAGTGTCAGTTCATGTACCTATGTTCCCCGGTACCTATGTTCCCCCACTTCTATTGATTAAGATTAGGCACCAGCTCACTATCCTTAAGGTTAGTGGCTAGGGCAGGGTCAGGGTTAAGCTGCTTGATATATGTATGACATTTCACTCTCATGGCTTGTGATTGGTTGAAGTACCAACTCACCTACGGAAAAAGAAAATCGCCCTGGGGAACATAGGACCCGGGGAACATAGGACCCGGGGAACATAGGTATGCACCCCTAGCAAAGTGCCGAAAAGTGACCCTACAAGTTGTGAAATATATATAGGGCTTTAACCTTTGATTCATAAATCACTGTACAGCTGCCACATAGCTAAATAGGAGGAAACAGTGTTTTGCCCAAGGACAAAACAGCACTATGCTCTGTTTGGGGCCAGGTTTGTACCACTAACTCTATCATCTGAGCTGCTGTCAATATTACTACAATAGGTCCTACTCTTGACTCTTTCAACTGAATTATTTGGAGGATTATGATACAGTGAGTCGAGAAACTGATTTTAATTTTGTGTAGACGTAACTTAATGTGTGATCAGGGGGGCAGCCACCACTGGAGCGCCCCAGAGTTCACGAGAATATTTGATCCCGCACCAGGGCTAATTACTTCTCCAATGTGGTGGGAAACACAAGTGTTCTCTGTGTGTCCAAACCACATGAAACGGATTCCTTTATTAGAACGTTAAGCCCCGCTGATCAAGAAAGCCTCTTTGGGAAATGGGTCCAGCTCGAAACGTGAACATGCAACTGCTGACTGCAATTTCTGACATGAAAGGCAAAAGTATCAAACACAGACAAACAAAATCATTTTCAATTACAGAGTAAGACTGTGAAGATGATTTATTAAACAGAGGGCTGTATTATTTCTCATTTGTTATTTCTAGAAGATATGTGTGCAAGTGTATATACAGACAGTTTGAATGGGCACACTTTTTGTCTTTTCTATGGTGGTGTTGTTCAAGGGAGCATGACAGATCATTTTCACACATGGAGCGGCCACCACAGAGACAGAATCTCTGGGATGTGCTGGAGAAGGCTTTGTGCAGTGGTCACACTCGCCATCATCAGTTCAACATTTTGGTGAAACATGAACACTGGATCTGTTAAGTTTATTGAAACAATGCCACAGCAAATGTGTGCTGTAATCAAAGCTAAAGACGGTCCAACAAAACATTCGACAATGTGCGACATTTTCTTTTTGTCGGCACATCATCTCCAGTCCCACACACACCATAGGGAACTTGAAGTGTCTTGCCCAACGACAACCCCAGGAGCCCCCCACCCTCTGTTGCTAAGTACTAAACCTACCTCAGGCCCAAAGCATTCAAAGCAGGTGAAAGATGTACTGTATATAAGAATTCTACTCAGACATGTAGTTCTTCCTTACGTTTTGAGCAAGGGCAAAGGAGGGTTGTTCTATTTTTAGGAGAAAATAACATAGTTTAAAGTTGTGTCATAGGAAATAGGTGTGTACTAAACTAACAGCCCATACTCAGCCTATGTTGCACCTTCGTAAGGATTCGTTTTGGTGACTTCAAATTTAACTTACATTTGAACACTGGACTAAAACAATTTGGTCTTTTGAGACAATCCTTTTTATAGAATTTGATTTCGGTGCTTCCCTGCAGGATGATGTTTGCCATTTTGATGAAACCACTGAGAATCTAGCTGAACTGAGATACTCTCTTCAAGGTCAGAGAATTACCACCTCACTCTTGTCACGAGCGTTCATTCATGTAAAATACTCTTGTTGTTTTAGGCCGGCCTGGTCTCCAAATTAAAAGTATCCTGTACAGCCTATTTTAAATGTCTGTGATCTAATGATGCAGAGAACTGTTAAGGACAAAACACACCACTAATACCCTAAGTATTCTCACATGTGAATGGGCTCCACCAGTTTGCCGTAGCCTGTATTATTTCAGAGGGCCGTAGGGGAGCAGGGTTGAAGCCAGGAATGTTCACCATTTCCCCCAGGAAGCCACACATGGAAGTGCCCCACCGCTCCACACCCAAATCTCTCCATCATTGGCAAAACAAGACTTTCTTCTCACAGCATTTTTTTTTTCTTTTTCACTCATTTTATTTATTCATTAAACTTTTCAAACACCATACACGTTCTTTGCGCAAAATTTGACACGGTCTTATAAAAATACAACTTTTAATGCATCAAAACTGTATGGCGCTTTATTTTGAAAGAATGAAGCCTGTGGAGCAAAGCAGCACAATGACATATACACAGGTCAAATATAAACACACATTTACACACATATTTACACAAACATAAAGCGCGAGGAGGCAGTCTGTGGCGCTCAGAATGAGTGCGGATTCTGTTTGGATGGAGACACTATAAATCGAGGTACGTATGTCGGTGCCTTCATTTGATCAGTGGTTCTCATTTGGCTGGACTTTTCACATTATCACAAAATACACAAAATCTTTTTTTCTGTAGGGATCCCACTATTCTGACATTTTAACGTGAATGAAAAGACCGAAAAGTTGCCTAGCATGTTTGGATGTCTAGTGTGGCAGGGGCATTAGGAATTAGTTAATGAAATGTGTACGAAAGAGGGAGTTTATATTGTTTTAGACGCAAACATTTATAAAGTCAGGGTCCATTTGTGGTAAAAAACAAAAACATCTCGTTCTTCTGACCCAGACATCAAAATAAAAATGTTGTTGATAAACCAATTCAAAATGAACATGATCAAAATCGAACCCTGTGTTTATCAGTGAAACAAAGACACCAAAGTAAGGAAAAGTCTTTTGCAAAATCTACAATTGGAGGCATGGACTATTGAATCAGTGTCTGGATTTGAACCTGTACCTGTTGTCAGGCTCAAGGAGGTCACAGACTATAAACATTGAAATGCAGAGACATGACATTAAAACTGAACGCATTGACGCAATGGACTGCATAAGTACGCACACCCTGAAGGGTCATTGTGGTCGAACACTGGGAGTGCAGCCTGCTATACTTTAAACAGACAGACATTTCATTAAGTGGCTCAGTGGGGCCTCGTTCTAACCAGCAGAAGGAGACCCACCTTAAATACACTTCAGCACTTTCCATACACTGTAACCGTCGCCGATTCTGTAACCAGTATGCACTAAAACATACATACAGTGAGTTCAGGAAGCAGTCATACCGCTCTATGGATACTATGTTGATGTCTGTGAAGAAAATTGTTCTTTAAAGGGGGGGTATTATGTAAAATCGACTTTTTCAATCTTTATATCATGTTATTATGTCATTCCTCATTAAACACATGCCTGGAGTGTTGCCTTGGCTCATTCACATATTTTTGAGTAATCAGTAAAAACTTAGACGGCAGCCATTTTAGGTGTAGCTATGCCTCAGTCCTCCTAGGAACGCCCCACCTCCTGGAGACACCTCTGGACCTTTTGTCACCAGCCAAGCCACCAACCACTGCTCCTCAGCTCAGCAGAGCCCCTCCCCGCACAGTGTTGTTGTTTAAATGCCACAGCAGTGTGCTGAGGGGGCGTGTCGGAAAGCTTCTTAAAGAGACAGAGGCCTATTTCAAGACGTTCAGTACAGCCATTTTGAGAGAGCAATTTTATTCAAGGCAGTTATTTTAATTTACTGCATATACAGACCAACAGAAGGTTACGTCATCATTGTAGTATGCTATAGACTGGTGCTATGTGATTGAAAAAAGCATAATACCCCCTCTTTAAAAAGGGACACAGATGTAACTTTCTATATCAAGGGAGATTTTACGTTTGTAATTAACCAAGAAAGTCCTGCTGAAATTTAGAATCTCTTTTTCTTGAGAGTCCTGGCCCCAGTGGGAGAACCTACTGTACGTGTTTCAGGTATAGGAAACCAGAGCAAACCTACGCAGACACAAGAGGCAAGCGCCGCGCGCACACACACACCACGCACGCACGCGACACCACACGCACAGCACACACAACACCTTAATTTGTGAGTGTTCAAAATCAGCTTCTACTACTTCAACTTCTGTATGACTGAGCAATAGAGTGAGTCTGTAAAACTGAAAACCTTCTGAACCCACAGTAAGGCCTATGTGCATTGAAACGTATACAAAAGACAAAAAAATAAAAGAACAAACTAATATAAAGCTTATCAAAAGCTTCACTTCAGGTCATTCAAGTGGTGACACAGCACTGAGGTTAGCGAAAATACATTTGTAAAAGTTTAAAATCCTTCCTGAAATTAAGGAATTTGTTGATTTTTGTCGCATAGTAGTAAAAACGAAAAGTGGCAGAAAATCTCATGCGTGTACGAAAACACACATGGTTTGTTCACAGCTGTTTTTTTTTGTATTTTCTGATGTGACCTCAACAGAGATCCTCCAAAACAGAAACTTTGGTGTGGAGAGAATACATAAAAAATGTGTTTTAAAATGTCTCTAAAAATGTCTTAAAGTTCACAAGTGGGAGCTTTTTATCCACGTGGTTTAGCAGTGTTTGGAAAGGCACACGTCGAGTTGCCTACAGTCACTTCATGCCATTATTAGAGGGATACTTCTTTCTCTAATGTCGGGAGGAGGAACTATATCTTTCTTCACTGGCAAAGGAGCTACTGTAGATCGTCTGCCTTTTGGTTTAAACAGATCTGAAACGTAAAACACCTACAAGAAAAAAAAAACAATGTTACAAACACATTTCTAAAGATCGATTATCATTGACGATTACTGTCAACACTCACAACGCAGTACGCCACCAGCGCTCCTTGGAAAAACCCAGCCAGGACGTCTGTGGGGTGGTGCTTGTGATCGGACACTCGGGACAGGCCCGTGTAGAAGGACATCATGATGAGGGTGAACTGGGTCAGCGGGCGCAGCAGGCGGGCCCCGTGCCAAGTGAAGCGAGACTGCAGGTAAAACTGTAAACAATATAAAAAGGGTGATCACTGTGAGATCAGGTCAAATATAGGTCTACCAACTCGTGCAAAGAGGACAGGAAAGAAACTAGTATGTTTAAGCGGATAGAAAGTTTTACCCCTAAAAGCAGAGGGCCTCTTAAGTCAAGCTTTAATCTAGTTTACCAGTTTAAAATATCACTAAAGTGCATTACAGTCACCATTTTGGAAACATTTCTCTGACAAGCATTAGAATTGTTTGTGATTTGATATTAAAATCAAGATACAGTTCCCAATTGACATTTTCAGCACATCCAAGAGCCTTTACATTAACTAGTACAAGAGTCTGTTGTAGACATATTTGTAGAAGGAAGCAGGGGTTAGCAGGTTTTATACATAAAACCTATTGGAGACGAGAAACAGAAGCGAGAACATTCTATTAACTAAATAATGAATGATTTTGAGTAGATTAATGCAACAACTTACCACCAGGTAAAGCATGGTGTACATGGAGAATGATGCATGTCCAGAGAAGAAAGACTTCCTAAAGAGAGAAAACGAACATTACTAACTGCTTCAATGACAGTGCATGTAAATGACATCAGCGATAAGTCGTTTTGCTGCTGTACCTGGCCTCTTGTACTTTACTCTCGGGCCCCTGACACTGGTAGTCTGTGATATATCCCAGAGAGCAGTTGATGATGCTGAAGTCAGGTTTGCACACGTCCAGGAAGTGCGGCCTCATGCGTCCCACGGACACTTTGGCGATGTCGGTGAAGGACTGGCTGATGGCACAGCCAAAGATGAACACGCCCACCTGCTTGTAGAGCGCGGAGATGTACGGGTTCCCCACGAAAGACTTGGAGCCTTCGTTCAGGAAGTAGATCCTGTAGCTCTCACCAATGATGATCTGTTTAGCATAATAGACAAGTCAGTGTCAGTGAAACCATTTGCACTGGGAAACCACTTTTGAGCATTGGTTGAAAAATTGTTAAAATGTATTTTTTACTTTAGCATATGTCATTGTTTAACCCCAGTTAACCGAGTGCATTTTCTCCAGTTCAGCTTTACCCAAATCTAAACGTCTATCGTAACGCCTCATTTGAAAGCTACAACCTACAAAACTCATCGAACTAACCGTTTTCTTTGCATTGTTGCCGCGTTGATGTCACTTTTTCCCATTACTTTGTTAGTTTTCGTCATATCTTTGTTGCTATTTTGACACTTTTTTCTAGAAGCTTTCGATGTGGGTAAGGCAAACTGTAGAAAATGTGCTCGGTTCAGGTGGGGTTAAGAGGTTACTTTTACACAGCATATCAGCTATGCAAATAATAACTGTTTTTAAAATTAATGGCAACCAGTCTAAACAAGGGACTGTAATTATACATTTTTAAAAATCCAGCATAAGTGAGTGTTTTGTCTATTTTTCATAGGAAACTTTTTGTTATGCTTAACGCACTGCTTTAGCATGTTTTGTACTATTGTTTGACAACAACTTGCATTCTGCTTCAATTTGCATGGTTTTAGTGATTTGATTGTTTTTGCAGCACAGCATCTACTTTGTTGTATCCTGCATCTCTGTTTCAATGGATTAGACTTCTAAACATTTAAGTATAAAAAAAATCACAATTCTGGAATAAACGTAGCCGTCTCTTGTGAAGTGGGCTCCTTGATGTCTGTACTTTCCATGTCTTTGAATGAAAGAAAACAGTGAAGCGACGTGGGAGGGAACCCAAACTGTCCAGTCTGTATAGTTTTGCGGGAGTGTGTAAATAAACCACAGACTAAACCCAACGATTGACACGGCCTGTGCACTTGGGAGGGGAGGTGTCCGGCCATAACTCATAACAGCTGTTCAGGCTCCACAATGCCCCAACCCCCCTCCTGGTATTGTCCACGCACTCACAAATGGTAGCAGTCAAAATAGAGTGAAGTGTGAACAAAGCACCGGAGGAATGCACAGCACAATTTACAAGTTGTTTCTGTCTGTAAGCAGTAGCTCTAAATTGACTGGGATTATAAATATTATATTTTAAGTGTGTGACACAAAGGTTTTGCCCAAAGATTTCTAGAAGTTTGCCTAGGTGAGATTCACAGGAGTCAAGAGTTAATTGTGAGTATAAAACAAGTAAGAACACTTCCTTTTCTGAAATAATTTTACTATTAATCCTCTTAATTGCAAATTCTCTAGTGTTTTCTCAGTGTTTTGTCCCTGTCCCAACTTTGCTTGTGTTAACTCCAAACACCAAGTAAAAAAATAAAGTTTTTAAATCAATCAAATAATCAATAACACATGCATGTGGTTTTTTGATCCAAAACCGCATAAGACTTTTATGCCAGATTGAGATTCTTTAATCTTTCTAGGAATTAGGGCTGGGTACCATTAAACATAACAGTATGGTATCAGAAAAAAAAGTTTTAAGTACTCCTGATATAAAAAAATAAACGTATCGAAAGCAGGTACCGAAAACAAATCTAAAATCTTCATTGATGTTGTTAGTCATCAAAAATTAAAGAAAAAAAAAGAAGGGAAAAACAAGTTTAAAAATTACCAAAATTTGGAGAGAAAAAATTTGGGGGGATTTTATTGGTCAAAAACGTGAAAAAAAAAATTGGGGAAAAAATTGAAGAAAAAATAAATTTCGGGAAAATTTAATTTTTTTGGGAAATAACATGAAAAAAATTGTAAAAAATTAGGGGAAAAAATAGTTTCTTGGTTGTTTCACCTCAAACAAATGAAAGAAATTAAATGGAAGGAAAATAAATAACTTATTATTAATCTGCTTTATGTATCGAAAAAAGTATCGCTCAGGTATCGGTATCGTAAACCAAGTATCGTTAAAGTACCGGTATCGGATATTTTTTTTAACAGTACCCAGCCCTACTTGGAATGCCTCTTGAGATGAAGCATCTGATTTTCTAGCGGATCCATTAAAAAATGAGTAAAGCAATGCATGTTATATTGTCATTTGCTCTGCCAAACAATACAAAAAAAGACTATTGGTAAAATATAAAGAAGACTGTGGCTTTAAAACAAGAGACGTAGAGATGTAGAGAGTGTGGATGAACTTAAGGGAGGATGGATTTCTGTTTTCAATCAGGAAAAACGCTGAGCTGGTCTCATTCTTGGGGCCAGACTGCAGCAGGCGCACGTCAGGAGCACCACTGTGTTTTCGTGTCTCTTTAACTGCTCGGATTTCACAAGGGACGTCTGGCTGTTTTCAACTCTATCTCGGTTTCATCGGACATTCTTGCGAGGGGCGCAGAAATTAGCCTGATTCTCGGAAACACTTTGCAGAGCGAGGGAGAACCCCAAAGGAGGTTTAACGCGCCGATAGGTTTCTACCATCCAGGCCTTTAGAGCCGGCTCCGTTCAGCCCTGGCGGAATTTATGGGTGAACGAAACACATCTGGATCTCCTTGAGTCAAACATTTCATTTCTTCTCACATTAAGTGCTACGCTGTGTTGCAAAGGTCTGCAGCGCATTAAAGACATGCAATAAGTGGAATCTGACAATGATATAAAATGGTGACAATTTAAATTGAAATGTATTAAACTCAGGGGCGCATCTAGAGGGAGGCCAGCCCGGCGAAGAATGTCAAGAGATGCCCCAGGTGACAATGTTCTCCAGATATTTCTGCACAATCACTCATTTTATATAATAGTTTTTGGAGTAAAAATGTCACACTTATTAATCTTTAAGCAGTCCATTTTTAAACAGTATTGCATTACTATTATATGTTTATAAGAATACAACAAGAAAGAAACATAATTTATTAGTGCAAGTATTGTCATTTTAGAGCTTGGCTTCATGGATGTCCTTTCTGCATACTTTTCCTGGAAACATGGCCCAGCGCTGACCACTCTTTCTCACTATGAGCAAATTTACTGTTAGTGTTTTCTGGTTGACAGAACATAAGGTTCAGCCAGGATTACACAGCTGTTAAGTCTTGATTTGACAGATTAAGTGCAATGTGTGGCAAAGTCCTCTTGTTTTGGGCTTTTACCACAACCCCGCTCCTATTTGACCAAAGAGCCATTGCGTCAACCATAATTACACACAGGGACAGGAAGCCCTCTCACTATGACAGCCAATGCGACCATACCGTACATGGAGACTGTATTGGTTAAAAGTGCAAATCGAATGTAGCTGCCTATCTGGAGATGCTGGACACATGTGGACATAGTGAGTAGTTGTTACTACTGTGTATTTTCAATGTACGGCTGCTGGTTTTATGAGGAAGGAGGAGGGAGGGATATCAGTCACTTGTTTAGTTGGCTTCCGTTCCCTCAACAAATACATTTTAAAATTCTCTTAATGGTTCATAAGTCTCTAAGATCCAAAGTATTTATCTGACATTTTCATTACGTAAACGCTCCAAAGACCCTTGAAATCAGATGGCTCTGGTCTGCTGGAAGACGTCAATGTTATTAATTAAACATCATATTAGTTAAGCTTTATGTTGTGTTTTATAGCTGATCATTTCATTTTTAATAGTTTTAAAAACACCTTGCCTTACATTTTAAGATTTTAACCTCTTAACCCCCACCCAAACCAAGCAAATTTTCTCCAGTTTGGGGTAAGAGGTTAAAGGGAATGCTAATGTTTTTGTTTATTTATTCATGGCTTTCAGTCAAAGGACTTTTTCCAGTCATGGATGTTATTTTGGCCAATCAAAAGATCAATGGTTTCATTGATATTCTGTTTGCCTATACCTGCTTGCCATTACAATGAAATGCATCATTAAGAATATCACTTTGCATTTGAATACAGATAGTTAACAAGGTGTCGTGTGGTGAAGGTGATCATTTTAGTGCGATGAAAAGAGAAAGTTGACCATGTAGACTAGAGTGCGAGTCGGTGCGAGGGGTGAAGGCTGCGGCGATGGCATTAGTGGGTGAGGTGGTGACTTACAGACAGGATGGTGATAAGAATCCCGGCCGCACTGAGCACACCATCACTAATGGTGTCTCCGCGTTTGGCCGGGTACTTGATGGACTCGTCATCGCAGTAAAACCCTCTGCGGTAAGGCTGCACCGCGCTGGTTTCAATGACCAGGAAAGGCAGGCCGGCTACAGGGTGATGAAAGCGTGAGCGACACACAAGGGATGGGAGAGAGAGAGGGGGGACAGGCATGGGGCGGTGATGGGGAAAGAGAGAGAGAGATGGAGGTGCTGGGTTAATGACACACAATTTACTGAGGTCACAGGGACACGCAGGACGACCAGGGAACATCTGGGAACCGCTCAATACATTTTAAGGCTGTTATCTGGGGGCCAGCGCTTTCTGGCTAACTGTTGATGTAGACGCCATTCGAGCTTGTTAACCACAGATCATGACCTTTATGGAGAGAGAAATGCCAATACAGTAAGAGAGAACATAAGCTTTGGCCGTGATTAGAATGATTCACTACAGTAAGCGTGTAGAAATGTGAACAGCGTACCTCAAACTATTTTCAAGACTTTTTTTTTTAAGTAAAAGACCATGCTACTGTAAACCGATGATACATTTAAATGGCCATTCAATATTTTCAAATTCTGTATACTTGAGTCTACAATATTCAAGATGAAATTGATAAACTGGTTTAATAGACATAATTGGGCGACTTTTGTGGAAAGCTGACCGCATTTTGGTTTTGCCTAATGCTCTGGCAGCAGAGTAGAGAGGTCATGATTTACAGTCAATGAGGCTCAGCGCGTGTGTGTGAGAGAGAGCGGCTGTACAACCCCCTCAGGTCTTTTGAAGTGCCACTTGTAGTCGCCTATGTGATGTATTGGGTGGTATGGGCTGGTTCCCTGGTCCTCCTGCCATTGTCCCTGGCAGGACTTACTGAGACCACAGGCGCAGAGACGCCCACGGCCGCCAGCACTTTGGTGGACACAGTGCTGCTCTTATAGGGAAGGCTGATGCTGCTGTCGCCGCAGAAGAATCCACGTTGGTAAGGCGGGAAGGGGCATTTGTGCAAAAACGCAGCGACAAGCAGCACTGTGACACACACACACAAATAAACAGCTCAATGCACGAGTAACCAATCACCGATATAAATAATAATAATGCAAACATAATTCAAACCAACCGTGATCTTTTGAATCTAAGCCCACAGCAGTATTTAAAGTGTAATGTTACAGATGAGAAACACGTTCACAATAATTTTGACCTTCTCATTTAGTCTTTAAGCACACTTCAGACAGACACTTTGTGATGCCCAAGGGATCTGCCTGATCAGTTTACCGTCTTTCAGCACTTAAAAGTGGAGCACCGATCTGATTCGTCTCTTGACAATAAACATGGATGGGTGTACACCGAAACCTCAGCCAAAATGGACAGCGTTATTTCCTCTTATTAACCAAAGCCTTAATAGGGGACTTTGAAACTTGATCGCGGTATTCCCAGGAGAGACTTCAAATCACTGGCAGAATTTGCAACGCACACCGGGAACCTCACTTCAAAAGCAGCACTTAGAGTCTGCGCTTTCAAGTTTCCCTTTGAATGATTTTGAGATCTACAGATAGAAAGAAAAACAACACGTGAAATCTAAAAAGTACCGGTTGTCGAGGCGGATGGTGGGAAAGGCGGGAGGTGCGATGATGGCGGGCCGAAATGTCAACACGGTTAGTATTAAAGCGCTTGCACAACACGCGCAGCTGACTTGGCTTTGAAAGTCCAGCTGGGGTTGAGATCAGGCGGTGATCTGAATCTAAATCCCCGCAGCCTGATGGGAACCTTGGCCTTTCCCTCAATTCAGCACATTAACATTTTCATTCTTTCTGTTCAAACAAATACCTGTCTGGCTCTGCTGGTGGGAGTGAGAACAGCAATGTAGTGATCTGACAATGAAAATATACTGAACCTTGAGGAACCCTAAAGCCAGGCTGATACATTTGCTTAGACTGGCCCTGCAGCTAATATGAAAACATGATCACAGGCTTGAGCTGGGATGTATTGACTACAAAACTAACCAACAAGGTTTGAGTAGGACAGATTTAAAGACTAAATGGTAGGTCAACTGTACTGCCAAACGTTACCCATGCGGCTTCACCCAACAAATGTATCTGATTTTGTCTTACAGGTTTAAGATTAAAATGTAGTCAGGACATAACAGGATGCTGTGAGCTCCTGTTTTCCCAAAGATCTGTCAAATCATTTCCCTCTCTCGGTCCCCCTGACCCCATCCATCTGAACTGTGCAGCATCAGCATGGGGAATAACAGTCTGACTCTGGGGGTTTTTCCCTCTACCTCCGGCTTTCTTCCCGCCAGTGAAACGACGGTGAAGCAACGGGGAGGGGGCATCTGGTGGGCCAATGACAACACCAGTCAGCAGGCGTGGGGCTGTGTTATGCATTACCTCAACACGATCTCCAGGACCACAGAGAAACACATAAACATCTACACTGTGTGTATAGAAGCAATAGGAGACATGGTGCCCAGATTTCAGATGTGAAATAGAACTGTTCAATTCAGATAAATGAAATGTATTATTTTAGCAATTGTGGTCGGAATTCCCTGTTAGTAAGTCAGTGAAATGTTCACAATCAATTGAAATTGTGTATACCATGGTCTGGGTGAATACTTCTGATTGGCTGGAAGGTGGATAATGTACACCTAGTCCAGCAACAGTGAAATCACTTCACTGCAGCGGTTTCCATATAACGATAAACAATTGCGCTGGAACTAGGTAAAACAGCTTAAAAAAGTGAAATAAAATGAAATAACTCCTGCCCAGGACTTAAAAAATAAGCAAACAGGCCCCAATGAACAGTTTCAGTTTGTGGGACCATGGTAAAGCGGGATAATGCACTCCGAGGTGTCCATTATCAGAAATAACTGGACTCCAGTTATTTCTGATAACGGGCACCTCGTCGTGCATTATCCCTTACATATCCAATCTCCAAGGGTATTTAAATCTTTAAAGTCTGTAACCTTTTCTCAAATGTTGATGCAACAGAACATAGTTAATAAAAACATAAACCAAATATGTTCCAAAATCATGCAGCTCCAATTTGAAATGCTTTGGTTTTAGATCATTGACTAGATGTGTTGAGCAGTAAATGAAGAGTTGTTAAATGGATATTGCACTAATGTATTTATGAAGAGTTTCCTAAGCTTTCCTAGTAATGTCAGTTCCATTACTCTGTTGTTTATGGAAACTCAATGTATAACCTTCACGCTGTATTAATCCACCGTATTTGGGAGGGCATCATCAGCCTAAACAGCCAAAAGTGTGACTGCAGCTAAAATAAACAGAGGCACGTTTTCCACTTGTGGATCTCTCTGGCAGTGCAGTCCACACTGGATCAGTCCCATACACAGACGCCAATGTTTTTTCTGGAAGCAGTGGACCTCCTCGAGTCGCTGTTGTCAGACTCCCCTGGGGTCTCATTTAAAAAACTGTGCGTGAGACTCTGACTTTGAAAGTGCACCGGAAAGTAACGCAAAATCTGTACGCAAAAGTAGCAGCAGAGGCGACATGGGCTCGAGGATATTTACTGAAGAGTGAACTCTGCTTCTTCGAACACACGTATTGGCATCTTTCTGTATATAAAACACACGTTTAGAATGTAAAGAAGAGCCTTTTTAAGTGTCGTATTTGCCAATAGCGAGGTTGCCAATACCACACGATAAACGGTGGGGCAATTCATTCATCCAAACTCGCGTACGCTGTACGTTAGCTCTGGTTCTGTGAAGGATGAAGCAGCGGTTCGGTCCGGGTGGTGTGAGTGAAGAGAGGTCAGTGTCTGAGGATGAAGCGGGCAGTGAAGCCATGTTGCCAGTGCGTACAGACGGCATCGTGTCTGAAGGACATGTGACTCGAGCGTTGGACCTAAACCCAGTTGGTCAGACTCATGTCCAGAGATGAGTCAATTAAAGCACAGTACAGCGGGATTATTCCTGCTTCCCGTTTAAAAGGCTTCAGCGAGCACCAGTGCGCATACAGGTACGAGCGTGCACGTTTATGCGCACCAATAAAGACATTAACTAAAGTGGACAGTCGTATGTTTTGCACATCGTGATAAGTTGCTCATGCTCATTTAATTCTTATCTTCGTCATTTCTGGAGGAAGTAAAGTTCAAATGAACCATTTCAAAAGTGAGCAAACATGACTTCATCAAACTGGCTTCCACTCACCTCTCCTCGTCTCTCAGCAGTGTTTCTGAAAAGTGCGTACCTTGTATGGCAGCTACATAGTTTACTTGGAGGAGCGCAATGTTTCATGTTCAGTTTGTTTTTCTATAAATGCAAAGTTGTGGCCTCATTTTGTGCGGAGCAAACTTTTGAAATGAGACCCCTGGTCACAACACAGGACTCCTGTAACTGTAGGTCTACTGCTGCGTACATAATACATAGTCTTGGATCTGAGATTCTTTTTCTGACAATTATTTGAGCTATTTATAACAATAAAGTAATAATAAAGCAATAATAACATGAATTGTGTTCTACCTCAGCAGGGGAAGGCACATACTGTAAACAAAGATGCTCAAAATAATCAAAATGAATTAAGTAAGTAAATTAAGTGATATGACTGTTCTGCTGAATTAAAACAAACTGGTATCCTAATAGATTTGATCTGCTTTCAGGTTGGTAAAAGTTACATTTGCAAAAACATGTCATGTCTTGTTATGGTAGTGCAAGTAAGTTCATCAAGTAACCCAACATCACAAAGGGTACAATTAAGAAATGTGTTTAGCCAATTGGATAAAGTATGTAATATTTACCCTGATACATAGTTTGAAACAAATGATTTGTTTATTGTATTTCTAGGGTTGACTTGACCATAATGTTCTAGCGGGATTTGTGAGTAGGCGGGACATGTGGATTCCTGGGAGTGGGTGATCAGAGTGTGGGAAGTGAGGGGTGCTGATTACTCTAACTCGCCCCCATTTCCTCCTGTGGTCAGTGCAGTAAACCACACGGCCTGAGAACACTGTGGGTTTGTTGACAAGCATCTCCAAGGAAAGACTGTCCATATGGAGCAATTCCCTGGTAGCACCTATTAGGTACTGGAAGGAAAAGGAAACTGACCACAAATTGCCAGATCAGACATGGTAAGAGCTGATGAACGGTTTTCCCACACTGATGTGAGAGATCTAAGCAAAACTGGAGAGTAAACCTACCTTTACCTCAAGGGTGAAGAGGTGTTTTTGTCAAGGATATTTCTAAACTCAGATGAGATGTAAAAAGAATCTCAGTCAGGTGAAAAGTAAAAAGTTGTTGTGTATTTAGAAGAAAACATACTTATATCGATTAACTCGGTTTACACATTGTTGGAGCAGGAGCAAGAACACAAGTTACAGAGAAAGTGGAAGCTGTAGTTGTATCTGTAAAGCTCTGCAAAAGTGGCCTAACAGTTGTCAAACACATTGAAGGTCCTGAGCAGCCATAGCTTTTGTATGCCGTGCATTTTAACTTGAATATTGTGTAACTACCTCTCGTCTAGGTCATGAAATTTATGCGAATACCACTGACAGCGAAGGACAGAAAGAGTAAAGTTAATTTGAGCGCCGAGATGATTAGAATGAGTTGGACAAAGCTGCATGGACTTTACAAATGAAGTATCCATCAGCACATGGTTTACAATGTGCCAGTCAGACCAGTGTTGATGGGCATTTGAATTCTGAAGACAAAGACTGATTAAATGAATGAGACAAAACACAACTCCAGTTATGTTTTATTGCTGAAGACACATTATCATGATGTGTCAAAGGCTTATTTGTCTTTATTTTGCCTAATATCTAAAGTGATTTGCCTATATATTCTGCTTTTTTCCACTCCACCATCATTTGTCAGTGTTTTTACTTCTGATTCTCCACATAAAAACAGATCTGGAGAGGTTTTTTTTTGTGGAGTTACAATATGGATTAAGTAACAAGTAGGGAACACTCGTGCTTACTGAAATTAACCTTAACCTCTAGTCCGCAGTTGTTGAATGTGACGCTGAACATCCAAACACAAGTCTGACCTTTTCACCACTGCTCTTAATTACAGCACCACACCACAAATTCATTCAGCCAGATGTGGACATCAAGAGCATTCCTGCTGCTGAGGAATGGACGACTTTCTGGAAAATATAATGAGCTGAAATAGAGGCAGAGCAGGACAGGTGTGGCTGGACAGCAAAGAATTACACACACATTGGGGCCATCGATCAACCATTTTCCTCTTTGTAAGCACATTTCCTGAGAAAAAAAGTGTGATGGTGCCAATGGGATAATAGCTTATTTACGCAGGCACGTGGTTACCACTTTTAAAAACAAGGATTTCACCACAACTACTTCTATTCTCACACATTACCTAAATAACAGAACTAAGGGTGGAAAAAAGGGATTGCAACAGTGTTTCCTACTTTATGAGTGCCAAATATTCAAATAGTCTGGACACTGATCAGAAATGCAATTAGCACATTTCAGACCACAACAGGCAACAATAATCCCTACAATGTCTAACAGGCAAAGATGGGAAACTGTTGCAAGAATGCACAGGCTCATTTGCATATAGTGCGCGCTCGCCAAGCAGCAAGTCTGATCTTACCTAAAAACAAGCAGAAGAGGTCCACACCGACCAGCAGCTTTCTCCGACTATAGTCTTTGCCATTGTTATTGTTGAGGGAACTCCCGCCGTTCCTCGTCTCGGCCATCGTCTTCTCATAGATCAGGCAGCGTTGCATTTAAAGCCTGTTGTCTTGTCTAGTTCAAAGCAGAACAAAATACTGGATAACTAAAAGCTAAACTACGAGTGACTTCGTTTTCTACAGCCTCACGTTCATTACAACTCCAGATAAGGAGCAGTCGCGTTTTGTTGATCAAATGCTGGACTCTTCAACTACTGCAGACTAGCCTACTCCAGCTCACTTTCTCAGGACCTCTGACCATCCTGCAGCCGCGCTCGTGCAAGTGAGAGACCCTAGACCACGCCCCGAACCCCGCCTCCATTAAAACCACATGGGCAACTATTGTGATTTCTATGAGCTGTAAGATACATAATAACACTGGTGTGTATTACATTATCTTGTTATTCATCATTCAAAAAAGATAACCGAGGCAAACAAATCATTTTCACTATGAGCTGTACAGTATTTAGGCATAGGCACTGTAGTATGTGACCAGTGCTTCCCACTGGGTTGTGGGCACTGAGCTGGGGGTCCCACGATGATTTTTATATAAAAGCTATTGATAAATTGATAGTGTATTTGATATAATTGAGTGAATTGGCAGATAATAACAGAGTAAACCATGTAAATACACACTGACTAAACTAGATCAATTATCTCTTTTTTTTCCATTTTAAAGTTGTTTTTTTTGTATTTTTTTTTTTTTGCTATGACGGGTCAAGGATTGTTTACATGGTTGTTTTTGGAGTCCCAGTCTGAAAGGTTTGGGAACAAGCTACCAACTTGCCTGACTACTATTACTTTGCCCACCACTATCATTTTAGCACTGGCTCTTCAAATGTATGTTTTGTGGGGGTTTGTGGGAGATATTCAGTTCACACACCATATCCTTGTAACCCTTCTTTATTTAGCACCACCAATATTATCCAAATCAATACAAAAAATAAAAGAGCAACTAATATCACATAGCACATTTTGGCTTTACCCAAATCTAAACGCTTCTTTAAAAAAAAAAAAAAGTGTCAAAATAGAAACGAAAATTAGACAAAAACTCGATGAAAAAGTGAAAATATGTGACAAAAGCACAACAGAAAAGTGACAACAAAAAAACAATGAGGCAAAATGTGACCACGCAGCAACAACGCGAGGAAAATTATCCATTTAGATGAGTTTTGTAGATTTGGGTAAAGCTGAACTGGAGAAAATGCACTTGGTTAAGGCGGGGTTAAAGATGTAAATAAAAAAAATAAAAAAAAGTATAATATGGACATAAACAAAACATTTGTTAAAATTGTGGCAAGATGAGCAGGGGACTAGATCAGATTAGTTTGCATAAAATAAATTGAATGAAAGAGGTACAAAAAATAAACACCCAGACTGAATGATAGGACCCCAGTGTAAGGAATAGAAAACGACATTAAAAAGTCATAATTCATTGCATTTATTTGTAACATTTCCACTAATTACAACCCATGTGTAACAATATTTTAAGAATACCAAACATAGCATGTGATAAGCCTTATGTCAATGCCCTTTGTACATAATGCATGATTAAAATACAGATGTGCCCCAACCAAGTCTCAATCAGTGATGGAGAAAAATACTCCAACAAAACAAAAGGAATATCCCAATGCACAAAACATATTTTAACAAGTCCCCAGTTGTCAAAATGTATTTGCCGATGGATCAGAAGATGTCTGCGTACAGCGGCGGAGGAGGGAGAAACATTTCTGTGAAGTCGATCTCCTGCTCACTGCAAAAACATGCCACCAATGTTATTGTTTATAGCAATGATATCAATAAGTGTAATGTTTATTTATACGAGTACTTCTACTTCAGTTTATATATCCTTTGTGTCATTTGATTTTGTGTATTCTTTCATACGGATACACTTTGGTTCATAGCCATTAATATCCTGCTTCACATCAAAGTCTGAAGTTTCCCTTTCGGATAATGATAAGGAACACTTACGGTAACGGTGGCTCCTCGACATCACACAAGTCTGCAAAAAGATGAGATAAAGTCGATATATATCTTTTATCCTTCAGTTATGTGTCTGCCAACATGTCATCAGCTGTCTACAAGTGATTTTCCATCACCAACAAAGACTAAACCAGGGCTGAACTCTAGTAGCCTCAAAGTGCGGTGCTTTCATCTTACTGCAACCCCTATCAGTGAATGAGTGACAAGAGATAGAGAATGAGGGGAACTTACTAGGCGTCTCCAAGCTTAAGAAAAGGGGAAGACATGAGAAAAGCATTAGTCGACTTTGTGCGGGGCTTTTATTCAATACTTAGTACCTGCAGTCTTTCCATGTGTAAAATACCTTGTAACAGTTTCAACACTGTTGTCATTGACCTCTTTGTTTCGCTGAAAGAAAACAGCCAATTTCTGCAATGCCTCGTGTCTTGTCCTACAACAAAACAGAAATGCACGTCAATGTAGAAGACCTCCCTGTGCTCATATTATCTAAACATAAAAACAATGATCAAACCTTTATTACAGACATGAGGTTTAAAGAAAAAACATGCCCACAAGCCTGCTGTCAATACCTAAACCAGTCAAGTATCCCTCTCTCAGCTGTGTACCATTATGTGTACAGTCTTCACTTGACACTTGGTAAAACGCCATAAAGCCAGGCATGTGCTTTGACACCTGTGTGTAACTCACTGAGTGTGCAGGTCCTCCAAGCTGGCTTCACTCAGAGTGTGCTGGGCGCCGACATGACCACCTGCTGTCAAACAAAAACAACACATGAATAGGGGGACAGGAGGGCAAGATGCAGACTGAGGCAAATGATGTAAAGTCCAAAAGACAGAGGGGGGAAGGAGGAAGCAAAACTCTGTAAAATTAAGGATCAAAGGCTGTTAGTCGGTCATGTCGCCCAGAATATATAACAACCAGAGGCAGAAACCCAGAAGGGCTGCTCACTTCAAAAAGAAGCGGATGTAGAAATGACTTACACATCTCGGGCAGGCGGGTGGGCTGTTGTGGAAAACTTCTGCGATGAATAAACAGAAACAGAACGTAAACAGACATGTACATTCAATTGACCTTTCATGTGGGAGATCTGATGAACAGTGGGGAACGTTGTAAAAGGATGGGGAGATTGATCTAAGAGCTGCTTAACCACTTAGAGCAGTGTATCGCAGTCAGACTCACATGCTCTCGATGGAGGGAGAAAGGGTTTCATCTTCACAGGCCCACTCCTCACTATCGTCTGTAACTGAGCAGAGGCACATTAGTTTGACTAATCCCAGAGCAGTGTTGAGAGATATGAGGCAGGCCAACATTCTCCATTTACGTAGAATCTTACAAAAACATAGGAATTTAAGATGGGTATGTGCTAGTACTTTGTCCAAAGATGGAAAAGTATGCTATACCATTAGAAATTTAAAAATTTAATTTTACTTAAAGCAAGTACGGGATATACTTCTTGAGTCACAACGGATCAAGAACAAGTAGATTATTAGTTTGTCTTTAACAAAACATGTCTTGTCCTCTGTATTCCACTGTAAATATTAGATCAGTGGAGCACTTCCCCTATTTGGTTGTAATAAAATAATCAAATAGTGTTTTCTTATCTTGCACTCACAGCTGCTTGTCAGCCCATGGTGACTAGAGGATCTGTAAACAAAGCAACATTGTGAGCACATTTAAAAGCATAATATAAATTCAAAAAGTATATGCATCTAATACGTATAACACGTATGCTTGCAACACTGACTCAATACTGATGGTATCGGCCTCAATGTTGCCTCCTCTTCCTGCTGCCTGTGCCTTCTTTCCAAGCTCCAGCATCTCTTTAATGTTCAACTCAACGTTCATGACCGAAACATGGCCATCTAATAAGAAAAGCTGTTACAAAAAAAACAACTTTTGGACGTTACATTTACAGTTTTACTCACACTTATGGTTTGCGTCTCGGGCTAGCCACTTCCCTTTGGGGCAGTTGGTGGTGCGGATGATGCTGATCGTGTCCCCACTTTTTACAGGAAGATCATTTTTGCGGACTTTACTTGCCACTGTTACTTTGGCATGGTACAGGGGCTCCTCATTACCAGTCACCTAGACGCAGATCTCAGCAGTTAACAAAGGAAGAAGCTAAATAATGTTTTTAAACCGTGGGTGTGTCCACATTTCAACATCTAAACTCGCCTTAAATTTCTTTTTCATTTCATTTTCCTTCTTCTCTCGTTCCTTTAGTTCCTTTTTCTCTCTCTCGAGTCTCTGCTTCTCCCTTTTCTTTTGGTCTTTGAAGGCATAGGGGCTTTGGCATTCCTTACTACAAGAAATATTATTTGACTTCAAAACAAAAAGTAATGTTATATTGATGATAGTTTGTTGTACCAGTTGATTTGACTGCGGGACAAATAACCAGGATCACCAGCGCTCCTACAACAAAAATATTTTTATTTTCATTTAGCAAACGGGATGTACGGAAATGAGCATCTTAGAAGAACTTACCGTGAACTCGTGTGCCACACGTTATGAGCGGACTCCTCTTTCTTAACACAAAATATAACATGAGATTTTGAAGAGCAAAATATTTCTCTATTATAATATATTTGTTGAAATTACCACTAGATTGTGATCAGCATATGGATCTGCAGAAAAAAAAGTAAATAAGCCTTAGCGTGTGATGTGGTTTTGTTTTCTTCACAAATGGGATAAAAACTTACTCTTGAGTCCTTTCCATTTCCAAGAGTTTTGATTTAATGTGATTTTGCTTATGTTTTCAACGTCTTCATACACATTATCACAGGGCGTTGGATATTTCTCACTGGTCAACATTTCTCGTTGATAGATGCTAGATAAAACAAATCATTTTTATGTCATTTTGAAAAAAGCATTTTCCAAAGCTTTTTTGGGCTATAAAACTCACCCAATTTCAAAGTTAATAGCGTGGTCTCCCTGGCCGGTGTCCTCTGCTATGGTGTGACAGTCTGCAGGTTCTTCAGTGCAGGAGGAAGGGTCTGCAGTGGGCTCCTCGCTCTGACTCCATTGTTCTAATGGCCCTGGGAACTCACTCAAGTTTATTGGTTCTTGAAAGCTGGAGGGATTGGGGGGCATTACTTTTGGATTACCAAGATTTACTTCCTTCTGTTCAGAGTTTAGCGAGTAAACGGACCAATCGGGGAGCGGTTCACCAAAGTCCAAAGGACAAGATAGATCTAGAGCCTCCAGGTCTAACGCGACAATGTCGGCAGCTTCACTCTCCACTGTTTCAATCTCAGAGGTTTCAAAGTCTGAGAATTTAGGAGCGTCTATGACTGCGACTGAGGGTGTGTGTTCTAGGTCTGGTTCCTGTGGTGTCACATGGTCCACGGCAAATGTTGCAACTGTTGAAGTCTTATCTGTAATACACACCGAGCAAAATGGATGCACTGAAGTCAGATAATATTACTGTGCATGTAGAAATACAGGTGTACTGCTAAATGACGATGAGAAACTCAATATAAATAAAAGTTCAAAGTCCTTCTGGCTTTGAATTTCTGTAGAGGTGCAAGCTTAATATATGCAAAGGTTATATTTAGCTACAAGCATGTTAGCCTCCCAAATTCTGCAAACAGATGACTCACCTGGATTCGTCTGTGGCATGTGACTGCTAAGGTCTACTGCAGGAGGTCTGGGGGGCCTTTTGGGTTGAGGTCCCAGAGCCCCAAGTTCTGGTAGAGGCCTCTTTTGGGGAGATGGAGGAAGGGGTTCACCAATTCTGGCAAATGGACGATTAGCTTTGTCCTTACTCCAGTGTTTCTCTAATGGAGACTCTGGACATAAAAACAGTACAATAATTACTCTACATATAATTAAATCGTAAAACATAAGCTGAAACAGATAATGCCGTGTATGAAACATACTGAACGTGGTGGCGCCTTTACAAAATGGCCTGGCTGAGATGTAAAGGAAGTTGGGGAGGTTCGGTGCTGACGGAATGGGTGGAGGCACTAGTAAATCGGTGCTGTGGGAGCTCCGAGTGCTCTTTGTGGGTGAAGCCTGAGCTTTGCCTTTAGAGCCTTTCTCTGGTGAACTACACTTTGGTTTAGGGGACATCACGTGTCGACGGGAGAACTTCTTTTTGGCCTTCTCCAGAGTGCTGAAGACTCTGCTCTCTGAGTCAGTGTGGGTCTCTGCAGAGGGAGGGCTGATAGTGATATCAAGGCTAGAGATGGTGGACTCACTCACGTTCTCACTGCCCTGGAGCAAGGCCCGGTCATCTGTGTTGATTCTAACCACAGAAGGCAGCTCTCCTGGTGCACTAGCTGGCCTGCAGGTTAAATCAGCATATGTAGGCTCCTCCCCATGTTCTGTGCCATTTTTTGCAGGTCTACTAGACTTAAAAGGCAGAAGCATATTTTTTTTCTTGGTTATAGTTTGTAGCAAATTATCCATCTCCAGTTTCTGTTCTTTGCCTAAACCTTGTCCTGCTTTATACTCTTTAGGTAAAACTGGAAGTACTAGTGGCATGTGTCGATCTTTGAAAGAGTGCCATGATGGGGCATCACCATCCGCCGTCTGAGGATTAGGGTAGCGCTGTGGGTGAGGGGGGAAGGATATTGGCCTCCTTCCTCCTGAGGTTCTTAGTCCGTCTCTAAAGAAGACCCTGGGGACCACAGGAACCTTGTGCTCCACAGCCATGTGAATGCTGCTGACCACAGTGCTGCAGTGGCCTCCTGGGGAGGAAGGTGCTTGGGTTTTCCAGCTACAGTTGGCCGGCTGGCTCTGGACTCAGCCATCAGAGCCTCCTCCTGAAACTTGGCTCTCAAAGCTTTGAAGTTGATTGACGTCTCCTGCAAATAACAACAAGTGAGCAAACAACATATAGGGCAGATAAAATAAAAGTGCACATTTTAAGAGACAGGGAGAGAGCGATAGAGAGAAAGCACAGACATTCATTTATTTGATCTTTTAGGACAAATCCAACAGTAAAGTAGCCTCGACATGTGCTTTGTGTTTCCCACCAATGCACGTGGGTCCGCATTTAGCACAGTGAACAATGTCTTGGTTTTTTTAGGTTAGGAATATTGCTACAAGAAACGACATTTACCTCCTCCATTGTAACTCTTTCATCGCTGTTCGTGGTCTACCTGTTTAAAAGTCAGAAATGTGGCCTACTGACGACATAAACTGAGCTTTTGTAACCTAACAGAGAAGAAACATTCGTCTGATGCGCTTTCACAAAAGCTGGACCTGGACAAAAAACAAACGCTTTAAATCCACCGCCATCAGCCTCGAGTGCGTGCACGCGAGAGTGGATGGGGAGCGTCATCAGCTGATCTGGAGCGCCCCTCTCAGGCGGCCAGTGTCTGTGCACTCATAGGCGTGAATCTTGGGCAAACCTTATTTACCAACTATTTGGAAATGAATTGGCTCATGAGGCTGGGTTCCTGTAAGCGCGTGTTTACTCTTCATCAATCATTCACGTTATTGATTGAATTGCATCACAGGCACTGCACACGGAGACACTTTTCTGAGCGATGGGACTTTTCAAATGGCCTGTCACAAGTTATTTTCACGATGAAATTGTTTATTCGGTTCCTCTCGAGTCTTTGCGTTGTGTTTATGTTTTTTAATGTTTTCAACTGTCAGTGGCCTGTCGATGACCCCAGGTGATGCTTTATGTTCAGACACAAGATCTATGATGTGCTTGAGATTAGGCCAATGGAATGAGGATTTTATGCGATGTTTATGATTAAGTAAAACTGTAAAACTGTTTTGTGATCAACAGCGTTTCAACGAGGCGAGCTAGAGATGCACCCAGACCTATGTCCACAAACTGCAAGTTGGGCAGATGGTCCTCTTGGAGCCCATGTACCTCCTGCACAGAAAAAAGAGTAAGTGTATAATCATATGGCATATCTAGACCTAAACCTGGTATGTGTGTGTGTGTGTGCGTGTGTGTGTGTTTGTTATTTACTCATCCTGGTGTTAGTCTCGTGCAAGGCGCCTGGAGAAGCCCTCACAGTTTGGAGGCAGCCAGTGCATTGAGACACTGTGGGAAAATCAAAGATGCCCTGACAGAGATGAGCCATGTATGGTGATAGATTACTGTGGAGACAAATTTACATGCAACAGCACAGGTATGTTAGAAATATAATAACAATAAGCCCTAACCTGTAAGTAGATTTGATTATTTGCCCTTATACTGTTTATCTTCTTGCGTGCAGGGCGTTGTATCGGCCAGTCTCTTCGCTGTAACGACGTGAGAGACTGTGATGATTACTCAGATGAAGATGACTGTGTAGAAACTCACCCAAGAGAAGACTATTGTTCTTCCTTACTGTCTATCCCTGGAGCAAAGAATGGCATTCAAGGGTAAACCAGGCTGTGAGAAGAATGTACAAATGCCTTCCTTATAAAGAAATAACTGTTTTTTTTTTAGCTACAACAGCTTGACAGGAGAATTTGTAGACCCCATACTTGACCCATCGTATTTCGGGGAATCGTGTGAATATGTCTACAATGGCGAATGGAAAAATTTACATATGATGCCTTCTGTGAGAAACTGACCTACAATGCAGCGGAGAAAAACTTTAGGAAACCGTACAACTACCATACCTATCAATTTGTGGTATGAACATTGTTTTTTTCTATTATGATTTACAACCTAATGTTTGTATCTGTTTGTGTGCACACATAAGTTTACATATTGTACCAACTTGTGCCAGGCGGAAGCTGCATCTGAAGGAACTCATGAGTACTACGAGGACGTGGCATCTTTACTGAGTGCAAGAAAAACAGAGAATTCTGCAAACTTTGGGGTTTCAGTGGGAATTGCGTATGTGGAAGTGGGTCTGTCTGCAAGTGTGGAGACTCAGTTTGTCAAAAACATCTCACAGTTTAAGAGTCAGGTAAAGTGCAAAATTGCAAATATACTAATAACTTCTAATCACATTCTGGATTTATGGATGAACATTTACAAATTGTCCAAACATTTTGTAAATTGAAGCTATGGTGACGAAATTGCAGCCAATGATACCAGTACATATTTAAGTTTATATTCATTCTTTTGTTTCAGGACCTTGGATTTGTTCGTCTTTTCTCCAAAATCCAAACTGCTCTGTTTAAGATGAGGAGCAGTGACTTGATGCTTCACGAAGACATGTTACTGGACCTGATGGCTCTACCTGAGGTGTATGACTACGGGATGTACTCACGCTTCATTCACACTTACGGCACCCACTTCGTCACAGAGGGAACGATGGGAGGACAGCTGGAGAACGTCGTGGTGATCAACAAAACCAATACCGAAAAATCAAGTAAGGCAGACTGCTAGAAGTGGGTTCATACCTATTTATTTATTTCTACTAATAGGTTTTGTAGGATAATCTGTGTGGACCAACCGAAAAGGAATGATATTACTTTTAATTAGTCGGCTAGATATAGAATGGATATAACTACAGTAAAAGTAGAACATAAACTTTCTGACTTTCATTTAGTTCATTTTTGTCATTTGGGTGTTTATTCTTGTATGTGTCAACAGTCCTAACCAGTCATTTGATCGGAGGTTGCCTGGGAGCCTCCATTGGCATCGCTGCTCCCATAAAAGGAGCAGGAGAGTTAGGCCTCAAAGTGGATGGCCAAAAGTGTGGTAAAACAGGATCAGGTACCCGAGGTGAGAGATTTCAAGTTTATCTTGCTGGAATATCTTGAAGAACTGTGTTGAAAAAGTGTTGTTGCTTTTAGGAACCAGCGGTGATAAAGCGCAAATTAAGGACGCCATTTCTCTGGTGAAGGGCGGGGTCACGGTGACGGCTAGTGGCGTTATGGTCATCAAGGATCCAGAGACTTACAGAAAATGGGGAGCATCCCTCAAATACCACCCAGTGCTTATCGACTATGAGGTAATCCTATCTAACTCTTTATTCTCCCTTTATTCCGTACTCCCCTCCAAACCACTAATTTGTTCACAATTGTATTTAAATTTGAGTAAATGTATAGCCCTATGCCCATCTATAATCTGTCATCTGTTAGCCTTACCTTCTCCACTGCACAAAGCAATGATTCCTATTAGAAAATGCTATACGTACATACTATGAACAAAGTTTCACTTTCCTCTTGGCTCAGGTCATGCCCATTTTTGAGCTGGTGCGTCGGAGTTCCTCGGCTGAGCACGTGGGTCCGAGGATAGCCAACCTTCAGAGGGGCTTTGACGAGTACCTGCAGGAGTTTGACCCCTGTCGCTGCTCTCCCTGCCTCCATAGAGGGTTGCCCATCCTGTCCGAAATGTCCTGCACATGTGAATGCAGGTCAGGGTACACAGGAGACGCCTGCGAAAGGACTAATCGACCAGGTTGGTGTGACTTTAAATAATAAAAGGTCATATATTGTACTTTATTCAGGCATTTAAACTTCCTTTCTGCTTCTAGCATTGGATTGGCTCTGTAAAATCATGATTGGAAGGTCTAACATTTTCAGATAATGTGCCACTGTCAATTAGAGTTGTTTTTTTGTGTACAGACAGGAGAACCGATGGGGTCTGGTCGTGCTGGGGTCCATGGTCTGCTTGTGCATCGGGCCGGAAAACCCGCTCAAGATCTTGCAACAACCCGCCTCCGAGCGGGGGAGGAGTCACCTGTTTGGGCTCCTCCTCTCAAAGTCGACATTGTTAAAGTGAGTTGCACATTTTTAATACACGGTCAATGACTTTGTGCCACTGGACCTCTTCAAGCTTTTACAAAGAAATTGGAGGCTGTTGCATCAGTCCCACACATGTTACAGTGTATAATCAATTTGAATAAAGGCAGTGTGCAAAACAATCTTTGACTCATTTTTAAGCAGCTTAAATTAGAAACGCCTGGCCAAATGGAAGTATTAAGTAGAGATGCACCGATCCAGCTTTTTTACTACTGATACCGATATTGGTGTTTGAGTATCTGCCGATATCCGATATTTACTGATACAAAGAGACTCTTTTCTCCATTTTAAGATCAATAAAGTCATATTTTATTGTCTTGATGTTATCGATCAATTATCAATTATATCTACTGATCAACTTTTCTACGCTAATTATCCTGGGGTATATGACAGGCTTTAGGCATTTTTTAATATAAACAACTGACATGAAGGGATCTAGTCATTACAAATATGGTCAGTTATTTCTTAAACTAAAATACACTTGGCTTCAACAGTGGCCGATTTTATTTTATTAGGCTACTTCAAGTATTTCTATCATAGTTTCTGACCCTGCTTTAAAAAGATACACAGCATGCCCATAATCACTTAGATTTAGGTGGTTAAAGTTGTGTTTTTAAGGCGTTGAGAGCCAAAACTGGTTTCGGTTTAGTATCGGATATTTGTTGTCGATACCGATATCATATTTTTTCCAGCACAGCTCCGATATCCGATACCAGTATTGGATCAGTGCATCCCAATAACTGAATATAAGTGATGCAAATAAGCACAGTCAGTCAGTTGTAGTGTTGTCTGATGCTTTATTATAGAAAGGTACATTAAAAGCACTGAGTAGATTCTTGTGGCAGTCCTCTGCAGGCCATTCCTCCATTACTGGGCGCTGGATTGTTACACTGTCGACTCCTGGTCATCCTGCCTCCGCTACAGGACGACCACGAGCCCCAGCAGCTCCAGCTACCATCTATACCTAAAACTAACCGAGAGATAAAACTTAGATAGAATCATAAAAGTTCAAATGGATTTTTTTTTTAATGCAAACCTGTCGGTCGCTGGGTGATCTCGCAGCCTCTTCCACTGTATCCAGTTGGGCAAATACAGTCACATCTCGTCCCTAGTCACAAAGGAAATGATTGGACATTTTGGTTTTAGGACAGAAACATTTTATGTTGTGGGAGGTTCAGGATTGATAAGATCTTTTTTGGATATGAGCGTTTATCACTTATATATTACAAATTCTAGTCTATTATACCTTTGAGAACAGCCACTCCGTTGTTGCGACAGGGGGCACATCGACATGGACTGGCCTCAGCGAGGTACTCATACAGCGCCCTCCTCAGGTTTCTCTTCAAAACATCACTCTGGGTGAAGTCTCGGGCCGTCACCACCTCATACAGTGGTTTTGTCTGTTTGCAAGGATGTAGCCACAGTCATTTACTGTACACTCCATCAATCAATAACTTTATCCTCTGAGGCAATAATATTGATCTCTCCATACTGAGTTGAACAGAATGTACAGTTTGTTGAGTGATGAATCTGAGAAAATAGGTGTTTACAGAAGTACTCACTGTTCTTCTGATAAAGTCAGGGTTAAACCGCACTCCTTGACCCCAAAGCCTCATCAGATTTGGATCGGGCAATTTCTTAGACACAAGTCCTGTTATGGATTCACTACTTCCACCTTTTACTATAGCAACAAAATCTTCCACCATGCGTCCGTTCACGGTGTCCTCTAAACATCGAGACAACTTATTAAGTAAAAAAGAAAAATCACAATTGCTTTACACCATAAAAACGATTAGACCAATTACGCACCTCCCATCTCATTCAGCAGTCCATCGCAGCCTCCTCCTTCTAAACCCCCGGTGACATAGATACCTTTTATATTCGCACCTACTCTGATGCCAACCTGCACGCACTTTTGTAGTCATCCAGGGTGTAATCTATTAGAACAGAAAACATAACTATTGCCTGTGGGAAAGCAATTGTTGAACTACACCAACTTCATCATGTGATTGCAGTCACCTGTTTTCTCCAGCTTCTCTTTGTCTACGATGATGGTGTGTTCGTAGTTTCCTCCGAGTGCAGCCTCAGTGATGTAGTGAGTGCCGTAGTCCCTGTAAATCTGCCTATACTCTCCGTACACATAAGCCTGTGGCAAAGACCGGAGTCTGTACAGAAACTCAGTGTGTAGCATCAGCCCATCGGCCTTAAGGATGTACTGGGCCAGCTCTAACTCGGCTTTGGCCTTGATAAAGCTGTTGATCTAAATGTAGAAATGACTAAATTAAAGTCGTTTTAAGGCAATGCCAACAGGACAAATATCCATGAATGTAGGGACTTACTTTAGAACTTGCACGGCGAAATTTCTTGATCGACTTTGAGTATTTAGAGTCAGCGTAGTTAAAACCAAACTCAGCCACACCAGGGATAGCAAAGCCGATGGAGATGGATGTTTTTGAAGAGTGCTCTTTGATGGTGTGCTCCATAAACATGGAATATGTGTCAAAATGCTCAAAGGTGAAGTCGTAAGAACCACTGGTCTACAGAAAAACGTAAGTACACATAAGCAACACAGCCTGAAAGCCAAAAGAAACTTGTGATTAACATTGACTTATTATATCTATAAACTACATAATTGATTTAACTTAAGGTGTCCCACAAGGATCCATATGTGGGCCTTTGTTGTTTCATCAATGGTACTGCGGTGAGTCATTGATTCACAATCTGTGTCCTGGCATTTAGTTATAGATCACAGTCAAGTCTCAATCCCACTTCAGTGTCCACCATTACTGTCATGTTCGCAGATGACACAGCTATCATTGGTCTGATCGCTTGCGTGACGAGACGGCTTAGCACTAGGAGATATATAGGCTAAGGTAATTTGATAGACTAGTGTCAACACAACAACCTGGAACTCAACATCAACAAAACAAAGGAGCTTATAGTGGATCTTCTCAAGAGCAAGCAGGAACCGTACCATCCCATGAACATCAATGGAACACCAGTGGAGAGAGTGGACCATTTGAAATATATGGGGGTCCATATATCCCAGGATCTGAGCTGGACAATACTCTTTTTTTGGTGAAAAGGGGTTAGCCAACGCCTGTACCACAGAGAGACTTTCGACTCTCATCCCAGCTGCTAAATATGTTTTTACAGCTGCACCACTGAGAGCATCACAGGGGGTTGGGGCTTGCAGGATCGCCTGGCTCTCAGGAGGTCCGCTCGGCAAAAAGGTTCCTGAAGATCAGTCCACTTCAACTGAAGGACATTTACATCCAGAGAGGGCGACGCAGAGCTGAGAGGATCGTGAGGGACACCAACCATAACAACCTGTTCTCCCAGCTCCCACCATTACAACTGAGATGATGTGAAGGAGCTTCTATCCTCAGGCTACAAGACAATATGTTATTGTGGCAGCTGGATGGCACAAAAGAAATTTCTTTTCACTGCATGTTACTGTGTATGTGACAAATAAAGTACCATAAACAAACTAAGTCACACCCGAACTGTTAAATGCAGTTAAATGAAGTCATTGGCTGGAATTGTGTTTTCTTTTAAATTGGGTGTTACCTGTAGCGTGTACTGTTGCAAGTTGTAGGGCTTCCTGAAACGATCATTTTGGATGTAATGTGGAAGGCAGCTGCCAGCATAGTATCTGTTATCCAGCACCACCCCTTCCAGCTTGCTGCTCAAGATATTGATCCTGCAAACAAACACAACCAAACAGTGGGCATAAGTGGTTTGTGGAGGAGGACCTGTGTGCTGAGCTAATGGACCAACCCCTTGGCCAGGTTTTCAATGCCCCAGTACTCCTCAGCATACTCCCTGCAGGGATGGATGTCCCGCCGGCAGCCAGCTTCATCTGAGTTATCCCCGCAGTCGTCCTCGCCATTGCACTGTAAGGTTCGGGGGATGCATCGACCTGAATGAGCACATATGCAGCAATACAACATTTAAGGTATGTCTTCAATAGAGACTTGGAACATATTTTGTTCTGTTGTTTCAGTGCTGGTGCCACTGATGGTATAGTCATTTGAAATCCAGAGTACATCAACACATAATTGTAACACTTTTGACTTTGATCTGGTCAATCGGAATGTCATCCCTATAACGTGACTTGATTCTATATATTCAGACAGAACAAGATCACAATAACCAAACACAAACCTGTCTGGGGGCAGAGGAAGCCCTCACACACCGGGATGTTGTTGCAGGTGTAGCGTGCTGGGACAGTGCAAGCCTCCTCCTCTCTGTCATGAAAATGACATGGCTCTCCTCCAAACTGAGAGGGCTGTGTGAGCTTAGTGAAGCGATACTGGAGACACAGACCAACATAAACAGTAACAATATACAGCTGCTGTGGCCAATAAGGGAGGCTGAGGAGCTGCGAGGCTGCTCTGGGGGACTATAACAGCTACAATCAGATTAGCCTCCTGTTCGCACTTTGTCATGTCAAGGTTATTAATCCGGCCCAGAGTAAAGTGGAATAGATGGAGTGCAGGGGAACAGCAGAGGAGACAGAGGAGGGAGTACACAAATAAAACCGCACCAACAGAGCGGCCCTTAATGGTCAAGTCTGCACTATTTAAGAGTATAATAAAGAGTGTAAGAGTGTAATTTATGAGCGTACAGGATAACTTTACAATCGGCACCTAGTCAACATTAAGGAAGTCAATGCAAAGACTCATAAAAGTACTGTACAAGTTGTGACTTCAGAATTAGATCCCAGAGATTAATATTACTTTATACTTAATCTATTCTCAATAAGACTATGCCCAATAATGTGAAGACTCTACAGGTTACTTTTTATTTGTGGGTAAGGAAATCTTCATTTATTTGAAATTATAAAATTAGAATCAGAATAAAAAGAAGGAAAATATATACAGATATTGTTGTTATTGTACGGACCCGCTTTTTTTGACAGACGTCACATCTCGACCACTGGCTCCACTCGGACACAGCACAGTCCACTGGATGAACTACAATACTGGAGGGAGCTTGGCGAACAGACACATGTCCTGTTTTTGTGGCTGATATAGCACTGTAAAAACATAATTTTGAGCTCTTATACAGAGCCAAATGCTCCTTGGGTTTATTATAAAAAGGAAACCAGACCCTTAACATGCTAAATCAAAATGAGTATTATATATTTGTCCTTCTTACCTCAGGATGCTGAAGCCCAGTAAGCAGAAATGCACACTGCAGGCCCAGTGTAACCCTTGGGAAAACATGGCTGTGTATTAAACCTGACAGAGGGATGACACTGGTCTGCTGTCTGTGTCAACACAAACCGATCGATAATGGCCCAGATACGAACTCCGTGCCGGGATTAGAAGCAGAGTTCAAACACTTGCAAGTTGTGAGGTTGCACCTTTGGTCGATGGGTTGTGATTTATTGACAAAGCTGACAGCTTTGCTAAAATGTGTTAGATATTGTGAATGGTTGGTCAAACGGGGAGGAAAATTTAAAAGAAAATCAATCCCTCAGAGCTATGATGAAACACATTCCCGTTATGGTACCATGACTTCTTGACCTGCAAACATTTACTTTAAGCAAATTATATACTGAATGGGACAGAGGAACAATTTGGTCAAAAGAGATACAGAGTTTCCAATGGTATGTTACAAATCATCAAAATTAACTATTTGTAACATTCATGTATTCATTTTACATTTAGTGTGTGCAAAGGGTGTTCTAATAGACAGAATGCAGCACCATGCCCTTTCAAAGAACAGTAACCAGTAATGACTTTTCAGATGTTATAACTTACACTGTATTTTTTAAAGCTACAGTAACCTTTGCTTTAGTTACTTCAGTTTAGTTTAAATACTCTGTTATGAAGACAATATAATTCAATATGTAAATGAAACTGGTGCAGATGGCAATCACGTGTTATTTTATTGTGATGAACATTAGCATGGGTACAGTGAATGGGGAGGTCAAAGACGTACAAAAGTCTCCTTCATCTTTTCATTTCAGCTCATGTTTCATAAATAAAGTGTACATTTTCTTATACAGACGGAGCTAAAGTTGTAAGTCTTTCATTTGACAGTAACTGTTTTATCTCTAGTCCTGGTTGACATGAAGTCATTTTCTGCTAATTACAACGAGCTGTTAACTTTATATTGCAGCGGTCAAATAGTGAACATAAAAATAAACATGATAAGGCAATGACACTCTTTCTTTGACCTCCATGTCACATCTTCAGATAGGACTCAAACACAACTCAGAAGTCGAATGTAAACATTACAGTGGTATAAACAATAATATGCAGGAAACCCCTGCTATTTATTATAAAATATTTATTACAACAAATGAGACAGGTTTTATTTCAAATGGCCATGTAACACAGATTCACAAACAGAAGAAAACTTGGAAATGGCAGCAATGCTAACGGACATCCAGACGTCTATGGAGGTGCTGGTGGGACACACAGTAGATGGAAGAGGCAGAGAGCATATGGCACAGAGGCTCAGGGATGGGGCACTGGGACGATTCTTATTTACAAAATAAATGTTTGGCAAATCTGATTAAAGGTTGATGTCTCAAAGTCATCTGATAACTTGACTGACTCTGTGCCATCAATAATAATTCACAGCTTAGAAAATATTGAGGACAAGCTCATTTCGATTGTTCAAATCCTTAGAGGAGACGTTCACAGTAGAGTCCATTCATGCAAATGGATGAATCAGGAGCCATGTGATGAGAGCATTTGGCAGATCCATGGTCCAGTCTTCACTGTGACAGCAGGCACAGCCAACAATGTGAGGGTCAACTGTAAAGATATGGTTTCCTCACTAATCCTCCACAGGACCAGCCTTGTACTGAGCCAGGAGCACCAGCCATAGTTCAAAGGGCACTTCCTGATAGACTGGTGAATTGCGAGGAATACAGTATGTGGCCTCTTGCGGAAAGCTGATGCAAAAAGTCCTTTTAAAGGTTGATAAACAGAACACAAGTCTGTAAAGATGGCTGCTCCAGGTGCAGCAGTTCACAGTCATTCATCTCTCTCCTTTTCTCTCATTTGTAAAATGGCCTTTTTAGTGTCCTTCACCTGAAACATGACAAAGAGACAGAATCCTGAGCTGGACAGTGCAGCCTTACTCCACACCACACCACCAGGGGGCAACATTAAGCCTCCATCCAAGTAGCATTTCTTTGAATACAGTGAGTACACAGTGAGTTATTACTCTTTTCCAATTTGCATAAACAGTATGACGGAGGTAAAAGCACATGGTCAAGTATATTCATCGTTGCAAAATCAAATTAATTTACCTGACTGTGCTGTACTCTAGCTGTCTTCGCCTGGACATCCCTGATCCTTTGTAACATCTGCACAGAGCTCAGGAGACACTGACCTCACATCAGTGGTGCCCTGTGAAGGGGAGAAATACACGTTAGCACTGGTGACTTGTACACTTATTATAAAATGTAAGACCTTGATTTTCATGTACTAATCCTCACTAGATAATTATTCTACATGCTTTTAATTAATCACAGAGCAATTTTCCCTATGGTTGATTTACCAATACAAGCAATTGGTCCTAAAGTAAAGGCGGTCACAACCAAATATTGCAAATTAAATACAACAGCTTACAATTTAACAGACGGATAAGAGCTGCAGTTTAGCTAAGCATAATTGCGTATGATCTAATCAAAACTCGTAAATTATCTTTGACCTTTAACTCATAATTGACTTGACATTTTTTCTGGGCTGAAATCAATCCACATGACATTCTGCTGGGCGAATGTCATGTGGATGTAAACTCCAGAGAAGTGATGAGGCCTAAGACACTAATAAATGACAGCATTGTGCCAGTCAATTCAATCTATGAATCTTATAGACTGAAATGAACCAGGGGAAGTGCGTACCGAGTGCTCCTCCTTGTTGCTCTCAGGGTCCACAGGAGAGTGGTCCTGATGGTCGGCCAGGGGCGGGGGGTCTGTGGATGTGTTCTGATGGGGGGCTGGAGTTGAGGCTGCAGACAGGACATACAGTGAAAGATCACACGACAAATGTTCTTCTGTTTAGTGAATACATCTGTAAATCATAACCACAGGCGAGTGACCTTTTGTGCACGCCATCTACTATTACTACAGACATTTTATACCAAAGAAAGTATTCCCCAAAAGCACAGAAGAGTACTAGTATTTCTAGTATGTTTTATATCAAATATACATTAAGAATATTATCATAACAAAACATGGACGTACGTGATTCAGTGGATGGTGACGTGGATGTTCCTGGACTCAAAGTCATGCGCGACAGGTCGAGGTCGCTGCAGCTGCCCTCCTCCTCCTGTGCAGAGCCGAGCAGTTGGGAGGACGGTGAGAGCAGCTGAGTGCACACCAGAGTGTCCGGGGCACTCATGGGGCCTGGGGTCCCACACCTGCTCACTGTCGCTGAGGTAACGCCCACACTGGTTACCACTAAGGACGAGGGCCCTTCTCCTGCATCCAGGTCCTCCCTCAGACTCATGTGTCGCTGTAGGAGTGCGGGGTCGGCGCTGTGCTGGGGCTGGTAATGGCAGAGGAGGGGGCAGACAGCTCACAGGCCTGAGGACACACGGCTGTGATGGGCACCAACCCTTGCAGCATGGCGGCTGGGATGGCATGGCCCCCTACCCCCACAGTCTGAGCGGGCATGTACGCTGCCATTGCAGCCCACTGCTGCTGTGTGGCAGGGAAAATGTTGGCCTGGCTCCAATGAGCGGCTGACCACTGGGCAGGACCTGTGCTACCTGAAGAGGCCCCTGTACAGGAAAGGCGAGAGTCTGGGCCTGTCCCGCATAGCCCTGCTGCGCCCACTGTGCTGCCTGCACTGGGCCCATAGTCATGTAGCCTGAAGTAGAATCAAATGGGTTAATTTACTCTGACATTTGTATATGGTATTTGTATAAACTATCTATCTATAATAGCATTATGACTGAGGAGAGTCATACATGTGTATGGTTACCTGATGGCACAGATGTGGGGCTGAATGGAGCGTACAACTCTGCGGCAGCAGCGTGTTGTTGTTGATGGCGACTGCTGCGGCTCGGGTCCAGAGTGTTGGCTGGAGACGGGGGCATCTGGAGAGCACATACAAACACAGATGTCAGGCTATCAGCATCACCTTTGCCAAAGGCACAGCTCATCTATCGTCAGGACTGCAATACAAATGAATAAACGTTTTAGAAATACTAATAGTATTGTGCTGATTTGAATAACTAACACTGCTGAGTTACAGCTGTTGATATTGCTGTTGCACAATGTACAAGCAGTGAAGCAGTAACTCAGAGATACTTACCGAGGGAGGAGTAGACATGTCTCCGAACAGGTCAAAGTGGTTGATATTCTGTGAATTTGAAGAAGAGACAAGAGAGTGGTGATGCATCAGAACAATGAGCCAGATCCTATGGTGCTGGCATGGTTGGGCAGCCAGGTGGGGTGTGAAATCTATTCGCATTGGCAGAGGGGCTGAGAGTAGCGAGAAACAACTGTCTTCTCATTTCATTATCAGAAAATGGATCTAAAATTAGACTTTCAAGGCCCTCTATTATTGAGTGTGTAAAAGGCTATTCACTTATAAAACTAGCTTTGATTAGATATTCTTGTTTCTGCCAATCAGAGAGCCCCGTGAGAGAGGGTCCACTTCATTATGCTGCCTCCAGCCTGCATCAAGATAGACACACAAAGAAGGGTATTCATTTCATAAAGTACTTGCTCCGTGAAACCACCCAACCAAAACAAAGGCGCCACCTCTCCCTCTACGCCCCCGTCCTCCCCTTTAAAAGGAGTGGGGTCACGGCTCTGAAAGGCACCATGAGATGGCTAAGTCGCATGAAATGTCGTTGGGGCCATGCAAAGCAGACAATGGTTCACATGCAATCAAAAAAACACACACACTGACAGACACAGACAAAAAGACAACAAGAATCACCAACATTAGTGATTCAGAACAGGGTGTTATGTCCTTTCTAAGCAGAGGGCATAACAGATTACAGGGTTTTTGCAACAATTGAAGGAAATACGCAGAATTGTGAAAAAAAAAAAAAAAGGTTTGTACACAGAAGGTGTCCCCCTGCAGGCACACATCAGGGGAGCTCTCCAAGGTCCTTAAATAAAGCTCCAACTGAATGAACAGACAAGCAGTAACACTTAAGATATGGAAGCACTGCCGCGAATATGGGCATGGGCTGTTCAGCTGAGATAGCGAGAGGCTGGGACAGTTTATCTGTGCTGATATGCCAAGCAACAAGCACACAACAGCAAGACTGAAAAAGTGCTATTCCCAGAAGTTGCATTGAAATCATTGTTAAGTTAAAATTGGCAAAGGTGGAATATAATCTAAATGAATAAAATAAATGTTGTTTTATGATTAATCTACATGTTGGTGACTACACTTCATGCACCCACCTACAAACCTCTTCATCCTCTGAAGGAAACTGCCTTTTTTAGACATGGCTGTACCAGCTGTAAAACATGGATCAAATTAGGGATTTGGGATCCGAAGCCTGCCTCTCTAATGTTGTGTGAAATTGCTAACGTGTCTGACTTTGGTGGCCTAATCAATTTGTCGTATCTGTTGAAGCAGGTGATGCATGGCCAATATGTGGATCATTGGAGTTTCATGCCCATTCGCTAAAAAGCGTTGCACGGACGATACAAGTTGCTTCCTTCAATCTGATGTTAGCAGAGGTTTGCATGTGGAAGAGTTAACCAAACAAATAATGAAATCAAACACCTACAGTGAAGAAATGCCGCTTTGGGACATCATAGATCCCTTCCTTCTGCTGACTGGTTGGGACCTGCGTTGGGTTGGAGGTCAGGTCAAAGAAAGATTAGGAAACAAAAGCAACATCTTTTTCAACTTTAAGCCTAAAGGACTGAAAACAACTCTAAGTAGAAAAACCTCACTCTGCTCTACTCAATTTAGCCTCATTTTAAAGATGTAATGTTATCTTTTGGAGCCCTGGGACTATGCAGATCCCACACTTGTGCTACAGAATCAATTCTACTTAAATCAATATTGATTTCAAACAACAGTATTAAGAGGAGCCATTGTTATGCTGCAACGGTATGTCTCAACTCTCTGACTATAAGAAAAAACACATCTTCCCATGCTTATTTCATTCATTTTAACACGCTGTGGTGCTCTCATCTGGTTAACTTTCCCCAAGTCTATTGATCTGGTTTGGACCTAAGATCAAATGGCATGGTGAGTGATTAATCTCTCTGCCTCTCTGCATCTTTCATCTTCAGAGGAAGGCACATACGAAAAGGCAGAGGAAAGAGGAGGAGGAGGGGAGAGCAAAGGGGGGTTAAAACGGACGACAGGTCCCTCGTGTCCTTCAACGGTTCCTTCGACATCCAAAAGTAAAAGGTCAAAGGGGGCTATATCAGAGAAGAGCCCCGTCTACCGTCTGTACAACTGACCTTGACGTTGTAAGAGGACATTTTTTCACCCATTTCACTACTACTACTGCTACTCATACTTCGACTACTGTAATTATATTTTATTATCGTTGCTAGCATGCCCAAAATGTCCACTACCACTGCTATAACAACATATAAGAATTTCTTCTACTATTATTTGTATTCTGGTAGTGTTGCCAGTGTCACTACAACTACTGCACAAGCACTACTCTTACGCTACTTCCACCACAGCTACTGCACATAGGCACGATGTCACACACACTATAGGATCAGTTTGCTCTATTTTACCACTCAGTGAAATGAATGCAATCTGCAATTACAAACATAGTTCAGGGTCTGATTTTAGGAATAATATTTGATTTCTATTGTGTATATTTCTCAGTATTTCTGTCCTGAAGTTCAAATATTTTGTCATAACAGAAAACCTATTTCTTTTAAAGCCACACCTTGTAAAAGAGAGACAGGAAGAGTGAAGGGGAGGTTTAAGTCTTGGCTTGTACCTGATAAACGCTCTCCTCTGACTGAGGGCCACGCAGCGGCTCATGTCCAGCCTCAAACACTATGTACTACAAAACACAAGTGATGGCAACAATGAAGAGGGGCAGAGGGGGTAGAAACCATGTTATTAAAATAAAACAATGTAACGGGAATAAACAAAAGCACGAACAAGATGGATCATGGGAAATGTAGTTGGGGTGGGGTTGAGGTGGGAGAGAGGAAAGAGCACAAGTATAATAGGTCAGGCAGTAGTTCAAGGCAATGAGATTCAAGCTTGAGGTCTACCTTAAACATCAGCGATGTGATGCTCCACCTCTTTGAAAAAAAAATACAAAATAAAAAGTAAACCCGAAGATCAGAATATTTATTTGAGATCCATTGTATTAAACAGTTTCCGATCTGGATCTAAAATAAATATCCTGGTCACAGTTTAGAGTTTTGTCAACCAACATTAAAAGAACGGAAAACTGCAGATGAATGACTTAATGCAAATAGAGTTACAAAGTGGTCGTAACCACTGAACAAAGCATTCGGAGTAAGAGTTAGTGTTGTCTGTATTCAGTGAGAGCAAACACATAGGAACAAAACACAAGTTCATCAGGAAAGGCAGGGTACAACCAGTCAGGGGCAAATCACTGCAGGGAACATAGACACATATCAACTCAAAAATATGGTTTTACAACACTGCACTGGCAAATGGTGGTTGGATGGTTGAACAAAACAGTCCACTAAGATGATATAGAATATTACTGACATGGAGAAATATCATGATCATTGATTTAAGCAAGTCACATGACCTGACATTGTTTTAAAGATCCTATTTGGAACAATGTGTCACTATTCTTTACGTAAGACATGTGTTGTAGATAGTTGAGTATTGTGAGCTATAGAATATGACGTAAATGTACTTAAGCTCTAAATGTTCCACATAGCATCTTTAGCGGCAACATAGTCTAACACATGAGTGATATCAACAGAAGGCATTATAATAGGCATAATGTAGTCGGTGCGTCCATGGCCTACCTGGTAAACAGGGTCGTCCACTTCATCCTCCAGGATGGTCTGCACAGTTCAACGACACAAGTTTTCTTTGTCAGGCAAAACCTCTTTGATTATCAAGTTATTGTTTCATTCATCATGATATTGCTTTACACTTAAATATTTATCATTCCTTAGAGATCATTTGAAAGCTCATTTGAAAGCTTTTACAGCACCATAAAGCTTACCTGATACACAGCCTGCTCACATTGCTTGTCCTTCTGTGCCTTCTTCTCCAGCTCCTCGCGCTGTTTAATGTCATATATCAGTGTAAAGAGGTCACGCAGGTCAATGATGAGAGGCTCGGCCTAAAGGGAAGAAGGAAAAGCATATGGAGAAATCATGAGGAATGATGGACATGCGTGATGTAAACATGTGACATCATGCAAAGTGCCGTATAGGTTAGTCTGAGATGAGCACTCACAGATTGTGCCGTTTTGATGGCAACAAACCGATGGTGGCCCTCTTTCCCACACACGTAACCAAAGGCACGGTGGTCCCTTGTGTCCTTGGCAATGTAGCTGATCTCGTGGACTGAATGGTGATGCAAAAGAACCTAAAACACAGATATAAACTCAATGATTAAACCTGAAACGAGGAATACACTTCAAGGATGGATTATTTGGAACAGATTAAGAATAAAAGGTGCTTCTTTTTCGTTTTCCTTTATTCATAATCACTTTTTATTAAACACTAACAATAAAGGCTCAGCTTTCTCAAATAATGTGTTTTGTTAGCAGGAGCTCTAATAGAAATGTGTTGTGGCTGTAAACTAATGATTCAAAGAATAATTTTGTGTTTTACTATTAGGCAATCAGTTTTCAGTGCAAGCCATTGATGCAGTAAAAGTCCTTGTGTGGAGACTGGTAAGATTTATTATTATGTATGGTAGATACATATTAGGTATTAGGCATATACATGTAATAACTGCCAACTAAAGAAATACTATAAAAGGATCTCAGGGGCCTTAAATGTACAAATTATGCTTTGACTTTTCAAAGCCAAAGCATAATTTGCTTATCAGTTAAATGGCTTTGTAAGTGGGTTGTATGTATAAGAACATTTCTGAAAATCTGGTTACAGTAGAAAACGCTAATGCTCATTATGCACCAATTAATATTCTGCCAACTTTGCATGATGAATTTACCCTCTGACTCCGAATGATTGACACATGTGGCACTGCGGGGAACAAAGGGGAAAATCTTAAACCCATCTACACAGAGAAACTAATTTTGCTGTCATTCTCCTGCTGCTAAGCTACGAGCACAGATAAAGATGAAGCACTGGGGAGGAGCTTTAACTTGTAGGTCATCTGATACAATCCTTAAATTGTGGGTAGAGATAGTAGCAAGACCTCGATTATTGACAAATGGCTGGTGGAGTTATTTCATATCAGTTTTACACGAACCATTCTCTTTGCAGCTCACACCAACACTGTTCTACTAAGCGATCTAACCGAGTCACCAGGGATATACGGCACCACAGGCTATTTAGTACTTAGGATAATCCGTGGGTTACACATTTGGCTATCAAATGGTAGGTAGAAAGAATGGAGACTTTCAATTTTAAGGTTGTTTTTTACACTATCTTAATGTTTTCACTGAGGTGTTCCCGGTGGCATTTAGAACAAGTGCAAATCGTAAAAGGTTTAATCCAAATATTATCTGTAAATCTCAGGATTGTATAAATGCACATATTATGTGCTTATTTATCACTATTTCCCCATTGGTAATTGATTTTCAGTCAAATTTACTCTTAAAGTACTGCTTTAGCCCCTTCCAGTGGAGTGGCACAGGCGGAGCAGATTCTGGGGTGGCCTATGCCCCCTGGCCACCCCCAGACACACCCCTGCATACACCAAACCAGCATTATTTCAGATTTTACTATTAATAATACTACACCGACACGTTCCACAGTAAAATGCTTTCACTGATTTCATAGCAAACAAATACATTAGAAATAGTAGAGTTTGGTGTGTTATATATTACATACATGATTAAAGTGTTAAATTAAATTAATTAAATAAAGGTGCTTTATTTATCATTATACAACAATTGTACAACAAAATGTGTCCTCTGCATTTGACCCATCCTTTGACTGGGACGACCCATGAGGAGCAGTGGGCGGCGGCATTACCGTGCCTGGGACCCATCTCCAGATGTGGAGCCAGGCTGATGGTCAGAATCACCTGGCTGGAGGATTCACCTATTATACATGTTTTTAGTGTTAGGGGAAACCGGAGTACCCAGAGGAAATCTACCCAGACACAGGGAGAACATGCAAACTCAGAAAGGCCCCATCCAGGTGAGAATCGAACCCGGGGCCTCAGAGCTATGACGCACGAGCGCTAACGGCTGTGCTACCGTTAAAGTTGCTGGTACAAGAGAAGATGTTCAATAAGGCAGATGTTTGAAGCTCATTTCGGTGCATCAGTTTTAGATAATCAATACAAAATTATAGTAGCATTGGTCCCGTCATGTGGTTGTTCGAACAATATTTTCAACACGCATTCAAAAATGTGAAGAAACCAATGGGACAAATGTTACAGCATAAGGATGACTGCTGCACTGAGGGCGGCCGAGGAGCAGCCAGTGCATGATTATCATTAGCACAAATGATCATTAAGGGGTGGAACTGGCTGCTAATTACGTGCTATAGCTGATGAGCAGCGCGGCCTGTACTCTGCCAACTCTCCGCCGCGGGACGGGGAAGACGGATCCTCTCTATCATCTTGTAATGGGGCAGGGAGGCTTTGATTCAGCCAGGGGGACTGAAGGAGGCCCAGATACAAGAAGAAATAGACAGGCTCATAACATCACATAAGTATAGGTCCTGCAGCATAGCCTGGTTTACTGTAGTTTCTACTCTGGGTCAAACATTTAAGACTCACAATTTAATGCTGTCAACTTCGATTTCTATGAGCTAAAGGGCAAACATTCTCTCGAGAGCATGTCAGCGTGGCTACAGTATGTGATTCGAGGTTTGGGATGTCTTTGGCAAATACTGAAAGAAATAAAACTACTGCTAATCTGAATTTATTCCCTAAAAGTGTCAGGAAGAGCGTTTTTAAACCTTTTTTTTTTATCTTATAGAGTAATTTTATTTCATGAACAGGGGACTGGTTTTAGGTTCAGCCAGTGTTCATTCCAGGGATCATATCTGTCACGCTTCAGTGTGTGCTGTTGTGTGACATGTATACAACAATGATAAACTAATGATAAATGAATTGTAAAATGCAGACTTCTCAGACGTGGTTAAATCAATTAGTTCTGCTTCTGCTTCTGCTATCGCGGGAGCTTTGTTTTGTAATGTTTTAAATTGAATTGGCAACCTTGAAGCTAGGCTATTCAGAAATGATGTTTAAGTTTGTGCAAATTCGGTCCAATTCTGCTTTATCAGTTCTTGTAATATATTAACCATGTAATATATCAATCAATCCTATAAGATGGCATTGGAGAACTGAGCCTTGCACGTGTCTGCCCTCTGACTGTCCCGTAGTGCACACCGCCAGAACAGCAACTGGAAAGCCACTATCTCCAGACAGGTTCCAACTCACCCCCGATCTTTCACAGTATATCTTGATTCCCCAAAGGAGATCGTCAAGAAGACTCTCTGCTTGTGCTCCCCTTTGGAACGTGCCGAGGATGCCATTCCCTGTGAAGAGATAAGAGAACCCACGTGAGATGAAATGACATCAAACATCGCTTCCCCTGTTCAGGTGAGTGTGACAGCGGTTACATAAGCAGCGATTGGACAAAGTGTACATTTAAATGGGCTTTAAAACTGCCACGAGAATCACTTTATTCTTGCTACTTTTTTTTTTCTTCTGCTCCATTTTGTTCTTTTTGAATCTCCTGAGTTAACAAGTAAAAGGTGATATTTGCTGACCAACCAAGACGCCACTCTGACAACTCCATGTAGTGCTGACGGAACAACCCACCCGGGCTTTGAAGTCCGTTTTTTCCCATGATTCTCAGCAGCTTTCTGTCTTTGACGCTCTTAGATAATTAACATTTTAAAAGGCGCTTTAACTGAGGGGTACCTGTGCACTTGACATGTCTTTCAGAGAACAAAGCCCACGCGAGAGGAGCCAACTGAGATGGGAGGAAGATGCTTGGCGTGCTGAACCTACCTGATGAAATTGCTGGGCAGCGTGTGTTGACAAGTGATCAATCATCTCACAGTGTCAATCCCTTACACGAAATGTAAGTCTCAGCAGATGTTCACACAAGGTTAGTTTCACCGACGTTTCGCTTTTTGCCACAAAGTAGCATTGCCACAAATGCTACTTTTACACCGTCACAGTGATAATCCCAAGGTGTTAACGCCTGTAAGCCCCGCCACATGTGTAAGTAGACTTACATTTATCAAAATGTGGGACATGAAGAGGCCTCATAAAGTATTGGAGATGAGGAAGAGATAAAAATGAGGGGAAAGAGGGGGCGGTCGATGGATGTTGTCAATCAGGCATCGGCTTCTCCATTTGGGGGATTAGTCCTCAAGGCTGTAAGAGGCAGCTCAATAGAGATCCCGTCCCCTCTCTATCCCCGGACCAGATGATAGCGGGTCTGTATATTGACTGCTCCATTGACTGTAACTGGCTGCTGGCCGAACACGACTGCAGTCATATAGAGGGCAGTGCAGAAATGTCACATCAAGACGCTAGAAAATATGTTTCAATGGACATTTAGCAGGAGTGAAGAAATGATTTTCCTATACAGAGGAATATATTATATATATATATTTAACCTTAAGAAAGTCAACCAGAGATTTGGTAGAGAACAACTATTATGCTGCCCTGGAGGGATGCATATCAGCTATGTAATTTACAATTTTTTCAATGGCACTTCCCAAAATGCCTTGAGTAAACTCACTATGTGAAAAAATATAGATATACCATTTTATGGCTTTTAGTATCTCCTCACAAGCTGCTTTCCATGGGGAACATGTTTTTATCGGTAAAGACTTCTGTGTCACATGTAGGCACGTCAGTCAGGACCAAAATAGCTATATAGGTTTGTTATACTCAATTCTGGGGCATCACTGCTTCTTCAGGACAGGCGATGGATTGATAAGAGACCGAAATGTAACGACATTTCTCCCAAAAGAAAGTTGAGAGCGGAAATGGAATAGAAATATACTGATATAAGTTTAGTAGGCTATGTTTGTGGATGATGTTGCTTCTCATGTGACTTCTCTAAACTGACTGTTGTTACATCATTGCTCTTCCTGGTGCTTTGTTCTCACTGATACACAGTAATGTGCCTGGACGGGGCTTGTTCCGAATGGTCAGTTTTTGCTGGGCCTGGCTGAGTCACAGACAGAGGACGGCCGCTCTGACTCACCCATCACCAAATGCGAAGCAGACGACCGAATGTGAAGCGGCACTGCACTCTCAAATGCCCACCTTGAGTTTCATCATGGAGTCCTGGCACAGCTTGTCTCCTCGCGCCGCCGTCACTTCATCCATCCCTATCAGCTTGGCCTTGTAGCGCACGCCATCTCCACGGAAACGCTTAATGAGCCCGGTCTCCGTCCGATCTTGACCTGCGATAGGAAGAGAGAAAGAGAAAAAAGGAAATGATAGATATACATAATAAATTGCTTGATTGATTGAGTGAGCTGTTTATTTGCGCTATTTACATTCTTATTCTTACAGTAGTTAAACATTTCATCACAATAAGGCTCAAAAGGCGTAGGCTAAAGCCGAGCTTATGTGCGCCTACCCTTCAAATTAAAACCCATATCTGAATTGCCCAAAGGGAGAGGAGGTTTATGTACAGCAGGCATGACCAAAGTGCGGCCCGGGGGCCAAATGCGGCCCTCAAATTTTTGGTGGCCCTCAGGCCTCTTGCTTTATTGGCACACATCACCAGAGATGGTACTTTTTGCTTTATCTTAATAATTCCACCCAGTTAAAACCTCAAAAAGTAACATTTACTGTGAGACAGAGCTAGGATTACAGAGCAACGAAAATGTGAAATTAAAACGGATGAAAAAGCAACAAAAATGCCACAAAGAGCAACGGCTCAAAAGGTCTTAGGTTTCAAATGAGGTGTTACGCTGGCCTATAGGCTATAAGCTTTTAGATTTAGGTAACTGGAGAAAACACATGGTTAAGGCGGGGGTAAGAGGTTAAACCTCTCTTAAATACACTCATTTGATTGTTTGAATTCAACCACGGATCTGTGGCTCTCCATACTGTATACATGTCAATACGCGGCCCTAGGTGAAAAATGTTTGGACACCCCAATGTACAGTATATAGTAGCGCTCCACACAAGGGACTGTTTTTTGTGGTTGCCCTGGGGTAGACTGACATACACGAACACACGGGTGAAGTGTCATCAGAATCAGAATCAGAAAAGTTTTTTATTTCCATTGTTGGTGAACAAGTTCAACACAAACTAGGAATTTGTTTCAGTTCAATCGTGCAACATGAAACATAAAACATATAACACGTAACTTGCAAAAGGACACAACAATAGTACGTGTCAGTTGGAGATGGGTCGCTGATATTGAATCCGGATAACAACTAGCCACTGTCGTATAAAAAGGTTTAATGTGAGTACAAGCAACCGAATGTTCTCTGCTCTCAGATAACTAGTCATTCTCCAAGATGCACCACCCCACTTAAGGCCCATAGCTGTTGGAATAGACTTTAGTCTCACTAAAACTTAACTGATTTACCAAATAAGGAGTAAATGCTATAGTAAACTAGATACAAAACCATTTATCATTAAAGGAATTAATCAGCCAAAATAAATTGAATGATCCAAACATGTTCCATTTACGTATCTGATTTATGTATTTATCTATTATTTATCATATTATTTATTTTTCCATATCTTTTCCTAATTTCCAGCATGAGGTGAGTATAGAGTCCAACAAATCGTTGGACAGAGCTGGTGTGAGTTGGCCGGTCTGATATAAATATTTATGGAATAGGAAATGAAAGAATGAATAGTAGATTAGCGGCAGTGGGCAAAGTCCGGAATCAAATTGAGGCTGAAGATTGAAAATGAAGTTGGATAAAGCCGGCAATTTATTAAAACAAATGATACACGGACAGGCTCTATTGGTGGGCATTCGGGCAGAAAGCAGAGGTGGGAGGTTGCGCCCCTGGGGTCCACCCACACCCCGGTTCCCGTGGGTGCGTCCGATCCGTGGCGAAACTGCTTGAATGGCGCCTATTGAGGTGAATCACCTCGCTCCAATGCTTGCCCACAATCCTCCCCTCGGCCCTCCCAGGAGTGATGGATGTCGGGTGAGGCAGCGAACATGTATCTGCGTCTGTGGCCTCAGGGCTTCGCACCGGCAACCCCTCCCTTATCCCGCCGCTGATGATCCTGCCTGTCGATCCCTCCTGCATCACCCTGACGCCCTTTTTTTCTCTCTTAGTTTTGTAACGTTTTGATTATGTGCGTTCAAGCCGCAAGCGCTGTCTCGTACAGCCCCGAAACTACAAACCCAAATCCATGTCGTCTGTAACTTTGTCAGCCACAACACAGGATTTCCAACAAGCAAAGATAGTAGCAAATCAAGGTCACCGGCACCTTGGAGGATTTAACAGTTTCCTGGCATCGCGCTCACTCCGTTCTAGGTCATGAAGGCTGTATATTTAGCACACGTGTTACATCGGCGCTTATAAGGCTGCAACCAAAAGCTATTACGCTGTTGAAAATGAGGTTATTTTACACCAAGCATAAATCGATTCCTTTTTACCGCATTTGGAACCGTTCCCGGTGATAAAACTTTCTCAAAGTGGAGGACAGAAATCAAAAAGAAAGATGGCAAATTAAGTAAAAGGAGCGAAGTTAAATGGCTCGTGCAGAATGAAAAAAATATTTAAAAAAATGCGGCAGTGATTCGAGTGCCTGCTTCTAACCGTGCGCGCACACACACACACACACACGCGCTCACTAATTCATGAGGGCACATTTTCTCCAAAGGGGGAAGGGCCCCAATGATGCTAAAGTCATTAAAGTCTCTAAGCAAGTCAATGTCAAATCTGGGCCTAATTCAGACTTGTTTCGCTGCCAGAGGATAATGGCTCGTATATAGAGAGACGGAGTACAAGTGAACATTAAACTTGAAGCAGCTGCTGCGGAGAGAAATATCACTGACTGCGCCGACGACAAGCTCATGAACGTGATGATGAAGTGTGCGCTGTAAGAGCTGGAGGTAAAGGCTGGACAGTTTAAAAATGTTGAATGGGCAGAAGGATGAAAGCCTATATAATTCATAACTGAGATGGAAATGTGTATTTACTTTATTTATATACCTTTCATGCACAAGTACAACTCAAGGTGCTTCAGCTAGAGAGGTGGTCAGTCAGTAACAAAGTCAATTTAATGGGTGTTGTATTGTGGATGTTTGGATAACCATTTTTGGTCCATTCCCCAAATCCATAAAGGTTCTTGGGGCGTCATCTGTTCTCTGTAGTCAAAGTGTTGGACGTTTCACCCCTCAACCAAGAAGCCTCATCAGCAGCATTAAAGGAATAGGCCACCGTTTTTACACACTGAGATATGTTCTTACCTTAGCTTAGACGAGTTCATTTGTACCTGTCTGGTCTCCACGTGTGCCTTCCGTAAGGTAAACACAGCACAGACGGCGTTAGCATTTAGCCTCTCCCCCTCTCCTCTATAGCTCCAAACGAGGTGAGGATAAAAGCTACCAAACTCTTCCACGTTTTCCCTATTTAAATATGGTTACGTGAAGTGTTACACTACAAAGTATAATTAAACAAAATTAAACAATGTGGATTTTCTAAGTGGATAAAAAGGGGAACTATATAAGGCATAATAATACCAGGAGTAATTCGGCATCCGCGCAGTGATATCTTCACTTTACTGTGCGGATGCCGAATTACTCCTGGTATTATTACGCCTTATAATATAGTTCCCCTTTTTATCCGCTTAGAAAATCCACATGGTTTGATTTTGTGTAATTATACTTTGTAGTGTAACACTTCACGTAACCATATTTAAATAGGGGAAACGTGGAAGAGTTTGGTAGCTTCTATCTTCACCTCGTTTGGAGCTATAGAGGAGAGGGGGAGAGGCTAAATGCTAACGCCATCTGTGCTGTGTTTACATTACAGAAGGCACATGTGAAGACCAGACAGGTACAAATGAACTCGTCTAAGCTAAGGTAAGAACATATCTCAGTATGTAAAAACGGTGGCCTATTCCTTTAAAGAACTCTGGCCAACACTTAAACAATAGAGCACATATGACACTTGTCCGAAGGGGTTTCTGAACTACTGCAGTACAAATAAGCACTGGTTACAAGGTTAAAACACAAATACAGAAATACTCAACACATTCCTAGAGTAAAAGTAATATATTTCACATTCCCTTGCTGACTACAGACCCGTTTATGAAATCCCATGTGATATAAATGCCCCTTTGTACTGACTGTAGTTTCATTTTACCCACGATACATTGCGCCCCGCTTTTACTGACTCATACACTCTGTAATGTAATGCAAAAAGCACGCTGCTCTAGTTGCATTTTTAAACATGACCAGTTCCATTGGGTGCAGCCGTCTTCGATACGAGCATTAACCAGATGTTGTGTGCCATTTATTTCTTTACATACTGCATGCCACCTCCCCCTAATAACACTTCAGGAGAGATTTAGAGCTTTATGCACTGATACACTCTCCAAAAATAGGGCCCTGCATGCCCAATGAACGGCTCGACGCTGTGGAATATCTTGTAGGCTACGTGTTCTGAGTTCAAATGGAGTGAGCGCGCTGCGGGGCAAGTGTTTTATGTTGTTACACGGTTAGGAGGAAGACGAGCGAGCGAGGGAGGGAGAAGGTGAGACACAGATTTACTTGTAAGGTTTAGCCGTGTTCCTGGTAATATTTCGAGCTGATAAGTCTGACGCTCATAATTTGTCTGACAGAGAGTAGCCTAAAGTGGTGTCTACATTAGGATGCGTCAAAAGCGATCATGTGTATTGCCACAACAGTGCGCTGCCGGGGCTTCGTGGTCAGAGAGGCATGCGTTCTTTAGGTGCATTATGTGAATTGATGTCCTATAGGCCATGATTTTGCCTGGGAAACTTTTCCCCTAGGGACAAACAGAATGTTCTTAAATACAGTGGGAGGAAAAAGTGAGTACAGTACACTGTTTGGAATTTCTTACATTTCTGCCTAAATTGGTCATGAAATGTGGTCTGATCTTTATTAAAATTACAATAATGATTAAACAGTGTCTGCTTTAACTAATACCACCCAAACATTTACATTTTATCATATTTTTATTGGACATTCATAGGACAGGGAGGCATAAATGAGTACACCACAACAGTGGCGCAGATGGTAGAGCGGGTTGTCTCATGATCGGAAGGTCGGGAGTTCGAATCCCGCACATTGTTGTTGTGTCTTTGGGCAAGACACTTCACCCTCCAGTGTTGGTGTACACTGGTGTATGAATGAGAGTGTGAATGGGTGAGTGGATCCTTCATGTAAAGCGCTTTGAGTGCCTAATGAAGGTGGAAAGCGCTATATAAGTTGAGACCATTTACCATCAATGGAAAAATTAATTCTCAAGCAGAAAGACCTGAGACATTCACAACAGCGTGGAATAAGTAAGTGAACCCCTGTATTAAATGACCCTTCTTTTGCAGCAATAACTGTTTTTCTGTAGTTGCAGATTAGACGTTCACAACGATCAGGATGAATCTTGGACCAGTTTACAAAACTGCTGCAGTTCAGCGAGATTCAAGGAGTGTACTCACTTATTCCTCGGTCTCCTGTGAATGTTTACATGGTACATACAAAAATATGATAAAATATAAATGTTTGGGTGGTATTAGTTAAAGCAGACACTGTTTAATCGTTCCTATGATTTTAATAAAGATCACACCACATTTTAAGACCAATTTAGGCAAAATTGTGAGAAATTCCAAACAGTGTACTTACTTTTTCCTCCCACTGTATGCCCTCTATACATTGATGAAACAAATGTGTTTATTAAAAACACATCATTTTGTTACTTGGTAATAAGTACTTACTTTAATCTTTATTTAAGGGACAATGTACAGAGACATCAAGCTAATAGAGATAGAGATGTACTGCACCAGATTATAGCTAAATAGCTACTGTAGTTTGCATCCCTAGTCCCTGAGGGTAAAGAACAGGAAAACATCCATCACTTGCAGCACATTGCTTTTTAGACAGATCAGAAATGCATCTCATCATTGTTCTATTCCAATCCATAAAAAGGCTGCTCTTTTATAAAACCTTCCCATAAGAGTCCATGAAAGGCTATACGGTGTGGCATATATGGCTGAAGAAGAACGAATGCTACAAAGCTTTAAGTCTTTTTATGACCCACTAACATCTCTTAATTTCACATATTCACACTCACTTCTACTCACTTACATGTGTAAACAAACACAATCACTGAACTTTGCTTTATGTCTTTTGTCAAAACATTGCTTCTTTTAGTTCTGTTTTAGCAGTGGAGGCTGTCTAGCCAAGGAGCTGAAACAGGTCAACAGGGTTTGGTTCACTGCTTTGTCCAGAGATATTTCTGAAACAGGTTTGCATTTAAGAAGTAACTGATTAAAGTCACATTCAGGTCTTGTGTACATGCAATACATTTGGATTAGACCTCCATCACACCAACACAGAGATTTTTGTATAAATGTATTTTTCCCTCCCAAAAAACATCATGTAGTTTAAGGCCAGCACTGTTCCAAAAAGTCCAGGTGGGCTTTTTGTATGAGACACTGCATGAGCGTCTGACTCACTGCCTGTCCACCTCGAGGACCACTGAGAGGACAATTATTAGGCCTGCTCCTCACTGTTACCAGGCGGATCACAGCCCTGTATGGCACATAAGAATGGGGACGGGGCTCGCACAGATGGCAACAGATGGAGAGTCAGAAGTACCCCTCCAGATATGAGGACTTGGCAACGAGAAACTTTTTGTTGGCTATCCAGGCATTGGGGCAGCTTAACCTTTGATCCTTTAGAGTGTGCGGATCAGTATTGGCCTGTCTGCTCCCGTCAGTGTCTATGAGTGCCGGCGGGCCACGCGCTCACCATTCATTTGGCTGTGATAAGGCAATATGAAACTGCTGGTTTTCCTTCTTTCAACCTAGATACATACATTACTGCGCTTGGCCCATTGCCGCAATATGAACAATATGTTCCTTTTACCAGAAGCAGAATCGTCTTTGTACCAATAATACAAAATGTGTGTTAAAATAAAACAGATTATATTTGTTGTGAAATATACACTCTCCATCCTAATCTTGAGAGGTAGTGTGTGCTCATGGAGCCTACAATCTGGTGCTATTCTGATGTTTTATAAGAAGAAGAAGAAAATTGGTGCATGATTATAAAGCACCCAGCTCTAAACATGACCTCATATGCACGTTATTTGCTGGGTGAAATATCTGAAATGGTGTGCAATCCGAGTAGAGGACCAACCAGCACATCTGCACGAGCGTGATGATGTTTGCTTTGGCGTGATGGTTCTGCATGGTCGTTATAACCTACGATGAAATTGTGTGATGAAATGGTTTGATAAGAGCCGCGCTGTGTGGAAAAATCATCATATGGTTTGTATTTGCACCAAGGTGACGGCTCTCTCCCCGTCTCTCCCTGCAGATTGTCTTTGCTTTTCAAAATACTTGTATTTTTTTGTGCAGAGATTATACAGCAACAGTTGCTATGGAGATGGAGGAGAGTGGCCCATGTAAAGCACGTCTGTCAATGGGAATGGGCGAGTGTTGGATTGACTGTGGCAGCTACACTTTATGTGTGAAAGAAAGTTTTTACCCAATAGTTGTTGCATGGAATAGGATAATGGGTCTTGTCAAATATCTGTTTATGAAAAGTAACTGTGAGTCTAAATTTTTAATTCAAACATTTCCTGGGCTGAAACCTGGGTTGACAACTGAGGATGTCGGGCTGGTGGAATTGTCTTCCAGAAATATGCCCTAAACTGCACTTTTCCTAAACAACTTTTATCTACTAGCTTAGAAAGAAAGTCGATAACAATCTGAGAGAGACTTGCATCAGGGAGGGCATTCATTGTGTGTATACAGTATATGATGAAACATTTTACAGATCCCTGTTGTAAACACTGCACACTATACACAGTAGGGCTGCTCAATTTTGGAAAAATATAACTCAGATTTCACTAACAAGTAATGTATTTGCAATGTCTGTTTTGAATTAAAAAAAAATATAAAATATGTTCCATGTGCAGATTTCAAACATATCTGAGGGAAGGCTGCATAAACAGACTGCATAAACTAAAAAAGATAGATTTCAGAACATTTTGCCGACATTTTTGTCTTTTTTTTTTGTCTTTTGTCTTTGCGATTTGCTAATTGCAATTAAATGTGCTGCACTAGATGGATGATGCTTTTATGATCAAAATAAGAGCATGTTTGCAAAATGTCTTTTCAAATTAGTTGCAGAAATATGTCAAACGTTTTCTATTTACTGCAAGTCACAAAATAAGTGGTGGTTGATGAAATGCAAAATCCAAATCGCTTTGACATCCGCTCCACTGCTCTGTCCTTCACCTGCCCAAGGCTCTGCTCACAGCTCCAGTACTTTCACAGTCGGCCTCCATTAAAGTGGCCCATTTCCATTTATATAGATCTAAATGGCATCTTTGCTGATTGGGACAATGGGGCCAAGCGAGTGTGATTAACATGGTAGAGTCCTGACTGATAGCCGCAGCTGATAGCCCTCTCAGAGCGGTGTGACCACGTGTGTAACAGGCCCCTTCACTTAACTCAAATCGATGGGCCCTCCTCCAGCACTGCCATTTATCTACCCCGGCCCGCAGAGCCACATGGGAGCGGTCCATCGGCCCGGGGGAACTACATTTACCAGACAGTAACAGCACCGGGTTTTATTCATAGACACAGACAGGAGCGATAGCACATATAAGGAAACAAGCATCATCCTATTTCCTCAACTGTTTCCTTGTCGCTACTGTCGCAGGCGAATCCATTTCAATCTCGAGCTGGACGCCGGGAATAAGCCTCATCCTATTACATCACTGGAGCTGTTCATCAAAGCGACAGGGTGTAAATTACTCCATCCATGACGCCTAAATCATGGCGGCACACGCCCCGCAGCTGCACGGGATGGCTGTTGCTACATCTGGAGCTCTGGGCTAAGGGGCTCTCTGCGTGTCTCAGCAGAATTTAGCTCTGAATGAAACCTGTTACAGTCGACGCTTAGCAAAGCTGACATTACCATCTGTTGCAGCGTATACTGTTAGAGAGATGGGTACTGGTGTAATATTTAGTGTTTCCTCACGGGTGCATGTGTTACAATCATTATGACAATGTGCGCGATGCAAGTGAATGTGAGAGTAAATGCTTTTTTTCTTACATTATACATTTTTCTGAATTTCTTTCTCGGTGGACTCCAAGATAAATTCAGTTTTTACCTCTCGAGTTCAGCTTTACCCAAACGTAAAAGCTTCTCGACTGGAGCCTAGTAACGCCTCATTTGAAAGCTAAGACCTACAAAACTGATCAAAGATTTTTCCTCGCCGCGTTTATGTCTCGTTTTTGTCGCTCATTTGTCACTTTTTTTGCTGTGTTTTCGTCCTCATTTACGTCACATTTTTGCCGCTATTTTGCTATTCTGACACTTTGTGAATGTGCTCGGTTGAGGCTGTGGTTAAGAGGTAAAATTAAAGCAGATTTGATATGAGGAGTGCACAACATATCACCAGATTATCTTCATGGCAATGTTAAAGGGGGGGTATTATGCTTTTTTCAATCACATAGCACCAGTCTATAGCATACTACAATGATGACGTAACCTTCTGTTGGTCTGTATATGCAGTCAATTAAAATAACTGCCTTGAATAAAATTGCTCTCTCAAAATGGCTGTACTGAACGTCTTGAAATAGGCCTCTGTCTCTTTAAGAAGCTTTCCGACACGCCCCCTTCAGCACACTGCTGTGGCATCTAAACAACAACACTGTGCGGGGAGGGGCCTCTGCTGAGCTGAGGAGCAGTGGTTGGTGGCTTGGCTGGTGACGAAAGGTCCAGAGGCGTCTCCAGGAGGTGGGGGCGTTCCTAGGAGGACTGAGGCATAGCTACACCTAAAATGGCTGCCGTCTCAGTTTTTACTGATTCCTCAAAAATATGTGAATGAGCCAAGGCAACACTCCAGGCATGTGTTTAATGAGGGAATGACATAATAACATGATACAAAGCTTTAAAAAGTCAATTTTACATAATACCCCCCCTTTAAGACACAATATTTACCACATCACTGAGATTTTCCATCCGACCGAGAGTTAGGTGTTGTTTTCAAACACAGCCTAAAACATGGTAACTAAAAATGTGGACAAGTTCTAGTTCATTATTTTCCTTATTTTGCTTTTTTTTAATCTTCTTTTGTGACGATGAAAAAACGAATTTGGGGCAGAGTTTTAATTCAAATTTCTTGGAACGGCACAATCAGCCCTATGTGACATCAGTTTGTATGTAGACTAATCGTGCTGACTGGCTGTTGTGTGCTTGGCTAATTGCATTCATAAGCGGTGCATTGATGTATCTAATAAAGTGGCCGGGGAGTGCTGCACTTCTGCGTTACTTTATAAACATGTCACGTACCCTTGATCCTCCTGGACTCCTTGCGCTGGCTGGTCTTCACACCCGGCTGTAGCTCGGCCTCAGCTGACATCCTCCTCCGCTCGGTCCCTGGCTGTGCTCACTGCAGATCCAGCATGGGGTTGTCAGCTCACCAGCTTTATCAGCCCAACTCTTCGAATGTCTCAATACCGCCGCTGCAATCTCTCTCTCTCTCTCTCTCTCTCTCTCTCTCACAGTTCTTCAACTCTGGAGAGGATCTCTGTCAAATCCATGGCTCTGCGGTACTGGTACTCCTCAATGCATGAAGATCCAGCCCTGGACTATCTCCCCTCCTTCACGGCTCACCCATGGTGGCTGTAGGATCGCCAAACAACACATGAAAGGATTTATGAACGCGAGAGGGAGAGACTTCAGACCGGACTTGTCATCTTCGGAAGTGCACCTGAGGTATCACCGCAGAAGGTCAAGTATCACATGGTCCAGCACTTGCTCTTTTCAGAATCCTGGCCACAAAGTCCCGCCGTAATCCCTGCGACAATGATTGCTTCAAATATTGTTCTTCCAGGCAGGTGAGAGGGGAAGATTGTTCTTTGGTAGCACAGTGCAATGCATTGTGGTCCAGAAGTCCATCTCAGGCTCAGTTATCTGCAAGGCAAGAGGACAGGAACAGCAATGTTAAAACTGGACTGATAATAAATTAAAATGGAAAGGAATAAACTGCCATTGAGCTTTTGGATGTATAATAGTGTCCCACTGGTAAAACAAAGCTCTGGCGTTACATTTTCTTGCTTGTTCCAACAGTCTCCTTCTCAAAACATGTTGCACCCTCTGATGCCGAGAAGTGGTGCATCTCTGTGTTTCACATTCAGACTGACCATAGTCTTAACTTGTTCTGGTCATCTCTGCACTCAATATGATCTCCTCCTACTGACTGCCAGCAAGGATTATTATTTACACTCTGGCCACACCTGAGTGGAGGATACAAGACTTACAAAAACCACACCTTTTTTCTTGTTTACAGTAAAACAGTTTCACTAATAATTAAAATAGTCTTTAGTCTTTTTTTTTTTAATAAATAAAGCAATTTATAAAATCAACAAAGATGCAACTGTATTCCCAATTGTATGCATTGTTAATGAGACAACAGAAAGCACTTTAGTAATTTTAATGTTTTCCAGCACTGAAATAAATATAGGGCAATACACAACATCTGCACGAGGCCACTCTGAAAACCACTAACTGCATGGGAGGAGAACTTGCCCCCAAAGCCCGCGAAACTGGGGTGAGATGCTAGTTCCACATTGTATTTTTAATGTCCTTGACTGGTGCAGGGCCTGAGCCGAGCTGGCGCTGTGTCTGCTGGCATGTTGATGGGCCATTGTCAGAAAGATAAGCCTGGAGCATGGCCTGGACACAGTGCACTTTTGGAAGAGGCACACTGTCCTGGGTCACCTTGGACCTAGGTGTGCGCTGGGGCTGGGACAATCCGCTTTAGTTGCGATACTATACGTATCATGATACCTAGGGGCCAATACAATACATATTGCGATAAAGTAAGTATTGTGAAACTTTTGACAAAGAACAGAGTGAGTAAGTTATATAACAAATGCCATGAAAGAATTGTTAAGACTGTGAAGTGTATTAGTCATGCCAAAAATGTAACATTAACATAAAGTGTTGTGTGACTGTTCCTGAAGAAATATTACATTTACAAAGTATTGAAATTATCAACACTTTGATAAAGCATTGATACTTTTTTGCGACAAAGGCACATTGCCTTTGACAAACGATATATTGTACCAGCCCTAGAAAATATAACAGCCCAAACCTATACAAACACAGCACAAATGACTAACACTGTTTCTATACAACTTTGCGTTTGCTGAGAGGCCAACTCCACAGAGCCGATGCCAACAGCTACAATACATCCAAACAGTGCAGTAGGAAGAAAGAGGAGCAGACGGCACAGAGGCATTAGATCATAATGAATATTACTATGAACTTATGTATATTTGCAAATAATGACAGTGTGACAGAACCATATCTTTAAACAGTCTGCCCAAGAAACTAGCCCAACTGTCCTACATAAGAATTATTTGAAAAAGTAACTCTCCATTGCAAAGTGAGGACCATTGAGGGACCTTGTGACCTCTTGTTCTTGGAATATGACATAGTTTATATTATAATACTTTATTTATATACAACAAGCGAATCATCCCAGTACATTCCTATGCAGTGTACTGTACAGAGAGGAAAGGCTCCTCTATATTTGAAGAGTGACACCAATGGTTTTACAGTTAACCTGTTGGTCTGAGGCACTTTAAAATCAGTGTAGCCACAGCATTAGTTCCTGGTGGTTTAGACGTCCTGGGCTGTCCCTTGTGCCACCCCTCACAAAGCATTCTTATAAAGCACATCCCACATGAACCGCGTGCGCCACTGAGCGGAGACATATTTTCCATGTCACAAAGAGCCTTATCTGAATGTAATTTTCATCACCGACCAGGGAGATATGCCTCATTGTATTAGACAGAAGACTGATTTCATGTGATGTACGGCTGCTTTTCAAAACTATCTAGGTCACCCCGGCTCCCAATCTGCTCTGTTTTAACAGCTCGCGCCGTCTCTCATGATTTGGGTCAGAGTTAACAAGCGTCTTGCGTTTCTCCGGCTCCTCTCTCAGCGGTTCAGGAGTGTCAAAAAGCTCTTGACAAAAGCTAACCTTTATTTATTAATTTGCTCATTTTAGGCTCTCTCTTTCTCAAGTGCAGGGGAAACTTCCTTCGGGGAGATCAGATTGTGTCTGTCTACATTTTTGCATTTTTCCTTTGTTTGCTCTTTTAACTGTATCTCGTTGTCCCCGACAATACGCCTCCCGGCTGAGTGCATATATTTGTTCTCTGCTTCTCGATCCTGATACATGAACACACCATGTAAAAGAATATTGATTTAATGGCCTCTGCCTTTTCTGCGCAGAAAGATAACTTTGTCGATGAGTCCTAATTGTATGTAAAATTATTAGAACATGTTAAAAGAAGCAGAGTGACATAATGCCTTTAGTGCAGAGTTTGTTTGAATGTTTTATATCTTCTGTGTTCAGGTCAAGTTTACTGTGACATTTCCAAAAGCCTCTAACAAAGAAAATCTAGTATGATAATTATTCATCTACAGTACTAATGTAAATAATGAGGATGAGAGACTCTTGATTATTGCGCTCAGTCTCATGTTTACATCTTCAATCATGCAAAGACCTGCTGATTCTCAGATCATACTCCTCCTAGTGTCACTAATACTTCCTCCTGGGTCTGCCGGGTAATAGACCTCACAATCAACCTCACATTGAGACAGGGCCTTTGTGTCTCTCCTCCGGTGAGACCCCACTGCCATCTATCACTGGATATGCCCAATTACACACGCCTTCACTGCCACCCTCCCCAGCGGAGTGACCCTGGATGCTGATTCCTAGATGCACATGTGTCTTCTTGTCCGAAGCCGCCATTGGCTGTTGGGCTGGTGCTCTGTTGCTTTTGTGAAAGAAAACTGGGCGCCTCACACCGGTCGTCTTTGTTACACAGTTGCCCCTGGCTTATGAAGTGGGACTGTCGCAACCAGGTCCTTTGAATACCCCTGTTGAGCCACCTTCACTACAGCATAACAGACTGCCAAACCATTGTTAAAGAGGAAATTGTGCAATGTGTGTCAAATTCAAATCAACTTTATCAATCACTGTCTGTTACTATATAGATTACATCATCCAGCAATTATTTCAATTATCAGTCGCCACAAATTCGACTTGCACACCCTAATAATAATGAAAAATCTGCTGCATAAAATAATTGAAGGAACAATTTGTGCCTTATAAACAGCAACCACTAATTCAATGTTTTATGTTCATTAAACATGAATAGAGAGGAATACAATTTTCCACACTGTGTATTGAAAAGGATTACATCACAGCCCCTGAGTTTCAAATGTTTAGCTCTTAAAAGAAAACAAAGGCCACTCCATTATTCTTCTGACAGCTCTGAGCTTTCCAATAACCCCACATTGTTGCAAATCAATGCAGCTATTTGTGTTGCGTTTGCAGAGGAGCTACGCTGTCTTTCACTAATTGAAAGCTTACTAGTGGTACTGGAAGAAGCAAGTGAGCACAATGGTTCCAAGCTCTTTGTCGTGTCCTTGACACGTGCACTTCACCCTCCTTGCGTGTGTGAATGTAGCGTGTGCGTGAGTGCAAGGTGGCTGTTGGCGCAGATTGGCAGCCACACCTCGCGTGCCCTGGGTCAACAGTGGAGGTGGTTCATCATACCTCAGAGTGTGGGAGTGAATGGATAATGCATGAAACTGAATAGCCAACAACTAGAAAAGTGCTCTGATGCACTGAAGTAGGAAGATTGTGTTCTATGGCAGAAGCTCAAAAGGAAAACATGCAAGAGAGTATTCATACCAAGACTGCTGAGACTCCTGAATGCTTGACATTTCATTTGGGGCAGAACTCAATCTAAAACCACAGCCGCCATGAAATAACATAAAGCTAAAAACCTGTTCCTAATTATTCTGTTTACATCTTAGTTTTGTTTTTGAATCAGCGGAAAACATTTTTTATTGAAACCAATATTTCATGTTCAAACACAAACCAAAAGACAGCCACATGTACACTGAAAGAAGTTGTCTTTACTTGAAAAACCTTGGAAACCCAACACCTTGTTTTGGTCAAGCTAATGTGGCTAATTCTTTACAAGTATTGGTAACTCACCAAATTCCAGTAGTATTACTTCACCATTTACCAGTACTGTTAACTCACCAAATTCCAGTACTATTAACTCACTATTACTAGTACTGTTCAATTGAGCATTTCTAATGCTGAATACTTACATATTTCAACTTAGTGTTACTTCATTTAATGCATTTTTGTTACTAATCAAATTCCAGGAAACCGATTGCCTTGAAAATACTCAGTAAAGACAACTGGAAGATTTTAAAGAAGATTTTCCTTTATTATTTCCGTCAGTACAGCAACACAAGAACAGTTTTTAAAAGCCTGCAATAAAAATTAAAATACATTAATAAAAAAAGTGGCTCTACAACAGTATAAGTAATAACGTACATCCTAAACCTAGCCTTAACCAGTTTAACAACCTCACATACAAAATCATAGTTAACACAAATATTGCAAAAATGTACACCAAAGTATTAATAGCACTGGCAACCAACGACTAAAAACTTAAACAAACATTTGGGAAGAAACTCAAACATTTGGGAAGAAAACAGTGCAAGTCTTCTATCGTAGTGTATGTGTTGTATTGTTAAGAGAACTTTATTGTAGCTATACAATTGTACAACAATCAACATCAAACCTGGCACCTTCTAGCTGCAAGGCAAGAGCACTAACCACTCAGCCACCGTGCCATGACAGAAGTAAACAGGAGTCTTTCCCTGCTCACCTCTCCGTCTGCAGCTATAGTAACAATCTCACGTGGCCCTTACAAAAGACCGATAAGCCTTTACTCTCAGATAAGGTCCATTAGTCGTTGTTAGACTAATTACAGCGCTGATTAGCAAGTGCTTGACATATAACTTATATATTACTTTACTTCTCTGTGCTCATGCAGCCTGGCTCATTAGAAATAGGCAATTAGCAGGGGATAGTCTGTGTTAATAACCAGAGTGTGCAGACATGTGCTGTAGGTACATGTTATATAGACATTATGTGGGCAAGAATGTAGGTATAAAGGTAATGTAAAGCAGGGCTAAAAGGATTTCGGCCACATTTGTTGTGCCAGTCCCAACCCTGGTGATATTAGAACATGGCAATAAGTGTAAAAATATAGCAAAATGTATGTAATAATAAAAGTCCAAATAAGAAGCATAAAGGGCCAAATTCTAGAAGAGGCTGTTCAATCATTAATGAACACAGCAATTGTCTCGTCATTGGGAATAATTTCATGAGAATAAAAGATGAATGTTATTCCAAGCTCATATTGTTCAGAAAAATATGTCCAATAGGTAGTCCACTGGTCCACACACACAGTGACAGGCGGGTTCATATGGTTACGTACCGTATGTATAAACCTCATGTTTGGCTACTTATTATCAACTACACTTACATAACATGCATTATGATGAATGGAATGCTATACAGAGATGGTGACCTAAAATATGTAACAGGCCTGAAAAACAAGACTGCAGAGAATGCCTTAATGAGGGCAAGGCATTAACATAAAATGAAAGCAAGCAAAACTGGGGCAACTGTGAGCACACACCAAAATAAACCATTCTGTTTGAGTAGGAATCATCCTCTTCAGAGATAAAGCAACGAAACAAGACTGGGAAATGTTGTAGGGTTTAGTCCTGTGCTCTGTCCTGTACCAGTCTTCCAGGGGGGACTGATAGCCTCTGAGCTCAGGCTGTTCAGACACGGACCATTAATCCACCTCATTGTGACAAGATGGAGGGCCGCCTCAATGGAACAGTCAAGTGTGCACAAAGACGAGAAAATATAGATAGAAAAATTCACTTTCAAGCATTCTCGTTCTGTGTGAGAGCGGCTCCATGGCTTCAGGTTCAATAGACCCAGCTGGTAAACTAAATAAGCGTGGACACCGTTTCTAGGGGCTGTGTAGATTTACGGTTTAACAGCTCATGAGCAGAGCACTCTGCTAAGAACAACGAAAACCAATGGAGAAAGTCGAAATCCTTTTTTCTCAGTTCTACTTGCTTTTTTGTATTCATCATGTACGTTTTGATCCGTGGGCCAGTTTGCATTCATTTGACTTAATGCAAGCGTATGATTGTACACTGGATGCCCTTCCACACTAATACAGTAAATGCTTGAGACCAGCAAATATAAGGTACACGGCCTTGGACAAAATATTATAGCACCACATGAAACAGTCTATTCAGCGAGAGAGAGAGAGTTCTGCTGTACATTCGTGAGGAACAGTATAAAATGTTTATCCCGACAGAAGCCTCCAAAGCACTCACATATTATCCTTTTACCGGCTCAGCTGCACCAGAAGTGGGCCCAATTTAGATGCTTCGAGAAAAACTGGGAAGACCGTGTCAGACAATGTGACAATAACGTCCACATAATGGTCCCGAGATGCAAATGTATACATGCTTTTGAAATTGTAGCATTTTCCCATCCGCATGCTTCCCTTTAACAGACATATTGAGGCTAAGCAACCGTCACTCGCTCTCTGCTGTGACAGTAAAACAATAGCATGGAATCAGGTATCTTCATCTTCCCAGCTCACACATTTTGCCAATCCAAGCCTTTCCCAGCTTACGGGTTTTCCCTTCTATTTGGCTTGATCTGGCTCTCCCGAACAAGAGGCGTCCCAAAAGTGGTCTAAATTCTCTCTCAATTTGATCAGCCTGTTTGCGATCAAAGACAAAGTGTAACACGGGCCATTTGCGGCGCTGAGTGGACGCCTGAACTGGGCTATTTCCAGAAACGTTGGACAAACAACAACCAATGTCCCCTGTTTTTTGATTTGCACCGTTCTTATCACGTTTAATCTCTCCCAACAAGCCCCCCCCCCGGACAGCTTATAATTTGTTTTGCTGCTTCTCGCACCCGAGAGAAATAAGGTTAACACGGGCTCTCGAAACAAAAGGCTGTACATCGTTTGGCTCCTATTTCATGTGGCAAGTAATTAATGAGACAATTAGTATTTTTTTAACGCCTCTGTTTCTTTGAACTGGATAAACAGTCAAAAGGTGTCCTTCCTAATTGCGAATGGGTCAGGGAAGTGTTATTAAATTACTTTGAAGACATTCAGAGCACAGTTAAAAAGAGTCCATTTGTATAATTTAAACCTCTGCAGAATATAAATGAAAGCATCTATCTGTGAAGCATAATAGGACAACACCACAGCCTAAAAAAACAAACAAAACAAAAAAAACAACAACTAGGCCTCACATCTTTGGCTGGTGGGAAAAAAATGAACTGCTAAAACTAATACAGGAATCACATGCATTTCAGGAGACGTTTGTGAAGGTACAGGGTTAACAAGTTTTATGCTCGGTAAATCCCACAATAAAGACTAACAGCATTTATTTAAAACAGGCTACATAAAATTAGGAGAAGAATCCACAAAATGTCAACGATCACTATAAAACTATATGAGAGCAACAAGTGTAGTGTTCAATCGTGTTCGAGCTGCATCAAACTACTCCCATGTTCTTCATAATGTGACTCAAACATGTCAGGGATGTACTTTGGTGCTAGACGTCTGGCCTCCTGTCGCTACTCTCTGAACGACAGGAGGCCAGTGCAGAGACCTGAGCACTGGACTAATGTGGTTCTATTTCCAGGTTCTGGTCATGACTCGAGCAGCAGCGTTCTGAATGTAGCGCACTTGTTTTACAGCTCAATTACACAGGCCAGGGAACAGGCGGCTACAGTATTCTAACCTAAGTCTCTATGGTTTAGGCACTACACTAAAAGTTGACATAAAGTGATAGGAAGAAGGAAAAGGATAGAACTAGGACACACTTACAGAGTTGCATGACAAGAGTTATCAAAGGTTAAGGTCACGTCCGGTGCCTATTACCAATAAGACTTTCCCAAAAATATCAAACCAGAGAAAACTAGGTAACATTTGAACTAAATCTTGAAAAAAAAAAACTGGATAGTCTAACTTAAGAGTCATAGGCTCTGAAAGGCAATGACAGCACTTGAGTTCATTTTGCTGCATGCAGGTAATTCACATTATTATCTACTATTCTTTTTTACAATGTGGTTCCAGTTGTTGTGTCTTGTTCCCCGCGGCAGTTTGTCAGAGTGGAGGTGTAATTAGTGCGTGTCCCAGCAGCACTCCCTGATGTTGTTCATTAATCTCACTTGAGTGATGAGGCGGCGCAGACGTATGGAGCCACTGGAGGTGTGAAACTGTGGCCGTCTCCTATGTTATCGCACTCAGGAGATGTGGCACAGCTCATTGGCAGCTAATCAAGCCCATAATGATAAGTGAAATATCCCACTGCCACTTGTTACAATGACAATACAAGGTCAGAATTTCAGAGGCTCTGCCAGTTCTACCTTTGTACTTTGAACAGTGGGCTCTGGAAATATTCTTATACTCCTCTAATCCTCTAAAGACAGGTGTGTGGAAGTAAATGTTAAAATCTTTTTCAGATTCTGATGCTTCCAATAGCAAATATATATCTTCAGACTGTTATAATAAAAAGGAGATAATGAAAAGGTTTGAAACTGTACTATATAGAATATATTCTTGTTTGCGCAGACACCATATTTGTAATTGAAGGCAAACATGACTGCAGTGTCCCAGTGTGACATGCTGATGAGGTGATGGGAAGGTGCTGTGCCAGATGCTTGTCGCTCAGCGAAACTCGACATCAAACTATACAATCTGTTCCCGAGGGCTGCAAACATCAGGGACCTTTGTTTAATTAATGACAGAGCAAAAATGCTGTTTAGCAAATCTGCTGTTGGCCTGTCTGAAACTGCCATTATATTCACTGTGACAAATAAGCTACAATGTAGCTTCAACAACAGACTATCAAACAAATATGTCTTAAATATAAAAGAGTGTGCACTGGCAGAATGTTTGAGTCAGCTCTTTGTCCTTGGGAGTGTTTCATTGTGACAAAGGTTTTCAGAAACTGGTCATCTGCACTGGGTTGTTTGGAAATGAAGACTTTTCACTTTGATCCAAAATGGACGGGAATCTTATTTGTTTCGCGTTTTTCACATGACATGTCACCCAAAGCACTTTGCAAGGGGCATTTTTACCACTCCTACTTGAAATGACAGTGTGTGCTCCAAACTGGCAATCCCACACGGTCTCACATGCAGATACTAACCAGACCCAACCTGCTTGGCTTCAGAGAAGAGGACGAGATCAAGCAGACCGAGGAAACTTCTGCCTCAAGCCAGTCAACACTTACAGTCTTACTGAATGAAGTCTTCATTGTGTTACTCAGCTTTCTCTCCCACCTCAAAGGTGAACAGTATGTTAGGTGTGCTGGTGATGGACTTTAAATGACCTACATGGCAATGTCCAACGAGTAAACCTTAGACCCAAACTTTTACACCATAGATATTGAATGAATGTGAACTAATGGGGTAGGAAAAAGTCCATTGTATTTACCAATAAAGAATTTAATTTAAGCACTGAAATGACTTTGGCAGTGCAGAGTATACGGCCTTTTTATCATTGTTGAGTAAATTCACATTTGTTGTGATGCAACATTGGCTGAGGAAAACATTTCTCAACCTCTGCCAGTCAGACGAGTCTTGAAACGAGCTAAAATTGACAGAAGGTTGGCACTGTGTGCAATTAGGATGTTGCACTCTTTGCAAATGCATGTTGTTGCATATGACCTATTTCCATCATGCCATGTACAAATTTCCAGTTGTGTGCGGGAGAAAAAGCCAGTTGTTTAATTGCGTTTGATCTTAGCATAGGAAACATGTAGCGCTGAGTAAAATCACAGGAGAATCAGCTCTGGATCTTCCTCTAGGCTGAAGCCGACATCACAGCGCCTTTTAGAGCTGAAACAACACAGCACTGAGATAATACGACGTGCGACCTGGGTTTTACTGGTTGTACAATTGCATATTTAATAGAACTTCAATGAATGTTATGGCTTGCTTTCTTACCCTGAGTCACATATGGACTTGTGTCCCGCCGCGGGAATAGGTCGGGACACTGGACCTGGGCCTGGCTGCTGTGAGGTGATGGATGCTGTCTGCGTATGGAGGCTCCTGGAGTGCATGTGTGTGAGCAGATGAATGGGAGGAGAGTCTGGTAAATGGGTCACACGAAGCAGAGGTTTGTGGGTAATGCGGTGAGTAGATGCACGTGCCTAGAACTAGCAGGGAAGTTTACGGGAGTTCTTTGTGTTTAGTATGACAGGAAATGTTTAGAATGGATTCCAGCCAAAATGTGGCCTCAAATTCAAAGAAATTATAACTTTGATACTGATAATGCAACAGTCTTATTGGCGATTTTCCAGACAAAGCTGCTTTAACATTTTATGCATTATTCATTCATTCCGTACCCAGTCCCAGGGGTGGTAAGCTGTATAAGGATGTAGCCACAGCGGTCTGGGGAGACTGACGAAAGCCCCTCCAACCTTCATATACTGTATCTACCTTTATTTTACTTCTCAGCTCCTTGCATCTAAATTCAAGTCTAACTCTTTGTGCAGTTCCCATGCTTTGATAAATGGAGAGGTTTGTGGAACGCTGGCCATCTGCTAAATATCCGCCATTGATTTTAAGAGGTGTTTCTGAAAAGAGATCCCACTCAAACACATTCATTTAAAACTATAATATTGTGTAAGTGTGTTAGTGAATATTCAGTTGTTTTTGCTTTTGTTCTGAGTGTAATATTGTGCATTAAGAACCACCTCAGCTTTTGTGGAACCAATGAGATAATCCTTTAATCCTGTGTTTTACGTGACACATAAACATTGGCTTTAGCACATTCAAACAGCCTTTTATTTTATTAACTGCATGATGCAAGTTATCAAAAACTGGAATAATTCTCACTTGCACTTAGTAGAGACTTTATATTGCTTTTACTCAGATGTAGTTTATTGCTGGGACAGGATGTGTTCTATAATTTTGCAGGTCTCACATCTAATTTTATTTAATGGTTGAAGAAAGCCTTGATGTTCAGTGTTCAGATGATGGAGTGAAGGAGTTTTTTTCTCCCCTTGGCATAGATAAGAAAACCAGATCATGGGGCAGATAGATCTTGTCGGCAGCGTGTGCCGCTTCTTGGCAAGCGTAGCAAGGTCGATATTGAGTCGGGCCTTTCTTACCTCTAAGATTTACCGTGGAGCTCTGCAGAGAGATAGATGACTATTTCATATGGTGCCAACTGGCGCTACAAGAGAAGGCTGAAGGTCATTGTGTCTCATTTCCAGCTCAGAACGTGTGCGACTGAGAGAGGACCTCAGCAGACTTGTTTTAAAGCTACAAAGATGCTTAAAAGCAGCAGACGGCTGGCACAGTACAGTACAGACGGTGTGATGCAAGAAACAGCAGAAACTACAGTAGTGGGGAGCGTTGCAGATTGTCCTGGACCCCGGCATATGGCTGGGCGCCCCATGCCTCCAGCTAATTGAGTCCTAATGAATCATTGGTTTGGAGTGTGACATGTCCCTGGTGATGGCGGGTGTCATTGATGCATTGAAGACCAGTGCTGTGGAAGTGAAGCTCAGCCCGAACACGAGAGCCACTCTGACACTGAGCACTTCACCCACTCACCAGATGTTGCAGGCCAAGGATTACTACCTCACAGCTCTGCGCAATGAAAATAATTGTGTCATGCACTGGCAATTCACTGCCCCATTTGAGTCTAGTAAACCACGCAGTGCTGGGGTCGCCTCACTGTCATCTGGCCACCAGGGTCAGAGCTCCACTGAACATAAGTGAAGGCAAACAGCTTGACAGAGATGCTTCAGCTGTGCACATAATAACCCAGAGGTTTATTAATATTGTCCGTTTAATGTTAGGCAAATAACTAAGTCCTTTATACCAATACGTACTTTATTTCAGTAGTTGTGATGAGTTATTTAGTCAAATGTATTTCCGGTTGGATTTCATAGGAGTGGGTGATATGCCAAAAAAATCACATCACAATATCCTTAGAGCTTTAGATTGCCTTTAGCAGTTACTAAAGCCTCTTGCTGCTTCTGAGGATTCACACTTGATTCACACTATGTTTGGTTAAATCACTGTGTTACTCACTGAGAGCATGACGGAGAGGCTGACCAATGGGGCGAGTGAGTGGGTAAAGTGTCTGTGTCTGAGCATTAAGTAGCATTAAAAAGAAAAACTGAAGTCTCCAAATTGGCAGATTGTCACAGAAATCCGATCACATACTTTATCACCAGAACGTCCATCCTTATGATTGGTTATCCCATCACAAAACATACAACAAGCGACAAACGTACAGCACCTTTAACATACAGTATGTGTCTGTCCAATAGGCTTCTCTCACTATTCTTAGTTTACTTCATATATACTCGATATTGCCCTTTGTTTTCATGTATCTATTATCTACTAACAAATGTTGCATTGAAACTCTGTGAGGTCATCTATCTATGTACGGTTCATGGTTTTTCAATTTCCTGCCACACGACTCCTGGTGCCCTCTCAACTTGAGATGCACCTGTCACGTTGATTACAACCCCAATGGAGCATGTGCCCCATTCTGCCTCCCACAATGCACCGCTATCTGAACAATCTCAGCTTTTGTTCCAGCCGTGAAACAGGCATCACCTCTGACCTGCCTCGCCGGCGCCCTAGCCCGCATTGTGATAAGGCGAGCCGCAAAATGAGAACTCACAGACAATCTCGCAAGCTCATTAAGCCACTTTCATAAAAGATTTACGCCACTCAACCAATTTGCCGCATCTAATGTGGAACAGTTACATCTATGTCAGTGTTACCGCTGCCTGTTAAATGCATTATCTCAAAGCACTTGGGAAAACCTTCACGTAGTACTGCAATGTGAGGATCGCAAATGTGAAATTCAGCAGTAAAAGAGGGCACAGAGTCAACAACTTTATGCTATATCTGTGTAATAACTGCTTGCATCCAAAGCGCAAACTCAGCAGCATCGTAAAAGGGTATTGGAAGCCTTTCGTTACATATGTGTCATAGTTCTGCACAAAAAAAATATTCAGCATAACATAACCACCCTTAATTGACTATATTGTTTATAGTATCAAACTTTTAGCCTTCTGATTTCACATTGATAACTGGTTCCTTCTTTAATGGACCACATTGGCAGATTCAATCACAATGTTAGAGTTTTGAGATAACAACCCTTCGTTTACCTTTAACATCCTACTAACTGTCAGGCGCCATGACAAAGAAACAAGATGCTATTGATTTGGTTGATTGTATACTGGCCTGCCTGTGTGTCTTCATGCTGTTGGCTCATGCTATTGGCTCTGACTCCGGCCAAAGTTCAGGATGTGTTGGATACAGTCTCCATAAGAAGATTACAACAGCCAACAGAGGAAAGTTGTCAGACTTCACTGGTGGTGACCAAATGTTACACTTTGACACTTAATCCAAGCCGGAACATAAACACATTGATGAAGGCTCAGTTGTGCATTGGATATTTCAGACATACACGTTTTTCTTCAGTGATCTGTCTTCTGAAGCAGGAGCCCATATAACTTGTGACGCTTATTTTCAAGGCTTGGGTATAGCACAAGGAGCAGACTGCCTTATGGCTTTCCTTTGCTATTTTAACACTAAAAGGAGTCCAACGTTCATCACATTATTGCATATACATAAAATCATTTAAAAGCACTCTCATTTTAAAACTAAAAAGTGGCAACACGATAGCCCTTCAAGCCATTTAAACCAAAGGAAGGCTCGTTTGGCTGGAGATGTGCATGTGCCACAGCTCCCCTCTGATCTACATATTGCGTAAGAAACCCAAATCTTGTCAGTGCACACCGTGACGCAGAGTGACCTCGCTGTCCCCTTCGCTGTTAATAGGATCGGTTGCTTTATGGGTGCCCAAATACACCCGTGACCGGGGCGTCTCTTCATATGTGGCCGTTACAGTTTTTTTTTTTTTTACGCACTGCTCTATCCATGCATCACGTCGCTGCTTGCGCGCCTCTCCGTGCGCTCCATCCAATCTCCCATCTACAGGTTCTTGGACCCAGCCGGACCACCGCTCGCGCGAACTGTCGATATCCCAACGTTTCAGAGCCACTCTCGATAATCACCACGCCGCCAATTATATAAGGGGGCGCAGCGTTTTGAACATGACAGGTTGCTGCAGGACGTATCATTAAAGTGCACGGGGAGAGTGGTGTAAGAAGAGCCAGTATTGAACGACAGTAACAAACACGGTACATGGTTAGTTTGTGGGTACGCTGTGTGTCCTTTGCCAATTCGTGCGCAGTCGTGTGAGGAGAAGCGGCAGCGGCAGCAAATGTGACAGGCAACCGGCGTTTGCGCGTTATGGGAGCACTCGTTCAAAATTGCCAAAGTGTCACACGCAACTATACTCATCGATGCATTCCTATTCGCTGCGTGTCGTTTCAGCCTAATATAAACACAATGCAAACACATAGGCAGATATCTCGGCAGCCAATTCTCCTCCATCCTATCAATACATCTTCTTCATGCAGCCAACATCACGTCCAGGAATTACTTAGTTTTACAGTTTTACGCACAGACTTAAACGTGACCGACATGACTTACCTTTAATCAGTGGGAGCTTCTCGTTTGGTGTCCCATTTAGGCGTTTTCCCCCTCCTCTCTAATCCACATCTTTCGTTTGTGTCAGAGGGAGACGGCGGTGAATCCATTTGTTAATTCCATTTGCCGGACGCGCGAGGTGAAATGACATTGCCGCGTTTTTTTTTAGTTTTTTTTTTACTACATGTTCAACATTCTTCCATAAGATCCCGTGAAGCTGCGCAAGGGTTTTTTTCCCCCCCTGTCCTTCCTCCAGCTCTGAAGTTGCCTGGTTACCCCTGCTTCTCATTCAGGGCGGCTGAAGCCCTGCATGCAGCGGCCAATCATAGCGGCAGCCGAGAGAGATTAACTATTTCTTGGCTACACTATTCTAGATTCAGGCTAAAATGAGGGGGAGTGGGCGGGGAAAGTGGGCCCCGGTGACAGAGGGAAAAAATTAAAATGCACGGAGAATAATGTGGCATGGGGAGGGAGGGGGATTAAATATTTCAAAAAGAGAAAGAAGAGGAGGAGGGACCGCTTCTCACAATCTATGAATAATATTCCATTTTAAGTGTGTTATGCAAACTGCAGTAGACCCCCCCCCCCCCCCCGCCCCCCCCATGAGAAGGGATCATTGCTAAACTCGCCCCAAAAGCAATCCGTCTCCGTAATTGATCACCCCCTTTTAACCCGCCATCCGTCAAACTAAATAGCCCCTCAGCCCGCCCCGCTATACGACCCTGTCCCGCTCCCTCCGCCTCATCATAGACTGTATTGATTTTAATTTCCCCCTGCAGCCAAGGTGAAAGGCCTGTAGGGGAGGAGAGCCCGCGCTCCAGCCGCAGGTACAAGACACATGGAAGCTTAATGACCCCACACCTTCACGCGACTGAGTGTCCCGGGGAGGCGGGAACACACAGGTCAAGCCCCTTTCGCTTTTATTATCCAACCATGTCCACGTGCAGATGACATTGGCTTTAGTGAGGAACGTCTTCTAGGCTATATAACTTTGCACTATATGGCTAAGCAAATTATGAGTAAATATTTGCAAGCATCACCTGTCAATCTAATGGCAAATGTTGATTGACCAGTTTGTAAATTACCAACAATATATCCTAGAATAGATGTGCTGGGCTTAATCAGGTTGGCATATTGCGCCCTCCTTCATACATCGTCTGGCTCTCCAAGATTATTTTATATACAGTATCATTGCACACAACAGATACAGAAACAAAATGAAATTTCCTTTGTAGTTTATGTGGAGAACAAATATTTGCATACAACTGCAGGGAAAACTGGCCCCCCCATGGACTAGGGAAACAATGGACACCTGCAAGGAAACATGATTTTGGCAAGATTTGGAACTTTCCAGTCTGAAACTTTTTCAGAAGAAGAAGAAGAAGATTTTGGCTGTAGATTTAATTACTGTTTAAGCCCCATGGAAATGGTTTTGTTTTTTTGTTTCTTTTTGACTGTATTATTCTTTGTCTCTGTTATCCTTATTTGCTGTATCAAAAGTACCCGAAATTTACCATTTATTTTATCTAATAAGAAAAGAAGAAGAAGAAGAAGAAGAAGAAGAAGAAGAAGAAGAAGAAGAAGAAGAAGAAGAAGAAGAAGAAGAAGAAGAAGAAGAAGAATTTAATTTTAGATGTAGCAAATCATGTTAAACTCCTACCGCTATTGCATTTCCCCTAAGATTTCTTCAATGTAATTTGCAGCAAAAAGAGCTTATGTCAAAAACAAACTTTTCCTCTCAGTTTAGTTGCGTCCAGCTTGATGTTGGGATGACTGATGTTAAGCTGGTCCCAGTTCAACCCTCCACAGCAGATTATAAATGAAAACAGTTGTGTGGGGTCCTCCTCCCTCCCCCCGCCCTCTGTTTGTGTGTCAGTAACTGTAGCTGGCTGTGGCAGCACTGCTCTCACGTACATTTGATTGACGGGTGGTTCTTGGCTCAGGCACGGCTTAATCCCGCAGCTTCCACAGATGGACCACTCTTTGTCTCGTCTCAGTTCAAGTTTGAGGATACTCAAAAGCACACTGTATCATACATGAAGCTTTTATAAGGAGGTGAGAGAGGACACTTCACAGTGTATTACCCCCTGTCAGTCCCCGGCCTTTTTAACACGCACAAGCTTCTCCTGTTTGGTCATTAAAAACAAAGGAGGTCAGTGTCGGCGGTGAAAGCAGGCAGCTGGGCTATGGGAGGCGGCGGTTAATCCTTATTTTTCCAAAGCAGCACACAAAAGATGCCTCGCAGTCGGTGGGAGATTTGACAAAGAACATACAGTAAGTTCTATAGACTCTAAATAATTATGCATCCATCCATAAACACCTTTACTGAATGCTTAATTTGATGGTGTGTTTCGTTTATATATTTGGTTATTTGAATAGAAGAAAAAATGTTAATGATTTTTTTTCCAGTGTTGACATTGCTTCTTTCTTCTGTTTTTGGCTTCCACAGCACACGGTTATTTTAGAGCAAACTAAAGGGGCCCCCCTCCTTAATTGTATTCCGCAAAAGCCTTGATTTCCATGTAGATGTAGCCGTGCTGATAACTCCGCCGCTCTGCCCCGGAGACATGAAGCTGAGAGATAAAAGATAAGGCTATGGCAGATCCTGAACCAAACACACACACAAAAACACAAAGGCTGGAATCATCACCCCACATGAAGCGTAATCACTGCTCAGACCCCGGATTACCAAGGTCTAAATACTCCATGAATGATTAGTCATCTCCCAGAGGAGCCATGCTTCACTGGTGCCCCCCTGGACCGCTGCATGTTGATCGATAAGTACGGCTTTGAGCGTCGAATGGACAAATGAATGGTTTTAATACTCACTAACAAACCGTAAAGAGAGACAGCTGTTTTGGCCATGGCTCACTAAAAGCACTGTTCTAAGCCTGTTGAGCCTATCATAAGAAGCCAAAGGTCACATGTCAGAAGTGTAGCTGTTATCTGTTTATATATGTGTTCATAATTTGTACACAATTATGGAAAAAAGAGTAATTTTTGGATCTGTGCCTTGTCAGTACAGAGTGTGGCGCCAGGAAGGTCATCCAGGGGTTAAATTAGCCCAAAACCAGGAAAAAGTAACATTGATATGGTGCTAACATTGATATCGTTAGCATATTTGTAATGTAGTGACCCCGGCAATGAAAGATATCTGAATTTCTATTTTCCACTTCACAAATGGACACTTCTTCTTTTATAAGACTGTCCCCTGAAATCCATGCAAACATGTTCAAATCAAGTCTAATCACATTACTGATGCCAGCATGTGTGTGATTAGCATTTAGCAGCGTGTAGCGGCCTGTTGTCATACATGACATGTGATCTCTGACCTGGGTGAATGGGCTGGTGAGAACTCCCTCCTTTTATCAGGTCACCGCGGGCCTTGCCTCCATGTGCTGCGGCTAATCTCTGTTTGCTTTTGCCCATCAGCTGTGTTTCTTTGGGGAACTGCCTATTAAATGTAATAGAAAATGGAGTTTTACAAAACCAAAACATAACACCAGATCGGTATATGATTTTATTTAGCCAGTAGAAGTTGGTGCTGTGTTGCCATTATGTGAATTACGACCATTGCTTTGGCAAACCTACATCTGGAGCATAACCCCGGCTCATTAATGTCTTGTTGTTTAGCCAGATGTTTTATCAAGGTCACAGAGAAGATGATTATCCTCACAGACAGACTAAGCTCTGTATTTGGCAAGAAACACCGTAAGCTTGCTGTAATGGTGTTTTAATGAAGTGCTAATGAACTTGAACAGGAACAAAATTTTGATGTTTCCCACTTTGAAATTCAAGCTGAATTGAAAGTTTGCAAAAAAATTATTGCAGGGGACTTCTTGTTGCTCTTACAATAAACTCGCCTTAAGTGCCAGTGGGATTTCCAATATGAACTCCAGGGATAAACTTTATGGGCACTACAATAATAATGCAACTGCAACAGGTTTACCTACATTATCAGCCATGGTCCCCTTATGGGACACGTTATTTGTTTGATTGGATACCAGACCTTTCCTGCATGCATGTGTAGATGTGATATTTTGAGTCTGTAGAAATCGGATTAAAATTCATTTATATTAAATGTTTAGTCAAGTTTTGACAGCTCACAGATATCAAAATCATCAAATACACATAGCTTAGGGGCTACAAAGCATATTGTGTCATGGTAAATGGTCTCAACTTATATAGCACTTTTCCACCTACGTTAGGCACTCAAAGCACTTTACAGCAAGGATCCACTCACCATTCACACAGACACTGGAGGCAAGCTGGGTGAAGTGTCTTGCCCAAGGACACAACGACAGTGTGCATCTTCAGGAGGCGGGATTCGAACCCCCGACCTTCCGATCATGAGACGACCCGCTCTGCGCCACCGTCGCCCCATCATAACCATAATTATATAAATTACATAAAGCTAAACATTAGTTTTAGATTTATGGTCGGATCTGGGCTCTGTGGATGTTGCTTACTCAGCATCTCCAAAACCATCACAGCTTTTGAGTGCGCCATGGAAACGCCCAGACCTCATTGATATTCGTTGCTGAATGCAGCTCTTTTCTTTAAGTAAATGAGCACGTATTCATACACCGCAGAACAGACATGTAGAAGCTTCTGCCACATGTTGTATGGCGTACTTCCACCCACACACTCTCCTATTGACAAGTGACAGACTGTGATTCATTCAGTCAGAGAACAGTGTCAAAATGGCTACAGTTGTGGGGTAAGTGCTGGAGAATAAAGTTTGCCGAGGACTCGGCACAACTTTGTCTTTCTTCTTGAGACGATGATGAGTTTATTCGCGGGTGGTTGACGCTGCCAATTCAAGGACGAACACACAGTATAATTATCCCATATATTTAGGTTGCAATTAATTCTAAATTTTCACTGTTTAATTAAAATATGCAAATACAAAGACATTGCTGTATGATGTTACACACTTGAAGGAGTTACAAAGAGTCACAGAAGTTCACTCTTTCCTCTCAGAAAAAGTCAGCGAGGCCGTTATATAAGACAATCAAGGATACACATTCAATCTTACGTGTATCCTTGTTTGTTGAGAAGATAATTAAATCAAACTTTATCTATAATGAACATTTCGTACAAAACTGCAACACAGCAAAGTGCTTTACAGGTTAAAATCAAACGGCCCTTGACCTACTCACCACCCAGCTCCCACATATTTACAGGTAGCTCTAGTCGTCACAAATGCCAACACATACGCACACACGCCTTCCACACACACAGAGTAGAATGTCAACCACAGAGTACAGACGAACAAAGCTTCATCAAGGAAGGTAAGGAAACACCATCAATGGAGCCATGAGCACCGGAAGCAGCACTTTCTGTAGAATCAAGTAGTGTATGATATAGTACTTCTAGTTTTTCGAGGCAAACTTAAGCTACATAAAAACACCATTTGCGTTGTTTTAAAAATGCATTAGATAGCACACAAGTTTTTACAAGGTTTGAAAAGAGAAGATATACAACAGTCCATTTACCACATACATCGTTACATTTCCAATGAATCTCATCTCATAACCTGGTTCATAAAGTGGGCTGGAAATGTCACGTGTAGATATAGCACAGTTGTACGAGCCTCCCCCATCTGTGTCTGTACTACGTTTGTGCATCACTGATTTACAGAGCACATTCGGGTCCAACATCGGTGACTCAACCGGCAGGCCTTCAAAGCAGAGCAAGAGGAGCGCAGCCATTACTGTTATAATTGGATTTTATTTCAAGCATGGGAGAGTAAAACAGGGACTTGTCACCAGCCTGGAGAAAATAGTGCCAAAATAAATGCATTGTATTTACTGCACCTCATAAAAGATATGTCTGTGTATGTGTACTGCAAAACCAACACATAAAATAGGGATGATACTATGAGGAAAAAGCATTAGCCTATATCACCATGTCTGGCGTTAAATCTAATACCTCTGCATGGGGAAAATAGATAGACTTTGTGAAAGTACAGGGGGAATGCACTTTGTTATTGGAAATAGTCAAATCAAGTTTTAAAATCGGTCTATTTGACATCGGTTGCAGGTATTGGATCAGAAACATAGGGCTTTTTTACTTCTCTGTTGTATTTATTCGTGTATTTGTTTGAGTGGCCAACTTGTATTTACCATAACTCCAAATAACATCATCATGCTATTACTGTGCTGTCAAGTAAAGTGCAACCATTTAATGTACCTTGCATTTGTCACTCATAGTTTAGTATGTATGTATGCAGGATTCTGATTGCAAGACAAATTCAGATTGGGGGACTTTTAAAGTTGGAGTTCGTAGTGGAAAAGAAAATGGTTTAGTCTTTTCGATAGGATCATGCTTCATCTTCATATTGAGTGGGATTTATTTATATTTCACCGTGTCTTCGCAAAACATGTTTTTCAGTAAAACTAATTTGTTGTAGTCTTCCACAGTGAAGGCAGACTCTTGACTGTGGGAGGCAGGTGAGCAGGTGAGGATGTGTGTACTTTACAACTCGGCAACCCAGATGGAGCTTTTAGGAGCACATCAAAAGTGGAGCGCCGCTGTAGGAGGGGTGAAGCCGACAAGCGTTTGATTTTCCCATCAAGAGCTTCCAAATGCCTTCAGAAACGCTGGCGCATACACCTCTCCGCACATCAGCACATCATCATTACAGCCCCGTGCACAAGTAGACTGCCACTGAAGGCTGCAGCTGACACACCATATATTTAACCACCCACGCTACAGTGCATGCTAACCCCAGATGCAAACGACAGGCAGGCTGTTGACGTTGGGGTTGCCCCGTCGGATCCCCCTGAGATTTGGGTTCCGTCTAACTGATACACAACCCAGATTTGGAGGAGTTTTTTGATCGCTGAAGTCGCTGCACGCCAACATGTTGTCGACTATACGGCTTGTTTAAGGGCTGGCGGCTGCGGCGGCACAGACATCTGGAGTCTGCTCAACCCATCTCCCCCTTTCTCACATATATATTTCAGCTTCATGCTAAATATGCCATGCTATTGTTTTGGAGAATTTCGTCTGGTAGTGGAAAGAAATACATGATAATGAGGCCCCTCTCCTCATAATGGGAGGCTCTGACCCAGTTTTGATTTGTTCCACGGGGGGCGTACCACTTCAGAACTCAAAAACACTGTATAATTCCGACTAAAAGCCCTGCCAGCGCACACACTTGGATGGAAGGATGTATGTCAGGCATTTACCTCACTGGAACAACACAGAGGAGAGAAGAGAAAACTGCCTCATTTCCCCCCCGGACATATGTATTTTTAAGCTGGCACTAAATTTGAACACTGTTTGATCAAATGTTAAAAACTAAAGGAAGCAAAATTCAGATTATTAATTTAAGTAAGTCATATGTGCCAGGAAACATGGCTTGTGACTTGTACCTGGCCCATGTAAGTTTATTCCAGGTTTGATTGGAGGATGTGGAAATGGATGACTTAATCTGTAAACAGTGTGTTGTGCCAAAATGTTGCTGTACACTTTAAGAATATAAGACACAACAAATTCAGATTTTTGTACATGCTCACAAAACATGGATGGATGAAAAAGGCAAAAGTGATATCAAAATCCTAGTTATATAAATAAAGGAAGAAGGCTGTGGTGGAGTAGTGCTAAAAACAACAGCTCATTAGCTTGATAGCAGCACACTTTGAGGTGAAATGAATCCACAGACGAACCACTGTGAAAAAGAAACAGGGAGCACCAGCTCAGCAGGCCCCGCATCACGTTAAAAACATGTCTCATTACCCAACACAAACATCCAGCCACAAAAACACTGCAGTTACATAACAGCTGTGCTTTTACATTGCTTCTTTATCGATCGCTGTACATTCAATGTGGCATAATTATTGTCATGTAAAACAAACAAAAGGATTTTAAACTACCCTCTTAATTAGTGATCACATATTTTCATTTGAAACGCAACCTTGATCATTCTAAACGTGCATAATGACAATGATAACTCAATAGTGTGAGTCAACCAATCTTTTCCACTCACTGCAGAATACATTACTGTAGTTTCATATATGTTTCTGTCAGCTATACCCGGTGAAAGGCCCATCCATCTATCAATCTTCTTGGGACAGCAGGGAGGCCTTGGTCTTGCTCTCTAATCATAAGGGACTTCTGAACCGCCCTTCGTTTCCCCCGACACCTATAAGACCTGTTTGCCATGGTCAACCCTACCAGGGGCATGGATCCTCGACAGTATTAAATCAATCATGTGGGCTCACTCAAAACCCTGCTTAAGGTGGTAGAGGGTTTGAGGAGGGTTAGTTGTTCACAATATTTATTTATCTATCCATTTATTAGTTTATTTGACAGGGACATGCACATGAATGAACATTTCTGTAAATGTGTCAGTATTGGCTGCAGAGCTAGCTTTCAACCAGCAATAATGTCAACAGTATAACAGCATGTCTAGTATTAGCCTGCTGTGAAACATGATTACCGGTAGTTTTTTCCACAATGGAAAAGTCCTATACAACTGAGAGGTCACACAAACAACATATAGCTTCATTGATCTATGAAATGAAATCAAATTAGGATGTCATTTTCACTACACTCTGACGCAGTGCAATGACCAGAAGTGCAATGGTTATCGCATAACATCTGAAATGTCAATATGTAACTGCATCTTTCTGCCTCTCTTTGTCAGAGCCTTTCTTTAGACCTGAAGCACCTCTGGGGATGAGTGTCATCAGAAATAAAGAGATGGACTGAGCAGCAACGCAGCATGAAATATGCCCTGTATCTGCAGTGACTCAGCCGGTGAATCCAAGGTAAAACTGGAATATGTTTGGCCATCTCTCTCACTCTTTATCCCTCTCTCCCGTATATAACTGTGTGCCAGTGTCTCTCTCTCACACACGCTTCACTCGTTGTGGGGGGTGTCAGCCTTATCAAAGTGTGCATGCATCAGTCAGGTCTCATGTGCATGTGATTTCAGTCATACGCAAACAGACTTAGGAATTCATATATGGCTGATCAAACATTTCTGTCTTGCAAACATTTCCTCCTGCCTGCATTTGTTTGGCTAATTTACTTTCCCTGGCAGTGGCAAGAAGCTGTAGTAAAACCTCCATCTCATCTGCATAGCGATAGAGAGAGTCTACTGCTGGTTTTTATATAAGTAAATGTAAATTGCAATCAAGTTACTATCCCAGGTGAATAGAGTAGTAGAGAGAAACACTATTAAACACATTATTACTCTGATAGAGAAAGGCCAAGGCTTGGGTACAAATGTTCTTGAAACACTGGCTGTACAAGAGTGTCCTTGCTCCATCACTGTTGGAGAACTGTGCATGCACTGATTAAAGAGGGTTGCATCCATTATATATAATTTGTACCAATGGATAATGTAAACAGGAAGTGAAGTGGGTGAGTCTCCTAGGTAACACTGATCTCAAGGTGAAAGTTCTCAGTGGCCGTGTTTACAAATGCTCTTTTTTTTAATTCAAGTTTGGAAAATTCACAGACACACAAGGTACATACATGTATTTTACTATAAGTTGTTATGTTCATGTGACAATAACATGATGACACCTTTCGTGGCATAAAGCAAACTCTTAGCGATACAGCACATGCGGGGCAGAGCTGCGGGCACAGCGCTTTACTCATCCATGGCAGACCTCTGTGCAGATGTGCTCTTGAGCTTGTTAACCTCGGATGTGGCCATGCACAGCTATGGAGTCGGCAAAGTGCTCTGCCGGACCAGACTGCGCACACTGTCTGGTACAAAGTCAACAAATCCTACTAATGCCTGGACCTGCCCATAGTGGGGATTCAGAAAGTTTTCAAACCTCTTTTAATCACTTTATTATGTAATCTTAATGTAATACTGACATCATATTCGTTTCCAAAGTGACAATAATATAGTAATTTTTTTTTTAATATATATTTTATTTCAAGCTCCACAACAATAGCACAAAAGCGAGAGAAAAAATAAATAACAAATAACATTCTAGCTCGAAAAGGAGTGGGAAGAAGACAAGCTTATTGACTCCCACCCCGTATTCATATACTTAAATAATAATAATGTGGTTGCAACAATAACAATGTTTAGTCCTTATTGTCTTACTAAACAATTAAGTTGGTTACATATTTACAACAAATGCAACAATGCATCACATTAAAGGAATAGGCCACCGTTTTTATATACTGAGATATGTTCTTACCTTAGCTTAGACGAGTTCATTCGTCAGGCTAAATGCTAACACCATCTGTCCTGTGTTTACGTTACGGAAGGCACACGTGAAAAAACCAGACAGGTACAAATGAACTCTCTAAGCTAAGGAAGAACATATCTCAGTATGTAAAAACGGTGGCCTATTCCTTTAAGTCAACATTTACAGTATGTTACACTTTATAACAAGTGTATAATTTTTGTTTCTTACACCTTATTTATTACCATGTGAGATATTTCTTTTTTCCTGTGTCTGGATCTGAAAATTCAAACGTTCAAAAGCTTAAATTTCACAATGACAACAATGGTATTCAGACTGATAACAGTGGCAAACATTTTCAGAATTATTCTTCAACATAACACCAAAGGAATAAATAGAGGTGTATGAATACTCCCTGAACCCATTGTAAAACTCTCCTCTCATTCTGACTGAGCTGGCATATATTTCATCCAGTCACCTTGTCCAGAGTGCAAATAAAAGGGTCATTTATTAGCTATAGGGCAGCTCTCCACGCTACATTCAATTACTCGTGGTGGTACACTTTTATATCTATTCCTGTAAAAGCGGGCAAAAACGTAACAACCGCGCCGCCACCGCCCTGATACACAGTAACCATGGCAACCGCTCCGAAAGACTTCCAAAAGGGGAGACGGGGTCAAGGGTTGAGTACTGTTCAGTGGAGAAATCAAATCTGTTCTTTGCCTAGACAGCAGCTCTGAAGATGGATGTCCGGCAGGGGGGGAGGCGTCTGAGGAGAGTGGCTTTCTTGGTCCATATACAGCTTTGACCCAGGTTAAAGCCTACTCCATGCCCCTCTATGACCCATGCAGTCCCTCCCTATCTGAGGGATCCAGGGATGGGCCAAGCCTCGGATTTGAGATCTTTTATGAATCTCTGTTTTCCTGGCATTAGTCCAGGCTACTCTCTCGGTCAATCAGTTTGCAGTCTGGTGATTTCTCTCTCTGTCTCAGCCACATCCCCCCCCCCACACACACACACACACCTTTTACATCAGAAGCAGACCCACAGGTGGTCGCTCACTTTATTGTGGCCATGGCAACCGCTCACAGAAGGCTGAAGCATTTGCAGAAAAAGAAAAAGATCGGCACTTACCTTCACGGGGCAGCTCCTTGGATGAGTGTGGGCAGCAGGTTTCCCTAATGATAGACATGACTCATCCCAATAAAGCAGAACATACAGTTGCTACTTGTTCTAAAAGTCTACATCAGAAAAAGCATTTGTCCAACTGTATCGTCATATCGAAAGAGAACAAAAACAAATCCTTGTTGTAGTGATTTTTTATTACTGTTTTGCTTTTATCCAAATTACAATCCAAGGTCACCAGTATGCCATCTTGAATATGCCCTTCACAGTGTATCCATAGGTCCAGTCAGCTCCAGGTGGGTGCAACACAGTTCCCCTCAAGGCCAGTCCACAGATGGGATGAACTGGCCAGTGCAGGATAATGTATGTGTGCCACTGGAGTCCTGGCACGGAGAGAGCAGACCATCTGCCTGTCAACCCTGCTCCAACTCAGCTGTCCCCTCCACAGATGGACAAATAAACCGAAGATGCTCATCTATATCACGTTCAGAACATTACAGGTAACATGTCGGCCACTGTCTTTAATGCAGCCATGTACATTCACAAAGAATATATATAAGTGTACGTAAAGTCTTCTATACTAATACTTATATGTGCTCAACAAATGGCTTTCATTTGTTAAATCAAAAAAGCTTGGTGGTTTCGTCTGTAACAAAATAAACTACTTGAGGTTTTGAGGATCTGTACTTAAAACCAAGTAAGATTTTTTGTTGAAAACATGTTACTTTTTACTACAATGGTATAAAATTGGATATACATATTTTGTCCCATTTGAAAGCCTTATGTTTGTCGATTTGATGTCAATGCCATCAACCCTCAACAAGAAACAAGGTTTGTTCTCGTCGTGTTTCCGCACAAGTGGCGACTTTGAATGCAATCTACAGGTTTTTGAAGCTGCAAAGTTATTATTCTTAATATATTTGAATCGATTTGGACGCCATTATTTAACCAGAAAAGTCCAACCGAGATTTTAGAATCCCTTTTTCGTGGGAGGAGGCCCCAGAAGGAAACCTATTGTGGAAATCATTTGTGGTTACTTTGTCCACCACTGGCTATTACAGTCACAGTACTATCACTAGGAATTGTTGTATTGGGGAAAGTATTGGAAAATGTAGTTAGGAATCTACTTAGGAACTATAGTAAAGGTATAAAGGGTATGCAGATGATGTCAGAACATGGCAGCAGACACCATGTTGAGTTATGTTTTTTTATCATTTGTTTTGACACTCTGGAACTTTGAGGATTTTTCGGATACAAATGATATACCTTAGTTATGCGTTCAACCAAACAACGTGTCTGATGTCACTAATTCAAAAGTAGCGGAACCCTGTGTTTTTTTCATTTTTGACAGGGTTAAAAGCAGGCAGAAGAGCAGCGGAGATGTGTCTGTGATATTTGAAACATCACAACGCCTCGCTGTAACACGACGCCCACACAGCTCTCCTCTGCTTTTGTCTGCGCCACTTTCCCCTGTGCTGCAACACAATACAAACAAATGCAACACAGTCGGACTAATCAGGTTCTTTTGTGCGGAAACGTAGCAAGCATAATTCACGCATAGATATTCTGTTCAGATTTCTTGCTTCCAAACAACAGTGAACTGGATGTGGTATGGATCAACCTGAAAAACGGCATGAAGAAGAAGGAGGATGGTTTCAATGTCACACACACACACACACACACACAAATCAATAGCTGTAGAACTGCAGAAGTTTTTTGTTTGTTTGCTGTTGCGGTTGTTTTTTTCCCTGCGTTATTTTGTCCTAATAGTGAAAGTTTACTGTTTGTCACATATATAACTCAAGTGAGAAGAAAAGCAACGCGCACCAAAAGTTACATTATATCAGAGGCGCAGATGTTGATGAAAATCTTCCAAATTCAAAAAAGCAGCATTGCACACTCAGGTAGCCGATGTCCAAGATATTTTTTATTAAATCAATAACATTTGGGCAGAGCCTTCTTCAGATATTTTTTTCTTTTTAAAACCACAGTGCAAGATTTCATTTTGTGAGAAGTTACACAGTACGGCTTTACCCTTGCTCTACAAAAGACACGTTTTAATCGACCAATTTCTCTTCATTTAGCAGTTTGTGTATCGTTCTTCTGGTGTACCACACACTGCTAATATCTCTCAGCTCCATTTGGTGGTCTCCCCGTCACTAATCCGGTGGGATGCAGTGCTCCATCTCAGCCGGGGGTGTGTGCGAGTGGATTTGTAACAGAAACACCAGTAAGCCTGCTTCTCCCCCCTGTCTTAATAGAAGATTAGAGTGGTGCTCTGGCATTAAGTCGACAAACATGTTACTGGCAGCAGCGGTTGGATGCGGCTGGCGGGCAGGTACCGCCGAGAGGAGGAGGTGCAGTGCTCGGGGTGACACTCCACATGTGTACAAGGGGAGAGAGCGGTGCAGAGGTAAAACAGGGGAGGTCTGGTGGGTTGTAAACATAAGCTTCCTAATGTAATTCAATTTTTACAAGAGTAGTGGCAGTCGAGGTCGTGTGCAAGGACCGTCACAACTCAGAAAGATGAAAATATACGTAATATATATGTAGTGAGTTAGTGAGTTAGTGGTGGTCGGAGGGGCCGATGGCACAAACTGGTTGCCTCGCTTCCGTTAGTCTACCCCAGGGCAGCTGTAGCTTACCATCACCAAGTATGGAGTGAATGAAGAATGCAATGTAAAGCGTCTTTGAGTGAGCAGAAAAGCGATATATAACATCTCACCAACATATTAATGTAAGTTCTGTCTTGCTACAATCAAGAAGAAAGTTAAATTGAATGTATCATTTGCCCAATTCTGCCTTTTTGTTTCAGGTTGATATTAAGTCTGTGAAACTGTGTAAGCTCTTATTCGTGCAGGAGTATTCCACTGGAGTCATCATCTGTTGTACTCTTTAGTTAGGACATTTCGCCTCTCATTCAAAAAGCTTTGTTAGCGACAATGAGGATCTCTGACCTCAAAGGGGTTTGACTAGTACAAGCTAACCCCTCCCAGTGGTCAGAGATCCTTAACCTATTCTTTCTTTCATGTACCTTACATTGTGCAAATATACGCCCGAGGAATAGGTGCACATCGATGTTCAGCCCTGCAACTACACTGTAACACACGACCAACAACCACCGACCAGAATGAGCAGAAGGATGTGCATTTATGGTAAAAAACAAAAAAACAAAAAGACAAATGAAAGATATCAATTGGCCACAAATGAGATATTAAACTGCCATGTGTTATATTAATCTGCTTAAACCCCAATGTTATTTATCCAAAGAACAAAATTGCACTAAAACGACCACACAAAGATTCACTCCTACACTTCATTAAAAGAACCAAAGACTCAGACAAAAAGTATTACCCAATGACAAGTTAGGGAAATTAGGGCATTCCACTTATAAAATACTAATAACCTTCTGCATTGTTGTAGTGACAGAAATACTTAGTTGTGTAACAAATGAAATGTGTTGACACTTTTATAGAAATAACAATGCTGTGCTGTGTAGATAAACTGTCAAATTAACATGTGCTAAGAGATGCATTATGGGAATTTCAGCTTATTAGTGCCACCCACAGAGGCTTTCCCAGACTCAACATAAACAATAAAACTCGAAATAAAGAAGCAACACAATTACTTCATCAATAACTGTCAAATCCAAGCATAACCTATTGTTAATGCAGATTTTTGTTGTAATATACAAAGTTCTTGGGTCTTGTTACTAATATAAAGGTTCTACCATTCTAGTTTTCCTTTTGAATATTTCCCGGGGCTGATCTGGCTGTGGAATGACGCCATCACAGAGACTAATGTGATGCTGAATACAGGTGAAGTGAGGTGGACACAATGTCAGAGCGGTCTCTCTCCTGACCTACATAGTACCGCTGTGTGGATCAGCTGCTACACCTTCAGAGGGACATGCGTGGATCAAAGACACAGGAACACTGACATCACAAAGATGAAGGTTTTTCTTGGATCACTGAAGGAGCATTTTTCCTCTTTGGTCTTCTAAGCAAAGTGCAGTATTCAAATTTGGCAACTTTTTTTAAATGTAACATTGTGTTTCATGTCCGCAAACCTCATGATAACAGGAACATCCTGCCAGGTATAGAAGGTAGTTATTTGTGGCGTTGGACTGAGAAACGTGTCAACTAGATCATACAGTAATGTTGTATACAGTGAATAGTCTTTGATATTTGTTCAACACACATACTATCTTCATGGTTCACTGTGCGTTTGCCTCCTCCGTGAACCATGACTGTGACAGCTCCACACATGCAGAGGGACGCACAGAGAAGGCATTTGCGTTAGACATGGGACTTATTAAAGCAGCATGTACATGTTCCCCTTTCTCTGCATACGATCATAGACATCTCAAACAAAGTCTGTGTCCATTGTGTATTGTTGTACAGTGTTGAGCTGTACAGTATAGTATAGATGTAGTTTTGAAAATGAGAAAATCTCAAATTGAATCTGTTATACAAAAACTGACAGATACTGGACAAAGTTAGGCTCACATTTGGCTTTACTATTCAGTTTTGGATTGTCTTTTGTTTCTAAATGTTTATTTTTGTAGGATCTTGTTTTTCAGATGGGGCTGCACAATGAATTGCAGTTGAGGAGACTGTAGTACAATATCATTGCAATCCAGAAAACATCCTGCTCATTGAGTTTTATTATTCAAACCTTTAGATCTCTGCAAATGTTCTGGTGATCCTTGATCCTGATGATGGTTTAGTTTAGCAGTTCTCATGTCAGTGTTTCCCGGGTCCCAGACATGCTTTGCTATGGCCAAACCTTGATTCTACAACATAAATTACAAAACTATCACTCTCAGAAGAATCACATTTCCAAATAATATACTAACATGTGCCGTTGTGAATTTTCATGGTCTATTTCCTCCTAGTTGTGAGAAAGGCCTCTGTACATTAGTACTTAAAAGCAAAATAGTTAGTAGTGGGAATGTCTTTGATAGGTCCATGGAAGAACAGCATTTCTTTTCACACTTTGATCTCTGCTGCCCTTACGGCTAACAGTGTTGCTTTATTAAGGTCCACAGTAGTTCTTCTCTGCCCTGCTTTCAGCTCTGTCAACACTTTTTTCAGATTTTGCTGCTCAAATTAGCAATTCAAATGGAGGCTATTTGGATCCGCTCGCCCGGCTTCCTCCCTTGGCTTTCCAGGCAGTTTGACAATATTTTGTTAAGCCCCATTTAGCCCAAACGCAACTGTAGCGCTGGGGGAGAGAGAGAGGGAGGTCTGGGGTGGAGCATATGCAGCGTGTGTTCTGGTGTGGAAGGTCAGAGAGGAGAGCCCTCGTCATGTGGTGGGTTGGCACTGGGATAAGCTAATTCACCAAGAGATTATGGATATTGGAGGAATATCGGTTTATAACACGGGGCCAACGAATTCATGGAAAGTTGCTATGAGAATGAATTATGCCTTTTTGGGGAGATTTGTAAATCAAACTCATAATATTCAGAGTTGGAGTTAAGACAACATTTACTCAGCCAGCCAAAGACTATGGCTGCTCTAAAATAATTGTCTAAACAATACCCAAAAGTATTTGGTGGAAATAAATACTTGAGTCGTGGTTTGCTGCAGTTGGTCAGGTCTAGGTTCAGCAACACTATGTGCTCAAAGAACAAGATCAGCTGACTACTGCTGAACATCATGAATGACCAGGTTATTCCATCAATGGATTTCTTCTTCCCTGATGAAGCAGAACAGGTATATTCCAAGGTGACAATACCAGGATTCATCGGGCTCACATTGTGAAAGAGTGGCTCAGGGAGCATTTTCACACATGGATTGGCCGCCACAGAGTCCAGATCTGAACCCCACTGAGAATCTCTGGGATGTGCTGGACAAGTCGAAATACATTGAGCATGTGACCGTTTTGTGTTTTTTTTTGATCAGGCAGTGAAGAAAAGATAATACTTGAATGGATTTTATTTGTCCACATGGAGCTTATGTCACTCATAAGTACTTGGAAATGTTGAGTACTTCAAAAATAATCTGAAGTACAGTTTCTTTATAAAGTTATTTAAATGTAAGTAACTGAACATCCTAAATTGAACACATAACTCACTTTATTTCAAAAATAATAATGACACAAACGTAAAAAATCACTGTTGTCAATCTGACAAAGGCAAAAGACCTTTGCGTTTTAATCATTGGGTCGATACATAGCAATTATCAGCCCTTGCAGATACATGGGACTCAAAGGTATTAAAGCAATCAGAGCACAAAAGGCCGAAGTATAATTTTCTAATAGTGTCTACTGTGTATATCACCTAGACTGTGCAGTCACAAAAGCCAAAAATACAACTCACAGTTTGCAATTCCATCCAATTTTATTTCCATCTGATTGCATATTTGTTCCCCATTATCCAAAACAAATGAGAGCAGACACGCTATGGGATCGCTAATTCAATGCTAATGCTAATTCAATATGGCCTGTCCTGTTAATCAGATCCAACTGATTAGAGTCCCTTGTTGATCTAAATGTATTCTTTCACCTCTTGCCAAAATATAATGTGGTCTTTCATGCGTGTTGCTGTGCAGTGCTAAGTCAGCGATGTAGTTAATAAGTCCTTTTCATTGAACAAGTGGGCATTAAACATTCATTCACTCGACCTCATCTGCATATCCTCATCATAAAAGCCTTCATGAAACATTTATTTATTCACTTGTTCTCATTTGCATGGGTTCATATGTAAGCAGTGGATGGCGCAGTAACAGAATGTGAGAATGCCGATAGTTATTACACTATTTGGACAATGTAGGCCGTAAATGAAAGCTGAAATTAGATTATGTTTCTTCCCATCGTTACGTCGAAGCACCTGACATGCACGCAAAAGAAAGCACTATGATCAATTCAGGAAGTGATAGAGATTATGCAAATGTTTTCACAGCATGGCAAAGGTATAGAAACTTGAGCTATGTTACAGGGCACAGATGTTTAAAACCAGTTATCACTGTCAAGTCTAGTTGGATCAAAAACAGGAGTCATCAAACATTCTTGCATTTTGATGTAAAGTAGGTAATATGGAGTCTAGTATCCTCCTGCATTGACCAATGAGATGAGCTTTACCTGTGAAATAGCCTGTCAGGTCCAATCAGGAGGGAGGGGGAGGAGATTGATCATTTACTTTTTACAATTCTGTTCCTGCTCTCCTCATTTCGCAAACTAATTTTGCATTCCAGGCAACTGGTAACTAATACATTTCCCACCTCCTACTTGGAAAAATGCTTTGGAATGCAAGCAACTTGTAAACTCAGAGACCTCCAGACTGCTACGAGTTAAAATGCGAGAAGAAGACAGTAATGGCGGGCCCCAGTGGAGGAGCGCAGCTAATGATAAAACTGTAACAAAACCACTGCATTAGTGACGTGAACGTTACTTTCGGTCACTGCTTTCAACATAACGTTATGTTGCATGTTTTTAATTATATCTGGTTTGGAGAAACGTTCATATAACGTTAGCATCGTATGAGCTAACAGTTGTAGCATTAGCCATTTGTTTATTCACCTGGCAGGCAAGGCAAGGCAAATTTATTTATACAGCACATTTCATGCACAAGGCAACTCAATGTGCCTCACAGCAACACCGACAACACACAAACACAATTTAAAAAACACTATAAAACAAATCAATTGATACAACTCATAAAACCAAACCAAAAAGCAATTTGTATGTATTACACTTATATATTATATTAAAATCAGTTAAAATACATAGTAAATAGGCATGTTTTCAGCCTGGACTTAAACATAGTCAGAGTTGAGGCCTGTCTCACGCTCTGAGGTTGTAAGTCGTAATTTCGAGTGGGAAAGATACCAGTTACCTGGAACGCACCATAAAATGGGCTTTCTAGTTAAAGGCGGGAGGAATTTGATTGTTTACTTTCAAATTTCACTCTATCTTTCCTCACTTTGCAAACTTACAGACTATAATGTTAGAGATGAGTCATTTTTATGAAATATTACAAACAATCGTACATACTTTAGCTTTAAGCTGATTGTACATTCCTGGGTAGTATTCCAACAGCGGATCTTCAGTGACGGCTAATGTGGCTAACTGTTTATTGTAGGAAATTGCACTGATCCATCAGACAAGCTGATGAGAGGTCTGAATACACGGTGCGCCTCACTTTGTGGATTCAAATGAGGCAGGTAGTTATGCGTAATAGGCAATTTATCATAATGTTATGCTTCATTCATGTTATCTATCGCCAAAGTGCAGGAAATGTGCTTTACAAATCCCTACAATTCTGACATTTCGATTGCTCAAGAAAAATACAAAAACAAAATGGCAATGTCTGTAAGAACTCTATTCAAAATATCAATTAGGGATAAAGGCTGTACACAATCTATTCTCTGCAGTATATTTGAGGTTATCCATTTGCATATAAATGGTATCCGACCACGTATATGTCATAACATGCATATTTTTATTTTCTTCCTATTTGATGTATAATGTATGAAGGCTTCCCTATGCTGCACATGAAGAGGCTACACATCAAAGTCAAATCGAGCAAATCCTCTGTGAAATATAGATGGCTGAGGGTGCAACTCACTGTATGCTTTGTGAATGTACAAATGTCAATGCCATGAGTTGAGGACAGATGATGTGGCAAACGATCATGCTCATCTATGCGTAGCCCTGCGAGCGCTGTGGATCCTGTATCCTCTATGCGTTACACAGGCTCAGCTTCTCTTTTAAGTGTTGCGTCGGGGGAGTCCGCAGCGCGAGTGACGTTCTGTGTGATCCGGCTCGCGGGCCTGGAGGGAGAAGGAGAGCTGTCAACATGAATATTCTTCCCAGGTTCAGAGCGGACACGCAGCCGCCCGGCCACCATGAATCTTCATCAATGAGCACAGTGGGAAAACACACACACACACACACACACACACACACACACACACACACACACACACACACACACACACACACACACACACACACACACACACACACACAGATAAAGCCACATGCAGACAACCTGACAGGCAGTCGCTCAGAGCAGACACGACTATCAGAACTGTCCAGAGAAAGGTGGGGCCACATGTTTGGCCAATGATGACCAATGAGGTTCTGTGTGTCTCTCAACTTTTCTTTCTTGGAAAGGTCACAATAGAGCCAATTCTTAGTTTGCCAATTGAATAGGCTTCTCTTACAAATAATAAACTCCTTTTGCAAGCCAATGTCTTGTCTTTGATCATCGGGACATTATGACATCCCTTGGCTCCTCTGAATGTGGAGGAGTAGCATCTCCACCCCAAGGTATAACCCCAGCTGTTCCCAACGTGGGTACGAGGCTCCCGAACAGCAAGTATATTTTATAAATAAAAAAAGTTTGAAATAAAGTTTATATTTATATGTATTTAAGATTTACTTTAAATCAGTATTTAGTCATTAGTTACTGCTATGTTATGTGTGATTTTGAGTTGTTAAAATACAAATTGCTTAGATTCAGAGTGATGTGAACTCCCATTGGATGTTCTGATTGATAAGGGAGCCCCAACACTCCACATTTTGAAAATACTGACCCCATAAAGGGACAGCCCGTGGTTCTATTTTTCAGTATCACTTGCCACTGCTTCATCTCCCTTTATGTAAGATTATTGAGGATAAATAGTCACACAGCTGGATGTTATAGTCCTATAAAATAAAATGTATGTTAATGCAGCGTCACAGTGAAGCTTGAGAAAAAATCTGGTGGAAAAATATTGTCCCCAACTCCCTGTTCACACCATGTCCTTGCAGGGTCACTGGGGGGTGGTTCCTCTATTCCAACTGAATTAAAGAATGAATGTTGGGCTGACAACAAAACCGAAGCCTCCATCCTCACGACTGTGTCATGAATGCTATGACATTGAATCGAGCCATTTATTTCATGGTTCATGAAATCTGAAAATGATCAGGGCTTTGGTTGTCGCTCCATGCAAAACATACATCCAGTTGCATGTAATTGATGTGTGATATTGTGAATTGCTGCCGAGCTCGTGGCCTGTGAATACCAATGTGTGCGTAGAACATGCTTAACACACGGCATTGAAATTTGCAAGTTGATGGCGTCCACAGTATGACCGAAATAATAATACGCAGTGAACGTTGTCATTCTTGTGGGAAGGAAGACAGAGGGTGTGTGCCTATCTATCAGTCTGAGGCAGGCAGCTTATCAGTGGGCTATCATTGTGTGAGCCGCAGCCCCGGACACCTGCTCTGCACAGTCACACACTGAGCGGAGAGGAGCCCACCTGCATACAGAACAGCACTGCTCCTCCAAGTGTGGGAGGAGAGGGCGGGAGACACTGGCACACACAAGGGCGAGAGGGGAGAGGGAAAGAGAGAGAGAGAGAGCAGTTAATTAGCCCAAGCCTCTTAATGCTATCTTCACAACACATGCCCTTCACTGGAAACTTCCTTCTCTCTGACTGCGGCAGCTGGGGAAGAAACTGCAACTATAATGTGTCTCATAACTGTGGGCCAACGAGATGGCTTTGATTTGTGAATGAAGAGTGGAAAGTTAGGTCTGTGTAAATAGTACATTTGGTTGCACTTTACTATACAACACAGTCACTGGATGGAAACCGCATGGTAACAGTGTAATAAAGGTGTAATGCTGTAATTACTCATGGAAACAGGATACACTATTTCATTCTAGCCCAGCTTAATATGACTTTAAGAATCACAACAGAGAGGTAAAGTTTAAATACACGGATCCTTCATAGTTAAGGTATGGGACAACTTAACAATGCAGTAATTAAATGAACTCTTCTTCCACTCCCTCTCTCTAATACAGTGGCACATTATGACAGGAGCAGCCTCATAAATATGGCGTTCTGAGCAATAGCACACACACACACACACGTCCACGCAGTTGGCAGCTGCTCCACTGGGAACCATAATGACCACAGCTGAGTCATAAACACCGCAAACTCCAATTAATATTTAGCCCAGTGCTCGGGCAAGGTCACAACAGCAGCCTCCAGCTCTGATCATAGGAGAGGTTCAGGCAGAGAAATAAGCTCATTTATGCGGCGGGAACTGATTCGAGCTGAGGCAATATTATTCGTTTTTGACCCCTTGTACCATCTTTAGCAGATGGGTGGAAAGGAAATAAATTTAAATCTATGCTTAATAACGTTGAATGGACTGAGGGTGTGCTGACGAAGGCAAGTTGTTGAAATATTCAATGTACAAAAGTTCACGGTAAAATAAATTTGCATTAATTGTTCTCTAAACTAGGACCTTATGTGAAATTACTTCAACCTTCATACCAGATATAGTTTATTATATTGTTAAGATCATACATGTGATCTTATTACAGCTATATACTAAACATGTAACTCCATTGAGTAATGGCACTAATTATGCTGCTAATTGCTATAACTTTTTGTTTAATGATTATTCAATATTAGCAATTACACTTGCTCTGCAGTTGACCTCATGTCATTATCTGAGGTGTTAAATACTTATATCTCAATATCTAAATTGCATGTAGCCCCAATGTTGACTTAAGTCACAAATTAACCAACATCTGAGCAATATATATTAGTAAATTCATAAAAGATTTGGTGGGCACAGTGATAACTAATCAGCTATAGACAGAATATTGACGACAGCAAGGGTCAATAAATCTCTTCCCTAATGTAGCAATTAGCATCTATTATTAGCATGTGGATAAGGCTAATTATGCAGGATATTACATTTTGACCTTTGATGGACAAAATGTGACAGAACACATTAGTGTCTGTGATCAATTGAGAAGAGGTCCTCTAATCCTTCAAATATACTGCATGTTCAGAGCTCTTTTGTGGTGAACAATGCAGGTCTTGCCCTTAAGCACAGCCAGTAGAGCATTCACTCAGCCAAAGGTCAGCAGTTCGATTCGGCTCCAGCCAGTGTTGTAGTGTCCTTGGGCAAGACACTTAACACGTGTTGCCTTCAGTCTTTGTGCACTAATGTGTGTGAATGGGTGAGTGTTTATAGTGGATAATTGGGTCCAGAGGGCAAAGGCATTACATATAAAAATGTGTTTACATCATATGAATGAAAGATGTTGCAAGATCACTGCAACAAAATGCACCATCTTCACAGTTACCAAAGAATCACTCGCTTTGTAAAAGGTGCCAATTCGTTTTATAAGGTAAATTCTGTTTGTGTGGGTGCGCGACTGAACAATCTGCTCATTTTTATAATTCCTGATTATTATTTTGGAGCTGAGGGTGTTTGTTTCAAATGAACCGGCGAGAACATGAGTAAACAAACCATTATGTACATAATCTTAAAAAAATGTCACTTTCTGTTTTGTCATTGATCTGGGCTCAGAACAGGATTATGCAAATATTCGCTAATATAACAACATAACAAGTACATAATGCATACACTACATATTCCACTCTTTATAATGGTATTATCTGCTACAGGCAAAGCATAAAGACCCAACATTAATCCCAACCAATATTCATGAACAAACGCGGTGTCACCTCCCACATATGCAGATCTTTCTATCACAGAGACCCTACCTGCCTCACCGATGGTGTGTCATATGTATAATGCATGAGTCCAATATAAAAATGATCGATATCGTAATGTGAATCCATCTGTGTTAGCAAACAGGGAGGGCTCCGGTGAATAGTACCTGGCATGCATTTCAATATCAAAGCGTTTACAGTGGCACGCAGTCACCTGATCGCACATGTCAAATGACAGCACAGCCTCGGTCCCCAGAGGAAACCTGGGCTTCCCTCATCATCCTTTCGTCCCAGGCGCTGATTTAACATGAACCTGCGCCATCTGTCCCATGTTAATTACACATGTGCTGCTGCTATGCCAGTGTGCTGCTCTACAGAGGCACAGGCTTCAGAACGCTGTGTTTCATCATGCGTTTTTTGTTTTTTTACAATCTACTTGCTGTGTTTTGTGTTTTATTCAGAAACCGCCGTCAAACCGTCCTTTGAAGCAGTGGGATTGAAGTCGTCATCCTTCTATTTCTGTGGTTCAAACTCTGTCAGGGGAAGTGGGGAGTGCGTGGGGCTGGGACAACACACATCACAATATTGAGGCCCCGATACGACACATATAGCGATACAATATATTCTAATGCACCAAGTATTCAATTTATGATATGTCAAGAAGTTATAAATCAGTCAGACATTGAGTAAAACATTTTGAAAAGTGCAAATGGTAGCGGCATCTGGCTCCTTTATGTAAATTGATCAGCTCCAAAACTATATTTTAGGTCAAAAAACATTTATGTATATATTTTTGATACATAGTTTCCGATACGATACCCTCCGATATTTTGTCCCTGCTCTACTGGCGGCCCATCTCTAGAACTGAGTTAGGTTGGGTCAGGGCTATCTAGCAAGAGGTGTTGGCCTATTGTGCGTGTTGTAGGTTGATTGAGAGAAACGTCCACCAGAGGAAGTCCCTCAGACACGAGGAGAACTAGCAAACTCCACGGGGAAAGCGCATGGACCGTCCTGCTGGTTTTGTTATATTGGCAAAAGTGGAAGATACATAAATTGTTATCCATGGAGCCACTGTCAGCCCAATGCAATCATGCTGTTCAAATGGCAAAGCGACAAAGCAACAACATGACAAAAGATTAAGTACACTCACTACAGCTAGTTCTGGTAAAATACTGTAAATGTGGTAAATACAAATATTCAAATCCAGGGGCAATAATTGTGAGTGTGAAAAAAAGAAAAGGCTCATGCAACTGTGGAGGTCAAACCTAAGAGCTGCAGCTTTTGTTTGTTGATAGCCCACATCCCTCAAATTTCGCATTCAGTTTGAGAGCGGCGTCGGAGCGTGCTTTGGACTTTGTGAATAATAATCAGTGGCTGAAGGGGAGATTTAGTCAAAGTGCATTCATCTGGCTGGCTGGGCTGTCCCCTCTCCTCTCGCGCTCTCTCTTCTGCTGTGAACAAGCGGCCGTTGAAAACAGCAGGGCTTGTCTCCATTGACTTAAATATTACATGGTCGAGGAGAGGGGCACGTAGGGCGACACAGTGGAGAGGATATTTTGATGTTCAATGATTAGGGACCGTCCCAGAAGCTCTGGGCTGAAAGGAAGGAGGTGAAGAGGCGAGAAACGCAGATGGTGAAATAGGAGCGAAATAGATATTTAAGGAGCCTGTGATCTTTTTTTTCAGTCAATCTCCAGCGCACAAAGGAAACAAGGCAGACAGCGCAGCGTTTCCTTGTCCTGACAGGTGTCGTGAAATGTTCGACAGAGCGAGATGTTAGCGTTCAAAAATACAGGTGTTCTGCAGACATTTAACATACAGTATAGGTGGCGATGGTTTCTGATCCATTTTGGGCAATCTGTACAGTTTTACAAATCACAAGCATTAGCATCATGTTCGGTGACGGTCATCCAGGCAGGAAAATACTGTAAGGCCTTTGAAAAGCATGAACAAAGCATAAGCGAGGACAAAACATGCTGAATTAGTTTAATATGCAAAACTTTTACCAATTTTTCACTTTGTCGCCGTTTTATTATCATTTTTTATCTCATCTATTAATGGCATGTTATACTGAATCCGTAACTCTAAGAAAATAAACAGAGTGGGTAGACACTGTTGGCGCTTGGAGGGATTTTGACTGGAAACACTGGTGCATAGATGAGGGTGGACAATGCTGGGAATCCTCTCACCTGCACTTCCCTTAAATGTCTGGTTAAAAGCTAGATTTTGTTTCTTTTTTTTAGAATCAAGTCTTGTTTATCTTCAAGGCCAAAAAAAAAAAAAAAAAACTCTTAGCTGCAACCTTTCTCCGGTCACAGATCATTATGGAGCACTCAGATTCATCTCCATTTTAAAATCACTTACTCAGCATTGTCTTCTTTATTCCTGCGTCGGTTTTTCTCCCTTCATATCTCTCGCATCAGGCGTTACATTCAAACCAAGCACCAGTCTCCTGTCAGTTCCCAGAATGAAGACTGAGATGGGGGAACATGCCTTTCATATCTGGGGGACACCTTTGAAATGGTGAAATCAGCAATAAATAAACATGTCAGTTGACTTCGGTTGAAATCATTTGACAATTGCACAGGCTAGTATGAAAATATCCTCCTGAGTGCAGTCGTTCATAAGGATGCTGTCACGAAACACTTATGAAGAGGCCTGATACATTTTATTTAATCTTCTGCCGACAACATGGGTAATACCTGTGAAATATTTCTCCTTGGTGGGTTATTGATTGCGACCTTGAAGCACTGGCATTGATAATCTAGTTAGTCTGAATTGAGATTGCGATATGCCTTTTGCATTAGACATGAGTTCAGCATGGAGTTGGCATCAATAGGCGAGAAAGACACATACAGTACGATTGTGATTTATACATCGCTCACTTTTTGTTTTGCATCTGTCGGCAGAAGAACCCGCGGTTGCGCTGCTATTGATTCCTTATGTAATAATACTGTGAATTACGTAACACATTTGGCTGTTGGGGTCGCCTGTTCCCCACAGCTGCTACCCCTTCTTCTCACCGACACACTCACCGTCTCCTCTCTCCAGCTTCGGGATAACCTCGTTTGGACCGCTGGGTTAATTAAAGGCTCCACGAAACTCCACTGAGAGGCGGCCATATGCTCACGCTGACAGTTCCTCTGCACATCACACACGCTGGAGCTGTTAGGGCGCAGCGAAAGTACCCCACCACCTTCTGCGCCGCGAGTACAATCATAAAACCACACGAGTCCTTGGTAACCAGACAATCAAATGAGCAGGTCCCCTCGCAAGTAAACAGCAGCACTTGAACAAATTAAACATAAGTAGTCTGCAGTGGTGCAAATGCTCAGTCATCCACGTGCTTAGTTCAATCTTACATTTAAACGAAAAGCCCGTGTTTCCCTCCCCATCCAGGAAGCTTCCTCATGGCCAGTTTTGGTGATCACTCCCACCAGATATAGCGGTGGGTGTAGTGACATCTCAGTGATAAACTAGTCCAGGATTAAAGTTGCCATTGGGGGAAAATGTAAAATTTGTATTTCCATTAGAAGACTTATTGTCCACATTGCCTCAGGGGAACCTGTCAGGAGCAATGGGTGACCATGGAGCATGCACCCAGGGATTGAGTAACACGGTCACAGAAGGGACTAGATGCAAGTTGGTCATTTTATACTCACTACTGCCACCTCAGGTCTTACACGTAACTGCAATTTCTATATTATGCTCGTGCATGGCGGCAATTCGGACCTGAATTAACAACCTTTTGAGTGACAGTGCAGGCTTTTAGCAGCAGTTGTGGTGAATACTGTAGTCTGGGCTCATTCTACACATTAGGACATTACTGGAACATGTAGGGGGAATATATAATATCAATTTTTTAAACTCCGTGTAGTCCCTTTAACTAATGGGGATCCGGAATAAAGAGCAGTTTGAACATGCTGTTGTCTTAAAGCCAGAGGGCTCCTAGCAGCAAAACTGCGGATCAGCTTTTTTCTTTAGCTACAATTAAGGCATAGAGAAAGTTATAGGATAGAGAAAGAAAAAGAGAAAGATTTCAGCTTGAAGGAAATTCAAGGTAGTCACAGTAAGTATGCCAGTTTCTCAGTTTGCTGGGACGTGATTCAGTAAGACATAAAACGTGATCATTTTTGCACATCATTTTCAGAGATGAGCTAAGGGCATTTGGATTGCAATCTCCCATCCAGGGGTCACTAAAAGGAATTGTGACTCATTGTACCATTATGAGGTAGACTTTAGGTTCTTCCAGAATAACAAGTATACTGTATATAAAAGACCTGTAAGTCCTCTGCTCTGTTGAATACTCCCTGCTGTTCCTTGCTACTGCACTTTGAGTACTGTTTCTCCTCGAATTCTCATAAGATTAAGTGTACAGTACATGGGAGCATGCTGTGCCAACTGACCAGTCCCCTGACTTAAACAGCATGACTGCTCCTTGTCCCCTGCAGCGCCTGAGGTCCAATATGGAACTCTGTATACACGACCAACTAAACAGTAATTAACTAAATGAATGGACAATCTCTGCAACCTTCAGACCCCCTAATTTAACAGGCTGTCGGAGCTGGAAAGCACCCTGTCACTTTACTGCAGGGGAGTTATTGTAAAGACTGGCCAGAAATAAATAGAAAAATTGAAGTGCATAACCACGACATGGAGGTTTTCCCCTCACATGTAATGAGGGTCAGAGTGCCTCAGGCCAATTCACTATACAGGGAGGCAAAGTAATTGAATTCATGGAGTAAGAGAGGGGAGGAGTGGCAACTTTACATATCAAAGGGCAGCATTTGTGTCGAGAGATGCGCATTTTCAAATTCAGGGCACTCATGAGGGAAATGTTTAGAGGACCAGCGTGAGATAAGGACCCAATGAACGAAGACTTTACCCCTGAACAGGCCAAACCCTGATTTGTCTGTGTATGGCTTTATAACTCATATAATAACAACAATAACTTTGTAAATCAATCATTTTGAATTTGATTTCTGTTTAGCTTTGGAGGCCTTGTTGCCATATAATCCAGTAATTAATGGCATTTTTTTGTTCTGTCACTTTTATTACTTGTTAATAAATAAATAAATAAACAAATCAGCTGTACAAAATATAAGCAGACAATCCCTTATGGATGTGGTGCATATCTTTTGCATAACCTGAAAGGGCTCTGGTTGAATACGGAAATGGTCCCTTGCCAATAAAAATTCTTCACTCGTGCCATGGCTCTTAGGAAGATTGGTGTGTCAAGATTCTTCCATTTAAAGAGCGATGGAGATTAGTGGGTTTTACTTCACAGCCATGAGAGCTGCAAGAGTTAACAACAGAGGAGATCTGGAGGGAAAAAGAGTCAAATAGATCTTTAGACAGCAAATTCAAATGAAATGGCCTGATGTTCTTGGTATTTCTGTGAAAGCTTCAATTGAACCACTGCGAGATATGACTCTGACATCAATGTAAAGGCTTACTCACTAAATACTAAACCTACACTGATATGATCTTTGTTTATCATATTTATGTTGTTGTACCATTTCACAATTTGCGTCAAATGAAAATTATTATTTAATGTATGGTTTCATTGTCGATGGTTATTTTTCATTATTGTTGATTCATTACCATTTTAACTAATAGACTAATAGAATACTAATTTACATTTCTCTATTGTGTATTTTTACCCAAACCAGTACATTAGCTTGTGAATTTAGCTTCTTTGGGTGATTGACAGCTCCATTTTAAGTGCTGGGAGGATACTATGTAAAAAAAAAAAGACTGCCACAGGCTGATCCTTGGTGTGTCACAATAGCTTTAGCGTTAGCTTTAGCATGGCATCACTCACTCCAGTATCAGATCACACAGATTATAAGACGCTAATTGTCCCCCTCGGGTCGGACTCTTAATTATCTGAGCCAGTGCACAAGGCAGTTGAGCAGCGGAGGAAATGAAGGCCAATAGTGACATAAACAACAAGCCTGGTCAGTGGATTACAAATGGGAATCAACAAACTGTAAACTGGTGGAGTACAGACAGATGACATTATGACCGTGCTTAATTTACATACACATAGCCTATAAAATCTAATACAGGATGGATAAAACAAGTGCACCACAACCATCCTTCATCTGGTGATACTCAGCATCACAGAAACATTTAAACACCCATTGAAGCCACACTACAACATGCTCCTAATGATTAGCTAAACACTGTCCATGCTATGATTGTAATGGGTTATCCACATTTTGAATAGGACCTAATATGTTTGGTTACCTCTGGCCAAACATGCTCATCACTTACAGTACAGACATCGAGGCACAGTGATTCTTTACCGTAAGTGTCTGGCCTTCTTCCTGACTGTACAACCTGCTGGCAAAAAAAAAAAAAATATTCAAATTCGCTTGTCTCGTGAGTAATAAATTCTGCAAAAGGTACAAGCTGCATTAAGGCTCTTCTTCGCCCCGAGGAAAGCAAGAGTTTGTAATGCGCAGCCTCTTGTTCACATTATGCCTACACACTTTATTATTCTTTAAAGTGCATTGATTTCTAAAGGGTAAAATAACTCACATTTTCTATTCAAAGAAGATGAAATGCCGCAATGTACTGGCAACAACAGACACTGCCCCTTTTTTCTGAACAAATAGCTGGTCTCTTAGTATCCACCATGTGCCATTATTTCCTCACACAATTGAGTTATGACGGGATTAGCTATTGTGTGTACAGCTGCAGTCACAGGATTAGGGAGGACTAGGGATGATGGCAGAGAAAACACTATTTACAAGCACAATGCCAGGTGCACCTGCTGCAAATGTTAGGCTCAGAAAGGAGGACCTATAGATGTTGGCAGGAGAATTAGCAACACTGGAGATTACATTAGTGTTGCTTATGGAAATGTGCAGTAGGTGTTTGTCAAAGATTTGAATGAGGAAGAAAGGAAAGCCCCGTCGGCAGGAAATTGTCCTTTTATTGCCTTGTAGAAGTTCTTTGTTCATGCAGAAAAGACGTGATTTAAGTTGGATTGTATTGACTACGAACGATGCCTGCACTCCTCTGAACATTAAAATAGATATTTGTAATGTCTGAAATAACTATGTTCACTATAGCGTCAAGAAACAAACTCGAGAATTCTTGAAGTCTGAAAAAAAAAGTAAACAATTTATTTTTGCTGTATTAGTAGTAATCCCCAGTTTGAGCCTTAGTCTTCCAAACAGCACCAAGAACCATGTCAAAATCTTAAAACATTCTCACTCTCTCTACTTCAATATTTTCAGGGGAACAAAAGTTTATTTCTCAATGCCCTTTTGAAAGTAGGTGTGAAAGATGAATAATGTCTACAAATGTCAAAGTTGTGTCATATTGTTTACTTCATATGTGCTTCCTGACTTTTGGGATGTGTTGTATGTGCGAAGCCTTTCATGAGAAGATGAGATGATCCCTCTGTCTGTAATTACTCACAGTGTGACAGGGTGTACTGTATGTCTCTCTGGGGGCAGTGGCTCACGCAGACGAGCTGCTGTGACACTGACACATGATGACTGGCTCCACAACACACACCGTTATCACTGCGAGGCGAGCTGAAGTAATGATCAAAGAGTTTAGGGAGAGGTGGAAGAACAGGTCCATGTCTGTATTCACGCTAAAGTCCTGATGGGGGTTGCAAAGATATTATCGAAGTAAAATATTTAGGCTGTAAAGTTTACTTGACTTGACTGCCTTCGCCACTATCAATAATGTACTGGATTTTCATTGCGCTTTACAAGCTTCTCAAAACACTACAGTGGATTTTTAGTCAGTGACTCCTCACGTACACTGCCTTCCAGCGACAAATCACCACGAAAACAAAGGTCACACACTGAAATATAGTTGGACCGCCTTTAGCTTCGATTACAGCACGCTTTCACTGTGGCATTGTTCCAAGAAGCTTCTGCAATGTTGATATTGATGATGGGAGAGTGTGATCACTGTGCAAAGCCTTCTCCAGCACATCCCAAAGTTCTCAATAGGGTTAAGATCTGGGCTTGGTTGCGGCCAATCTATGTGTGAAAATGATTTCCCATACTCCCTGAACTACTCTTTCATAATGTGAAATATATCCAGATGAATCTTGGCATTATCATCTTGGAATACGCCTGTTCCATCAGGGAAGAAGAAATTCATTTATTTATTGGTTTATTTGGTCGGGACAGTGCATATTAATGAACATACATGGGTCTCATGCATGTATGTTCATTGTGGTTTCCACAAACCAGAGTACCCGGAGGAAACCTACGCAGACACGGGGAGAACATGCAAACTCTACACAGAAAGGCCCCGTCCAGGTGGGAATCGAACCCAGGACCTTCTAGCTGTGAAGCACGAGTGCTAACCGCTGTGCTACCGTGTCGCCCAACTTTTTTTTGTTCAGGCACAGACTGACAGAAGCGTAACTGCCAATGTGTGGCATTGGCCTGCTGACTGCCACCACCAATCACACACACACGCACGCACGCACACACGCACGCACACACACGCACACACACACACACACACACACACACCACAGGCAAGCTTGTGTAAGTGGGAATTCGAACCACCAACTTTCCGCTTACAAAACAAGGCGATGTTATTTGTGGAGCACATACAGTATATAAGACACAAACTCAATGTGCTTATGAGGAGAGTCACTCCACATCTGAGCTACTGTCATTGTTTTTACACAAGTAGAAAGTAGCCCACATTTCCTTCCTAGGTTTGTTCCGTGTTTGATGGACAGAACTGACAAGAGAGAAGCTACCGGCGGCGCCATGGGAACAGTGTCCATCAAAACAGCTATTACACCTCACAACAAACCGGTAATTTAGTGTGATTCCAGTCAGTGTCACAACAACACAGCGCTTACATGCCTTTTACAGCTGTCATCCTTTTCGGGAGAGTGTTTTGGGGGAGGGGAAGGGGGGGGGGGGGGGTCCTCTCTTAGTCGTCTATAACTGCCACCCCGCCAATCCAATCCCCCGTGGGCCAGACTCACACTGAGAAGCAAACACAAATCAGACTGAGGCGGGGATCAGCGGGACAGGGTGCATCCGTCCCGTGCCGGTTTTGCACACTGTCATGCCATGGGGGAGACGCCAGGGGGAGGGGCAGCGGGTGGACTCTTCATCACGTGAGTCCTCATCCTCCTCTCGCTCATTAGACTAAACTGTGATTATGTTTGCACACAGATACACACAAGGGCACTTAAGGGACACCATCACATCGACTTTGATGCCTCGATTTTGAGCCCCACCGCAGAGAATCGTAACAGGATTAAGATGTCTTAAAGAAGTGTAAAATCCTGCCGCCAATTTTCAGTCATATACAGTATGTTCTGATGCGCCGTTTACATCTTCGCATGTGGGACAACATCGTGAGTTTTGGCCCGAGAATGCTTTCAGCAATTAGGTATGACAGACAAACAACCATTAATCCTCAAAAGAATTTACCTTGTAGAATTATCCGTTTATATTTTTGGCGATAATGAGAAGCAATTGGATAACACAGGGCCATCGATAGACCAGCTGGAGCCTGGAACAAGAACATGACACCCCAACACCGGGATCCTATATGAAGTGGGCACACAAGCCCTTAGCAGAGGGAATTATTTACATCAGGGGTGTCCGAACATTTTTCATTGTGGGTCACATTTTGAAGTGTGTACAGCATGAAGGGCCACAGTCACACCTTCATTTTGGCGAATTCAGGGGAGGTTTAAATCGTTTCCCCATACCTTTATTTATAGGCTTGTAACCAGAGGGAAAGCTCTAGCACAATAAAATTCATGTGTTTGAGGTTTTAATCGCGTAGAATAATGAAACTTGCAGTAAAAAGAATAAGAATTGGTGATGTGTGCCAATTTAAAGGCACACTGCGAAACATTTTGTCTGGCCGTCTAATGGTTTCAGAATTAATAAAGGCTGCAAACTCTAAAAGTGCTTTGATTATATACAGATAAGTCTATTCCAAATGAACAATACTCATACTTAACTTTTGTGTAAGCACTTGGGACTTTTCATCACAGAGGGTAGTGCCGTAATGTTGAGGAAGAAAACTTAATTCATTTGGACTCTTTCAGGGTTCTTTTAAGAATTGAAATGACCAGCTCAACACAGAAAATGCTATTACTGCAGTGGGTAATCAAGGAACAGATTTGGATGAGAACCTAACCTGTTTAAATCTCAAATCTCTTTGCCTTTAGTCGGCATCTCCATGGAGACGAGCTGGAGACGTACCCACTCCCGGTAAAGTTCATGTCTTGAGGTGAGCCGCTCACAGCAAAGGCACATGTTTGTTTGTGCATTTATGATGTATTTTTCAATGATGAAAATATCTGTCATAAAATAAATGCTTGTATTTCAATTTTATTTATTGAGTAAAATTCAACACAGTGTGGCTTTAATAAAAATCCTGTGGACTACCCAAAAATGCTCTGTGGCCTCCGGGCCGCACTTTGGACACCCCTAATTTAAAAGTGAACTGTACTGATATCCTACTTTGGAAACATTTTAAGATATGCATGCAAGTGATGGGCAAAACCAAAGGGCTGTAAAAAACAAATAATAAAAATAATACAAAAACTGTGAAATTAATGAAAAGTCTTGTTCTTTGGAATAATTTGGCAGCTGTTTTTATTCATTATTATTAAAAAATTGTTATTGTTATTTAAATCAAATTACAATTCAATTACAATATTAAACCAACTTCTTTGTTCCAAGTGAGCTACATGGCCGGCGTTCATCATGGAGCATCCTCCCATACCCCATTGCCCACACTGACGCACATTTCCCTATTTCCTTATGGCACATGAACAGAGTATCTTCTACAGGAGTGAGTCAGAGCCGCTTATCCATTATGGGCACCGCATCAAGCACTTATCCAGACCATCCTCCATATAGCACCACTCACACACATTCACAAAGTGCTTAAAAGCTTGAGCAAATTATCATGTTCCTTTCTTTTCAGCGACGGGGCCCCAGCATGCAGCAGCGAGCGATTTGCATTTTACTGATTGCTCTGAAAAAAAATGTGTGATTTTTCTGGAAATTTTAAATGGGTCACATTGTTACCCATCCAAGCGTGAAGAGTTGCAACTGGCTGTAAGGTGCAAAAACAAACATGAATTAATTATTATTCTTTTCCCAACACATAACCTGACTGCATTACCGGCATTTTGTTTAGACGCTTCAACAAAGATAAGAAAAATATATATACAAATAATGTTTGCAAGCAATTACTGAATTAGTCAATTAATTTCAAGCCAGTGGGCTGACACAGAAGTGCACTGAACTGCTAATCCGGGAGCACGGAGGCTAAAAATCTTGTGGAATTTAAAGTTTAATGGATTAATGATGTCAGGGCTCTCATGTGGATAGGGCCGTAACACAGAGTAACTCCGGAGGAATTAAAATGCTTATGGGAAATGTCAGAGAGCGAGCACAGGCAGGAGCACGGCTTGTAGTAATGTACTATGTAGGAGCTGTATGGTGGTGGATGAGGGCAGATGTTTTTTCTTCAAACATTGTTATCAACATAAAAGTCAACATTTTAACAGAAGGACCACATAGTGCATCTTTAATACAGAACCTGCAGTCTCATTTCACCTATTGATCATTTGGACCGACTTATATATGATCAAGTCATTCAACAGCAGAAAGTAAGCAGCCAGGGACATTCAGTGAAATGCAAGAGACTGACTCTAAACCTTCAATCCAGCGTCTTTTTCTAACTCACACACTCAGGAAAGATGTATTATGTGGAAAAGTTCACTTGCGGTGAGTTTGAAAATAAATCAGCCTGGTGCCATAATGGTGATGAGCCATGGCAAAAATCCTCACTGATGGCTGATGGGAGACTGCCAACGCAGAGATGGAGCTTTAATGTTTCAAGGTGACTTTGTGCCTGAGTTTATCACTAAGTGACACTATGATCTGTAGCTCTGCCCTGCTAAAAGTGCAAATAAAACACCATGAGAGCGTTGGTCTTTTTACAGGGTGGATTCGGGCCAAAATGGTGTGACTTGTTCCTTGTAGTGTGCACTGAAAACTGTTCTGTGTGCTCGGCGAACATCACTACTGACTAGCTCATGAAAATACTATATTGTAATGTAGTTAGATAGGCCTATGTTTACTTACTGTATGCCTTTGTCACAAACTGTACATTTAAACAAATACATTATAAATACAAATATACATACAATGCATTAAAGTATCATCAGTTAACAATTCTATAAAGCAGGGCGACCAAATTCAACTAATCTGGTCTGGCCAGTGGCTCATCTTTATTTTATTTTTTTGTTTTAAAAATATATCTATTTTTATTTCTATTATTACAGTCAAGCAGTAGAAATATACACGCATCACCAAGTGCAAGGCTTCTGCAGTGAACAGTGAAAAAGCCTGCACACTTACTCCAATAAAACTATTGAGTCATATGTTGAGGACTTTTCATGTGATACAAAAAGGTGTCAAAAAGTGGTGGCTTTTGGGCATTGAATATCCTGCCCTCAGCCCATAGTTCTGGAAAAAAATAGGCCTACACAAAATTGATGAGACCTTTGCGTAATCTCCTGTAAAGGTACCCGTTATATTCTATGAAAGGAATATTAGCTCATGTTGCTGGAGGTGTGCTTTCCAACACAAAGGTCAGTCGCACAGCCCACACCGCGCTCCTTTCTCTGGGCGCTGTGGCTCCTCTGATTCAGCCGCTTTGACTCTCACCTGGACCGAGCTCCCCCGGGGTAGGGCACTAAGGTCTCCATGTGATGTGGAGATGTGAAATAACACACAGTCCCCGGGGCCAAAACCGCGACAAACCACACCGCCACCGTCCTGCTCGTATCTTCATCTGCGTAACCATGGCAACAATCGCAGGAGCCCCGAGGTTACGGAGCTGACCAGGGTCAGCTGTCTGGCCTTCAAATGGTTTCAGAATGAATAAAGGCTGCAAATATAAAAGTGCTTTGATTACATACAGACAGGTCTATTCTAAATGAACAATACTCATACTTAACTTTTGTGTAAGCGCTCGGGACTTTTCATCACAGAGGGTACTGCAGGTAATGTAGAGGAAGAAAACTTCATTCATTTGGACTCTTTCAGGGTTCTTTTCACAATTGAAAAAATATAAGTGAATATATCTCCCCACGCAAAGGCTGTCAAAAAGTTTAACAAACCTTCAACCTAATTTTCTATACTTCGAATTACTCAGTTCAGTGATTGCTTAAGATTTGTCATACCAATTTAGTCTTCATCTTATCTTTTACATCTGTTTTCTATTAACAAACAATATGAGTGGCATATTGTTTGAGACGTTTTTAAACATTATGCATTGAAAAAAATCATATTAACAATGATAAGGAAACAATTATACATGACATTTTACTGACACTACTTCTGTGGTTTATTAGTCACTTTTTCTATTTGAAGCACAAAATGTCTGATACAAACATCAGTCATTACTTTTACCTCAGCAAAAATTGACCCTCGATAGTTTCCTTGTTTTGTTTTATAAAGCTGGATTACATAATAAACCCTCATTTATGCAAGGCCCAAAAACATGAATCACAATTAAAAAGGCAGTTGCACCAGAGAGCCATATTATTTAAATACTAATGAGCTCATTAGAGAACCACATGGGGCTGTGCTGTACTGGAGAGGCATGGATTTACTTTGCAACAATGCAAACACAACGAACAAAGTTGCTTTTTTTTTGCAGCAACATTGACGGCAACCTTTCTATTTGCATATTTGCATATTCAAACATTCATATTTAAAGCACACATACAAAGGAATTGCTGTTATGTAAGAGGATTTGCAAATGAGTAGATCCATGTGGAATCGGACGTCCTCAAAATTGGAAACAGGAAAATTGGTGAGATTAGACTTTCGCTCTGACCGTGCCGAAATGTGCATAAAACATGTGATACTTTATTTAAATACTCATACTTTTGGAGCATGATGAGTGATGTTCTAATTTGATGCTTTCAAAAATACATTTCAGATTAAAGGGAAGAGGTCAACGTTACCCCACTGTGGAAAGAATTCACAATTAACTATTACATAAATCATTCATTCTCTTAATCACTAAATACTGTTTGTCGATTGGTTCAAAACAATTGGCCCAAATATTTCTTATGGTTAAAGCCCTGCCTACAAAAGGCAAATTTGTGCCTATATGGGAATGAATGCCACCATTTTTTTGTGAGAAGTTATGGCAAATTGTATTTCATGTACATAGAGCCATGAGTTACGGAAATATCACTCATGAATCAAGCCAAAACATCTGCGGTTTGAGAGTTTGAGGGCAGGTTGTACCATAGATATTAAACTCTTAAAAAAAAAAAAAAAAAGGCATCACATGATAATCATTCTGTACTTGGGGGAGTGGATTATGAGCATCATCTCAGTATTTAGACATGTCACATCTCATCTGTGACAGTCACAGCTCGGATTCTTCCACACGAGCTGCTGTGAATGAGTGGCAGGGCGATCCACTGGGCTAAATGTCTCATCATTAACTACTCTCATGTGTCAACAGGTTTTCAAATGCTTAATTCAAAATGCTGGAATTAAGCCGAGGCTCCTTTGCATTTTCAGGAAGTCTAAAAATGAATCAATTCTATTTAACTTTGCACAAAAACGATAAATGCATTCAGTCATTGCAGTGCATAGTCAACCTAGATATTTGCCTGATAAAGGTCTCAGCACCAAAACCCTCTTGATGTCCACATGACATTATTTTTCCAAGCTAGAGTGTGGGAAACTCTTTTTATGGTTATCCCTCATCTCCTACACAAATAGGTTTTCTTCTCATTTTGCTACATCTGGAGTAAAAACCTTGGCAAGTTGCTGTTTTATTTCAGCAAAAAAGTGGTGTGGGGGAAGAAGCATTTCAGAAGGCAGTCTTCAAATTGACTGGCTCCTGACTTTTCACTGTAGGACCTCGATCTGCACACGTGTCCCATTCGGGCGTATGGATGGGCTGATTTGGAGTTTCGGGCAGCAGTATTTCTTGGCCCCCTGCTAAGCATCCTGGTAAACAGCTCCGTCAGATCGCTTTGTACCGCGACCATGAAGAACAGCTTAACTGCCTCTGTATCCACTGTGGTGATGACCAGTAGCTGCAAAGTGCGAGAAATCATTAGGGTTTTAGACCTTCTAAGTGGCACAGCTCAGAAGAAGGAAATTACCAGTTAGATCACCAGCTCAAGGAAGGGAAAGGGAAAATCTATGACAGGAATTGTAAATCCGTGGTTAATGCTGCGGTCTCAAATGGTATCTGCAGAACATCAAAGAGCCCCCCGACGCCCACCGCTCCATAATACTGCAAAAAAAATCAAGAGAAAGCAAAGGACTCTGAGGATTTTCTCCTCCAATCATGTACTGCATGTGCAGGCAGGATCCTTCCACTGCCGTAATCCTCAAACACATACAGTAGCATCTCCGATAGAGGAAAAATAAGGCTTTGTGTGCACATGAGAAGGAATGACAACGTTGGTAAAAAAAAATGTATTAAACCAAGAGTAACTATTGTTAAGAAAGGTTTGTTTGTTTTACATTAGCCTGTCCCAACAATATTTACTCAAAACTAGTCATTATAAATATGCATCTTCAACTTATATCTTGGAATGAATTTACTCCCAATATCTTGTCAAGATTTTGCTTAATTTGTATTTGATAGTACTTCCAAATGAAGAAAGAAATGAAAGAAGCTGTAGCTGTAACATGAAAGCTGTGACTTACTTATATCACTAATGAATATCTTCATAAACTGTTTCCTTGCATCTTACATGGTCATGAGTTTCAAAGCAGACCCAACATAAGGCCGAACACTGCTATGGGCTATTCTAAAAACACTAAAAACACCCGTTCAAGTCCATGACAGCCACCGATAAAAAGTACCCGGGAAAAGAGGATTGTAGCCCTGCATTTACAGATAATCTTTGAAATGGGAAGAGCAAGGGAAACCCAGGAGTACTGGGGGTGGAAGAAAACAGGCATGAGGCATCACGCTTATCTCAAGAGTGGCTCCTGCTCGCAGCCAGGCCACATAAATAAAGAGGTTTAACCTCATTTTTCAGCCGCATCTCTGCTCTGACCCATGCGTGACCACGGTGACTAAGAGGCGGTGGAGAAGTAATAGAATTAATCCAGATTTTTCCAACTTGAAAAATGCAGCTGCAGCTATATGATGCTCTTCTAGTCCAGGCGGCATAACAGGGGATAGTAGGTTGTGTTCAATGCTGCCTTGAACACAAGTGTAAATTCAAGATTATTTTTACATTTGTCCTTTTAGAGTAATCAGTATATAAAAAGGGACAATTAAGTTTTGTGGAGGGAAAAATGCTTAAAAAATGCCCTTGAGCTTATTTACTGCAACCCAGAGCAATGACTCATCAACAGAGGCGATGGTGAGGGAGAACAAAATGCAGATATTCTACCGAGTTCTTCATAGGCTGCACTGCCCTCTGCTGGATGTGTAACTGTAATAGTGAGTGGCTGGTCTCCTTGTTGACTGTATCATTTCTAAAATAAATAGATTACATTTATCTAGGCCGGTTTGGCGTGTTTTAAAACATGAGCGGAAAAAACAACAAATAATTAAAAGGATCCGAGCGTGAACGGGTCCGACCAGGGGTTTGTTACAAATCCACTGAAAATAAAGAGCGGTTGGGAACACCGTTTTGCAGTGTGTCATTTTGGCTGTTTCCATTTAATAGCACATTCAAAAATAGGAAAAATCTATGACTTGGAAGACTTTACTTGTTGTTACAAATATAGACGTCTGGCATGAAATGATCATAGGCATTAACAGCTGGGATTGTCCAAAGTTAAAGCTTGAAGCTACCCGTCTACAACAAAAATCAACAGTTTAGCTGCGAGTGAAAGGTTTAAAGTCCAACCGGACCTGAAAGGTGCACATTGACTCCATATGAGCTCTGCTCCTGCCGCTCCATAATGTCATGTATGGTGTAAATAGGCAGCGAGTTCCTCTTGTGTCGGCTGGGAGCTTTAAGGTAGTCCACCACCGCACTGGGCCTTGGACGCCTGCGCCTCAGGGCCCTCTTCTCTGCGCGGGATTTGGAAGGGAGTCCGTCACAGATGCGGTTACAGGCCGCAGTAATGCCACAGAACGAAGGGTCATCTGAATGAGACGAGCCCTCAGAGCTGCCCTCTGACGGAGAGTCTCTAAAAGGGGGTTCAAGTAACCTCTGTGTGAGAGCAGTGGGCTCAGCCAGGACAGACACACCGTTACAGAAAACAGGTGCTTTGTTCTGCAGCGGCTCAGGAGCCTGAAGAGACGGCTTTAGAGTTTCCACTTTGTCCAAGGACTTCACCTTTCTTCGTCTCCTCTGAAACACAAATACACAATATTATTATCCATCTTCCATTGTCTGTACGTGAATATGTGATTTTGAGGGTGAATAGGTGACAGCTTTGACAGCTCAATGGAAGAAGAAAAGTGTCATTACTCATGCACCTTTTTACTGGCTAGAGAAAGACTCTGCGTCTCTTCGTGTTGCAGAACTTCTGGACCTACATGAAAAAGAACAGAACCATTGTTATTTCATCAAATATGTGTGTTGTAATATTATCTTAAGAAAAGAATAATATTAAGGGACATTACCCATAGTGGAGGCTAACTGGAATGACTCTGAATGGATGAGTGGATAAGATGCGCTCCTCTTCAGTGCCGCCTCATCACGGGAAAACTGCCTATTAAGGGAACGGTAATGGCTTTAAGAAATACTGCAGAAAGCACCTTATTAACACAGAAGCCTCGGCCGAGTAATTTCTCCTCATCCCATCTGTTCCTGATGAATAATTGCATTTACAAATTGCTTTGATGAAGAAAATTCATCCATGCTCCCATAACCATGAAGTGTAAAAGCAACTATATTCAAGCCTTTCCCAGTATGTTTTATGACCCAGTTTATCAGTAACATTTCATCCTATATAAACTACCTCTCTGGACAGCAGTAGGTGTAGCTCTCAGGGAGTGGTGGTTCGGACTCTGGACAGGAAGAAGAAGACATTCGGCAGTGGTTTATGTAGAGCAGCAGGCCCAGAATTAGACACAGAAACAGGAGAGGAGCAGGTAGCTTTCTTTGTCGGACACCTGCCGCACAGCGTGGAAATGCAAATTCATCTCAGACAAACATAGAAGAGTCAATTTGTTTAAAGACGTTACTTTTTCCCCCACTGACCTCACTTGCAGTTGGATGACTTGGACAGACAGATTGAGAACCAGCTGAGTGACATTTTCCAACTGGCCCTGCAGCTGCTGTATGGACTCAGTCTGACGCAGGTCCTTAACAAACAAAACGTTTACAATGTTTTCGTTTCGTTAAGTTTTAACCATTGTCAATATGAAAGACACAGACGTTTGACTGACCTGTTCCTCTGCTACCCTGGAGGTATTTTGGAGCTTGATTATAGTTTTGTTAAAAGCCTTTTGCATCTCCTCCATTTGCTTGCGGTACCTACAATTGGATTTAAAATTAGCACATATTTTCGACTTAAGCGACAGTTCCTCTGCGTTTCTTCTTCACCTCTGACTGAGCTGCTCCAGGTAGCGCCCGCTCAGAGACATGTTCATCTCCAGAGCTTTGATCCGATTGCTCAGCCTCATAAACACAGACTCCTTCTGGCTAGAGCCGTGCACCGGGCTGCCGTTCTGCTCCGTACCATTAGGGGGCTCCGCGTAAATATCCGAGGGGGACGGCGCCGGGACCAGCGAGGGGCGAGAGATGCCAGCTGATGTGGCCATGTCCTCCGCCAAGTCCTCCATTTTTGAATCGATGCTGACAACTTCAGAGGGCAGAGGGTCTGGGATGGGCTCGGTTTGGGGCGTGTTCTCATCTGGGACAGGTGATGCATCTGGCTCCGAGTGTGGGGGTTTGGGGACCGAGTTTGGATCAGTGACAGCTTCATCTTTTACTTCTGGAGGGAGCTCTAGATTTGTCTTCTGCTGCGAAAGTGATCCATCCTCCAATGTTGGGCTGACGGCGGGTGTGGCATCGAGAGCACCGCTAAGAGTCCCTGTAGGTTCAATTTCTATCTCCTTGGCAGAATCTAGGTTACTTTCAAGATCTGGGGTATTGATTGGCACTTCGGGCTCGAACTGCGGCATCTCCACAACAGGTGGCTCATTGTCAACGGCAGAATCACTGGATTTGAGGACGTCTGAAGTCTGACTAGACTCAATGGGCTGTGGTTCAGACTGGGTCACCTTATTAGACAGTTGTGATTCCTCTGTGGAGCTGGCTTTGCTCTCACGCTCCGAAACGGGATTTTCTTTTCAGGAGCTTCAAGGGTTTCCTTTTGTGGAGGAGAGGGAGGCTGGTATATCACCCAATTCGGCACATCCTCTCGCATTTTCTCTGCAGTTTGGCATAAAGTGCAATTTTGAGGCAAGCGTAGTAAGCACCGTTGCAGCAAGTAGTCGTGCAGGGACGCGGCGCAGGTGCAGGCAGGGGAGAGAGGAAACCGCGCGCAGCGATCGGGATTCTGTCGTTGCTGCTGGTGGTTGAGAGAGTCTTCATCCACGTCCTCTTCCTCACCCAGATGGATGATGATGGAGCTAATGCTAGGCTCATCCTCGTCACTTTCTAAGGAGTAACGATCTGTTCTGGTGTGGCTGCAAGTTCGTCAATGTTGGAGTCAGTGGTAGGAGTCTCGGTGCCTGAAGCAGCAGGTTCAAGTAGATCTTCCTCTTCTAGCCTAGACAAAGGGAAGCAGATCGTACTATAGTGAGCGGTTAAACAACAACACAATGGATATGATTCAAAAGATTTACATACTCTGACTGGATGTCTGGTTTTGTTGTTTCAAGTTGCTCTTGTGTCTCAGTCATGTTGACGTCCTGGGATGTTTTATTGCCTGTATCAAATTATATGTAGTTAACAACCGTGTTAAATAAATTAAAATTTAATTATAGAGTACCTGACATCTCATCGCTTCTTCCCAAGACAACGGCAATATCTTTAACAATGTTGAAAATGGCATCTGCAGAGAGAAATTCACAAGTGACGAATGGACCACAAAATGTATTAGAGACAATCTGAGGTGCTTCCAGTCTGTAGTGGTCATCGTCAAACAAAAGCGGTCAAAGGTGACGTCTGGCGAACATGGAGAGGCCGAACAGTCAACCGTAGATTTATAGTTATATTATTGTTAGCATCGAAATGTATTAGAATACACACAGTACTGCACAGCACACCCACAGTTTATGCAGATATCATGGACTGTTGCATTCACATTCTGACCACCAAAATTAGACATCAGTATCATGATTAGGTCAAACTGCTTTATGTTCCGTCTGTTAGATTACATAACACTGGGCCGCCTCCATTGAGCAAATATTCTCACCTTTTGCAGATCCAATCAAGTTTTGGAATCACCATCACCGAGAGCATGACCAGCTGGATAATCTGCCGAGAACAGTGCAGCATTTACAGCATTACCTGACTTAAGTGGATTTTTGTTGTTGGTTATGAGAAAGATTTATTCGACACAGCTGTGGCGAGGCTCAAGATCTTACCCATGTCATCATCCTGCTCCTCTAGTCTTTCAGAGGATCCGCTATCTCCTCGTACTCTTCCACCATGCTGGTGCCAAACACCCTGGCAAAAAAAATGCATTCACATCATTCTATTCCTGGACTCATGTTCCAGTGGCCTCAAGCAGGGAGTCACATGCCTTCAAACAGACACAAGGGCGACTGATCACAATCCCATTCAAATCCCAATTTTAATGCTGGCAAATCAAAAATAGCCAAAACTGCAATCATTTATGTAGTATCATGTCCTCAACAAAAAAAACGGTCTCCAGAAGAATTTAATATGTATAAAACCTGCTTACCCTGTACTTTGAAATGCCCTCTGTGAACTGAATATTTTAAAACATGAATCACTCCAATACTTCAGAGGCCTAACAAACACTGTTTCATCTTCTATTAAAAAGGAACTTGAGATAAATTACAAGCATTAAAAATGCTGTTATGGCCTACTGCCGCTGGTCATTACAAATAAATTAGAATTGGGGCAGGCGAGATGTGGACCTGTTGTAAGGTCCCCCTCTCAACAGGCTCATAAATCTTGTCTTTTTAAAGCACCACTCAGTATAGGATTGTAAAGTGGTTCACAACATCAACTAGTTAGGGCAGCAGGGTTGGGGCTCGCTGGTGGGGGGCTACCACCCTCTACCAGCTTGCCACATAATACCCTGGCTTTTTAACGCACCTCATAAATAGGGAAACGTTCAAAAAACACTGACAGAACAATCTTAACCAACATTATTACAGTTGAAGCAGGTATGATAGAAATGAGAAACATGATAAATTTGAAGATGATATTTTGAGAACCCTATTATTGTCATTGTTATTATGGTGATGATAATATAGGTATTATAAATATGTGCGCTAGTAATGTATGTGTGTAATATATATATATATATATATATATATATATGTGTGTAATTATATATATATATATATATATATATATATATATATATTATATATATATATATACATATGTCCGTATATCTAAAACACTATGACTACTTAAAGTAAATCAATAGAATGGTGACCAGAATGGTAATATAAGCAATGATAACAAAATAAGAGAAAGTTATAAAACGAAGTTAATACACTCAGAAATCACAAACTTTTCTATTTGTATTGTATTGTATTTTGAAATTGGGTAGGCACTTATAAGCTTTCTTGCTTCGGCCTACTTCTTTTGAGTTATTATTTATTTTTATTGTTTTTTTGTGATAATGTAAATGAAATGATGTACATATTGTAAATAATAATGCAATGTAAATAATAGTTCAAATAAATCAAATCAAATCAAATCAAAATTGAGTGACATCACAGTGAGTTTCTACTACGCACTAGTCCAGCACATTATCCACATTAGCAGGGGTGTACTAGTTTTATTCCTGCCACTGTGCTCTACATCTGTGACCCACATAAATACTGCAGACACGAGCAACACAGCTGCTAACATTTCATATCACATGGTTCACAGAGCTTGTGTGCTCAGAAGGAAATGCAAGTTTAAACATGACATAATCTTCTGGAATATCATGAACCATGACACAGATTAAATTTAAATGTTCAAAAGAAGTCTAACAATGAACAGTACAACAGCCTTCGATCTCTAAGGTCACCCATTAAAATACATTTTAAGCTTAATGTCCCTTCTTATGATGTTAGACTTATTTTATGACTCCATACCGTATGAGACTGAGGGGGCAGAAATGTTCCGACCCAAAGTGAGAGACCAGCTCCACCTGCAAGAAACAAAACTTGTTAAGACAAAGGGCATGAAATAGGATTAATATTGGCTAACACAGAAACATTGCTGTATATTTCTATACATTGTCTATGGAATAAATACTTTTTTTATATACATTTGAGAAACAGATTTGTATTGTATTTGTTAATCAAGAGCCTATGTTACGGTCACTGGCAACACTATGCACATTATCAATCTTGATCGTTTAAATAAGATGACATTACAATAAGGCATTTTTAAATTCACACCACAGAACCTGCAAACGAGGAAAAATAGGCTAACCTTTATGTACTTGGTGAACATCTGAGGTAAGGGAAAGAGAAAAAATAGAAACAATTAAAGACAGGTACACATGCATTTAAACAAGACCCAAGAAAACGCTTCCCTACAACAGAAGGATGCACAACAGTAAATACAGGCAGTGCACTTATTTTAACTTAACTACAGCCACATGCAATGAACATTCAATATACAGCAGGAATTGTCATATCAGAGGCAGCAAACACTACAGAATAAAATAGAAATGTAACTGTAAAACTTAAGTGGAAATAAAAGACAGTGGTAGTAAAACAAGCCACTACGACAGAGTTAAAAATGAGTGGTAAAACCATGAAACAACCCTATGAAGTCACCTTGACATATTTTGCATAAAGATGTTCATCCAGTGGGAAACTCTGCACGGTGCGTTCATCGCGAGCATGGAAAGTTCCCAGCTTCAACCACTTGTTTGTTGGGTATCTGAAAAGACCATTCACACAGAAGCCTTGTAGTTTAAATGCGGGTACATAAGCTCAAATTTACTATAATGTTTGAAATGCACAGTCATACTTTTGCAATAAGCACATACCTGTCACTGATTGAGACAAGAAACTCTTTGGGGGTAGAGGAAAATAGTTCAAAGTTTGCAATATCCAGCTGCTTCACCTGGATGGGCTCACAGAGCTCAATAATAAACCTGAAAATACAGAATAGAACAATGCTAGAATATTGCACAAATCATCAAAAGAAGTTGAGCATACAGTATGTTACATACCATATTTTGTTACTACAAGGATTTAACATGTATAAATCCATGTTCTCCTTCAATATGGATGAAGTGCTCTGTTTAAAACAATTGCATTAACACACATGGAGTTTTTTGATAATTTTGGGGCGCAATATACATTTCTACTGCCCTTACCTTAGCCTCGGGGTTAGCGCCTAAGATTTTGGCTCCACACTCCACAGACGCGTAATTGTTAAAGTTTTTCTGGGCTTTCTTCACTGGATGAGCTGCTCCATTGGTGGAAGTATGAGTGGTCACAGCTGGAGGAAATTCATGGATTTGTTTGTAAAAGGACAGGATATGTCACACAATAACTCTGTATCAGACTCATGAACGTAATAACCGTTCCAGACATTTGCACTGCTCTACTGCACTATGTGGTGTGCCCACACTCATATCTGCGGCCATCACTGAATGCACCTGCACATCTGTGAATACACTCACGCAGTTGTTCTGTGTCAAATTGTTCTTTATCATGTTTTAAATTGAATCTTCTTATGCATGCCCTTATAGTTAAGTTTTTATAGTTTATTATTTATCCAAGTTATGTGTTACACTTTTCATGCTGCACGATTGAACCCGAAAAAAAACATTGTCACTATTTTCAGCATAACACAACATAATAACAGTCATAAATAGAGGGCTATGAAAACCTCCTGAAACATTGCATGTCACGCTCTGTATGCACACGTAAACTGTAGACCTACTCTTTTCCTTTTCCACCTCCATCACTTTTCTTTTCCACTCATCAAACGTGGGGATGTCCTCTGAGTCTTTGCTGCCCACACTGGAGTCTGTCTCTGAGGGGACAGAGGAATCCTGGTCCTGTGAAGATAATGGCTAAGATGAAGCTGGAACAGTTCCTATAATGGGCAGATGGAGCAGGCAGAAATAGCTCTTTACTTGTGCTGGGAGCGTGTGGGAGACATTGGCCTCCAGGTGCTGTGTGCTGGGAGCAGCTGGAGTGCTCACAGGAAGGTCAGAGTGAGTCTTGGTGCCCGCGGTGTGAGCATTAGAGGTGTTCTCCAGAACCACCGGCGGGCTGCTGCCAGTCGAGCAACATAACATCACATCAATATCGCCATCAAGTGCAGGCACATGGTAAAGGCCATGTTTTAACTGACCTGTCAAAGGGGTTGGGATCCACCTCACAATCCTCAAGGTCAGAATGATTGACTTCAGCTACATCAGGGTCACGGTCTGAAACGCTGAAAAATACATGTTAATAAAAGGTCAGTTATGTCAAACTTGAGGTTGATAACTGGAAGGTGATAAAAAATAGCTTGCCTATCTGGGATTTCCTCCTGAATCTGCAGCATAGACCCATCCTGAAACTCGGATGAGTATTGCTCAGAGGACAGAGGAGTGGAGTGAGTGCCCAGGTCATTTACAGGGTTTTGGTCAGGCTTATCTACTTTTGGATCCTCTCCAACAAACTTTTCTACAGCAGGCACGTCCAAATCCAGGATCTATGGAAAGGCAGACCAAACATACAGCAATATAAATCTTTGGCGATGGTCAGGTATGTGTTTTTATGGTGCATAATATATAAATGACAAGACATCTTTGTCTTTGAATGTACATTTTGTAACAACTGTATTTACCTGTACATGAGATTTTCTTTTATCTTTGCTTTTTATGACATGTGCTTTTTTCTGCTCCTCCTCTTCATATTTAAGGGCCTCATTGTCAAAAAATGATTGTGATGAATCATGCTGAAAAACATTCAATCAGATAAATGTTTTGAAAGTTAGGCTTTGGTGCTTAAGAATGTTGCAAATATCATTTCTGAATCAATAAGTCAACTTAAAGAGTGTTATACGAGTGTGTCATGTTGTTTTACCTGATCGTGAGTCATTTGGCCTTGCTCTTTCTCCGGACGTGTGTCCTGTGGGTTTTTAGGCCTCTTGGCCTCTTCCTGAGGCTCTGCACAACGAACATGGGAATTAAGACATCTAAAATGAAAAAGTCAAGTTCAAGTTAGTGTTTAGACCACTTTTTTTTTGCAAAATTTAAGCAATATTGGGTAGAATGTGGTGACGTATATTAAGAGGCCCACCCTTGCATCTGTTATCATGTCTGTACTTTGCCTGGGACACACCTCTTCCACATAATCAGATGATGATTTTATTTTTCTTACGAGCAAAACTCTCCAGTCTCCACTAGTTAAAAATGCCAAAAGATCAAGAAACAATGCTCCTTTGACCGGATTAATGAGTTTTGGGTCTAAGACCATGATCACACGTGGGCAATCACAAGCCAAATGTACTGTACATTCAAATCAAATCAACTCAAACATTGAATATAATGGCATAAACAAGCAAACAAGAAGGCTATAATTGAACACACAACTTTTCAAATGGGGAAAATCGAGGATTCACTGAAACAATCACTGGAGCTACATGCCAATACAATAAGTAAATACTTATGCTGACTCTAAATGTTTAGCCTAATCCTACAGACAGCAGCAACAGTGCCCATTACAATATCACATAAAGCCTACATATCAACATTATACTCCGTAAAGTACTTCAGTAAGGCTCAGTTTAGTTTCACATAAGGGTAGGCGAGTTCAGTCGGAGATCATTATCATTCCTCCCGGCAGAGCGTGCCACTGTTCACGACCCAGATCAGCTTAATCCCGTCAAAAGCTGACGAAGCGGTGTCATGACGACCCTGACGTTCACCACACCGAGGTTCGACCAAAGTTACTGCAGTATTTCCTAACGTCTGTCCATGGGAAGATACCAGTAAATGAATATGGACTCTTTGTGTCAACAGATGATTGTGGTCATTACTACTAAAACACCTGGTATACATAAAGCTACAGTATGTGGTGCACCTGTGATGTTGACAGGTCAGTGTGCGCCAGATGCCACATCACAGCTAGCTAGCTAACGTTATATGCTAAAGTGAGAAAACAATAAACCAGATATGCCACCAGAAGCCCTAAAATTGGCACGACTTAACTGGTAATGTACACATAATTCAGTAACGTTTAAAATGTAAGACAGTGACCCCACTTACACAAATATAACAGCTACACATAGCCACACAGACGTGGATCGCCATAACAAAAATGTCATCTTCATCCGTCTCCAGCCGGTAGAGTCATCCTCGCCGTGTTCAAATAGCCTTACATCCTAAAGTGCCGTTTCTCCTGATGAGTTATACGACTCAAGGCCACAGGGAGAACTTGGCAAAAACTTGGCGTTTAGCCCTGTATTTGAGATGCTCGGTTACTGAACCTGCCTAAAGTGAGACTGCGCGGTGGAGCAGCAGGGCCCGATATCCAAAATCGGTATCTGGCAGCTGCCACTGGTTTCTGGGCCCGCGGGCTCCCCTAGTGTTGACAGTTGCTGGTGCAGGCAGGTTTTCTGTGGAATATGATTGATATCTGGACTGAAACCTTGCATTTGCGTTTGTCAAATGCAAAATGCGTGTAAAATAATTACAGCACTGGGTGTCCGTTGCGTTATAATTATGCCATAATCGTCTCTTTAAAAATAAATAAAAAAATACTTACGCATATATTGTCACACCCATAAGTGTTCTAATGTATTTTGCTTCTGTCATTGAATAGGACCAAACCCACACATCTGGATTTGATTAATGTAAATAAAGATTTATGTCAATTTGTGAACTGTATCGTGCCTTATGCCGCTGTTGCACAAAGAAAAGAAAATTAAGTACTTTTGAATTCCTGTGATTTGCTCATGAATATTATGTTTTTGTAACGTTGTTGTTTTCTATTGTTTTAGTGCTGACAATAGTTTAATGGATGGATAACAACTGATGGTGAAACTGAACTGAACCTTCCGTACAGTAACTGGCATGTTTGTGTTTTCGCCAGAAGAGGGAGCTCTTTTGTTAATTTTGCAGCCTGAATGTGACACGGTGCAAAAGTACATTAAGTCTATTTATTCTTGAGTTTGCTTTGTTTGTTTAGTTTGCTTATTTGTGGAGGGTTTCTATAGTTGTGTGCATTTACATGACACTAAAATTAGCTGTAATAAAATTCAAAAGTAGAACAACTTTGCAACTTTAATGACCAATGAAAACAACAACATAGTAATATAATAGGATTTTTTTTTTTTACTTTATTGATGGTCAATACAGAGACACAGAAAATAACAACCGATGCAATTCCCCCATTTAACATTATATGCTCTATATGCCATTTTTAACTACAGTTGGAACCATTTCACTATTGGTCTTCAGCTGTCTTTTATAACATTATTTTAAATTAGTCTTACTACAATATGCTTTGGCAATACAGAATTTATATTTATGCCATTTATGGCAGCCTAAATTAGAGACCATTTAGTAAATAGAGACAGAACAATTAAAGCGCAAAGGTCCTTGATGAGGTCTTTATGATCCACATGTCTCTTATATCATTACCTATATACATTAGAACACAGTTTAGGCTCACATACACAATAACAGACAGACAGAGAAGCACTTGAAAACTTACAATGCTGCCTATGGCTTTAAGGCAGACACTGACTGACTGCTTTCACTGTGATTTAAAGATTAAAAAAAGAAAAAGAAAGATAAAGTAATTGACTGATTATGGTGTGCATGGAGTTGCAAACCTGAGAGAAGGCTTAATGGGACAATTTAATAAAACATTGTTCTCTACATATCAGTCAGCATCTGAATCAAAGCTTAAGGTTATAAAGAGTCAGATTCGGACCACAGATACAGCACAGGTGGACACGGAGTTTTGGTTATATGTATTATTACTGATGCTGTTTCCATGTACATAATACTATAGATGCTCCCCAGCCTTGCTATGTGTATGGCTGCTACTAAAACACAGGAACAACTCACAAAAGTCCCAACATATATTTTTTACCTCGAGGGTCTTATCAATAACAGTGTTGACCATGAAAACAGTCACAACTGAAACGGCAACAAACGTGCTAACGGACAGCACATGCACCCAGGTCTGAGCACACTCACACACTCATACATTGTAGTGGTCATAGATATAATACAGGAGATACCACATTCTGACAACCTGCATTTACACAGCTGCCATATTGAGGAAAACATCAACTATGTTTATGGGGATATTTATTTTTACTGCTAATTAAGATACTATTTCAGGGAAAAGATTCTTATGGCACAAGACTAATAAAATTAATCGAGAAGTATTTCGAACAAAGTTTAATGTTATAACCAGTATCCCACATGATAAAAAGAAAAATACAAAGATATGAGCTCTGATTAATTCAAGATGAAGTAGTAGTTTATTTGGATTGGACCTCTGAGAACTTTCCATAGTAAAACCACCTTCTTAGTGGATTTATTCAATAAACTAGTATGAGCCTAAGACAAGGTAAAGCTTGGACCTGGCTGCCTTGTCACATAAGGGTGGCATACACAAATATTCACAGACATCTATCTCTGTCACATCCATTCTTTATGGCCATCAATTCATCCACACACTTATGTCTTTGGAGGAAGCTGGGAAAAACCTATGGTAATGCACTGGAGGACTGTTCCCCTGTGTGTTGGTGGGCCCAGACCCTTGTCTTCTAGAGGGAAGACAGGTGGTACCCATTCAACTACTGCTGTTCCTACATGTTTTCTTATAATGACTCTTCCTAATATGGATGCAATGAACACCTATCAATCTGAACTATTGAATGTAGCATCTGACTGTTTTATATCTACGGAAGTGGTCACATACACATATACTGTATATACACTCACATACTAAGTTACAACTTGTGTTCCTAGGAGAACATTAGACGGATCATTAACACTTAAGGGTGATATACAATAAATTAATACAATACTAAATCAATTCCAGCTTATATATAGGCAAATGCATCCCTCCCCTTTATACATACACACAAACACATACACACTCTACATACACACACTTCCATGCAATAAAAGCAGCGTATGTGCCATGCTGCATTTGGAATGAGGAGGGCAGTGCGACTGCTGAGCATATTTTTGTGGAGGAGCAGCAAGTGGAGTGGAGGGGACGGTCTTGGCATAGGGGCGAGGGCTGGAGGAGGATCGGGGGACTGATACTGGGTCAGCTAAGCAAACCTGGACCACAGGTGAGCAACAAGCGCAACAAACATATACACCACAAGACAAGTACCATACTGTACATAGATATATGGACATCGTCACCTGGCAGGAAACTGAGGGTCTGTGGGGTAAAGACTTGTGTGTCTGCACTAAGGAAAGACACGGACAGCAGAGCCATGGCTAAGATAGAGGGGTACAGATAGGATGATTACAAGATAAGGAATAGGCCATCCCTTCAGGAGTTTAAGAAGGAGGAGCTTGTCTTGTAGGAGATGGAGGGGGCCGCCGACTGGAAAAGAGAATAAATACAGATAAAAATGTTACAAAGAGGGAAGAGAAAGAGATTAGACAAGAAAACTAAATAAACAAGAGAAATTGTGTTTTAACAAAAGTACTGCATGTAAAGAAAAGATGTTGATTATGTCTTTTTTTTTTTTCATTTAAAGAGAAAGTACTTTCGGAAACTCATATTCAGGGCAGTCCTGGAATCAGAGGGGTGCCTAATGTACATGTTTTGGTGGTAGGGGAAGCTGGAGCACTCAAGGCACACAACAGTAAATTACAACTATTATTGTCTACCTATAAGGAATAGAAAAGATCTAACTTTGCTCGTCTTCATTCAAAAAGTCCCATTATAGATGATAAGAATTATAGTAGGTTATATTGATATCTATACACACAGATAAAATATACATCATACAACTAAATTTCATGTTTGGATTTAAACACTCCTACACGACAAAATCCTGTCCTACATCGCAATCTACTCACCTGGGGATGCTAGGGGGTGCCCTGTTTGGGCGGCTGGGTGCTTGAGGACTTTCAGCACTATTATTGAATGGTCCCAGAGGTCCAGGGCGGTTTGGTGGAGGGGGAGCCCCTCTAGGAGCGGGACGCTGGCCTGAGGACATCCTTCGGGGGCAGTAGGGCTGGGAGGGGGAGACCTGGGAAAAAATACAATTAAATCAACCTCGGTTTTCCTCAAGGTTTTAATCGCACATCACTTGTCAACAGTTGTAACAGCACCTGCGATTGCCACCCATCCACGAGGTGTCGACAGGCGGTGGCATCGGCGTGGTGAATGTGGTGGTGGAGATGTCGCCAATAATGGCCAGAGCCTCCTTCAGGGCCTGGTGGGTCCGCAGCACCTCGTCCCTCCTCTGAGCCTGCTCCTGAGACTCATCCATGAGGGTATTCTGGTCACTAGCCGAATAAAGCTGCGCCAAGAGCTCCGCGTTTATGAAGTCTTTCACCTGTTACAGCAGCGGTTTGTAGCTTAAGTTAAACGAATGTATGAATTACAGTATATTCATTCAATTTCATCAAATTAGTTTACATTATTGATCATGAGATGCATGATAGCCTTTGGCATCAGGTCACGGATGCATTTGTTTACAATTGCCATGTAGGAGTCCACCAGGTTGCGAATGGTTTCCACTTTACGTTCTAGTTGAGGGTCCATGGAGAAATTATCTGAGGTGCTGGTGGAACTCTCACTCTCAACCTGGAAAACGGAAGAAAAAGCCTGATTTGAGAAGTTTTGCATAGAAGAGGTCAATGACAGTACTTTTACATGGCATGTATCCAACTGCAGTTGAGAGAAACAAACAGATTAAAAAAAAGATCAGTGTACTAACAGTGACAGTCTTCTCAGGATAGACGCCAGCACGTAGGAGTGAGGACTTCCAGCTGTCAACATCATCCTGAGTATCACAGGCCAACTCCAAAGTACGATTGTCTTTGTAGACATTCCTAAAAACACAGATAAAGACATCCATGCATTATGTGTCCAATTAAGAATACCTTTCACCTGAATACTGATGAAGTCCAATGCACGATGAATTCATATAAAATGACAACAAACTCTGACCTCGACTCAGTGTTAAAGATGCAGAATATGTGTTTGCTGGACATGAAGCTCTTCTCCACATCTCGGACCTTGAGGTTGTCCAGGGGCAGCATGTACTTCTTCTCTTTCTCCTGAGAAACACAGAAACAAAGGATGTACGTATGACCACAATGACTCAAAGGGCGGGATAAAACTGGATTCTCCTGCTCAAGCACATTTTGTTTTTTTGTGGCACTTATAAAGGTGAAGTCAAAGTAAGACTGAGGGGTGACAGGAGGGAGGTGGAATGGGGGAGAAAGAGTGTGGGGGGGGGGGGGGGGGGGGGGGGGATGGAAGGAGAAGAATGAGAAACAGAGAGGGTGAACACATGTGGAAGTCATTAAAGAGCGGGTCAAGACACAAGTCCTTCTTCACGGTGTGTTTTGCAGGAGAGTGCTGGTAGCTAGAGGTTGAGGAAACGCTTCGGATGTTATGGAAATAGAGAAGATGTTAACAAACGCTTCAAGACAGTAAAAGGTTTATATTGAAACACGCTAAGGCTCAAAGATGTCTCTACAGGACTAACCGTGTTTGTCCTATGTGTAACCTTCATCACTACGTCTGTCTTTTATATCCCTCCCCCTCAATATTTTTTTTAAATATTTTTTCTTTCCATTCCAGAGGGGCCCACTTCCTGCCTAATTTTTTGAAGAAGGAGAGAGAGAGCGGGAGAGAGAGAGATTAAATGACAGCCTGGCGTTAAAACTCAACATCTGGTAGTGCTTAGCTGCACACAGAGAACCAAGGAAAGGAGGGAGACGTAAGGATGGCAGAAAAAGACCAACACCAAAGTGGATTTCCATATGATTTACAAATGAAAGCGAGCAAATGTTTGGGAATTTGGTAGAAGATCGACAAAGGTAAAGATTAAGGTTCAGGAGGAAGACAGGAAAGTCTGCAAATCAGTCTGAGTTGTATTTCCCCAAGGGGTCACTCCATCCCATATATGGTCAGGCATGGTCCCCTCCCTCTTCCTCCTGTTCCCTCGTTTTTTGTAATATCCCCTCCCTGAACGTGCAGCGCAGTCTCTCCCAGTCAGTCGTATGAGAGAATATGCCACGTCAAGGCTGGATACTGCTGATGGCCGGCGTGATCAACCGGACAGCGGGGGGACCACCACTGTCCAAACTTCCACCAAAACAAACAAACAAGAGGTCCTCGCTCCTGGTCCTGCAGAGCAAATGAAGGCGTAAAGTATTTTTGAAGGCGCTGCAATGAAGGGAATCCTGGCAAAGCGGAGCGGGCACAAGGCGAGCGCGCGCATCTGGATTGGCAGCAGACAGCACAAGGCCTGGCTCTAAACTCCGGCTCCGTCCACCCAGTGTTCAGACTACCTGTTCATTATCATACTGGTGTACAGTAGTCTGCACATTGGTTAGACTGGGCATGGATCCTCTTCTGTCAGTCTGTCTTTATGTGTGCCCTGTCTCTATCGTCGTTGCTTTTGTCATTTCATGTCCAAAAATGTGTGTGCCATTGTATCTAATACATCTTACCTGTCCTCCTTCACCTCTGCTGATTTAACATCTTAGGGCAGATGCTCATTTGTACATTTTGCAGTCTAATCTTCACTACTTCCTCTTTACTCATTATTAGAATAAACATTGGCGTTGATTCTCACCACTAACCGTGAACTGGACAAATGGCTGTGAATACACTTCATTAAAAGAATACTACATCTCATTTTTAGAAAACATTTAACATTTAAATATACAGGCAGTAATCCTGGTGCCCTGGAGAAGCTGTGGTCCACTGCAGTGGGAGGAGCCACGGTGGCTGCAAAGCATCAAGCACACACTGAACGAAGCAGGGCCAATCAATCAAGTGGAGTTTGAAAATACAGTCAGATGCCTCCGAAGAAGTATGTCAGTGGGTGGCCAAAGGGATTTCATAAAAAGGACACTGACATACGGGAGATAGTGTACAGTGGATAGAAATGCAGCAGTGACAATAAAGAGCCTTAGTTCTTTGAGGAATTTTTATGAAGTTTTGTGGTGGAGGTTTAAAATTGACAAAAAATTGTTTGGGCTTTGCGTGTTTACACATGGAACACAACATACTCTCCACAATAGTCATTAATAATGAACATATGCAGCTATTTGGGCTCTTGTCAAAAACAATGCAGTGATCTTGATATTTAATAGAGTGGGCTTCCTTGTACTAAAATATTGGACGCCAATGTTTGGATTATAAACTTGTGATTTTGCTGCCAAGAATGTGAGCCGTTCCAAACTAACTGCCAGCTCCACTCAGAGGAGGAACATGTATGTGTATGTGTGTGTGTGTGTGTGTGTGTGTGTGTGGACTTTGCATGTGACTATAGAAAGTTCGGCTAAAATATATAATAAGCCACGGCAGTCTATAATTTGCTCCATCACCACACTTACGTATCAAATGGCAGCGTGTGGACCCAGTGCTGTGCAGCCCATGTGTGCTGTCTGAGTGCCTCTGAGCGTCTATGGGGAACATTTGGTTAAGATTGGGACAGCTCCAAATGCACAATGAGAAAACAAAGGCCCAAAGTCTCAGTTGAAAGACAAGGGAGCAGAATAAACAATCATATTACGGTAAAGATGAATGGAACTAAAGGGAAAGGGAGAAATGTGCAAAGCAGATTTCTACGCAAATGCTATTTTGAACTCTAAACCTATACATTAATCACTATACTGTAAATGCATGTGGCCTAGCAAGTATTAACAGACACAAACAGCTCTGTTGCTGTAGACATTTACCCACTAACCCTGAGGTTGCTGGTTTGATTTTACTACCACCGCAGTCACTCAATATGAGAGCATAATGATTGGTTATGGTCGGCCATAGATGCAGAATGCAGGTGACTGGGAAATTAATTACACCATATTGTGAACCTTTGAGTGTTAAGTTAACCTCATCTAAATCAATGAATTGTTATTTGTTTTGTTAGAATGTATGTATGGTATTACAGCCACCTCCCAAAATAAACGTTGCAGTGAGTCTGCCTATCTACACTTGCTGTGCAGAATATCCTCCAGCCTGTACAGCAGGCACAGACAGGCAGATATCAGTCTGACAATACAAGCACCACTGAGACAGAGAAAGTACTACTACCCTCAGATCTACTGTTGTTTTCTGCGTTGGATGTGTAAATTAAATTGAGTAGATAATCATGAATGTATGACACTGAATTGTTTTGGATACATTTCTTTCTCACCTCATCATCTTTGAACCAGGACAGGCTCTCAGCGGTCAGCACAAACCAGTACTCTTTGGCTCCCCCCTTCATGATGCTGATGTTGTTGATGGTCAGCCAGCCTTTGCGGATGACCTAAGAGCAGAGGTCAAAACTTAGAAACCTAAAACAAAAAGAAAAGTACTTTTTTTTTTCAATTATATATGTGTGAGGTTAGACGTGTTCAAGTGTCTTCAGATGATCAGTGCAGTGTCAGTGTCCCAGGCTGGGGTTAACATGTTAAGTGACCGTTGTGTTAAGGGCTACTGCATGTGTTAGCCTGTGGGCAAAGTGCCAAGTGATTATTATTGAGTTAGATTGTTGTCAGTCTTTCACCACCTAGAACTCACAAAAAGGTAACCCGAATCAATAGGGCAAGACACTACATGCATATACAAAACAAATGCTAGAATGTACAGCCTGTGTACAAAACTTTAGTGTCTGAATCAGTGGAGGCAAGTTTATAAATGTTGGTTTATTTACAGATTAAGCTCTCTTTTATTTTAAGATTCTGGAAGCGTGTATATAGTATTTGGCATATTATCAGAGTAAAGACTCAACCTCACAACGTACAGTATTTTATTATCTTGTTTCAAATATGTTCAAATGTGGGAACCTCACCTAGTGTCTGGCCCTAAAGCATTTAACATTTTTGTGAGCCCATTATTGACTACCCTTTAGTCAAAGGTGGGGGTAGGTGTTAGGAGCAAAGGACCAGAGAATAAGTTCTTACAATCAGACCTGAAGCGGGAGGAGAGGACGCCTGCAATAGGAAGGAACCATAAGACTCCCTGTGGTGCTAAAGACACAAGGCAATCTGTGCCCCTGTCCAGCACTGGCTGGTATATACAAGCCTATTAAGAGCGGAATCCAAGATAATACCACACCAGAATGCAAGAAGAAAAAAAGTAGTGGTAGTAGTAGTAGGTAGTGCAACAGAGCACCACACAATGGAAAATGTTACTAGAGCCATTAAAAACAGCAAACCAGAACCCATAACGAGCCATACTCACCACCAGACAACCATTAGGGGGCAGTAGAGAACCTCACTAAGGAATGGGGATGAAATGTGGCACCTTAATGACACAGGAGGGTTCAAACACATAGGGAAATATCTCAAAACAACAGTGATGATGGTGGCACTGAAGATTTATTTTTACAAACTCAAAATAAAACAATGTGTAAATATGAGCAAAAATATTCTTAGCAATAAGACCTGTAGAGGGTTGAACACAGGTGACTTTTGATATATTTGACAGTTTGAGAAATCGTTTGTCGTGTATTAAACTTATTTATAATCACTGTAATCAACTCAATATCAGTCATTATTTGCTAAAATGTTGTCAATAAATGAGCTGCAGAGACAAAAAAGAAACACGGATGACCGATAAAGAAACACAACAAACAGAGGGCCAAATGAACAGCGATAATAGGAGAGCTGGGGATGCTGGTGCTGGTGATGCAATGGCTCTTTGCCCTTTTGCTTTGTCTCTATTTGTTTGCAACATCAAAATGTGACAAGGCTCACCTGATTTCCTGCTGTACTCTGGCTCTTGTTGGTCTGACTGCTCCTCTGCTGCGCACTGCAACACAAACACACAAAACTGTTAGCACAGAGGAACAACATTGCTTTATCGGTTACTGAGAGGAATCTTTACTTAGCAAATCCAATAAAGTCCTCATGGTTGGTGTTGATGTACGAAAGCTGAATGTCGATCAGCAGTAACACCTGTGAGCAAATAAGACGCGGCATTTTCAGTCATTAATTCAAATCAAATTGGAATGCAGTTCGTAACATGTACCTGGTCTTTAGCACGACTCTCTCTGTCCCTGATATGGGCTGTCACAATTCTCTCTGTCTCTTCTCGAAGCATGGGGAAGCATTCCAGCTGCAAACATATAAAAATGCCTGTCGATCTTCTGGTTCTCTACTTTGCCCATAGATCAAGCCAATTTTTGTTTTTCATTGGAAATTGCTGGTGTTATTACTCTGCTTAAACAGTATACTTTAAATCTAAAATACACACTAGCTTTCTCAAATCTAGCAGTACTTTTCAACACACACGTTGCTATTAAACCAAAAAAATGTCTAGCAAAGTACAATATTTCAAAATAGCTTCAACATTAAAAGTGATCAGTGCAAGTAAGACAAAATGGCAGGACTCCCACCAAAGTCCAAAGTGGCACAGACCTTATTGGAGCACTGGCGCACAGTGTTGATGAGCTCCTGGATGACCATGTCCACACACTTCACACACGGCTCCTTCAGCTTTATGACCTGCTTCTTCACTATGGCCTCAAACGCCATGTCGGGGGGTGAACAGTCCGGTCCTAAAGACAGCCAGAAAAATAATATTCAATTTAATACACAGTTTGTCTTGTCTATTTTGTGATTAGTTAAACACATTTCAGACTGGTTTGGTTATAGAACAGTATAATCTAATGGCTTTGGGTTGCTGCGTAGGTTTCCTCCGGGTACTCCGGTTTCCCCTACCACTAAAAACATGTACAATAGGCCAGGATGAATGTGTGTGTGAATGCATGGAGGTGTTCAGAGGGACCGTTGGCGCAGATGTGTGCAGTCGTGACAGCGCTTCTGTCAGTCTCCCCCAGGGGAAACTTCTTTGTTTTCTACCTACAAACCCACCCTGTGTTATCAATGCAACATTTAAACCTTTTGGTTTACACATTACACAATAAAGTTTACTATAGAGCAATTTACTGTTAGAAGATATTATGCATGTTAACTTACCTAATACCGTGGATGTTCTTTATGGCATAGCTAATTTCACGACGCATCTCCTTCTCATCGCACTCCATCTAAAGAGCAGATCCAAATGGGTAGCTTGTTATCTTATTAATTGTAAGATAATAACTTTTTAAAAACCGATTGAGATAGAGAATAGCATATACAGTTTATTAGTTATGAGCACCTTGACCAGTTCAAAAGGGAAGCGCTCATGGAAGATGCGGTTGATTTTGGCTCCTCCGGAGAGCTCTACCGTATCCACCTGGTCACCCGAACCTTCAATCCTCTTCTCAAAGTCTACGGAGAACTGCTGCACCATCCTAACAATCATAAGAATGATGTATTATCACGCTAAATGTAAAATGTTTGAAAATCCTTCAATAAGTTATAATATAATATGATGGGGGCTATAATTTCAGATGGAGAGCCCATATAACGCTTCATTATTTGTGAAAGAAATAGAAGCAGAAACAAAAAACTACACAGGTTGAACCTCATCATCTGTCATTTTATTCTAAGAGCTTTATGACAACACTCCAGTGAGATTATATGATGGCCACTAATTTTAAATAATGTTCGTGTTCCTGCACAGCCTACCAAGGAGGACACCTCTCCTGACATTTCTTATGGGTAGCTCTATCTATGCGTCATCTTAGACTTGTATTTGCCCCTCGAAAAACACTGTACTTATCTATTTCCCTTGGCATAACATTGCCTCACTAGGCCTGGGCCATATGCTGTTCACATATCAATATGCTTTGTCTAGTGTCTCATACAAGGCTTTAGCCGCTTTGTTGGCTTTTTCCATTCTTAAACCTACTCCTGTGGAGGTATAGGTAGACTTGAATAACCAATACTACCTCAGTGTGTTTATGTCTCTGTATCCCATACTGATAATCAATAAACTTCTCCTCGAATAGACAAAAGTCGCCTGCCCTCTTTACAACTCTAAGATTTAGTAGAATAGCGTTCTTGTGCACCAATGATGGAGAAGACATGAAACATAGTGTCCGATTTTGTTTCAAGTCGACAGGCACTGTAATTACTAAGCTAATACCCATTAACCAGGTCAGAACGTTAGCAATATGACAGTAAAAGGGCAAATATTACCATACATTTCTGACCTGGGCTCCACCTTCAAAAAACAAAACACTAGCTTCCTTAGAATGTCACATTGAACATAACCAATTGAAGAGAAAACAATTGCATCGTGGGAAAATTGGCCATGGTATACTGACTGCAACAGCTGCTTGGTTTTGCGGGATGGGTCATCGGGTCGGTATCCCCGGTATTCCTCTGCCTCTTTATCCAGAGCCAACAGCTGGGACTGGAGTTTACTGCGGAACGCCGGCAGTGTGTCCCGGATGTGGTTGGTCAGTTGCTATGGAGACGGACACAAACCTAAATGACAATCTTAAAACTTAAAACGATAAGCTGCAAAAACAAAATAACATAGATAAAAAACTAAATGCTGTGAAATAATAAGTAATTTGGGGCTGCACTTCTGAGAGGTTTTGCGGTGTGTTATCACTGTACAATGGAAAAAAAATCTGGGCCACCTTTCTATCAATTATGCAAAGTGCTCGGCCAAAAACATGCGCCGTAAATTTGTCATCACCTCGTTGAGAACTTTCTGCAGCCGTGGAGTACCCATTTTCTCCGCTATATGCCTGTAAGCCGGGTGGGACAAGAAGAATTTTCTCTCAGCCTCCAGAGCAGCCTTGATGTCTTTCCTCCCATCTATGTCTTTCTGGCTGCGGTTCACCACACCAATATAACCTACAGAAAAATGCGGGGACAAAAGACAATAAGAAATGCAACACAAACAGGAAAAAAAAATCATGGAGAAGACAGACCTCGTCGCAGTGGCAGCATCTTGTTCTCCAGAACTTCTCGCGCGTCTGTTCCTTCGTCCATCAAATCTAGTTTAGTGATCACTCCAATAGTTCTCAAACCTGGACAGACCAAAGGAGAAGTTGTCTAGTTGGGCTTACAAATGGGTAATCTAAATATTGTTGGTGCTCTAAATCAGTGGTTCCCAACATTTTTTGTCTTGCGTACCCCTTGAGATGTTCATTCATACTCTTGAGTGCCTCCTACCTCGAGGATCCAACCAATTAAACTAAGATAATTCAGTATTTAATAGTGTGTTGTGTTCAAAATGAAGCTAAAATACTCTCAAAATCAAACCTTTTACTGAAAGATATCATTAAAACAAAATTATTCCAAGTCCCTCTGCTAAGTGCTCAAGTACTTAGCAGGGGGTCCCCATACCCCTGGTTGGGAAACACTGCTCTAAATCATGACATATTTGGCATTTACAGTACAGAGCTTGGCAAAAAATTGGTTTGACTACAGCTTCATTCCATGTAGTGTATCGTTTCTTGCAGGGCTGAACATTTTAATTATGGTTTATTCCATTAAAATGTTAAATAAAATATATGCAATTGCGTCAAAACATACAAATACTTAATCAGAACTAAAACAATGCTAAATGGACCAACTTATATAGCGCTTTTCTACCTTTATCAGGCCCAAAGCGCTTTACAGTAAGGAAGCAGTCACACTCTCATTCATACACCAATCTATGCAGACACTGGAGGCAAGTAGGGTGAAGTGTCTTGCCCAAGGATACAACGACAGTGTAGAGCTGAGATTTGAACCCACAACCTTCCGACCACAAGACGACCCACTCTACCAAATAGTGCACTCACCATCATGTTTATGTAACCCATATACTACACGGTTACTAATATTTTATCGCCTAAAACCCTTATATCCAACGCCCCTTAAATGCACCATACAATTCCCAGTCCCCTTGAATGTATCTTTAATGCATGCGACCTGCATCTAGCTAGAGACTGCAGAGCGAGACACGGGAGCAAATTAACAAGATACACAGTGAGTGAAATGATATAAAATACGTGTTAAAATGTACTTTTAACAAGTAGTAACTCAAGGTTATGTACTTTTCAGAGCCTTTTACGTGTTTTGCTCTCAATCAAACCGAGTGGAGTGTGTTTATGTTCTTGGAAACTCCGACTGGTTTTTAGTGATTCTGGATCTGATCTTGGAGTTGGTTTGGGATACGGATGGCGAGCCAGACCCAGTGAGAACTCTTTGCTGATCCAGAAGCAGTGTGGCCAGCTGTTCTGGATGCGGGAGTAGATCTACAGACCCAATCACTTCCAATCACAGGATCCCAGATAAGCACGAACTAAAGCCACGTTATCCTTCCCGGATCAATCTGCTTTTCGAACTCAACAAATCCTGCACAAAGGATTCCTTAGAGACTGTTGAAGCATCCCACATTTTATTTAGTTTTATTTCATTTTCAATGAGCGCTTTGTCACCTGCATTGGTTAATTGTGCCATTGTAAGATTGTAATAAACCTGCCGGCTGTTCAACGTTCAATTCTCTTGATTTTAATTTTACTCCTCTTGAACCTAGTCGATAACCCTAGCCTCTACACTAAGCAGGCGTTACATTTACCTATACAATAATTAAATCTACAAAATGTAGGAATACATTTGCAAATCAATGCAGTTAGGCTCCTCTGGTTCTTGGATGTAAGCATGAATAAACATATGATTAACATGTTTGTCTAATGTAGCCTCAAACGCAGGAGTTCTGAGCTGGGACACTTTGTCCAACCCCCACCTGCTCAGTGTCTCCTCTCTCTCATTCCGCTAATTCACCTTCCTCAGCGTCCTTCTCCTCGTCTGAAGGTTAAAGTCTCTGGATGTAAAACTCCATCTGATTCAATTGTCCTCTTTAACATTTACGTAGCACTCACTGAAAGATTCATTCCAACATGGCTCTCTTCCTTTCCAGTCACTTATAGCATGATTTGTGTGTTTTTTAGCCTCTCCTTTGCTCCTTGGTTACTTTACTGCTATTCATACTCTGACACTTGATCAACCTTTGTAAGAAATTATTTTTCCACATTGGAAAAGGTCAGAGCATAAGGTCAATTTCCAAGCATTGTAGGCCATTAGTATTTTTATTTTTGTTGTAGTGAGCAAATAATAATAATAAAAATAACTTGTTTTGAACAGCAAAAAAGGTTTTCAGTTTAATTTAAAAAGCAAGATCTGTCCATTTCATTAGGTGCAGCACGTTTGTGTAGATACATGTCAAGCATAATGAATATATTGTGAGTTAGTATTGCGGTCTTGTGGTGCCATTCTTTGAAAGAGGTTCTTACAAACGCTTGGAGGAGTACACAGTTTGCAAAATGTTTAGGCAATTGAGTATTTGTGATCAAATTGTAATGTTTTTTCCCATTTTACAACTGCAAACTGAGTAAATTTGAAAGCCTGCTCGATTGAAGCACCTTAGGTAAGGAGCATCTCTGTAATGAGGAGATGTGGCGAAGAAGAAAGCCTATGCACTATATCAGGTGTGCAAATTATTTTGTGGCTTCTTTTTGTCAGTCAAAGTGGGCAAGAAATTATATCTAATAAACCCTTAGAAAAAGGACTAAAAATGTAACAAGCTTGTCAAAGGTCTGCAACAAGTACAAGATGACTGCTCCCCACCATTGCAAGATATGAAAGGCTGAAACCCATCCACCAATAAACAATATTGTAATACAAACTAAATAAATATGATTGTATATCACCAAAGCACAGTTCTTACCCTGTGGATCCACGTCCTTGGATAGTTTGAGGGCATCAGAGTTGGCCAGGTCAGTGTTGGCAGGAGTCACGGCTAAAATAAGGCAGCTCTCTCTGGAGATGAACTGCATGATCATGTCCCGGATCTGCTGCTCGATGTCGACCGGCTGGTCTCCTACTGGGACCTTAGTGATCCCCGGCAGATCGATAAGAGTCAGGTTCAGCACTGCAGAGACCAGAAGGGAAGACTTATGTACTTTCCCAAAAACATTCCAACAACTATATCTGTTTTCTACATTTAGTTGGAAAACAGTATATCCATATCATTTGATTTTCATTCAGTAAAAGAGAATACTTGGTAACACATGGAACAAGTAATATGTAATGAATGCAAGGAGTATTACAGTGGAAATAAAAGAATAATTATTTCATTTCCACTGTAATACGGCCTGCATTGTAGTATTCTTTAACTAATGAATGATTGCATAAATGTTAGTTTCTATTTATAATTCAGGCAAATGTTGTTCTATGGTTACTTAAGTAAATAAATAAATAAATAAATACAAATTCTCATAACCACGTCCTAATTTAGTAATAAGAGCAGTACCGTGAGGAGAGTAGACCCTTAGGTTGATAGGGACTGGAGAGATGCCTTTGTTGGCTCCTGTGACACGGTCTGTTTCAGCCTCGATTTCTTGGCGAACCTCATCAAAATCTGTGAACTTTTTCCCTTTGCAGTGTAGAAACTCGGCCCATTCTGAAAAGAGCAGTTTGGAAGGAACACAGATTAGCAGTGCTTCTGACTGTCTATATGAGAGGCAAAATCCAGTCAAAAGATAATTAAAATGCGGGGGTTTGGTTTTTGCATGTGAATCTGAATGCGTGTGTGTGGGTGTGAATTTGGCAGCACCCACCTGCAGTGGCGCTGATAAGCTGCAGCACCAGGGGCCTGCGGGTGACAATGCCAGATCCACGGGGCAAGAAGTCCCTGAAGACAAAATCAAATTTGACTCATATCTGTAAGAACAGACAGCAGTTTTCAAGACTCGTGCTAATTTCCATTCCTTTACTACATAACAAATCAAGTTGAGGAGCAAAACAATGACAAAAAGATCATCTTGAGTCTCAGCATACATTGCTCGCGGACATTGCTTTAATTCCACTTTAGCAAAGGTTTTGTTTTGTTAGATATAGTCCTGAGATAACCCTGGTTTAGTCCTGGATCAGATCAAGTTTAGTTCATGTTATGTGCTGGTGAGCTATGGTTTAATTTGGGTTTATGTTTTGTTTTGTTTTGAAGCTGTATTTATCTATCATGCACCACATCACAAGAAAGCTACTGAAGCTAACAAGACATCAGCCTCCAGAACCCCCACACTGGAGGAAGGGTGTCTGAAATAGATCTGCACTTGTCCATTCAGCACATGTGCAGAGGCAATCCTGGACAGAGGACCATTACTCAGCATGGCCAATCACATAGACAGCCGCAACAAAACTCAATCAATGTCACCCATTTAACAGTACTGAGACACATGAGCTCCCTTTGCTTGAGGTCATGTAATATTGTTAGGTAAGAATGGAATCACAAGAATAACACATTCAACAAATAATGTAAAAATGTAAGAAGCTGTAATATCCACGTCGTGCACAACCAAATGCTGTACAAAGATGATACATGGTATGGAATTGGAAGACAGTACCTTCTCCTGTTTATTCTAAGCTATTCTTTTTTGTAAAGCACAAAAAGATAGTGTATTTCTCATCTTTCTAAAGCAGAGTTGATTTCTATAATTGCAATTTTCAAATTCACACAGCAAAATCAGGACCAGAAATCATTCCAAAACAGCTCTACATCAGACCACTAATCACCATTGCCAACACTTAACCTAAAGCTAAACTAAAAACAATGGCCAACACTGTAGCAGAACAATCCGTCTGGTCTATGCTCACGATGCTGGGTTATTCTAGGACTATGCTGGGCTGCAGGTCTCTGTTGATGCAGGTGTAACCTACAAACCAGCTGACACCTGCAGTAAACAGTGCATTGTGCTGGTTACACTAAAGCTCGTGAAAGATGCTTTGAACTCTGTGCAGAGAGATTGGCCTCATAGGCCTCTTATGTCATCGTCAAGGAGAAGGGATTATCCTATTTCTGGTGGTCATTTTACCTGCCCACAAAGTTCTCCAGCACGGAGCTTTTCCCTGCGCTCTGGCCGCCCACCACAGCAATCTGCGGCAGGTCCAGATTGCAGGCCTGTCCGATGGCGCTGAAGGCATCCTGCAGTTTGTTGACCAGCGGGATCAGATCCTCCATGCCACGGTTTCCCATGGTGCCTTTAGTTGCCGGACCCGGGTATCAGCGAATGAAGACACAGCAGAGACGGGGAGGAGGAAGAGGAGGAGGAGAAGGAGGAGGAAGAGGAGGGGGTACAGGGAATGTGGCGCTGCTATATTAGTCCAGGATACCGCGGTGCTTGTTGATGTAGTGAAGTCATCTAGCCGCGCACTGCCCCGGGCCAAAGCGAGCCTCTGACGAACTGTTGGAACAGGAGAAAGCAGACAGGCAAGAGGTGAAGAGCGAGATGAGATCGGACAGGACAGACAATTGCGCAGTTGCTACCACCAGCAGCGGGGCCCCCTCTCTCTCGCACACAAACAGAAAACCTTTCCAATGTACAGCAAGTGTCAAGGGCATTTGATGTGGACAGCTTTACGGCGAAGCCACTGTGAATAATAATGGCAGATAATGCATGCGAAAGAACGGTACATACACGTAGCATATCGATAGAAACAATGTGTTGTATACCCGCGACAGAGCAGGTGGTCGCAGGGCTGTGCTATGCTATGTTTCATTGGATTGTGTTACCTCGCCTCAGGAGGTCCTCGTTGTTTGCAATGTCCCTTCGTCCTGGTGCTGTCCAGTGCTGAAACGACGTCAAGCACCAAAGACTAGTGGCACAGACGATCCTACACGGGTGACACCAGCGCCTAGAACTCCCCTATGCCAAAGTTCGCCTCGCGTATGCAATTAACAAATCGCAGTCGGTTGAATGTCACAGGACTACTCGACACAAATTTGCGTTTGACAGATTAATCATTTTTTCCCTCCCTCTCTCCTTTCCGCGGTGTAATTGCGAGGCTGCACCTCCCCTACGTCCGCTTAAAGACAGCCTGCTCATCCAATGGCAATAAGGCAGATAAAGCGGAGTCAGAGAAGCGTGCGCAGTGATTGGACGAGAGGTGCAGGTTTGGTGTAACTGAGCCCGCCCCTGTTTACATCCGTACCATTTCTGCCGTCTGTGAGTCATGCGGCACGGCTGCGCATCGCTGCAACACAAGACATGGACATATTCCCGCAGCCCTGTACCAAACATGAATCCGTCATTTCATCAACGCCGCGGGCACTGACAGTCCTTTGATATGTTTACAATGAAACCAGCGGACGTCTTTGTCACATGAGTCAGAAAGAATGCGCCCAAAATGTGTGCGTGGTGTGCCTTGGCACTGATCAATCCACATTTCTGGTGCTGGCTTCGGTCTGTGTGTGTCCTACCATGATCCTGGATGAAAATATAGTATAATATAATATAAATTGATGGGCATAGGGGATTGAACCAAATAGCCTACATTTTAGTGGCGCAATTAATGTTATAAAGAGGAACAGGAATAAATGAGAAGAAACAAATAGTCTGCAAGTCTACTGGCCAGCAACACTTGTTTCCCAGTAACAGAAGAAAGGTTGTGTTATGCATCTTAAAATATGCTCTTGGCGTAGTGGCAATGCTTTTGATGAGACGTTAGGCATGGAATAGATAGAGACATAACAGCATCAGCTTAGTGCGCCTCCACCCGCTTGACTGATTGTAATATGGAATCGATTAAGTTTGGAGTTGGGCCTGTTTATCATGGTCAGGCTGGCAGGCCAGAGTGTAGTGGTCTGAACAGACGGTAGATGGCACTGCAAGCCGAGTAGGCTACTACAGTTTAGCCCGAGGAGGCTCTCTCCGTAATAATAACACAAGAATAAATGCACTAATAATGAAATGCCGATTATGTAAGGAGATTTTAAAAGCTTGGGCAGATAGGCTTTGTATCCGTGGCCTTTTAAAACAGCTTATGTGGTGTAGTGTGGTTGCTCAGAGTATGAAAACTGCTTGAAGAGCAGTGCATCTCATTCTGCGGTGGAGCTATGGGGTGCAGGGCCGTGATCTTTGACTCCAACCCTGCGACCAAGGGTTGCCTGGCTCTGCTATACTATTTCCCTGTCCATCCATCCCACGCAGGGAAGTTAGTCTGGTAACGAGTAATTGGAGCAGTTTGAACGGGCGGGCCTAACGCGCACAGATTGTCAGTGAAATAAACCAATTAGCAATTAGCGGACGTGACGACAGCTGTAGTCCAACTCACAAAATATGAACTGAATATACACTCATGAGCACGCGGAGGCAAAATCCTCGACTACTTCATCCATGATTAGTTTTGGCTAATGTTAATGTTGTTAATTGAACTAACTAATAGCAGCGCAGCGAGTGACGTAACCTTGTCAATTCTCTGTGACGGTCGTGATTGGTTCGGCTAGGCCTTAGTCGCCAATCAGCAACTTGTTTACCGTGTGTGTCCAGACCCACCTTCTTTCGCGCAGAAAAGAAGTGGGTGTGGTTTATCAGGCTAGACCAAGGGTGTACAGACAGTGACACGTAAATCACCCCAACATATCTCACCGTCTCTAAAACGTGTCACTCAGCCCTGGCATCTTCCTCATGTTTTAAAGCAAGGGGAAAGTTTAATTGTTTTTCTGTCACAATAAGTCCTGATAATTTTTTCTCCTTGACTTCTAACCCAACTCAAGCACAAAACAAATTGATTAATGCATCTCTACTGCAGCCCATTTGTGTGTTTTTTTTTATTATTATTATTATTATTATTATTATTATTATTAGTAGTAGTAGTAGTAGTAGTAGTTATTTTACTTTATTTAGCATGAGTCTAGGAGAAAATCCAGCATCTTTCACTCAAAGTCAGGGCCACACGGGACATTGCCAGTACATCTTCACGGTGTCCAGTCTGGATGGGTCCAGCAGCTGCCCAGGTGCTGTAACAGAGAGAGATGGGTTCCTGTCCCGACTCACCCTATTGGAAGCGCTGGTGAGCAGACTTGTGGGGGGCGCAGATGGTAACACTCAGACTGATACAGTGGGGGGTCTACAGGAGGCCTACGCCCAGGTAACAGGGGAGCGGGACCAGCTTCAACAGGACAAGGACCGGCTGACCAAGCAGATCCAGGAGCTTCAGAGAAGACTGTCTGGAGATGGAGAGTCTCAGGCTGAAACCATGCCAGCACACTGGGGGGGAAGCAGTTATGGGTAAAGACAAGGTGATAAAAGCATGATGCTGTATCGTACAATGTTCTGACAAGGAGATTCTATGTATATGATTTAGATATGAACACAAGGTATTCAAATCAAATGAAGTCCACTGTTTGGCAATACAAAAACGGCTTACTCATTGGCCTTTGCCAAGAGAAGTCTCCAGGGGGTAATGTGTCAAGTTCCAGGTTCACCGACCGTCGAGTATAGGAATTTACAACACTTTTTTCGCAGCTATGTGCCTATATCCATGCTTGTTTACACCAGTGCAAGCTTGACCACGGTCTGTTTTCCTATTCCAGGTTCTGAAAATAGTTTTAGCATGATCAATGCATACCAGGAGATGAAGGCAGAGGTGACAGAGGTTCCAGCATCTTAGCTCCTGCTGGAGAGAAACCAAACATCCAAAGGCAAACATTAAAAAAGCCTACCGGCACATGTTTTATTCAAGCATATAATCAACAAGGTAACTGTTGGTGTATAGTCCAGGACAAGTTCAAACTAAGCAATAGAATTGTGAAAAGGGGGTTCGCCTTGAACTTGACCTAGACTGCCGAATTTTCACATACTGACATTTTTGGGTTTACAGGATTCACTCATAAAACATAATGTCGCAAACAAATATTAAGTAAATATAAAAAATTGCACATCATCAAATGGACATCATATCAGCAAATTATCATTTTTAATAATAATAATAATGCAAGGGTTTTATATAGCGCTTTTCTGGACACTCAAAGACGCTTTACATTCACTCCATACTTAGTGGTGATAAGCTACTATTGTAGCCACAGCTGCCCTGGGGTAGACTGACGGAAGCAAGGCAGCCAGTCTGCGCCAACGGCCCCTCCAACCACCACCAACCATTCACTCACACACTACATTCACTAGGCTTCCTGGTGTTACCGAACGGTCTCCCATAAGTACCGACCAGGCCCTTCCCTGCTTAGCTTCCAAGGTCTGACGGGATCGGGCATGGCAAAGGCGGTATGGCCATAATATTTTACAATATTAGGTGAGGCCATATCTATATTAGTCACAACATATCACAAAATAACTGAGGTCTTCAGTATGACTCACTGAGATTTACAAAATGCTAACTCATCCCTAAACAAAGAGGCAATTTAAAAATGTGCAAAAGATAATAATTTCACTAATTTTGTTCCATTTTAGCCTTATTTAAGTCCAAACGTAGTATTGTTTTAGGTCTTGATTTGACACAATTTGACGAAAACAGGTTGCTTACAGGTTTATGTTTCAGTTTAATACCACATTAACATCTTTATGTTTATGTATCTTGTTGTCAGGCGACGTGAAAACAGGAAGCGACCACGTTTTTTGCCTTTTTCTGCGAACTGCATTTGTGGTGTATGTGTTCCACATTGTTTTTCTGAATACTTTTGTACGTCTTTGCCGTGTTTTTGTAGAGGTTTGGTGGATTTGTTTACTTTCAGAGTCTAAAATGGTCCTGAAGAAAGCGGCTTTTTAAAGGTAAACAAAATGCTAGCTTATCAGCTAAACCCATTTGAGACCTACAAATTTCTTCTTCTGAGACGCTGAAGAGGCACCAAGAGCCCCCACAGCTGCAGCACAGTCAAGGCGTCACAAGAGGAGCTACAGGAAACAAAAAGGACAAACGAGAGATGGTGAAAGACTGTTGTGAAGCGGAGGGAGGAAGAGGAAGGAGGAGGTGGAGCTGACCAGTGCAGGACACCACGCTCTGAAACAGGGACAAACCCAGGAGGCGCGGCACAATTTCAGAGGATCAGAGGAGACAGCGAGAGAGGGCAGCCAGCCAGGGTTCTTCCGAGTGCTACAGTTCCCCAACCTCCAAGGTCATGCGGGTCAGGTTGACACACAGTGGCAGCGCGGCTCAGTCTCAGCAGCTCAGCTCACTAACACCTGAACACTATTTCGTTGTACACTTGTACAATGACAATAAAGCACTTACTTACTTACTTATTCATATACAATGTTATTGGATATTGCAATGTTTTCCTCACATCATGCAGCAGCAAATTTAAATACTAGTATTGCAAACTAAACTTGTGAGCTTTGACTTTGTGTTGTTCAGGTTGTGGAGAGCTTGTCATGGTTGGAAAACCATTATCACGTAAAAAGGCTGAAAGTATCACTGGGAAGTACGGGGTGTGGCTCCAAGACCCTGACCCCCAGGGAACTCTGTACACCAACAGCACAGTGTGGCGCATTGATGCTGTGAGCAAAGATGTCCGTCAGTTATTTGCATACAAAGACATGAATCAGTTCTCACGTGGATTCCCTATGAAGGTCCTCCTGCTGCCCGAGCCTGTGGAAAGCACTGGGGCCACTGTGTACCGCGGATCTCTTTACTACCAGCGCAGACAGAGCAGGTCAATCATCCGCTACGACTTGACATCAGAGTCTGTGGTGAACCAACAGGATTTGCCCCACGCCAGCTTCCACGGTCAGTATTCGTACTCCTGGGGCGGCTACACGGACATAGACCTGGCAGTGGATGAGCAGGGACTCTGGGCGATCTACAGCACAGATAAGGCATAGGGTGCCATCGTGATTTCGAAGCTGGATCCAGAGAGTCTAGAGGTGAAGCAAAGTTGGGAGACCAACATCAGGAAGAACACTGTGGCCAATGCATTCATGATCTGTGGGCGTCTGTATACTGTGGCCAACTATACAGCACCGGACACCACCATCAATTACATGTTTGACACAGCCACCGACACAGGGAAGGATATTGCTATTCCATTCAAGAACAAATACAGATACAACAGTATGGTGGACTATAAACATGCCCTGGGGAAGCTGTTTGCATGGGACAACTTCAACATGGTGACCTATGATCTCAAGCTGGGGAGATCAGGCCAGGGTTCCAGATGAGCGTCAAAAATAGCAAAGACTTGTACTTGTACTTTAGTATATTAGGTCTTTATGGATACTTTCTCACTTCCTATATAACTTTTCTAAATAAAAGAAACGGATAAGCAAAGTGGTATATTGCTTTAATAACATTCAGGCAAAATTTTAAATATATTTTCATAGTGTTCGCTTAACTCACTGTTGTTTTTTTCATTCTCTATCACCACTGTTAATAAAATGCAAAATACTTTTGCATATTCTAATATGTAAATATTTGTAATCAAATATATATTATAGCATGACCTGCACAATCCACATAAAAAGCATTTCACTACTGCAATGTATAAATCTTTGTACATGTTTGTATGGTCTTCACAGCACTGATATATACTTCAACCATTTGTTCTAATAATTGCACATTTCAGACATAAAATATTAAAAATGTAACATGATTGTCATGAAAGTGAAAATGTGCCACATTCAAACAGTATGGTAACAGGCATGAAATTGTATATGGCCAAGATGAAGGGGGATTATTTCTAATGACAGTCAGAGGAACAGGTGATGGAAACTTGTGAGTGGACATAAATACACAGCGCTGAACGCAAATTTACATGTTGTTTAGTCTCCAGTAGCTATGCACTGCGATGGACATAAGAGGACAGATTGGCCTCTTATGAGGTTTCAAGAACTGTGCACATAAACATCCATTGTTCTAATAATATTTAAACTTTGTATGAATAAAATGAAATATTTTCAAAATTCTCACCAACATTTTGAAATTTGAGTTCAGTCACAGTTGTACAGTCACAACCTATGAGTTGTAGTCTTCAAATGATCAATAGAAAATTATCATATTTAAAAAAATTAGAATATGGTCTATGACTTATGTGCAGGCAATACAATTAGTTCTCACACTGTAAAGCCAAATGCTCTACTCTGCTGACACTGCTGAACCCAAAGGACAGGTTCTTTTAGTTTCAGATATAGGTTTATTCTGAGTAGTCTTTTTAAGAATAAATTAGTGGTGCGACATGATGATCAAGAAGACAAGGCTGCTTGAATATGCATACTGGACCAGCCTCAGCGCAGATTGTGTCTTCTTGACCTCTTTCACATTGCACTGTTCTATGTAATGTATGTAAGCACACACACACACACACACACACACACACACACACACACACACACACACACACACACACACCACACACACACACACACACACACACACACACACACACCACACACACACACAAAACAGTTGATTTTGTCCTTGAACAGTTCTGGATTCCAGTTCAGTTGAGGGGTTTGTGATTTTCTGTCTAAATATTTCATATGCTTCTGGAATCCTCACACCACTAGACAATAAAAGGGCTTTAAGAGGTTTAGGGCTGCAACTAACGATTATTTTGTCATCGATTAATCTGTCAATTATTTTTACGATGAATCGATAAGTCGCTTGGCTGTGAATGGTGTAGGAAAATTTTACTTTTCAATTTCTTTATCACATAAAGCTAAAGTGGCGCCGCTTGAGGACGTGTTGATGGAGTAAACTTAAAGTTTGTTTGTTGGTGGGTCTTAGTGCAAATTCTGCTTCTGATAAGATGAAACGGAGACAGATATTCATGAAATTTACAATGTACAAAACACTACATACACTAACGATAAAACAAAGTTGATTTCATCAAAATACTAAGTTTTCATGTCATTTTTGCTCTATTTCATTCTGTGTGAACCAGAAAATGATTAATCGATTACTAAAATAGTTGTCGACCATTTCAATAATCGATTAGTTGTCGATTAATCTATTAGTTGTTTCAGCCCTAATAAGGTTTTCTTTCAGTCACTTGGTTCATCTACAAGGTCCAGTCTGCAGTCCACAGTTGGCTGTAGGCCTTGAAGAAGCTCTCCCTCACTTTGAGCAGCAGGAGGTCTTGCAGGCAGTCCCAAGACACCCACAGCCGCTCCACCAGCCCATACTGGCAGTAGCCCATGGCCAGGCCAAAGCCCACATCTGTCACGTAGTGTCTGGCCAGCAGCAGTCGGGACAGACTGACCAAAGAGGCCCATCCCAGGACTAGCACCCGCATCGAGTCGGTGTCCACCAGCTGAGCCATCAGGAAGCGAGCGCACAGGGCAGCCCGCGTGGCATGGCCAGATGGGAATGAATACTTCTCCACAAAAAAGGCAGACAATATATCAGATCTGTTTTGGACAGGCATCCGCCTTCTGAACAACTTCTTCAGAAGTCCCACCATCATCAGGTCTAGAAGCAAAGCTGCAAACAGAAAGCAATTTAGTGATACAGTAATAATACAAACAAAAATCACAGAGTAAAACCAAGAGGTCTAATATTCATGGGCTATCACTGAACATCTACATCTGTATGAGTCCTGATTGGTGAGTGTCAGTCAGCGCTGATAATCTGTGGTACAGAAAAAGCACTGTTGTCACGTGCATGTCTATCAGATCCCTCAGCTGTGGCCTGACAGTGGAAACTTTCCATGGCTGATCTTTTTCAGTCAGGAGGACACACAAACAGAGTATAAGTCACCAACAGTGATAGAGGTTTGTGATGGACAATCTTCATAGTCAATGCTCTTTAAAGCGTACCAGCATCTATTACCTCCCTAAAGAGTATGTGTGCTGGAAAGAAGAAGACTTGTTATTTTCTGTAAGTTGAAGTCTGAATAAAAGTTCTAACGTTGAAACTAGTATGGTTTATGGCTACAGAAATGAGTCTCAGCTCTGGGAAAAGTTTATACAGTATGTTTTAGAAAACAAAACCAAATTGTCAAAAAAGTCATCAATAGTTGAAATTTAAAATTAAAGTTTTGTAAAGGGCCTATAATAGTTTGGCAAAACAAGTATGCGCAATCATGTAAAAGTGACTCTAAGCGCACCCAGGATCAGGTTAAGCATGATCTCCTGCTCCTCCACGGTCTCCCCACGGAGCAGCGTGTACACGGCGCCGAAGAGCCAAGGAGCGACGTGACCCGAGAACTCCACGAGCCGCACCAGGGGTCGTATGCTCCCCCACGCTGCATCCTCACAGGAGCACACGCCGAGACGCTTGGAAAGCCACAGATCTATGGCCAACAAGAAGCGCAGAGCGATCGAAAAATGGGCTGGTTCAGACTGACAGAGAAGCCCTCAGCCTGAGCTCCAGGTGAGAAGCAACTGGAGCTTCTGCGCCTGTGGCTCTCCGCTGATGTCCGTGCGCCACACGACATTCCGCGGCAACTATTCCGTCTGGACATTTTATGAAGGCAAGTCCTCTGACCGCTGACACTAGTAACACTTTAATCCCGGCGACGCAAAATCTGAACACAAAAAGTTGAGCACTGACTGCTCATGTCACGTGGCTAATAATAAACGACTTATGCATATCCCACTGATCCAAAATAAACGACGTTACGTCGGATCTATTTCATGCGAACTGTGAAAGAATATATAAATCTATTCTATAAAATAAAATCGAGCGCCTCTATCAAAGGATGGACAGCATTGTGCTGGCTCCGCATTTCAGCTCTGCATACAGGTCATCAGCGTCGTTTCCGCCTACTGTCTGTATACGGTAGCTGCAGGTGAGCAAACTTTGTGTTCATTGAACATGCCCGGACTGCTGCTGGGAGACGTGTTTCCTGATTTTGAAGCGGAGACAACAGTTGGGAGGATCAAACTGCACGAATATTATGGAGATTCGTAAGTGATACACCACATAACATTTATTTTTATTTTTTAAGAAAACAAAATTCTGTTAAGAGCAGTTTGAGTTCTTTATACTGCCTTGGTTTTTATGTTATCGGCTGGCCATAATATAAAGTACAGGCCTATATTGTATTTATTTAATTAAGGAGCCATGGACACCATATCGGATGAATAATTAGCAGCCTTGAAGACAACTCATCACTTTACTCCACATTGCAAGTCACTTCCTGTTGTGCTACTTTGTATTCACTGTGGTGACCAAGACCAAACTGAAGAATTGGATTGATCACTTGTGCTCCAATGTCTCCACAGGTGGGGCATCCTGTTTACCCATCCCAGAGACTACACTCCAGTGTGCACCACGGAGCTGGGCAGGGTGGCTAGGCTGAGCAGTGAGTTCACCAAAAGGAATGTCAAGATCATTGCCCTCTCAATCGACACTGTGGAGGATCATCATGGCTGGGCAAAGGTGCTCGATGCTACTGAAACTGATTGTGGTTGGCTCTTGCAGATGTGATAGCCCTTTCATGTATTGCATGCAATCACATAAAGGATTTACTTTGTATTCTTGATGCTTACTCCTTTTTACTGTACAGGACATTCTGGCTTACAATTGTGAAGAGTCATCTTGCAGCTCATTGCCCTTTCCCATCATCGCGGACAGCAAACGTGAGCTGGCAGTGGCTCTAGGCATGCTGGACCCAGATGAGAAAGACAAAGATGGCATGCCCCTGACTGCACGCTGTGTAAGGGCCTTTCCTCTCCCAGCAAAACACATACAAACTCAACTATGATTAATTTGCTTTTGTGCATATATCATAGGTTTTTGTCATCAGCCCTGACAAAAAACTCAAACTGTCCATTCTCTACCCTGCTACAACTGGACGCAACTTTGATGAGATTTTGAGAGTGGTCGACTCCCTGCAGCTCACAGCTAGCAGACAGGTGGCTACTCCCGCTGACTGGCAGGTAATGTCTTTATACCCACATACTATACAGTAAATATAGCTTGAACAAATAAACAATTTTTTTATTGATGATAAACTACAAAAATAACACTGAACATTTCAATCCAATTAAACACACATTCTAAATTGCATTTATTCCCTTCAGCCAGGAGACTGTGTCATGGTGCCTCCAGCTCTATCAGAACAAGAGGCAGCCTCCATGTTTTCTAGTGGGGTCTACACTAAAGCGGTCCCATCAGGAAGGAAGTACCTGCGCTACACACCCCAACCAACACAAATCATTAGCACAGACCAATTCAGCTCCATTTAAATAGTAATTAATAGAGACTAAGGCAGTAGTTACTCATAAAATAAACGTGATCCCTCCCTTTTCGAAATTACATCAGATGTAACTGCCGTCCAGATGATTTAATAAAGGACTTTTACATTTTTGTACACGGAAGTGCCTCAGATATATATTCTTTGACTGCATGAACACAATTACACAGCAAGTCACTCTTCTCTCATTTTATTATTGCTCCGGCTCCATCCTTGAAGAGCACCCGTCGACAACACTCTCAAACCTACAAAGTGGACCTGATGCACTCACACGTCTATCATTACATGTGTTTGAGTAAAAGATAATGAAATAGCCCATATTATTTTAAGATTTTTCACAGTTATAGTGTCATTACTTTACCCAAATAACTGACCTGTATTTACTTACTAATGTAAACATGTTTACTTGTACTTGAGTTATTGATGTGTAGCACAAGATATACAGTACTTGCAGTACTTCAATTAATAAGCATTTTTAATTATTGCGTTTCTTGGGGGCAAATTATTGTCATGGTACAAGTCTAATTACCACTTATGCAAGAGCTCAGTGTGTTGTTTCTTTACTGATTAACCTGTTACCTGCCACCTTAGGGTTAGCAATTACTTATATGCAGTGTGTGAGTGAGTGGTTGGTGGTGGTCGGCGGGGCCAATGGGACAGACTGATTGCCTCGCTTCCGTCAGTCTACCCCAGGGCAGCTGTGGCTGCATTAGTAGAATGAATAGACTGCAGTGTAGCGCTTTGAGAAACTTGGTAATACATAAGTCATTATTATTAATAATTGTATTATTATATCCAAATCTCAAAGCGAATTGACTGGAGAGCTTAAAGCCTATATGCCACTGCGATACCTTCTACTTTCTAAAAATACTGTATGTGTGAGATCTGTGTGAAACACCTTAAATAACATTTGCTGTTCCTAACCCTAAACCTAACCCTAGCCCCCTGATCGGGGGACAGCAGGTAGCAGGTTAACAAAGTACTTGTCAACCGCCAATACTAATTTCATGGGTGAGACTTTTATATTTTTTTAAGGTCACTTCTGCCAGCTAATAAATATCCTTTACTCAACAAAGAGTGTGTTTGCTTTGGCCAGCGGGGCTAACCCGTTCCCTTCATAATATAATGAGTGATGCTATTTTAGCTGACTGTTACCTCAGCTGTGAAGGATTTGGTGTCCCCTTCTTCAAGTTAAGGATGTCGTTTTGGATCAGCAGAGCTCCCGTCATCATATGACTTACAAACAGGAAAAGAGGATAACAATATACAATACGATATGATTAAAATAAATCATAAAATAGGCCAACAAGAAGTGCCATTTTATAACATTTATTGGGAGTGTTAGTAACAAATGTATACTGTATGTATATACATGATATATGTATAGAACAAAAATCTAGTATTTTAAATTAATATGTTGTATCAAATATTGCATACATTTACATGAAATGGACCGCTGCTATTTTGAAATGCTGTAACAGGTTTTCTTAATTCATTAGTCATCTCATTCATTACACTTTTTAAGTATTCAATCAAGATACACATCATCCATATTATGGTTACAATTATCCACTTCCACACGAGATGAACATGTATAGTTGCAGCAACCGTCTTAGATAAAAAAATAAAAAACAGGACTTTGTCCTTACACATTAGTACTGAAAAAGGAAAAGAAAATGACCTTTCAGTACTTTATGTTTCAGTGTGTAATTAATCGTTTACACCACATGGGCAGCGTCAATTCTGATTCATAAGGGTCTGGTACTCCCTCTGGTGGTCAACAAGGCGTAGAAACACACTAAACTTCCTTTTGTAGAAACTGCAACAGTGGTAAAAGAAAGTTTGGCTGAAAAGTGCATAGTTTACTTGAGATTGTGTTTTGTTTTTGTTGTTTACAAATAAGGCTCATAATAATAATATAGCAAATAGTGCCTCCTAGGGCTGGGACGATCCACTTGTGTCACGATCCGATACAGTAAGTGATTATGATAAGAAATATGTTTATCTCAAAATGTGTCTAAAGTTTATAAACCAAATGCCATTTGACATTTATTGAAGACATTTGTTGTTACTAGAAAACAAAGGAGTGATGATAAAAATGCCTCCAAACACAAGTATTTAAAGTACTGTGATACTTGATAAAGTATCGATACTTGGTATTGCAGCAAAAGGTATTGCAGTGCGATACAATATTTTATCCCAGCCCGATTCACAACCACATGCAATTAACATTTTTTTTTGTGTTATTCCAGAAAATAATACGTCTCACCGTTTTACTTTATCATCAGGCTGGACCACTTTCCCCACTTTAGCCATTTTCGCCATGGCCTCCTAAAACATACATCAATAAATCATAAACCACACAGTCAGTTATGGGCCTCCATTGACCCACTTTTGGGAGTAACAACTGCAGGGGCAGCATGCTGATCGGCAGGGAAAGACCAGAGCAATGCCAGCCCACGCTGCTGTCACAAGCTAAACCTTAAAAACGCAATTGTCCAACTACAGGATTAGACAAAACAACAGGTTGCAGAAGTTATGGCTAAAAATGGGCCGACAGGTGCAATTTAGTCCCAGATATAATCCCTAATATTTAATAGATCTGGATTAAAGTGGTGCCCCCTCTTAAGCAACAACCTCTTATAAACAGCTAAAAATGTAATCCTCTATTCTGTCATTTACGATGCACTGCAAATCCCTGTCAACTGTAGTCTGGTTAAAAATAGAATCAATCAGCAGGTGGCAGTATTGAGTCAAAGGGAGGTACTTAGTTAAGAGAATCCTTAAGGAAATTTTCAACAATGCAAATAATAATAATAATAATAATAATAATGATATAGATATATATTCTGTGTGTGTGTGTCTGTCTCTGTGTCTGATTATTGGGGGAGATGTTAACATAATTTACATATTTGTATAAACTCTCTGTCAAAGATCGAAGAAAGGTTTTGAAAACATTTCTACAAGAATATACAGTACATACTCGAATACCTGTATTGAACTATAGTCCTGAGATGCACATGCACCCAAAACTGCTGCTCCCACCAACACTGCCTCCATCTGGTCAGACAACACCACTGGCAGTCCTTAAAGTACGTAATGACATAAAGTAACAAGAAATACATACACAATCACAATACAACATTTTTGTTTATTCAGTGATTTAAAGCATACCTGTGGCGTTAGCATGGACCTTAACGTAAAGTGGATTCTTACTGAGACCACCAGAGAAGAAAAGCGTTTTGATGTCATGACCAGCCTCTTCCAAGGCCTTCAGAATATGTAAGGTACCAAACTAATAAAAGAAAATCGAAAAAAGAAAGACGAAGAATGAAAGTACCATTGTGACCACCAAACATCAAGCAATATACTTTAAACTTACAGCCAAGGCTTGTACAGTAGCCAGATAGAGTAAGGCCAAATCATCAAGTGTTTGGGAGCATGTGAGCCCTACAACCTACAACAAACAACATGCACATGAGCCGATGGCATCTCCAACCATCTTACAAGTTTAGTTACTTAAGTCGGTGTTTCTCATGAGCTCACCATTCCCTTCAAAGTCGGGTCTGCCAGCGGTGACCTGTTTCCATGAAAGTCAGGCCACACGTGTAAAGAGGAAGTGAGCAGGTCAACTGGGAGGTGAGGTCAGCCATAGATTCCAAATGGCAGTTCAAGTATGTGTAAAGATTCTCTCCAGCATAAGGACATCTACAACCCAGGAAACACACTTAATTAAAGAAGAACTAAAACCATCTATCATTTCATTCGAACAGATGCCTGACTTTTGTTTGGCCTGCTCCTGGAGTTGGGTGTAGGCAGCATGCCCTTGATTACATGGTCAATCTGAAGAGGAACAGATTAAACGTTATAATGATAAAAAAAAAGAAAGAAACTTGAATATGAATCGAGCTGTTCAAATTACCTTACATGGAAACATTTTTATATATAAAACTACACAAAACAGCTTAGGGTAAAGGATGACTAAATGATCTTGTAACCATACCAGTCTTCCTGTTGCACTCTGTCCTCCCTCATTCAGCCAGAAGTCCGGCACCATTGCAGACAGACAAGGTCCCCAAACCCCTGGCACAAACAGAGGTTTCTGGCTAATCTAAAAATAGCAAACAAATAGATTCAGGTTTAACAGTATATAATAGTGGGCCTGTACTACGTGTGAATACTGACTGCCATGTGACAGGTTGATGTCCCACAGATCATGGCCATTCGTGAAGTGATTGGTTGGTCCTCACAAGGCAAGTTAAAGCCCTTTACATCTACACCTATAATACCTAATGAGAAAAATATATTAGTTCCAATTATTTTCCTAATTATAATTCACTATTAGATTAAAGTCAACTCAAAAGTTATACAAAACTCTTTGACAAGTATAATCATTTTGCCTTGGGCTTTGTACTCTACGTGGAGATCAAAGCCAATGATACTTTGAAGTTTTTCATTTACCTTCTTGTGGTTCAGAGCAGTGACACTAATTGCTGGAATATTGTGCTGGGTTGTTTTGAGGTAGAGGCCTCATCTACATATTAGGGTCAGGGAGTACATCACTTTGACATCTACAACAACTAAAAGTGCAGAGCGTTCTTTAGCCTCTGACTTAACCAACAATGTATGATCTGCAGGGGTCACCACTGAAGTCAGAGGGTAGGGTTCATGTGTAGTCGAACTCTTAGAACAAAACCAGATGTCCAGGATCAAGTTTCTAAACCGAAGGTGTTGTCCTGTAGGTAACTTCACTTCCGTTATAAATTTGACGCTTAAATATCAAAAGTTATGCTTGGCACATGCAGCAGAAAACACATGAACCATTGAAAGTAACTATATTGTTTATTACCTAATCCTCCAGCATGAGCATCAATAAGAGAAGCACCGACTGCTGTTCCTGGATCCAAACCCATATCTGCAGCAGCCTCTGATGTCATACCCTGCCCCAGAGAACTGCCAGGGAACAGGTCACATTACCTGGAGAAAAGTTCAGAAATCATGATCAGAAATCTATGAGGGTCGAACAATTTGTTTGAGAATAGAAATAATAACACTTTACCAATTTTGGAGTAGTTGTTATCCACAAGGTCTGCCAGTCCAATGACAGTCCAAAAACTGTCATCCCATCCTTCTGGGGGGCAATATGTCCATTTACACACCAACGTGCATAAGGATCTTATGGAAAAAAATACTAGCTCTCAATTTTGATAACATGATACATTAATTATATAGACGTACCGCATAAAATAAGCATAACTTATTATTATCACTTAACCTTCATTATCAAAAGAGCCATTTTTCCCCTCTTCCGCCAAAGAAAAGAGTTTGGAGACGCAAAATATAACACAGCTTATAAACTTTTTTTAAAGTTGATTCTGTAAATTTTACCTGTTGCAACCACGGAATACAACAAACAGAAGTGTAGTCTGCAAGTGTAGGCCTACTTTGAAATAGCTAAATTAACAGTGAACTTCAGGCCTATTTGTGTCCTTCCTATTTTTGTGTAAAACTAAAATAAAAACTAATCCACTTGAATATAAATAAAACCGGTTCCAGAGCTGCAGGTTGCAGACCCCTGACTTAAGGTGACTATTACTGATCTCTTTACAGTAGTCCTTCACTTAATACTCACATTGAAGGTTTGAGAAAAATGAGCAGAACATTTTCAGTTCTCTGCAGCATGTTCTCTACATGTAAGGGTTAAAGTTGTGGCAATAAACCTGACTTTGACTTTTGACCTTAAGATATTACCTTGTCAATGAGCCTGTTGCTTTCCACGACAGGAAGTCTGGAAGGTCAAAGAAATGTGCTGCCTTATTCCAGCAGCTCTCTTTCAGATTCTTACAACAGAGAGAAGAATGAGACACAGTTAAAGCAAACTGTATTCTTCATGCTAGAGTGGTTAATGACACGCTTCTTTTAGTAGATTCTAGGAATTTCCATTGTAGATGAGATAAGATATCCCTTGTCCCAGTCTAGTCGACAATATTTGAAAATCTCCCCTACAATACACAGAAGCAGCAATGTGTTTGATTTGCCAAAAACACCCTGATTAATATGTTTAAATTACCTCAAAATGCTAAGTAATAGAGACTTTGAAGAAACAAAATATGTTTTTTGTGGCGGCCTCTCTCACCTCTTTGAGCCACAGGAGTTTAGGGGGCTGCATCTCGGAGACATGACCCCTCCCACGCGACTTAGGACCTGATGACCAGAATTTGTTATACGTACAGCCTGCTCTGCTGCTCTGTGGTCCATCCACATCACAACATTCTTCCTACTGTCTCCTAAAATAAAAATTATGAAATACAGAGAAAGAAATTGTATGTATTCAAGTATAAAGTTTAGGAACATCATTCTTACCACTGTGACAGACTGAAACAGGCTGAAAATGCTCGTCCAGAACCACAAGAGAGCAGGTAGCGTCAAAGCCTATGCCTCGTATCTGGCTCCTCTCACACCATCGACTACCCTCTGTAACATGTACATTCAGTACAAAATGTTATTAACTTATTTTACTTTCGTTTTGATCCAAAGGCTAGCACGGAGAAGCCCACTTCTAATAACAATAGTAGTCTATTCTACCTTAACTACGATACAGCATTTAGCCCAGATGTCAGAGGAAGACTGGACAAAGTGGTCGGACTGAGGCTCCCAGATACTGATAGGCTCTTCTGCAGAGCTCTTGAGCAAACCCTCTCTGGTCACCAGTGCTGCCCTCACGCTGGCAGTGCCCACATCCACTCCCACGTAGAACATCTCAGCCATGTGGACGAGTCTCTGCATGAAGAAAAGGACAATTAGAAAATAATTGACAAGATAACATGCTCAAGCCATAACTAATAACAATAATGATGATGGCTTAGACTTGCAATGCGCAAGCCTGTCTTACCAGTTTCTCAAAGCACCACACAGTGTCAATATTCATTCACACCATACTCGGTAGCCACAGGTAGGCTGTCAATCTGCGCCATGGGCCCCAGTCGCACAGGCAAACACACTCGCGTACATTTTGGCCAATTGTGCATGTTTTTAGTGGTAGGAGAACTACCCGGAGGAAACCGACGCAGGCACGGGGAGCACATGGGAACTCCACACACATATGACCCAACTCACAAACAAAAGATTATAGGCTGCCTACACAAACAAATAGGTAAGATGTAGTTATCATGCTTTTGATTTAACTCTGATGTTGCACCAAGCGAAAAGACGAGTCCAAGATTCACTGCATCTTCTGTCAGCAAACCAAATATTGAGCGACAATTTAGCGATAACTATTTATTAAACACTTACCACCGCGTTTGATCTTATTATTTGGCGAAAAACATGTTAAGTTGGGGAAAAAAATAAATAATGTACTTTGAGCCAAGCAACAAAGCAAATATACGGATCGCCTACTAGGCCAAAAAGCACGAAGTTGCAAGACATGCACCGACCATTGAAGTAAAGCACCGACCCCCGAGCTCTCCACCACGCTCACAGCAGGGTTGTTTGTGAGCTCACCAGTGTTTGTATTCAATTTGGATGTAAAATTTGTATTGAGCATTTACTACTGTATTATTGTTTCATGTTTGACCATTTTCTCCACATAAAATATGAATAATGCAACCTTGGTTGATTGTATAAGTTTACCAGAATCAATCTATTGGCAAATTAAAATGCATAATTTTAAAAGGATGCCATATCATTCTGTATAAAGGCAGACTAATTGTGTATGGAGTCTTATTGTATTTCCCATTAATAAAAAAAACAACTATGGCAATATTTTAAATTAAAATTAGGAACTTCACACATTGCTGCATGTACTGCATTATCAATCTTGAACAAAACAACACAACTGTACAGCTCAAACTGGGATTGAAGATTAAATGGAGGCAATAATAACGCTCTAAAAACATACAATAAAATTATTAAAACACGAACCGCATGCACCTCCGTTTCAGCAGCTTATCAATGGAAAACACTGCTTGGACCTTGGTTTTCAAACTGTGGTACTTGGGCTTCTTCAGGTGGTACTCATGGTCATCTGGAATTTGGACTTTATTCATTGTAATGTTATTTCATAATGCACTGAAATTAGGAGTTTATATGCTTTACACACTCAGTTTAGACATTAGTCACTGGCTCAGGGAACTTAAAGGCACACTGCGTAACATTTTTGACTATACTGTTATACTATACAAAACATGCTCCTAATGACCAGCTCAACACAGACAATTCTATTTCTGCAGAGGGTAATCAAAGAATGGATTTGGATGAGAACCTAACCTATTTAAATCTCAAATTCTGCTGACTTTCTTCGAGATCTCCATGGAGATAAGCTGGAGACGTACCCACCGGTACAGTTACAGCCATGTCTTAGGGGAGGTGAGCCGCTCACAGCAAAAGGACATGTTTGTTTGTACATTTATGAAGTATTTTTCAATGATGAAAATATCTGTTATAAAATAAATGCTTGTATTTCAATTGCATTTATTGGATACAATTCTACGCGGTGTGGCTTTAAATGATTTAAGTCAGTTGATTTATTTCAGTTGAAATAACTGGGCAAGGGTTGACTAGGATGTTGGGTCACATGTTTGAGAGGACTCACAGCTGTCAGTCGGAAATTGCTGGGTGTGATCCGTGTGTTTGGACTCAGAATAATCAACAGAGATGGAGTACAGAGAAACTTCGCGGTAGGACAGGAAGACACAGATGGCCTTCAGCAAACAAACTAGATAGTGTTTTGAAATCTGCATCATAGTCCACCCTCCTCAAGAAGTAATCAAACCTCACTGTAACATAGGCACAATTTGTTTTTTCACATGAAAGACATTCAACTTCCAAGGGTTTTAGTTTAATAATAGGAAGGAGGCCTGCTGGGAGGGTGATTGGAAAGCTGTGAGCAGTGGAAACAACCAGAGCAGGGCAGAGGAAGCACTGTTGTCTGAATGGAGCTGATTGGGAAAATCTGACTGGGGATGCAGGAAGGGCATATTCGCAACAGATACAGGTGTATACAGGGGCTACTTGCACAGCTATCGTTTCAGTAGTCCTCAACCATCATTCATTTTTTAATTTTTTTATTGCACTGTACAATTTATTGCAATCTACTGTAAATCGATCGCAATTTCAATCAGCAAAGACTGCAATTATTTAGCAAGTACAATATCCTCTGCAAACAACAAAATGATTGTCTCCATGGACTGGCATCTCAAGATGTTGAAAGTTGTGAACCCTTTTGGTTTAGCTCTAGACCAGTACAAACATTCTCTGAAATCTGATAGCTCTATTTGTTTAGCAGTTCATGTTTCAGTTTTCTCGTGAATGTTAATGCACTGGGATATGTTTAAAATCTATACACTGAACTGAATCTTGACTTTAAAACATAAATAGCCAATCCCATCACCATTGCAATACTAGTCAGACAAATTGCCATCAGGTTTTTAGTTTCTCTTCAAAATCAGGCAGCCTTTGATGCCGTTTAAGGCCTGTTTCACAAGAACTGGACGAGGACATAAGTGAGGGAGCCTTAACTTAAATATTTGTAATAATCTAACACAAGAAAAATGAAAGTGGATTGGAAAAAGCAAATACGAGACTAAAAGCATTTCTACAATGAAAACGGTATATTTGATCCCCAGTCTTGAATCTCTTCATATCATAAATTATGGATATTTTAACAACACCCTGTCGTGTTAAAGACAGTTTTCATAGTTATTAAATCTTGAGTGAACCTGTCCCATTGAAGCACATTTGGATCCATATAAAAACGGCTCTCAAGTATCAATGAACTTGTATGCACCCACAAGTGTCAAATCCTTTTGAATGGGAGCACAGCTGTTGGGATCTGAAGTGCATGAACCATAGGAGAGCGGCCACTAAGGCTGTCTGGGACTGTTAACTTATTTATAGGTGGTTTGAGTAGAACATGTTGAATAATACAATGGGCTAGACGTACTGGACAGCAGCTAAAGTACTTTTCAGCCAAATTAAATGACTTTAAGCAAGGACATAATTGTGTTTATTCAGTTTGATTACATTGAGATTAGTGGGCTTTTATTAATTTGGGAACAATTTTCAGACAATAAGTGTAAATAGCCTATATAAAGAATGAATAACAATAATACATTTAATTTGTATAGCGCTTTTCTACACTATAATACGCTTCAGAGAAACAATAATACAGTCAAACATGGCAGGAAAAACAACACATAAAAACTAGAGGGCATTGGACATTAAAAGTCTTTTTAAATAGGGAAATCATACATTCTAATATAGGCTACATTGTATTTTTAGTCCAGGCCCTTTATCAGCCTCTATATGGGACATGCAGAATAATTGAGCGGGTAACTAAATATTCAAAAACACTACGTAATCCCAGAGTACATTGCTCCAGTCTGCATTACCTAATCCCGTCGGCCATCGCGGGGGGCGTGGCAATGAGTTGTTGTCACAGCAACCTGCATGTCATTAGATATTCCCCGCCCATCACATCATCTTTGACCAACCGGAGCCCGTACAGATGACATCATTGTTATTTTCAGAGGGGCTGCAGCTCAGAGCAGGATAAAGTTCGTCTCCACGTTGGAAGGGATACAAAGTATTGTCCCGGCGAATACGTCGTTATACTTTTTGAGAAGGTAAACAAATATCTGGTACATGTCAGTGTGTAAATCAAATGCGAAGGCGGGAGAACAGCGTTTTTGTTCCGGATTGTGCCACTCGCGAAGGAGGAAAGTTTTCTTGGGACAGTTGTCAGGAGAGTTGAACTTCAACAATAACCGGACCGAAAACAATTTCAAGGAGGAACAACTGAGCCACGGTACATAGGCTATGAAAAAGGACTTTTAAAACATCTTTCGACTTGAGGTAGGAAACTGTATGTCCAGAAAAATGGAAACAACCTTCTACGAAGAGAGCGCCTCTACCGCGCAGCACGACGGGACAGGGGTGTTTGCATTTAACCCCAAGACTCTCAAACAGACAATGACACTGAATCTTAATGACCCAAAAACTTCAAGCCGCAGCTGAGCGCCAAGGCTCTGGACATCTTGACGTCCCCTGACGTGGGTTTACTGAAGCTGGCCTCGCCTGAGCTCGAGAGGCTAATCATTCAGTCATGTACCGGTTTGACTACTCCCACCCCGACACAGTTCGTGTGTCCCAAAAACATCACGGACGAGCAGGAGGGCTTTGCCGACGGCTTCGTTAAGGCGCTAGCGGAACTTCATTACCAGCAAATGCCCGCACCAGCGGCTCATTCTGACACGCAGCCCACTGGCAATAATAACGCGACATCTGGCCCGGTGTCCGAAAACGGAGGTGCCCCTTTCAGCTGTACAGCACGCACAGAGCCACCGGAGTATACCAATTTGGGAGCATTTGCTCGTACTGCGGGTTCTGTAACTTCCCATGAAAAACTCTCATCTACAAGCTATCCACTCATACCACCACCACACAATCACGTGGATCAACCACTAGCCGCGGCTCACCACCCGCGGCTCCATGCGCTCAAAGAGGAGCCTCAAATCGTGCCAGATTTGTCCGGGGAGACCCCACCTCTCTCCCCCATCGACATGGAAAACCAAGAGCGCATCAAAGCGGAAAGGAAACGCATGAGGAACAGGGTGGCCGCGTCCAAATGCCGGAAAAGGAAACTGGAAAGGATCTCCAGGCTGGAGGACAGGGTGAAAAATCTGAAGACCCAAAACACTGAGTTGGTTTCCTCTGCCAATATTCTGAGAGACGAGCTGGCGCTGCTCAAGCAAAAGGTTATGGACCATGTAAACAGTGGCTGCCAACTAATTCTCACACAACAGCTCCAAGCTTACTAGAAACACCTAAGTGACACTTGGGACCAAGTTACCTACAGCTTTGTAGACTGTGTATGGACTTCAGTGCTTTTGTTTTCTCACTATTCGCCCAGGCCAAGACTATTTAGGCTTAAAGACTATGAAAAAGAAGCCCATCCTGTCACAGGGCAGGTGCTTTGCGTCAAGGGTGCAGTTTATGACCGTCTATTCCACATCGACTCCCGGTTTTATTGCTAATGGAAAATTACAAGGTTAACCGAGCTTAACCCTGCATGATTCGTTGAGCAATCGCATTTCACTTGTTCCGCACTGAGTGTTCCACCAGCAATTGTACAGAAACATTTCACACAAGGATTTTAATGGATGTTGCGTTTACTGACGGCTGCCTTATTTCCTTAATATTTCCATACAGTTTTGTCCTATGGGTATAATTAACGTTAGACCTAAAATAACACTTTTAACATTTCTACGTTGTATTGTATTTTTAGCACTTGAGACTTGTAATACAATAAAAGCCTTTAACATGTAGTTATGCCTATTTCAGTTCTTTTAAAATACGTAAAAACGCATAACAGGCACTGTTTACTGTGAGTCCAGGTTAAGTAAAATTTGTTATTGAAGAGATTGGGGGCGGACGGGACAGTGAGTCACCGTCTGACGGCATGATCCAGCGCGCTCCTTCATTGGGCAGTAGCGCCTCGGAAGTGCACCCTACGCCCAAATATGGCACATTTTTCTGACGCGGCATGAGACGAGCGTCTGCGTCTCTGAATCATCGTCCGGTCAACAGTAGTAAACTGCTTATTCTGTGGATCGTCGACACACCTTATTAGACGGACGTGGGTAGAAGAGCCAAAATATAAAGAGTTAAGTTACTTAAAATCATTTTACTCAAGTAGATGTAAAAAGTAATGACCAAACTGGCTATTCAAAAGTAAAGAAAAGTTGGGGGAAATGCTACATGAGTGAGTGTAAAAGCCTGATTTATGTTCCAGTGATGACATAAATAAGAAAATGCCCGTTAAAAAAAAGAAAATCCGTTTTAACATTACGTTTTTGCCACTACAGTTTTACTGACCGTGGAAAAAATAACGTTATTACTCCAGTAAAAGTACAGATACTTCATTGTAATATTACTTAAGTAGAAGAAGTACCATATGGTAAAACTACTCTTAAAAGATGGTTACTTCAAAATACTCAAGTACATTTACTTAAGTAAATGTAACTGATTACTGCTTTCCTCTGGTATTGGATAATATCTCAAAAGAGCTTATATCTCCTGAGTCCTGACATCAAATGTTATCAGTCCAAAACATTTTATTAACACTGTACATAACAAAAGCTGAAATCATCACATTATACAAACTATTATGGCCAAATGTCCATAATAGTTTTAGAAAACTCAGGACTATAAATAATGTATAAAAGTGAGAACACAATATGGCTTCTCTGATCCAAATGTCTCAAAATTGTCTTAACAAGTGTTGGTCCAATGATTCTTATTCTGCACAAAAACTACAAGAGGATCCCATAGTAATAGGATGAATGTCATCTTAAAGTTTCAATATTGGTGGGGTCTTTCAACCAATAAGTATGCCATCTTTTGACGAGATTCTCTGCCGGTGCACATGGTCCTGCTCAAGTTCTTCGTGACTGGGGTGCCAGAGCCGCGACAGAATGCGCTCCATATTGAGAGCATACATTGTATGGGAAGGCATCACGCTGCGGCTTACCTAATGAAGTCAGTTACAAGTGTGGTTAATAGTGGAATTTTGAATAAACAACAAAGATCAGATTCAGAATGATGCAATTAAAGGGAGGGTTTGTAGCATGCATTCTTAACTAGTTGAACCCACGCAGTTTTAACAACTTTGTACTCTCAATTTAGAATTTGAGGGCAGGGATTTGAAAGAGATTGCCCTTTTCATACACATTTTCTTGCAAGAATGTGTGGTTCATTCTGTTTCTGATTGAATAAATCAGCATTGAAAACAAGCAAAAAGTTAATGAACTTTTCTTCTTTTTTTTTTTTTACTTTTAACTACAGAATAATCACCAGTAAAATCAATTAAGTTAATTTTGACATTTTTGAAATATGTACAAAATGTCCTACATGCCCAACCTTTAATAATGGTAATTTTAACAATGGTATTTTTGATTCGGATACCAAGCATGAACTACTCACTTGTAATGCTTCTAGCAGATCGAACATACTGATTGGAGGTAGGGGTGCAGGAAGCGTATCAGCTGAACATGCTAATAAATGAACAGCCTGCTGTTCAGCCTCATCTGGTGACACCTGAACTGGAGGCCCAGCAGGAAGAGAGGCACTTGGAGGAGGGCTGAAATGTTTTTAATCAAACAATTTATAGTTACTATCTTGTACATAGTAAGAAATAGAAAGCCATGTTGCTCTTACCATTCCATAACACTGTGATAAGCAGCTAGACTATTTTTCAGATAGGGTTGAGGCATCACATCGTTACCAAATGCATAGGGAAAATGACCGTCCCGTAATCGGTAAGCTTTCCTTCGGGTTAACACAGCCGTCAAGACATCTTTTAAATGATGCTGCAAAAGATCACATTTGTGAAAGAAAGGCCAAAATAAGTTAATAAAGAATGTTTTATGGAGATCTTTCAATTAAACTTTTGTGAATAAATTGTCTCATCAGGTCAGACCTCAACAGCATAGACCATCGTGTTGACAGCATCCTCTGTGATGTTGTCCAGACCAAGCTCAAAAGCCGTCACCATCATACGGGCCTCCAGTTGACCTCGTGTTGGGAGCAATAATGTGTGGGCACTGAGACGCAGCTCTTCCTCCTCTCCACCTGCCTCCCGGGGACTGAAGGGCTGCGCGGCACTCAGCGGGTTCTGAGGCTGAAATCTGTGCTAAATAACCCATACAATATTTTGTATTTAACATTAGGTTATCAGCCAAACAAAGTGATCAAAGTAATTAATCAAAACTTACATCAAACTTTTGCCTTGATGAACTTTTCTTCTTCACTTTTGGTTTTCCTGGCTTTGACGCAGGGCCACTAGACCATTGTAACGGGATACCTTCTAGAGGAACAGACATAGAAATGTGGCTCCGTAGATTTATGGTTGATACCAATACACCTTTTGGAAAGAATTATAGTTTAACATAGATATTCTTGTACCTGGTGTGGAGACAATGATCTGACATCGCGTTAGAATCGCCAATAGGAAGTCATTGTGAAAATGTACTGAAAATAAACAGAAATAAATCAGAAATCTTTAGACATTACATTGAAATCTTTAAAGATACAAGTGTCAACCATTTTCCTGGGCCAGTAGACGACGTGCCTCAACGTCAAATTCTTCTTTGCTGATCTTCTGTTTGAACCACAGTTTCAGATTGGCCCAGTAACTGCAAACAGACAGGATTACAACAACAAAAAATAAGGTATTTCATTTCAATTGTGAGTTTAAACTCTTTTTAAGGTAACCTGCACTGTGATAATACAACGCAACTCTCCTTTTATACAAACAGAGGGGAAACTTATCAACAATCTGAGATGTATTCCCATTTTCAGCCTCCCATAAAGGTTCATGAACAACTAAGAAGCACTTAGGAAGCACATGAATGCAAGAAAATACGTCTTAAAGTTAATCATATTGTAACTTACTGTTTAACATTCTCTCCAATTGCGTCAGTAAGATTTTTCTTTGCAATTTCGAGCTCGCTTGCGTGAGCGGCCATTGTTTTTTCGTCGCTTGGAATGACGTCACTCATAAGCGACTATCCCTAGTGCGAAGTGCGCTTTTGTTTTCCAACATAAACTTTTGCAACAAACTAAATTTGTGGCTCGATTAATCTTATAATGGATACATGCATGGTATTTAGCGTATAATTCGGGAAATAGATTGTCTATGGCAGAGTGACCCAATTCCTTGCCTTTAATTAGCCTGGCATAGATAGGCCGGTAGCTTGCACTAAAATGCGTTGGTTGTCAGATAGGCCTACATTATGCTGCAATATTCTAAAAATATATCCCAAGCGTCTTGCTTTATTTATCTTCTTTTTTTGTTGCTTTATTTATCTTGCTCGTTCTTCAAGATTACGGCGTCTATGCGATAGACGTGCCCGGTAAATATCCACTAGATGGCAGCAGACCTTAATTTAACGCGCAAAGCCAACCAGACTATGGTCATGTCATCCCTAATGTTTATGGGTGCCACCAAATATTTATAAGTGTTTCTTGGTGCTTGCATTTACTTTCTGAACTACAGCATTACGGTTTGAGCGTCTAAACACCTGCGCCTAGGCCTAGTAAGATTCTTGTCAAGGCTCTCTACACACTTGATAAATAGCTATAAAAAATGTGCCCCCATAAAATAAACACTACATAACTCCGTTAATTGGAATCACTGTTTATTCCTTCTCTGGAAATTCAGTGAGGTGATTTATAAACACTTCCCCCTTGCTTTCCTGTGGGTTTTTGTGTGTGTGTTGCATTTGAAGTAGACTATTTCTTGGTGCTTCATTGCTCCCCTCTTTTTCCCGTTGTGGTTTTGTGGCTCTTGCTTTAGTGAGCAAGTTTGTGCTTTGAGGCCACTGTTTTAACTGTGGTATAAAAACAAGGGAGATGTCAGTCAGTCAGTCAGTCAGTCTGATAGCCCCTCGTGCTCTTTCTCCCCAGGCAATTGTAAAGTCTTAACCAGACCTCCGGTGTGGACTTGGGCATCTATCACAATAAGCATGATTGTTTAAGCAGAGTCCACAGCACGCATAGTTAATGCTAAAATAAACTACTTTTCTGAGGTCATTGTTTTATTATTTTTTGTTTTATTTCTGAGCTCAGGAAAAACACATTTTATGCCAAACTTAGAAGTAGGATCTAAGGCCATAGGGTTTCTTTGTATTAAAAATATGCAGCTCCAACCTATCCCACACACATCTCCTGAGGTAAACATTTTATTTGTGTCTAGAAACTTTTTGGCCTTCTCGCATATAAAAAAAATACCTCATTGAATGAGTATAAATAAATGAGTGCAATACTAATAAGGACATGGAAACTCCATGTATATCTGCAGTGGAATGGGCCTCTTCATTTGTCTACTACACTTAAGCCTACCAAAGGAGCATTCATTTTCAACAAATGTCTCCTAATGAAACTGAAAGAGTAAAGGCAGAAATTATGTGGTTGTTTACAAAGAAAACAACTCCACTTCCCTTCGGTTGATTAGGCGTCTGACGGTAACTGAGCTTTTGTGTATAAATGAGTTGGCCTATACGAACATTTCCGCTAACAGTGACCTCTTTTAGTAAACACAACCTAGCAGTCTGGCCTGATTTGTTCATGAATCTTCCAAACCCAGTGCATTTTCGTGGTGAACCTCTGACCTTTAGGACAGTACAGTGACAAAGAAAGCTTTGAACAGTCGATGTTGTCCAGGTTGTGGTAGAGGACAGTGTGGTCCCCTCCAAAAGACCCAAGGAGGTCACCAGCTTAACTACACTTAACTGCAGAAGCAAGTGTAGGACCGAGGTTATTGTGGCATAGGTTTAACCATAGAAATTTCTTCTACATGTCCCTGATGAAGCTTTAAATGTAAGGGTTCTCAGTGTGCGGTGTGACATACTGAAAAATGCATTCCACATTGGCACATTGGCAGTATTCACTTATCTACACACAAACACCACTCAATTCTGCTTTCCAGTCTAGTGTCATTGAATTCAAGGTTGAAGTCTCCTTATTGTTGAATTCTGAATCTTCACACAAAACTGCAACAAAACAATATGTTCAGTGTGTAAAGCCTGTTATAAGCACATTTCTATTATTAAAAGCAAGATACATTTGCCCAAAATGACATGTTTTTGAAGGTTATGCAGGTGCAGAGTTCAACAGGGTAATTATGAATAGAGAATATGATGATGTCATATTCCATTTCTCATGTTTTAGTGATTTGTAAGTCCAGGCCATGTTTTAGATATATACAAACAGTCATAATTTAAAAGGACATAACATTCTGCCTGAAAATAAATATATGTGTTTTTTATTTTAATTTTAATAAAGACATCACAAAACATAATGGTACTGTAGTGATCACAACTCACTCAATTTACAGTTCTGTAAAGTACAGTGACTCATGTGTTTAAACTTTTATTAGTCTGACCATCTATTGCTATTGTCAACAAAATGGGCTTTGTGTTTTAGGCACTGCTGCATTTTTCAATTTTATAACAAACTGTTTAAAAAGTGGGTGTGGTGGCCACTGTCGGTAAATGGGGTTATAAGAGAATTTATTTTCAGCTAGACACCAAAAGCTTTGTCTGTAATGCGCAGTCTGTTCTTCAAAGCACCATAGTCACTACAGTGAGTAAGTGCTCTTGGGACCATTGCAGATCCCTTCAACATCTGTCTATAACAATAGAAAGCAATGGGAGATATTTGAAAGAAAACATTTACTTTACACTCGCATGGAAAGAATGTAAATTTCCTCCATCTAATACAAAGGGAGAGAGAACGTAACCTGGAAATCTGGACTAATTTCAGCACACTTCATCCACTCATCTCTACAATTTCTTGAAATGTGCTTCTCGTTGCCTCTATATTTCTCTCCCCTCATAACCACTAAAAACACATTTCATCTTCTAGTTCCTTCCCACAAAAGCCCATACCTAAAATTAGTCAACATCAAAATGAGAAAAGCATATACAGTAACCACACGTTCCATTAGTTTTTACTTGAGCACACTTGAAGAATGATTGTCATTTATACAGTCAAGGAAATGACTTCTATTCCTGCTAGGATAATTTACTGCTCCTTCAGGACACCAGGCCCTTTTTTGTTATGATAAGTTAATTGTACATATATATTATAGGTTTTGTCATTTGAACACGGAAAAGGGTGTTTTACAAATTGTACAAAGGTCATTTTAAGTGTTTGGTGGAAACATATTGTGTGTTCTTGTGTGTGTGTTTTTTTTTTCACATTTAGACATACAAACAAGATCAGAGAAAAATCACAATCTTTATAAACACTAGCAAAATGTCTTGTCCATCTTGCAAGTACTATAAGTAAAGCACCATTTATGTGTTCCCAGACATTTCTCTGAATGGCAGCAAGAGCTGGATTGAATTCCATGTTGCTTGAGCTTCAGAAAGTAATCAATGAAAGTCTTTTACTCAGTAGGCCGACTTTGTAATGAGGAAAACACAGCTCAGAATGACAACGTACGTTGATTAACTGCCAATGTTGGAAAGAAACAACACAGGCAGTTAGTAATGTCCACAATGGTGACACCTTTTCAAGACAGCTTTCCTCCATTGCCTTACTCGAAACAGAGTTTGTGCTCAGTCAATGGGCCTGATCATCATGCGGACACCCTTCATAGAGTAGAAGCCTCCTCCATAATCGGCCCAGAAGATGCCATCTTGAAACTTGCTGCGGTACACTCCCCCATTGTACCAGACTCCATTCAGATTTGTTTGCCCACAAGCATTGTACCACCAGCCTCCTTTGTGGAAGTGGGCACAATTACCTGGAAAAGGCACACTAGGTTTATTCACATGAACTTCAAATTATTTTTTGTGCAACTCAACATCCACAGTGGATATTGCATGAGGCTAAGGAATCAATCTTTGGGACCAAACAGTGGCTGACCTTAAGGCACTGTACCTGATTCTTTTTTTCTTTTCTAGCAATGGAATGAAATTCGGTTTGTCTTCCTTCAATACATTGTAAAAGTTGACATTTGTGGGTAAAAAAAATACCACTGTTGTTAGCATTACACTGGTCCCTGATTGTTTTACTCCCTAAAGGTGGTAAAAATGTGTGAATCACAATGAGCTGACTATTGTCCTCTCGTATTGCCATGTATTTAATTGCATTGTTTTTGTAAGTATGTCTGTGTAATGTAGGCAAGAAAAAAATAAGTTAACCTGGATAACAAGTGATGCATACTGATCTTTGCTATATGATCATGCTACAGTTTGAGTTCAATAGAGTAGGTTAGATTAAGCAACACCCTCTACCTGAAAAAGCATCTTTGTCACGATCCAGGGTGGTGAACTGTTTGCCGTTGTGGCTGGCGAGTGAGTCTCCGGCGTTTCCCTGGTAGGTGCCGAGACGCAGCCTATATCCCTCGCTCTCCGGTTCCAGGTGGAAACTGTTATACTGGGCGTAGACCTTCTTCCCCATCCAGTCCTCCAGCTCCACCAGTAGCTTGTAGTCCAGCTGCTTCCCCAAGAGAAAGATCCCCTCCAGACCCAGCCAGTACTCCCCGTCCATGTTACCAAAGCCACTCTGAGGCACACAGATTACAAGGTAGAGGGGCACATTGAAGAAACAATGTTAGATGTTTGTTGTGTGGTTTCTGTAGTTTAGAAACAAGAGAGTTGTTTGTTATAATGTGGAAGAGAGTGTGGGAAATAACAGAACAATGATAAAGTAGTTTTTGATCCGCGATTCTATAATTTAGACACAAATGATCAAAGGATCCAAAATAGAACAGCACTCTGTCTTTGAAATCCACAAAAACATGTTGTACTCTTTAAGCTGGAAAATAAGCATGGGTCTTCATAATTCTGATGCATATAAACCCGAGCAAACGATTGGATTTCAGAAAGCAGTGAAAAAGGATTGAGTGCCTGAGTTGAACAACCACGACCATTCTACAATGTGTCTGGCCTTGTGCCTTCATGACACTTTACATGGAATAAAACACTTTTCAATTGTGGATTAGCGCTTTGAGCCAGAAAATGATGAATGATGCGGCGTTTAGACCTGGGCCTGCTGTTTTACTGCTATGTGTCTGTGTGTACATGTGGGGACTTTGCGGCTGAGCGGAGAAGCAAATCAATGTTGAAGCAAGCCATTTAGCTTCCAGTTACAAATCTACAAGTTTGAGTGGAATCGCTGAGGCTGCCAACAATGATATTCTCAATGTCTCTGAGCTCTGATGAGAGGGTCTATATGAGGCCTATAAGCACTCACCCAGAGAGCTTTTGGGATGGCTGCATAGTAGTGGTGGTTTTGGAACGAAACCCCCACAGATTGGGTTGTGGTACATTCTTTCCTACCGGTCCATCTAAAGTTTCATAATGAGAAAGACCTCGGATGCATAGAGCTGCTGACATAGCATTTTATTTAACACAAAGTAAAAACACCAGGACTCCTGCCGAGGAAATTGTCCTGAAAACTCTAGAGGATACCCGTGATGGGCTCACATAGCAGCCTCACTGTTGCGTCTGGATAAATATAATAGTAGATGGAGTGAGAGACAAGAAAGACAAACAGTGGAGACTGGGCAGTGGGAGTGTCCGAACATCTGTCATCACCTTATAGTTATCCCAGTTCCTGAAGAAGTTGACCGATCCGTCTCGACGTCTCTGTATAACAGTCCAGCCTCCGTTGTCTATGTCCTGTTCACACCAGACCTGCAGTGGCCTCTCTGCGTCATCGGGTTTGATCACGTACATGCCGCTGGTGCTGTGGCCCGCTTCATGAGCCTGCTGACAGTCTTTGAATGGACCTTAAGAGAAAAACAAGTGAGACAAGCTGGTTTAAGGGTAAAACAAGAAGACAGACAGTTTTTATGGGATAAAACTATCAACTGCCATTACATTTGACTACTTCTTAGACTTTTGGCTGTGGAAAACACAATAGAATAGAGTAAAAGCCAAGAGGGGAGCCAGGGGAACCAGTAAATGACATGGCAGACATGCTAATAGAAAACACATTTGTCGAGGATGTAGGTCCTGTACATATCTGGCGCAGCCCTTCCACAAAACTGGAGAATGGGCTAATTAAGAAGTTTCACTGGAGGCTAACAAACCAAAATCAGTGTTCTGTTAACACACTATAAAGCGGCTGTGTTTTGACAAGGTAATTCCCATTACATGAGTTTTAATTACAAGTAAATATACGGAATGTTGTTTTACTGGGCGTCACCGGTTTAATAATAATGGAATAATATCTGAGGGTATATGAACGCGCAGCTTAGAGCTCCGCCTGGCTTCTGTCTCAGTCTCTCATGCAATGGAACAGTTTTGTCAGGATAATTTTTATACACAGCTGCACTCAAATCCCACACACTTTATTATTCTTGGGCACTGGCAATCTAAATGTGTCAGGAATTTGAGCTGATGAGCGAAAGTGCATTGGTAAGGCCTTTCTCAGCGCTGCGCTAAGTCCCATGCCTCAGTTGAGACGTTACAACATTTTTATTTCCATTCTGGTTTGTGTTTCTCCTGAATGGGAAGCAGAGGTCCAATTGAGTTTGGCAATCATTAACCTTTGGAATCAAGGCCACTGCAGTACCTGCTGTATGCATCTGACTTTATTTTTCATTTTTCTTTGGCCCAAAATGTGATGACAGCTCCACATTCTCAAGGCCTTTGCTGAAAGGGTGAATGAATGACTGGACTGACAGATAAATTACTCATTAGGTTTGCATGAGTAATTGCAGTTGAAATAAAATCCCAACTACATAGAAACAGTTACAAAATCGCAACGGCTGTGGTCATCTATGAAATATGTCCCAATATTCTGTCTCCATGGGGTCTTAATATGTGATACTTGTCAGAGAAAGAGTTATTAGATGTTTTTCCAAATTGTTGCACTATGTCTCACCTTCAGAACTAAAGTTTCTGTGTGGAGGCTCCTTTGCCTCCAGGGTGCCGCTGGTTGGAGAAAGCCCAGACCGGGAGCCCCTCTCTCGGGCAAACCCTCGGGTGTTGTCCCGCTGGATTTCATTGGTGAAACGCGGGACATTCACAGGGATGTTCTCAGGCACCACCTGCACCATCGGGGGTCCCATCAGAGGCGGCTCTTGCTTGCGGCTGTACACCTGCATACAGCGCTCTTCCAGCGCTCCAATGAGCACTGACTGGTTGTTGACTATTGCGGACAGCGCTGCGTATTTAGTCTCCAGTTCCCTGTATCGAGAAGACAAGCGTAGCGATTCTGTGGTGGCGTTTAGGATGCGTGTTTCCAACTGTGCCAGCTCTAAGGAGTTATCCCTCTTTCTGATAATTTCATGCAGGAGTTGCATGTAGAGCTGGGTCACTCTGGAGTTCATGTTCCTACTCTCCTTTCTCAAAAGTTTCATCTCGTTCACCAGATTGCCGTCGACGTCCACCACCAGTTTCACAGTCTCCATCTCTCTGCGCTGTTTTGACAGGAGATCACGGACCGCAGCCACATCTAGTCTTGTTACTCTGTCTTTGTCCGTTGAATAACCGCGAGCTGCACAGATCGGGCCAGTGATCTTCTGCTCAGGGACTAGAAATGTGTAGGAACACTTTTTAGGCTCAGCGTCTGGAGCTCTTCGTATTCTTGATAAAATGGGATGTTTTGTTAGAGCTTCTGTGTTACTTGAAAAGGATAAACCAAAGAAAAAGAAAATACTCCACAGTCCCGGGTCCATGATGTCTTCTTTACCCCCAAAGCAGCAAGAGATCTGGGAATAGAACAAAGAATACCTTTACTGTGCTGTATATTTTCATGACATGGAAAATATTGCTATTAACGTTAATAACTTTATTACAATAAACTATGATTGTTCAAACACACACTGCACAAAAGTCCTTTCTTGCAGTCACCACAGCAGATGTTTAAATGTTGCCTTTCCTGGAATCATACTTTCAGAATCTGATGAGCAAAAGTGTGAAAGTAGCAAGTGACCAACAAGATGTGGTCAAATTTCTATTTTACGGAATCAAGGCTCATAACTCTGACATGCTGTGCTATTTGTTGTTTCACTTAGTTTACATGTCACGCTCACAATGTTCTGGAATTTGATTGATGTCTGGTTTCAGATGGAGGGCAGAGGCTTTTATACGCATTTCTGTGGGCAATGTTTTGGAAAGAAATAACCAACTGGAATATCCACATATTTTGAACTTTATAGTTTGTTTCGAATTTAGTGCAGTCTAGTTACCTTGTGGCTTTAATAACTATGTGACGATAATCATGCCGATGTTATTGAATAATGCCACTACCTATTAACACCATCCATCATTTTTTCCCCCACAACATTTCCATTATTTACAAAAATATGAATCACCATAAACCAGGTCAAAACATCTGCATGGGTAAAAGTGAAATTAAACCCGAGAGTTCTATAGATGGTTTAAGGTGTTAAGTTCTCAAAATGGCAAACATAACAGGAAAAAGTCATGTGACAGAAACCCATCTATATGCTGAGGATCCATAATCTCAATCTCTTGCATGCCATGAATACAGACTGAACTAAGTACCGAGTGGTCTCTGGTGTCTTTTGGTCCCTGTGGTTCTCCTATGCTGAGACCAGTGGCACCCACCCTCTCCAGATCTGTTACCATAACTCATATTTTTTAAATACCTTCCCTTTCATTATGTATCAGGTGTCTGGGTGTGCTTTTCAGGAATTCAACACTTCTTTCCAAGCTTGTATTTACATTCAGACTGTGTGGCAAACAGCAATATCATATATTAAATTTGACGCAACACTTTGCTTGACAGATGGAAATGAGTACTTGTTAGGGTGTTGCGGCTCTCTGACTTGTCCTTTCTGCATGGCTGGTAACAATTGGGGCAGAAATGGGAGGTGGAGCCCCCAGTTTATGAGTAATGGTTTCTGAAGTCTATTTTTGGAAGGAAAGCATGTGTTTTGATCATATTGGTTATGACAGCGAGGTGAAGCTGGGTTTGGTGACGTTCAAACATGCGTGCTTGGTAAAAGATCCGTGCTCCCAACAGCTAAGCTTCAATGGAGGCAGTTCATGAGGAACCGACTTTGGATCATTTCAGCAGTCGATCTCAATCCAAGCATGAAGACAGTGGAAATAGCCAAGGATATAGAAAATAACTGTACACTTTTGATAAATAAGTGTTCTAACAGAAGGGAATTAAATAGTACCAGAAAAGTACAAACCACAGGCCTTTTCAATCATTTCTGTGGTTTATTCATAATACTGAAGAATACTCACTGCAATAATGGTGCAGAGCCAAAGGATTACTTCAGCTCCCTCCCTGCATAGTGCCCTGTTATCATAGTTTAAGTATAAAAAACATCTCGTAACTTACTCAGCCAACATCAATTTTAATAACGGCATTGTTTGGTTTAAAACAAAAGCTGCAATCCACCACTAAAGCTGCCCCCAAAGACCGCTCATAAGAAGGAACATCATTTTGGAGAACACTAAAGCTGGGGGTTTGTTTAGCCTTTGAGGGAAGAACATTTACATTAACAGAAAAAGCATCAGACACACCTTGGCACTGTCTGCGAGATGTTATTAGCCAAGAAGCAGTTTCCAAACCTTTTGTTAATCCTAGGGCTACCCCGGTTAATAGCTCGGACTTGCAATTGGCTCGTCTTCATGTCTCCAGGCGTACTGTATGAATCTCCTGACAGTGTTTACACAATGGCTGACTGCTCTTCCCAGTCCGGCCTGTGAATCCCATTAATCCCAGTTATTACAACCAGCTCTCTGTCTGTCATTGAAGCCCTGCTGGTCTTCATCAACTCAAGCAACAGCAACTGATGTTTGTGTTTTGTTGACCTATTAAGTCATTTGGTTCCAGACTTGCTCGGAGCCAGTACCACAAGTACCACAAGTACCTCTTGTTTTTGTTATTCATGGTTTCCGTCACATCCCCTTTTTTTGTAATTTATCCCATTTTTAGGACTTGAGACCATTCAAAAGAAAGTATATTTTGTCTGGAATTATTAATTGGTATGTTATTGCTGGTAACACAACTTATGTATCTCTTTTGCAAAGAGATACATAAGTTCAGTTTTCAATGTGCTCAGAATTATAGTCTATAACCTCATCAGCATTGCATACAAATATGACTAAAATCTTATAAGTCTTGTGTGTTGTAAAAAATAATTGGAAATAAATACATTAATGTTGGTATGTTACTTTTCATATTTTTACAACACACAAGACTTATAAGATTTTAGTCATATTTGTATGCAGATGCTGATGAGGTTTATAGACTATAATTCTGAGCACATTGAAAACTGAACTTATGTATCTCTTTGCAAAAGTACACACAGATATTCAATTGATTATGAAATGCTCATAAGTCCTTATGAAATAAATCAGACAAACAACAAAACAAATTGCCACTTTTCAAACCTGATTTGGTGAGCAGTCCCTCCAATAGTCCAACAGTGGCCGGCTGGGTGGCTTAATGGTCCCTTCTGTGAAAGCTCTCCATTCTCCTCACTCCACTCTCTCGCCTCAGTCTCAGTGGAAGTGAAGGCCTGCCCTGTACAGTGTGTTACCAGCAAATAATGTCCTCTGAGAGAGCAGTGGAGGCTGGTTCACAGAGAGGGACTGGTGGTGCGAGCAGCCGTGTATTTGAGGAGAGGGAGTTGGTACTGCCCTTTTTTCCTGTGTCATCTGGAATTTAGAGAAGAGACAGCATCACAAATAACAATAAGAATATACTAAAAAGTGTTACATAGAGCAATTCTTTAAAGAAACAGACTCTGAAAAACAATGAGCAAATACTACCGCCATAGTACAATTAATGGAAATAGCATATTGTTTACGCCATAAACGCCATAAACGCCATAAACGTTACTATTGCCTCCCAAATGTGTGTCATGGTAATCTCAGAGCCAATAGCAGCTGTGTTTATTTAGTTATGAGGACAAAGTGGAGACGGTTGAACAGACAAAAAAGGATTGCCCTCAGCTAAATGTTTTGGAGTGGAGCGGAAGCATATCTCTGTAAGAGGAAACATACTTACCCTGTTGTACCAGGACAGAAGCGTGTCAACTTGTTACAATCTTATGAATACAGTGATTGCTTTTTGCTTTTTTTTCTCTTCATGTTTTAGCTTTATTATAAAATATATTTTATATTTCATTAGCATAAGCAGTGTTTGTTTAGAAGGCTATCCGCTTTATATTGTGAAGCTTGATCAAATGGATTAGAAAGAAGATGTTGCTGCGAATAAGAAGGCCATAGGGTAATACTTTTTCTGGCTGATCAAAAAGGTTATAGTTACATACAGTTAACTTTTCATCACAGTCGCGATGATGCTTTTCTCCACAGCCACTGTCAACACTTTATTTTTTATTTATTTTTTGTAGCTCAGTCTGACACTTTCCTCAAACCATGAGCGCCTCCTTGTGGTGAAAAGAGACAACTGTCCCTAGATAATTACATGTTTTTACAATATTTATTTTGACTGACACAGTATTTGTCTTTGTTTACTGACTGTCATGTTATTGGTTAAAGAAACTACATTTTTAGGTGGCCATTTTTATTTGTATTTCTTAAAAAATAAATGTTGTTTCTTCTTTTTATTTGCTAAACATCCTCTCTAATTTTGCTAAACAAGTTAAATATAAGTGAAATTAAAAATATAGGCTATTTATAAAATAATGTAAAACATTTATTTTATTATTACGTCACGGCGCTTCTTGACCAATCGGAAGTGTTACTTTACCAACGTCGTAAGCCTGCAGACTGCTTGACCACGGACATAGATCTAATAGCAAAGGCATAAATATACAAATATTTGCGACTTTACCATGTGTGACTTAATACAGTATATAGATTAAACTAAAGCATTTAATTCTTGAGCTCTTCTGCCTCTGAGGACCTCTTTACTCCAGTGGATTGTTGTTTACTCTCTACTCTCTCGTGCACAGACCTATGGTGAGTGTGGTTTGAACGTTGACACGCGCTGCCCTTTTGACAAATGCTCCCGGTGTCAGTGACCAACTGCATTAACGCTTTGTGCCGCTGACAATGAACCACCTGAAGATACCCATTGTCTACTCTGGCCTGTGAGCAGTGGGATTATGGGGTTTAAGCAAGCTTGATCCGTGCGCTCTCGCTCAACTCTTGTGGATATAATTAGACTTTTAGCTTCAGGGATCTTGTGTCAGTGTGGCTATGGCTCAGGGACAACTGTCAGCCATGTGTCTGATGTTTTATTAGTAATGTATAAAATAAACCCTTGTCACTTCTTTGCTTTTCTGTAAACACTAAGGCTTTTGCTCAAGTCTAAATTGGTTGAATTACCTGTTTTGCTGTAGTTTAAGTCGATGTTATAGTTAAATGTACTTATGAATGTTAAAAAAATAATAATAATGATACCTATTACACTCTGGTTTATTACATTATACCAATCTACTTGCAGGACAGCGAGGGGCCCCAATCTCTGTGTGAGCTGTGTCTGACTCAGGTGTGCCTCAGTCTGGACACTCTTTGCAGCAGACGGACAGATGGCTCCCTCTGTCTCCACTCAGCCTCAGTCTTCCCACAAGAGATGGCTGACCAGCTCCTGCTTTTGATGAGTAAAAAAGGTAGTACTTCAACAAAAAGCACGCAGTGAATTAAAGTCAAACTAGAGATGCCAACGTTTGAGGCCAAAACCAGAAGAGCCGATATTGTATGCCAAACTTACAGTTCTATTTATCTAGGCATAACCCTAGTAAATCAAGTGCTCTTGCTTGTGACCTGGTGTGACTAAATCTGAGATGCCAAGATTCAGTTGTTATAGAAAGATGTTTAAAAACAGGCCACCGTTTTTTTTATTTTTCTTTTATTTTCTTTATTATTTATTTTTTCTCAAAGTTTTATTTTACACAAAAAACATACAAAACCAACAGAGCTAACGACTCTGTTAAACAGGGTAAAACAAGACAACAGTTAAAGGAAGGGACGTGCATACATTAATGGGTGGGGAGACCAAGACGACAAGAATGGACACGAATTTGCTTTAGATATTTGTCTTGTGTTTTTCCATTAGGGTAAGCGACAGAGAGGGTAGATGAGGGTGAGTGTGCGTGTATGTGTGTGTGTGTGTGTGTGTGTGTGTGTGTGTGTGTGTGTGCGTGTGTGCGTGCATTTCAATAATATTGGTTATGGGAATTGTCATGGTGGGTGACAGAGCCTGGCGTTCAAGGAAAGGAAAATAAGCAAAAAATAGATAAAAATACAAATAAAATAGTAAACAAAAACAGAAGGCAAACAAAAAAAAATAAATAAATAAATAAAAAATAAAAAATAATAATAATAATCCACCCAACAATAATAATAATAATTTTAAATAGATAAGATCCAAGAGATGGGGGACAAATAATTGGATGGTTTGAAGAGCAGAAGAAGAGGAAAGGAAGAAGCAAACAAACGAGAAATAGACAAACACACATACATATACATATAAACCCATACCCATACATAAACACATACATATAAACATATTCCGGTCTTTTAGCCATTCCTCTTTCTCTTTCCCCCTTTCTTTTTTTTCTTTTCTTTTTTTTTTTTTAATTATAATTTTTATTTTATTGTTATTATTGGTAGTGGCCATGATTCCTAGTCGCACTCTAACCCTGAGGAGAGTGCGGACCGGGATAGCTCCGTAGACTCCAAAGCAACCCTCTCACCCCACTGGGGAGTTGGTCTGCCTCAGGACTTTGATGTGACCACCGAGGCAACCCTCCTCCCCACTGGGGAGTTGGTCTGCCTCGATGGCTCATTGTTAAGCCACAACCTTGTTTTGATTCAGAGAGGGGAGAGAGGAGAGATCTTAGAGATAGATAACTGCGTAATTAAATGTAATGATAAAACAGTATTAGTAATAATGATAGTAGTGGTAGTAACAACAACAACGACAACAAAGCTCTGGTAAGAACATATCTCAGTATGGAAAAACTGTGGCCTGTTCCTTTAAGTAAAAGTGAATATATGCTACACCAAGTCTTCTTACATTGCCAGAGAAATACAGTAGGCCTATGCTGTGGTGGTTGGAATTTTCTGTTTCGTGTTTATAAATAGTTTGAGTGATGCCATATTTTCCAAACTTTTGCCTCTTTTGACCAGGTGTACTTAACGACGCAACAGTTGGGATTTTCCGAGACTGCAAACAGTTTCGCCTGCGCCGAGTCTCCATCCGCTCCTGCACAGTGTCGGCGGATGCTTTCCACCTGGCCCTCTGCCCCCACAGACTCCAAGAGCTAGATGCCTCCTGGGTTTCTGCGGGCCTCACTGGGGCTACTGTCATCTCAGGCCTTGCTTCAAACCCGGAGTGCAGATCCAGCCTGCAGAGGTTGTCCCTGAATGGACTGTGTTTGGATTGGAGTAAGGGTGACGGGGTGTGCTTTAGCTCTCTGCAGGGGCTGAGGATGCTGAACCTTGCCAATACAGACCTCGATGATGAAGTCCTTGAGGATGTCTGCGCGCTACCTCATCTGGAAATGCTTGATATCTCATGTTGTGGCATCTCGACGCTCACCCCCCTGCTCCAGTGCAAAAACACACTCAAATCTCTAATAGCACACAGGCTCAGGCAGCTTGATATGTCGCCATCTAGACTGCTTTTTGTCCTCACTCAACTTCAAAATGTACGGCACTTGGACTTCTCTGATGACCACTTAAGTGAGGACAGCGATGGCAGTAATGCAGATGAGACAGTGCGGCAACTTCTGGAGGGTAGTCCCCAAGTTCTCCCCTCACTGGTCTCGCTAGACGTATCGGGACGGAGGAGAATCACCGAAACAGCAGTGAGGGCGTTCGTGGAGGCCAGGAGGGGGCTGGTTTTCCTTGGGCTGATGGCGACTGGTGTTAGTTCCTGTGATGCCCTGGAGACCTGCAGAAACCTTAAGGTCAGAGTTTTGAGCTGCGTCTGAGTCACTGATGAGACTTGTGCACATGTTTTTCATTCGTCTTTGACTGGAGGGTCTTTTGTGTGTTCCCATATTCGCTTTGCATTTCCCCGTCTGATGTTAATGTTATGCCGCGTACGTTTAGGTAACTGGAGACGCTAATGAGAGCCAGGTGTGCGAAGCTTTGAGGAGGTACAGAGACAGAGAGTGTTTCATTCGAGAGGCCCTCGTCCATCTTTACAATCTGACCACAGACATCAACAACCCACGTCCCGATATGCTCAAGGTAATATTCCCACATACTGTACATCTGCGCTTACTGATACTGTATGTGTTATTGTGGATATACACACATACTGCACACATACTGAAAAATGAATGAAATGTGCTTTAACAGTGTTTCATGATACATTACTAAAAAGTCAATTACGTATAGATTAACCAAAGGCCTGACATGCACTTATTGCTGTAGTGCAAGCCATAATTTTTCTTATCCCAGTGTGGTAGTCCCAAGCCAGTAAGTAAAGCATGTCCTACACTGACCAAAAAAATCCTTAATGTAGTATGTTATGTATTATCTTAAAGCTGGTGTTAAGCGCGATGAAGAGCCACCCCTCGTCGCTCCAGGTCCAGCTGGTGGCCACAGCCTGCGTGTTCAACCTGACCACTCAGGACCAAGCTGAGGCCATGCCTGTTCCCCTGCTCTGCTCCACTGTCGCCCAACTGCTGCTCGCCATGAAGACTTTCCCGAGCCACACTCAAGTAAGACTATCATTTCACAGCGCAGGAGTTTCTAGTGCAGCCATTCCCAAAGTCCAGAACATTGCGGCCCCCCTATCGAACAGAACATCCCACTGGGCCCCTCAATAACAATACTTTACAATACAACACTCTATTTTACAGCTTCAAATTATACAACTTAACAAATAGCAATGTCTGTGTGGGCTCAATATTGATTTAAAGCAGTACATTTTAACAGATAAATGCAAATTTCCTTTCTGAGTCTGTGCTGTAGGTGCACACTGTTGTTGTGTGCTTGGGCAAGACACTTCACCCACACTGCCTCCAATGTCTGCGTACATTGGTGTATGAAGGAGAGTGTGAATGAGTGAGTGGTTCCTTATGTTGAGACCATTAAATTTCATATATAGTTTTTCAATGTACTTGATTTGTGGACAGGTGTTGGAGGCCCCCGTAGTACTTCTGAGACTCCGCAGGGGGCCCCACTCTGGGAGCCACTGCTCTAGTGGATAGGGCTGCTGCCTCAACACAGAACTGTTCCGATCCCAACGTCGTGGGTTTGAGTCCCAGCTCTGACAATTCGCCGGATAGCGCTCCCCACTCTTCATCTCTTTTCATTCTGTACTGTGCTATCCAATAAAGCCTACGGGCCAAAAACCCTTCATAAATCAAAATAAAAAAGACAAGTTTTAACGTTTTAGATTAAAGATCTCTTTGATCAGGCAGCAGCATTTGTGTATGTGTAGCAGCTACCTGGATTCCTGTTTTTGATGTGTTGCAGCTGTTCAATGTAGCAAGTTTTATCTTAACTATGCTAACTATGCACATACCCATCCACCTCTATAATAAACCCTGTCTTTCCAGCTGCAGAAGAACTGTCTTTTGGCTCTCTGCAGTGACTACATCCTTCAGGACGTACCATTTAACAAGTTAGTTTACTTGGTTTTAATACTTTTTTGTCAATAATGTAATGTAAATATTGTGATGTTACACATTAAGTATACACTTACACTTGGTTTTCTAGTGTTAAAATATTAGTTTGGTTTTCATGTTTAACCCCTGTGTGCTCTGATGGTTTAGGTATTTAGCTGCCACTCTGGTGATTACCTGGTTGAGCAGTCATGAGGATCCTACTCTTCAGAGAATGGCTGTAGCTGTCATCTCCATCCTCATAGCAAAGGTTAATAAAATAACACTGCCTACTAACTGCTTACTAGTCTTGTGCAGTGAAACAAAGTAGCACCTGTTCCTGTCACCTGATGAGGTCCATAATGTCGTCATAATAGTGACACATCTAAAAATGGGAAAGTAGCAGCCTTTGTATGTTCAATTAGTATCAGAAGTCTAGTCGTCCTTTTAGGTTTAGAAATATCTCTTACCGTCATTTGACCTCCCGAAATCTTTATATAAGTGTTTTGTTCACAGCTGTCTTCAGAAGAGACTGCCCAGCTCAGCAAGGACATCTCTATAATGAAGGTACAATTACACTGATGGGAGATTGGTTTCAGACCGTTGAAATGTCCCGGGCTTAACAGCTGATATGAGTGTATTTCTGGGCTCACTATGCCTTCTTCTTCACTTGCTATGTTCCATTACCTCCTACTGTTCATTATTAGAGATGTTATCCTGAGGGTATAAGCGTAATATGGGTGAGTGTGAATAAATTATACAGCAGACTTCAAAAGTGAGCGACGGCTGCAAAATTGACCACAAGCTCATCAAAATAGCAATTTGAAAGGTCACGAGTCACAAATAGCAGGTTGCATTTATTTCAGTTATATAATGTCTTCTGCCTTTTGTCTCCATAGGGTCTTATTATGTATAAAACCTATTAAATCTGTTGTTTAAATCTCTACAACCATGTTCTGAAATCTCTGTGTCTTTCAGCAGGTCACACATATCCTAGTGCTCTCAAGGGTTATTGCTCATCTGTGAACTTCATAGTTTATTCTCAAAAAGAAATCAAAATCGCAATTATGTCTTGTCTCTAAATCATTCAGCTCTTATACGATTGATACGTACAAATACCTTTTCTGAACATGAGTGTAGTCAGGAAAGTTGCTATGGCTGAATATTATGTACTTTACTTTAATGTATTGTTTGCTTTATTTCTTTTATAGCATCTACTGACTATCGTTCAGCAGAAGGCCATGGTTGGAGTGGTGGACTCCACGTTGAAGTTTGCCTTAAGTGCCCTATGGAATCTAACGGATGAAATGCCCACAGCAGCTCGTAACTTCATAGATTGTCTGGGTCTAGAGCTGTATGAGGAGGTGTTAGAGGTACAGCGCAGCCCAAGAAATAACAAACAGCACTATATACAACATGTAGAATTATGTATGATGTTTTTTTTGCTTATCTACTCCTCTAGTCCTATTGCACTGAACCCTCTATTCAGCAGAAAGTTCTTGGTCTTTTGGTAAGTGCCGTATATTATTAGTTTGTCCATAAGTTAATTTTTAACTGTCTAGCATAGCATTACGTATTTGTGTAGAATAACTTGGCGGAGCTGAAAGAGCTGCAGTCAGATCTGATGGATGAAGACCTTCTGGGGCATGTCCTCAGTCTCTTGCGGGACGCTCAGTTAGAGGTCGAAGTGCGGTACTTTGCGGGTGGGATTTTGGCTCATCTTGCCTCCAGACCAGACACCTGGACTTTGGATGAAGACCTGCGCAGCACTGTACTCACCCATTTGGTGCGTGTAAAGACTGTCTGAAACCTAAAGGCTGTGTTACAGATAGAGTTTTTTTAAATCATCTTTGTATCTTCAGCATTCCTCTATCATGACGTGGACTCACCTGGAGCGAGAGATGGTCTCCTATCGGTGAGAGAATGTTTTTAGTGCTTTTTAATTACTTTAATTATTAAACAATCCACACCCGTTACTGCCCCATAAATGGAATTTGTTTACGGTTTCTTATGAAATAGCAAACTACCTTTAAGCACTCACACAGATCAGTAGTGGTTATTCATGTTCATATGGTCATACATTTATTTGCATGTTCTTCTCCCAGCTTAAATGCATGCTAATATTGCATGTATTTACTGGTTATTTTCCATATTTGCTGAGGTTTCACCCATCTAAACGGCCTTGTGGGAATAACTAATTAAAATGATTTAGGTGATTAAGCTTGAAATATTTCTCCGGCACTGTACTGTATGTCTTGACCTGTGTTTTAGGTCATTCCTGCCTTTTTGCCCTCTGCTTCAGACCGGCCAGCCTCCAGGAGTGCAGCTGTGGGCAGTCTGGGCCATACATCTGGTCTGCAGTCAAAACAGTAAGACACAAAAACACTACTGAGATGATGGACTCTCCATCCAGGGAGACCTTTTTGCTATAATCATGTTATTCAAAAGAATGAGCATATTAAGTCATCGCTATTTACCTGTAATAACAATGTACATGATATTCTTTGCTGTATGAATCAAGTTGTAATATCTTGGCTTTATATTCTTTATCTTCTCTCTTTTCAGCCCCACATTACAGCCGTATGTTGGAGAGGGAAGGCGTGACTGAATTTCTCAAAACTTTGGCCGCTCATCCAGACACACACTGCGACATTAAAGGACTATCAGACAGCATTTTGTCTATGCTAGAGCGTCATCAGACTCAGAACTCCTGACAAACGTAAGGACAATGTCACGGACTAATCTAGACACTGGATGTATTTTTGTAAATGGTTTGAACTGACATTAATTTGTTATGTTTCCAATATGGACCTGTGCTTTAAATAATAATCAGGGGCATTTTCAGATGTCAAATCCCTATTTTCATTAGTGTTTATTGTATTATGTTTAAAAATGTCAAAAGTCGTGTTTGTTATTTGTCAAAAGCTAAAAGTGAAGTTTCTATGCATCATTTTAATGTATTGTGTGATTATTGAAATACAAACATTGGTCACAAGAGGGCACTCTAGCTCTATATATAGGTTAGTTTTTTTTGGCCCTGAAAGTAATTTAAGAGTATTTACCTTAGAATATTTTGGCTAAAAGGGTGCTATGCAAACTGCTCTCCTCTCTCTTCTGTAATTTGTGTCCCGTGAATGTAATATTTGCCTGTCACTGCTTGTTGGCATCTGCGTTGGTTTATTAATGAATCCCTTTAAAGATGTATTAGATGTGGGAGTGGCGTAGACTGTGTTCAACTCAATGTGTCAAGTCTTTCATATTTACATTTTAACGACAACTGAGAGTGATCCTTTTGCTAAAATGTCTTTTGAACCCCTTATAGGTTAGCAGTCATTTCCTTCACAGCGCACAGAACAGCTATGAAAACTAATGGCCAGCATTTAGCAGCAACTCCAGCCTCTAATACAACGGTAAAACTCACTGGGCACTGGCGTCAAGGTTCAAGGTTTATATGAAATGTTGGTGTTCTGTTACTGCAGATTTATTACATGTTGCTTTGTGTGTGTGTGTGTGCGTGTGTGTGGTGTGTGTGTGTGTGTGTGTGTGTGTGTGTGTACATGGAAAACGTTGCATGTCAGGCGCCAGATTAAGCGTCAAAGGGGTAATTGAGTAGTGTGGCTACATTAATTAGGTCTTTGGTTTCTGCCCCTGCCACGAAGAGCGCATCAATATTGAAGTGACACAGGAGCTACTGATGGACAGAATGATAGATTAAAGCTGAAAGACAGACAAAGTAAAAAAACACAGGATTACAAAAGGGTGGCAACAAATAGTGATAGTCAAAATAGGACCTCAGTCTAAAATAAGATTAAAGAAGCTAAATAAAGATAACAGGAGAGGGAGCGAGCTGGGAGATTTAAAAAAGCCTTTTCTTGCTTTATGGTGGCACAAAAATACCAATTTGTTGAGCGCCTGTCTCTGCTGGAAATTTCATTGTGAGCTTTTGAGTTGGAGCTTAGCATGAGTAAGCAGGGCGTTATCTCTCCCGTGCAGCCCGCTCCTTTTGGCTTAACCCAACCGCGAGCCAGCCTGAACACGCCACTGTGCCATATACCGCTCACCTCCAACTCGGCCTTTACGATAACATGCATGAGAGGAGCTGCGCTTACAACCAGATGTCCAAATCTGAACTCAAGTCGAGTGCAGTCATTTTAAAACAAGGAGAATTGTTGTTCCTTTGTTGTTAATTTAATAATAATATTTACAGGAAAGGCTTAGCTTTGTATCAATATATTTGTTGGATTGATTATAATGTTTTCAAATAAATGCCCTCAACTCAACCAGCCTAGTTCAGGCAACAATATTTAAAAATCTCCACCACGATGGATAATTCCTGGACGACTGAGAGTCTACACAAACATATGTTCATATAAGCTTTAGTTAAAGTCTCTTATGCCTTATTTATTCAGAAAGCAAGTAAGTAAGAAAGAAGTATTCTGCCATTTGCTAACAAGGCCAGACATAAGGTCTGCATCTGCATTGTTTAACCCTGAATGCTAATCGGATTATAATAGTAACCTTTGACACTGAGGAGGAATGCAGAGAAAGTAAATGCAATGAGTCGGAAAAGGTTCAGCAACAAGACAAAGCAGCGCGAACAGTACTCCGGGCGGGACTGTGACGCAGTAAAGGACAGCCCTCCTCAGATGACCTTTAGCACTAGGCAGCACAGGCCTCGGAGCCACAGCTGTGCACAGAGCAGCAGTGGGCCCTCCATCTTTCTTTGCCAGCTCCACAACCATCAATACTCACTCTACCACAGGGCTGAACTTACACTGTGTGACATCGGATCAAACAGTTGACCAGAACTAGATCTAGATCTAGAACTAGATCTAGAAGTTGCTTGAGACTCTCTGACAATTCATGGATGATTATAAAACACAACAAAATATGTAATAACAACAGTCTTTGTGCATATATCATTGGTTTATTGGGCAGTGTAGTTAACTGGAAAAGATATTTATGATAATATTTATTAGAAATGACGGCCACATATGAACACAGTAAAGATATGTCTCATTTGAGCTCTTGTGTGCTCTGCCCCAGGGCTCTCTCTGCTTTTCATTGTGTATAAGCGGATGTGTCAGACGGCCATTACGCTCAGTTAGAGTTGCTCTCCAGTCAGTGGACCTTCTACAGTGGCGGAGTTGCCTTCTGGTCTGAGAGACTACCCAGTGTTACAAAAGCATGAATCAGAAGACCTAGACAGTAAACAAGGCTGCCAGCGTCACAAAGCTGTGTGTTTTTGTTGTCTTCACTGATGTGCCAGTTCCCATCCAGGGCTCTGTACTGTCACATCAAGTCCATCACAGCCCTCATAAGAACCCACAATCCCCATATGAAGGATAGACTTTGATACTTCATGCATTTATGATGTTTTAATTGTATCTTTTAGACTGCATTATAAATTATAAACATAATATAGAAAAGAGGCCAACAATATATTTAACTAGTTAATTGATTTTATTGTTGTTTTATTGACTTGAATAAGGCCAATCAGCTAGATCCTATTTCCAGCATCTTTTCCACAATCTACAGATCATATTTTGATTAAGAATTAAGATGAAACTGCAGTATGCTTATGTGTAGGAGGAAATGTCCGCAGCCATGACTCATGTTGCATGTTCAGTTAGGTGATAATAAAGTAGTTCACTTTATTTTGTGCTACAGACCCTTATCCAGTTTATATTTTCAAATTGAAAAATAATATTCATAAATCTATTTAGAACAGAGGTTTAACATACTATAAATTAACCAAAGAAAATAAATAAAATATTTCAATGTGGTGCATCAGGGCTGGAAGAAAAGCTAGACCACATTTCTCTCTGTATACTGTATTTGTATAAAGCCCTCAAGGTTTGTACACAAATATTAAGGCTTTTGGTGCATCAACAGTGCATGCAGAAAACTGAGGAGACTGGACTCAGGTTCAAAGACAATAGGTGCCACCGCCCGCTGATGCTTAAACTCAGTACCAACCTTTCTGATCTCCCACAATGTACTCAAAACTTCATAATAAATCAGGGCTCAACTTAACAGTACAAAATGACAACAGTGCTTAAGTGCCCACATTATAAAAACTCAAACACACAACTCCATTCTAATCTCCACAGCAGTTATACAGTTACACTCTTGTAGGACAGAGTTGTGTTTGACTGTGTACAATTACCAGAGGGAAAAAGTTAACTTGATTTTAACTTTGCCAAATTGTGTGTGTGTTTCTTTGTATTATTTGTTTCTCTGCAGCCAACTAAATGTCTTGGACCACCATTACAAGAATCCCTTAAACTCAGGACATGTACTGTCTTATAGTTCATAGGCACTGTGGATTCTTAGATGAGCAGAGGTCTGTCCCGTCACACTGTGTGGGTGCTGTTCAGATTGCCATTGCTCCCAGAGGTCCCTGTCTCCAGTATGTCCCCTTCCTCATCGGGGTCCACCTGCTGGTCCTTCTTCTTGATGTAACGCTCGTACAGAACCATGATGACCCCCATGATCCAGGCCGACACTGTCCCCGCTGCGAAGATGGCAAAACCAATGAGGACGAAGAAGAGGTAGTCCCAGGAGCCCAGAGTCTGGTGGCACAGCGCTCGTAACTGGACACCCACCTCACCCAGTCGGCTGCCCTGCATATCCACAGGTGAACTGCACACCGTCTGACCCTCATCTGTGACAATGACAAACAGTCAGAAAACAATCCACAGACTTGTCCTTCAACACATGCATAAACCAGAGACAGCTCGTCCACACGCTGAGCTTGACTCCAAGGCGAACGCTAGCGTTTCCTAATGTCACCAACGCGAACATGTTGATGTCAGGGTTAGTGATTCAGACCTTATCTTTTATTTACACTGATATCTCCTGTGGCAGAAAACATTCAATTTCAGCAACAAACTGCTGATAACCTGCACAAACTGGTATCAACAAATCCTTTGATGTTACATATCAGAGCGCCTTTAGCGCTGAAAATATTATGGCATTAAAACGCTGCTGAATTATTCATGCATTCCGTACATATCGGTGTGGAGAGCTATTAAAGATGCATGAGTGCGCACTCCTGTAGGTATCCAGGACATTACATACAAAATTAAAAAATAAATAGAATTAGAAATGATTAGAATCAAGGGTTGTTGCACATCCATATATCCTGTCTGCAAAGCTCCTAGTTGCAGCGTTAACATTGAATAAATTATTCACCCCTTCTTCTCACCACAGGATTAAATAGTGATGTGGCCCATTGTGTCAGCTTTGAACCAGTCATTATAAAGTCCTGAGTCACCCAACAACAGGCACTTCACACACTTCACAACCGGAGACGCTAATGCATGCTTTTATCACCAGTCGTATTGACTACTGTAATGCCCTGCTTTCTGGTCTTCCCAAAAAGAGTATCTCAGGTTTACAACTTTTACCAAATTCAGCAGCTCGTGTCCTGACGAAGACCAGGAGGCGGGACCACATTACACCGGTTTTAGAGTCGCTGCATTGGCTCCCCGTGTGTTTCAGGATCGATTTTAAAGTTCTTTTAAAGGTTATTAAATGTCTTAATGGTCTTGGTCCTTCTTATCTTTCAGAACTGCTTTTACCTTATGAACCTTCACGGCCCCTTCGCTCCTCTGGCAGGGGTCTCCTGGTTATTCCTAAAGTCAACAGAAAGACTCACAGCGAGGCGTCGTTCGTGTATTACGGCCTTCGTCTCTGGAACGACCTGCCGGAGGAGCTCAGGACCGCAGAGAACGTTCATGTTTTTAAGAGCAGGCTCAAGACCCACCTTTTTAGCTTAGCTTTTAACTGGTATTTATTCTTGCTAGGCCTATTTATTTATCTCAGCACCTTATTATTAAGTTAATTGATGTTTAATTGTTATTAATATTTATTTTGTATTTATGTATTTTACCTGTCGGTCTTATTTTAGTGATCCTATTATGGATCGAACAATTCGATTTGACTTTTTATTTATTTTAACAATTTTTATGCTCTCCCAGTTTCCTCTGGAGGAGCCCTCTGCCTCGGGAGCGGTGATTGGCTGTGGCTGCTGGGGTGCTGTCCTGTGGGTGTCTGGATGGTGTTTCTACCGCGCCTTCTCCGGGCGTCCTGTGTTGGTGCCTTGTGGCTGCAGCCCAGGTGCCGCTCCCGATGCAGACGGCTCCTTGCCTGGTTTATCTGTACCCAGTCTTATCTCAGCCTTATCCCAGCCTTATGTCCATTGTTTTACCTTGAGTGTGTGTGTTGTGCTTGTGTGGTGTGTCTCTGGGAAGGTGGGTGGGGAGAGTGTGAATACGACAATGTGTTTGTATTTGTGGGAGGAGGTGGATGTGAGAGAATGTTTTTAAATCTTTAAAGCACTTTATGTTACATGAAATGTATGAAAAGCACTAGATTGATTGATTGATTGATTGATTGATGGTCTTTTTTAAACTACAGTAAATGGATGAAAATGTCGAGGGTCTCTCACTCAGAATTAAACATGATTGATGTTGAGCTGCAGTTGGTGACGCGAGGAGCAGTTTGCAGAAAATGAGCCTCAGTTCTTTGTGAGATGCAGCAGAGAATGACACTGCTGCATCTCCATTGGGCCACTCTTTAATTGGCTTCTAATTTTCAGTTTCAAGTTTTTGTGCTCGGGGGAGTCCTACGGGGACACACACTAGACTGAGCAGGCTCAAAATAAGTGTTCTATGACAAATTATTATGAAAATTATTTGTATGAAAGATAAGCAAATACATGAATAAAGATGGCATTACAGTGTACAGTAGTTGCCTAATGGCAACAAGAAAACAAGACTAGGCCAGATTTACGATGTCCAATCACCGTTATTTTTACAGGCTAAATTTTTACCAAATACAGTATGATTTACAGTTGCAAACTGTAAATGTGTCAGGCCAATGTTGAATCCACCACTCTGCATTTAGACCTCAAGCAAAAATCCTGAAAAGCAATGACAGCTCAAACTGAGAACTAGAGAAATGAGATGAACATCATGACTTTTTGCCTGAACTGGTCTGAATAATTAAAAATTATAATTTTCACAACTATATCCCCAGAGTTTTCAAAGAGGGTCAGGGTCTGCAAAAAAAATACCTTGTTGAAACTCGAGATGAAAAAATGTTTCTTCATAGGAAGAAAATCTGATAATTTCAAGGTGCATTATGCAACTTTTTATGTGGAAAAAATGTGTGCGTATGTGACTTTGTGTGACCCAGCGGCTGTATGAGTGGTCAGCATGGCACCTTTACTTTCCATGACAGTGGTCTCTCGGACGCTCCAGCATCAATTGTTTGGAAGGTTTTCACTGCTGACGAACCCTCTCACCAGAAAACCTACAAAACAATTGATCCTGGAGCGTTGTAGAGGCCTCTGTAATCGAATGTAAAGGCGCCATGCGAACCACTCATACAGCCATTGGGTCACTACAAGCTCAAATACACACAAATATAAACTTTTTCCCCCCACATAAAACGTTGCATAATGCACCTATAAACAAGTTACATAACATTTATTGTTCTGTTCTGTTTTGAAGTAGTTCCAGCTGGAGAACAGAGAGCATCAGTCCTCAGAGTCTGATCCTCTAAGGACTCACGATCAGACCGCACCACCACAGACACTGCACATCAGCTCACAACAAATATCCAACTCAAAAATGCCCCATAACATATTAATAAATATATTATCAACACAGGTAATTAAAGCTCATTTTAGTGTGCCTCTACTGTGATATTCTTTCTGTTATGGCGCTTTCTACTTGTCAGGGCTTGGGACCACCACAGTACAATTTGACCTGTGGATGCATTGGTAGATAATAACATCAATATACGTTGGCATTATCTTTATTCTTCCCTAGAATGTTACATGAGGTGTATTTCCCTTTCAAAGGTACATTGTTGATCATAGACATCCCACTCTTCTTCTCTGGCTTGGCTCGTGTGCACGTTTCTGACAGCTATAGAGGAAAGCCCTTCTGACTTAAAGCACCCCCACCCCTTAAAGACTGGCATCAAAGAAGAGGGCTTTCCTCTCTCCCCATCCACCCTGCTCTATTTCAGGACTCGCTCCTTATATAACAGCTGGGGGAGTGCTAATCTAACCGGGAGGACGAGACGAGAAGCTGTTGGTTCCTTTCCTTTTCCTGCAGCTCTTTCTCTCTCTGTGCTCCCCTGCTCTGTCTTACTCACTATTGATGCGTCTCCTAAACTGAGGAGACAAGGCAGCCCCGCACCAGGTGAGACTCAAGATGAGAAATAACAAGAAGTGATGCCCAAAACACTGAGTAATGGACTGCACTGTTCTGCTTTTTGTATTCTTACATTTCACATGCTTCTTATGGCTAAAAGGATCATTTTAATCATTTGGGGCAGGGGCATAGCATCATTCACATATCTGAAATATTGTAAAAGTCAATTTGTTACATTAAAGTGTTACTTATTTTCTTTTTGGTTTCCTTCTTGAGCAATTTCTCTGCAATAATGTGCTTATTGGCACAGGTTTTGGTCTAGAAACAATCCCTATGGCTCTTTGTATTGATCCAGGCTTGGCTTGTGGTTGTCTTTGTTGCAGTTTTTGTGCAGATTCGGCACACACAAGATTTGTTTTTAGGAAACTCACATTGATGCAGTATGTCACAAATATTTTAATAGCTACATCACTGTGCAGATATTGAACGCAGCGCTGGCTCCGAAACAAACGGACTGAGGGAAAAAAAAACACAGAGAAAAAAAATGATCCAAACAGAGATCCTCCCATTAAATACATTGTGATTTTGCTACTAAAACTGAGCAAACATGTTAAAATGAGGTTGCAATGCACCCTTTGTAGATCCAGGCGTGTATGACAGTCTTACACGCCTGTTTTTTGTTTGTTTGACTGGTTTAAAAAAAGATTTACATTTGGATGAAGATTCCAACTTCATTCACAAAAAGAACACATTTATTTAGTCCTATTGTTTTCTTATAATTAGACCTTTACAATTGCGGGATAGAACTAGTGCCTTGGCCGAAGTCTTCATGTCATTTTTACACACCTTGATGCACCTCCCTACACAAATGATGATGAGCTTATCGCACCGTTCTAAATGTTTGAATTGAGCAAATGAACTGTATAGTATCTATCTTTGTTCTCTTTCTTCTACACCTGTCATCAAAAGAGGCACTGCTCCAGATCGGGCAAGACGGAGGGAACAATCCACAGAAAAGTAGGCCAGCTCTTGTCGGACGTGTTTTGGACTGAGCCAGGGCTGCAGAGGGATTCACACTGAGGCTTACAGTCAAGTGTAGGGTAGAGGATGCCTTCTGAGCGGACACATGTATTATTTTCATGGTGTTAGAATTACGACTGGCCTCTTGCTCACTCAGAAAAACTATAAATAGTCCATGGCCTTTGCATAGTGACACATCCATAGACCAATGCCGCACTAAGTGGAAAATATTGTGGGAAATCAGACACATGTATCACCTTGACAAATCAAAGCAACTGAGGAATCGATACTAGACGCTGCAGTGTTGACCATTTGTCACAAAGTAGTCGATATTTTCCAATTATTGCTTGTCACAAGTGAAATACTAAGGTCTGTTGCAATTACCTTTTCTTTTTTTTTTGTCCTGGTTTTGCTGTGTATTTCTAAGATGATAGCGGTACGATTTGATCTGATCTTTTGCTTCCTTCCACCTCAGCATTCCCAGTAGTTACAGTGTTGGTTATTTGAGTGTGTGTTACGACTGTCACCTGCACCTCTGCCCTGTGAAAACTGAGAGAGGCCATAAACTCTGACTTAACTGGACTGGAAACACGCTATACTGTAGTTAGGACTATGTTTAAATACATTTGGACACGTGAGTTTTACTGTACGTGTGATGCAGAAGCTTTACATTTACAGTATAGGTGTTGGATCAGTTAGTGTGACAGATCTCTGACCTTTTTCTAGGTGAGGTCAAAGACAGTTGAATCAAGGTTGTACACATGAATAATAGCAAACAGATGGGGGGAAATATGTGGTAAATTATTAGCTGCATAAGCTTTACTCCACTAAATGTCTTCGGCCTGCTTATCATTGGCCATGATAATGATGATGAATGAATGATTAGCACATGTTTAAGAGCAGCCATGTCATTTTAAATAGACGTGTTGCCTTGTTACATACATACATTATTGAATACATTATTGCAATGTTGAGTCTATTTTGTCTTTGTTTGTTTATTTCCAATTGGCTTATTAGACCAATGCACAGTGACATAACACATTTATCTTTGACAAATGATTCAATTAAAGACTAAGTCAAATATGGATGGCTGACTTAATTTATTAACGTTTTAGAAATATGTTATAATGAGCATAGCCTTTATATCAATAACATGTCACTTTGAGTTGAGCATGTCCTAAAGTTCACTAATCCCTCCTCAATGACTTGATCTCCCAGAATGATGAACGTGCTGCCTCTTGATGCTGTATGGACTAAAGACTTGCAGCAATTCTTAAAGTGTATGAAGTTATTTTTGTAAACACAAAGTGAAGAAACAGAACCTTGAAATTTGAAGCCCTCCAGATGAACCCACAGACACAGGTCTTCATTGTCGCACTCGCAACTCCAGGGGTTCCCGCTGAGGCCCACGGAGCGCAGAGCTTGCAGCGCGATTAGCGACGTGATGTTGAGGGTTGTCAGGTTGTTGCGACTCACATCCAGGACTTGGAGAGCCGCGTTTTCTGCAAAAGCGTCCGGGTGGATGTGAGAGAGCCCCGGGTTGTCTGTCATCCTCAGCATGACCAAACTGGCCAGAGGTCCAAACGTCCTGTCCTCTATACGAGTCAGTGTGTTAAACGATAGGTCAAGATAGGCAAGTTTTCGTAAATTCCCAAACGTGGACTCGGAGATCTCCGTGAGGGAGTTGTTGCTACAGTCCAGATACACCAGGTCCGAGAGGTAGTTGAGCGCGAGCGGCGGCAGCTCCGCTATCCGATTGTTGGAGATGATGAGTTGCCGCGTGGCCAGGGGCAAATTGACCGGGAACGTGGTCAGGTGTTGTCCCGCGCATTGGACCACCAGTTGGTCGTCACACACGCAGCGGTCCGGGCAGCCCGTAGACAGCACCGGGGATGTGGTCACACCGGCGGAGAGGACGAGGAGCAGGACTATGAGCCGCAAGGGGTGCGCGCTTGGCTGCGGGGCAAGACGCATGACACCACCGAGGGCTTCATACACCCCGTTTGGAGAGAGTCAGGCACGCTCACATTCTTCATTGATACATCCTGCGCGGCTTGTTTGTTTCAGAAATGATTTTCATAGAGGTCAAACGCGAAGCCAGTGGCAGCCTCTCGCGCGTAATGTTACTCCATGCTTCTTGTCCTCGTTCCTTTGCGCGTCTTGAACTTGACAACACCAAGTCTTAACCCTGCTTCGAATGACATTGATTTATCGGGTTTCCTCTATTTGATCACAGCTCTATTCGAGATGTATACACCTCTTATCTTCTGCTTGCACCACGAGTCGTCTCAGTTGTTCTACATGTTTCATGCAAGCCTCTCGCTCTCTGAAACTGAATCCAAACGAAGGGGGCGCACTGAGCCGCGCGGTGGATGACAGTGGGAGTGTGATATCAAATGTTGAAGTGAGCACAAGACACTCAAGTGAGCAAAGGTCTTGACTAAACAAAACATTGGCTGGATATTTAGGCCTACACTAAATATACAATGAGGAAAAAATACTATTTTATGTATCAGTATGCCAAAATCAACAGGATTTATATGATCGATTTAAGGGACAATTAACAGAGGGTAGAATAGAGCTATAAAATGTAGACACATTAACCACTGCTCACTGACTTTTTGCAAATTTGTAATGACATGCAGGTTGATGTTTTAGGGTTAATAGGCTGTCCATCTTGTGATAACATATCGAACAGCCTGATGAAATCAAGTGGCCTTTGTGTTTTTTTTTTTAACTTTGCATCTCTCCATGCTCTAATAAAGACTTTATACTCTGGTTGTAGCCCCGTGGTTCTTTTTTATCTGTCCTGACATATAAGAAGCCCCAGCTGCGTGCACAGAGGTAGAGAGGTGCTGCACCTGATACCCCTGCCCCATGTAATGTGCTCATTACATCACATGAGCTCTGAGAATGTTTAGTCACGGGATTCCACATGTTTTAACCCTAAAACATCAACTGTCATTACAAATTAGCAAAAAGTCAGTAAGCAGTGGTTAATGTGTCTACATTTTATACCGCTATTCTGCCCTCTTTCCTTTAAATCGATCGCATAAATGGTCTCAACTTATATAGCGCTTTTTCCACCCACCTACGTTAGGCACTCAAAGCGCAGCAAGGATCCACTCACCCATTCACACACCAGTGTACGCAGACACTGGAGGCAAGGAGGGTGAAGTGTCTTGCCCAAGGACACAACGACAGTGTGCACCTTCAGGAGGCGGGATTCGAGCCCCCAACCTTCCGATCATGAGACGACCCGCTCTACCATCTGCGCCACCATCGCCCAATAAATCCAAGTCATCCACCCACATGTAAGCAAACATTCTAACTATGTGCACCTAATGCTCACCAGCTGAAACCATACAAGGCGATGGCACAAGGTGGGCCCATAAAGCTGGAGATGTCAGTATACCCTATTCTTGGTTGAGGTTCCAGCAATATACTCTGATCACAATCAATTACAAACTGTTGGCAATTGTGTTGCAGTTCCCTTGTGATAATTCGTGAGGCAACCCAAAGCTATCTTGTGGACTGACTGCGTTGTTGGCAGCTCTGGGAGGACACCTAGTGGTCATCAGCTGCATTATATCTATTTTGTACAAATATATAATTCATTTCTTAAATGGTCTGACACTTATATAGGCTACTATTTTCATTGATCATAATTTTAGTAATTTCATAATGTAGTCTTGGCTTATCTATTTTTTTCCTATGGCAACGGACTTTGGTTCATTCCGCGTGGGTTAGTCCCTTATTTAAACAAATACATGTCCGAGCCGCAGATCGAGGTGTGTAGAAATGTTGGTCTATTGTTCATAAAAAGAAATAGACTAACCTTTACCCCATTAAAATCAGTCTCAATCCAAGGGCGTTACCTTTTTGCTTTCATGTGTAGTCAAACTGTTAATCACTGTTACTCTATGTTGGAGAAAGGTAACACATAAACCACCACTCAGTCGTTACAATAGGCAACTGGAATTTAAGATGCATCATTGTATTAGGCCTGCATTACAATTCATGATCACACATAGTCATAACGAGTTTTACCTCTTTCACTTTTCTTCTTTTTTTTTTTATCTGCTGAAAACTGCTGGGAGGTCTCAACACGGGACATTCAGAGGGCAGCCGGCTATTCAGATAACATTGACTTTCCCAAATTATGTATCGTATGTATTGTGGTGTACATGTTAGGTGTCTCTCACCCAGCAGGTTTTGGGGTTTGGGGGAATGAGCCTTTCCTGTTGTGTTCGTCCGGTTCTCCGGCTATTCTACCGGTGGCTCGAAAGAAAATAAAGTGTGTCCTCGTCTTTCTCGCCACATTATGCATAATAAACAATATGTATAGGTCATGCAGACGTACAGACCACGCCCACACTGTCTCTGACTTACGCAAAGCAGGAAGCTACAAAGTTGCCCAGCTGTCTTCCATCGCTGCAGAGTGAGTTGTCCGACTGGTCTGCCTTTTCTCCCAGAAAGTCTCCACACGCCAAGGTAAATTATATTCTGTGGCGCTGCTGATGCTTTATATGTTGATTTTCAAAAGTCATTTTATATCAAATTATACAGTGTAAGTGCGCAGGAAGGCTACGTTCTGTTCATCTTGGAGTTGTCAGGCTCGTTCGCACTTCGCACCTTTATTGATAAAGGCTTTGCATTGGATCACACCTTCGTTTATCAATCAATCAATGGTTTTGTATAGCCCAATATCACAACAGGAGTTGCCTCATAGGGCTGCACCGAACATTAGGCAATAAAACAGAGCAGTAAATAAGACAATGTAAAGTTCAGGCGAATTAAGTATCCAGGCAAACATAATGTCCAAATAAGCGTCAGCAGTGGGTGGCGACGAGCGGCGCGGGTGTCGCCTGTCCTTAGACTCTCCTGCACGGCAAGGCAAAACTCAAAAACCCGGTGGGAGAAACGAGAAACCTTGTTGAGAACCACAGAAGGAGAGATCCACTCCCATGGACGGACGGGCTATAGACCCAGGGCCTGTGGGAGTCCCTCAGCAGACGGGGCCATGACGCAGACCGTTCAGTCCTTGTCAATCCCGTAGGCAGGGTTTATGATTTCTATTTTTCGCAAGTAGTAAAATGTTTAATAAAATGCTATTAGAAATGTTTTGATTTTTGGCGAGAAATAAAACTGATAACATCTCTTCCTTCTCCAAGATGGTTGTTCTGTCCAAGGAGTATGGCTTTGTGGTGATGACTGGAGTGGCCAGTATGTTCATGGTTGGACACTTGGCTATGAATGTGGTAAAAGCTCGCAAGACGTACAAAGTGGAGGTAAGTTATAGAAATTCATGTAATCAAATTTCAACAACAATGATGATGATGAATTGACTTCTCTCTCCAGTACCCCAAAATGTACAGTGACGATCCAGAAAATGGACACAAATTCAACTGTATCCAGCGAGCCCACCAAAACACGTGAGTAATAGCCTGTGTAGTTCTAAAAATAAAAACACGTAACATGTAACAAAATCTCATGTCATCTTTAGCCTGGAAATGTACCCCAGCTTTCTTTTCTGCCTGACTATTGGCGGATTGCATTTTCCTGTAAGTTCAAATATTTGCTGATTATTTTGACTCATTTATAGTTACTCCGTGCTTGTAGAATTATGCAATGCTCTGCTATTATGGTCATTCACCCTTCACATTATTAGATAAGACTATGTCTTAACAACTTGATACTCAGGTTCAAAGGAGGATTTTCTTATTGATCTCAACTATGTATAAATATTATTCATTGTGTCAGTCGTATAATTGTGTGATTTCAATAATTGCAGCGTCTGGTCAGTGGACTTGGCATGGTGTGGGTAATCGGGAGAGTGGTTTATGCATATGGCTACTACACGGGAGGTAGGTTGATGATAATGTCAACCTTTTGTCTCAAAGTCAATGATTATTTTGAGAGATTTTAATGTATTTTCTAGATACTGCCAAAAGAATGAGGGGAGCCTTTGGTAACGTGGCCTTTATGGGAATGGCACTGACCACTCTCAGCTTCGGGTGTCACCTGTTGGGTTGGACAGGGCCCAGATTTGGACGTTTCCGACCAGGTCTTGGAGCAAACACTCCTGGAATTGCATAGCACTTACATACGGTGGTTATTTGGTCATAGTCTGCAACCAATCATGCAATGATATACTGTAGCACTTGCATAGGGTGATTTGTGAACCAAAAATGGCATTGTATTCCATTTGAAATGTACTGGTATTCTTTTATAAGATTTCCATTTTATACCTCAATAATAAACATGATTACAGATATGTTTGGACTCATTTGCAATGTTACACATGGAGGAAGGTAGATTTCATTGTAAATTATAAATTTCAGAGTGCGTGTGAGTCGGTTTTCGTCTGTTAGTCACTGGATCAAAAAATAAGTACTAAATGCCAGCGAAGTAAATGTATAATAATATGATTTAAAAACAGTAAAACACTTGTAAATGTTTTTATTGTGAATAAAAAAACACTTAAATTAACACACACACAAAATTATTACCATTGGCACTCAAATTAAGGCAACACTAGTAACTAGTTCCCTGGGCCAATACTGAAATATGCATTTATGACATGCAATACAATCAGATTGAAAGCTGCTGATTAGAAGAGTCCAAAAATAGATTGCTTAGCTCACAAATGACAATATAGCCTAACATTTCTTTAACATTTTACAATAAATTTATGCCAGAAGCTCTTCACAACAGGTCGCAAATAAAATACTTTGACAGACCTTGTTCTTAAACCACATATTATTGAGTAGATTATTTGATCACATACATTCACGTTACACATGGATATTTCCAAGGCGACACTGTCAATCCTGTGTGCATCTGTTAATACAGTAGCACTAATTTAGCCTAAGGGTTAGGTCTGTGAATCCAACAAATTCTGGAGTTTTTTAGAACTATGATTTCCACAACTATTTTCAGCTTCTCTTCTTCACTGGTGTTATATTTTGTTCTTTGGCAATGTTTCTGTGCCCCTTATACAGACAATTCACCAACAGACCGAACAACAGAAGCAGAGAATCATCTTGCTTCAATAAAGTACCAAAATCCTAGGCACCAAATGAAAAGTCACTACAGTATTTACGTTTAGCCAATTGTGTTCCACTAGAGGGCACTGTGACCATGTCACTCAAAAGTGCTGTGCATTACATGTAATACCTGACTAGCCATCTCTGAGTTTAAGAGGGAATGTGTAATATTAAACAAACAAAAATGTGGTGGTTATACCAAAACTTAGTCGTGAGTCTTAAGGCAACAACTAACCATTTTAAGGTGTCACCACTTGTTTCAAACATTCAGTCTCACAGGGATATGTATGCGGAATTTACATATCCAAATAGTTGCGATAGAAAAATAATGACCGGAGGCATCAATAGGTGTATCTTGAAAGAGGCGTGTCTTCCATCAGATCATCCTGGGGACAAACACATTCAGACGAATTACAATTTAGCTCTAGCTCTAAAAATGACATTTGGTTGAGTCAAAATCTCAGATGCCAATTTGACCCAATGGGAATGGCATGAACGAAATCACCAAACAGGAAATCCAACAACATTTTGAACTCAAGAGAAACACGCTTTTAAACTCAACCCTGTGAAGAATTGGGACGTTAGCTTGAACATATCTGTTACAAGACGTGCTTTATTCTCCTCACCATTGGTAAATCCTGCAGTCGGTGAAACTCAGGGTTGCTGTTTTGATGTCGAAACTTGAGGAATAGGACGACAAAGACGACAGCAGTGGTGACGATAAACACAGAGAGAAGGCCAGCGAGCAGGGGGTCCAGGGAGTTCGGGCGGTGACCATTCCCCTTAAATTCTGCACAAATCATTCACAATCTTACATCTTGGTATGAGTTCATTTATTTAGGTTAATAATCTAATAATAATCTTATTTATTTAATTGACCAGTTGTGTATGCAGTGGGTTCAGGGCATATTTATACCCCCAATTATACTCATGATACAGTATTATGTTGGAGTCTGATTCTGAAAATGTTATTATTTATTTAATCAACTCTCAAGGAAATACTGTTGTTTGGTCATTGTTCTGCATTATGAGGAATGCATAGAATTTACCTTAGAACCCGAAGTATCTCAACGATTGAAAACAATGGAATGGGTCTGAATACTTTTTTCACAACAAAATTTTATTTATTTAATAAATTCTTTATTTTTCAGATTTTTGTATTATTGTTTTGTTGCAGGGCATCAGACTAGATTGTGGCCATACCGCCTTGGGATGGGCAACTCGTAAGGGAAGACCAGGCAGCCTGGGTGAGCATTATGTGAGTGTTTGGTCAGTGGTTTAAGGGTCGGTTGCATTGGCGTAGCCACGGGTGTGCCAGGGTGTGCCAGTGCCACCCACAGAGCCAGCTGGCACACCCAAAAAACTGAATGCATTTTTTCTTTTTTTTTATATATAACGTAACGGAGGCAAATAAAAGCCGGTCTCTAAAACAGGCTGGGGCTATTATTAGAAACTATAGCGGTAGAATTTCCCATGTTCGGAATTTGTCTCATACTCGTGTAAACGATAACCACGTGCAGGATGTAAACAAACAGGAACCAGGGCCGAGAGAGGGAACGCTGCTGCGGAGCTGATCCAAGCGCAACTTTGAGACAGATTTAGCCACTTTTCAAACCTTCTGTGACTATAAACAGGGCAAGCAACAAATGTTGTGTGACCCTCCAGGGTTTTAATAAAGTCCTCAAAGCTCATCCAGCTGCTCCGTGTGCAGGTAAGTTCCACACCTCAAAATAACTCCTCCGATCGGCGCGAGCGTCTCGTCTTCTCTCGGGTCTGTTTTATGATCGATCACAAACACAAACGCTCCGTCTAAACTCGCCTTTACACCAGATAACAACAAATAAGCCGGTCCGCGGTAAAAAAAAAAAAAAGAAAAAGAAAAAAGACACTGCAGTGACATTGATGTCAATGTTCCGCTAACAGCAGCGAAAACGCTTCCTGTTGTCCCTACAAAATAAAAAGCGTCAATGTTCCAGCCGCTGGGAGAGGGTTTGCAATGTTAATTAATAAATGAACCTAATATTTTAGGTTCAAATGGACACAAATCTCGTTTTTATTTATTCTACTGGTCGTCCGTTTTGCTCAAATAGAAATAAAGGCCTGTCTCTAATTTTGGCCTGGTTCCAATAAAGGCCTGGTCCTCGATGTGCTTGAGTAAATAAAGGCCCCGGCCTATATTAGAGGATTTACGGTATGTAGCTTTTCCTAACATGTTTGATAACCAGTCGATCAATTTGTAAAAATTGCCACCAGGCGATGCGTTGCGACACCTGCACTGGGCATGTTAACTTGATCAATCAATAAAAAAGTGTAATCAGGCGAAGGGGGTTGTGACACTTGCACCTGGCAACCAACCTAATGACCTGACTGTGACCCTCCCGCACAGCGAGCACTGCAGGAGCGATAAAAGTGTTAGTAGCCTAGCTACTACTTGCAGACAAACTGGACTCTGACGAAATAATAAACCTATTCAAGGCCAAGCCACGCCGCCTTGCCTTGTGAAGCTGCAATAAGAAGGTGGGAAGTTCAGATGCTTTAATACATGTGATAATAATAATAATAATGCCTTACACTTGTATTGCGCTTTACAAGCCTGTATTACCAAGTTTCTCAAAGCGCTACACTGTCGTCATTATTCATTCACTCCATACTTGGTGGTGGTAAGCTACTGTTGTAGCCAGAGTTGCCCTGGGGTAGACTGATAGTGTGAGTAAGAAATAAATAGGATAAGATAAACAGGTTTACTTATAAATATGACAGGAAATACATGTGAAAAGTGTTAACAACTCATTTAAATCTCGTTAAAAACATGTGTTTAAAGGTTGAAAAGTTATTATGATGTATTTCAGAAGTTGAGAATGTGTTTGATTATACAAGTTAATGCCAGCCATTGATTTTGAATATGTAAGTCGGAATTTATTAGTTTTGCCTGCAGGCCTGTAGGGGGAGCCCTTGCCACTCTGCTTTAAGCAAATTATGAAAATGGCAACATTTTCCCCCGTCAGAGGGGCATTACATGTACACAGTAAGAAAAAAAAAGTTATATTTGTTGAGAATAAATTTGGCACACCCAGTGTTTGCTGGTGCACACCCAGTGTCTTTTTTCTGGCTACGCCACTGGTCGGTTGGCACAGATATATGCAGCTGCGCCTCTGTCTCAGATGCCCAGGCCATCTGTGGCTACATACAGTATGTAGCCTATCACCACAGTGTATGGAGTGAATGAAACGTTCTCTCTTGTAATAGCGCTTTGTGATCATGTCTGTGAAAGGCACTATACAAATAAATCCTACCCATACATACATTTCCTCGATTTTATTTACCAATAAGAATAAAGTTAGATGAGTTTAGTGTCAGACTGCTGCATGATGAACTTATAAAAAACATACAATTATCTTTCTAAACCCACTGTAAATGTGTGCGTAGATAAATGCATTATTTACCTTCATCGCCAACATTGAGCTGGGATGTCTCCTGGTGAGTTGGTCCAGCGATGCCCTGGGATCTTTGCTGGATAGTACCTGGGGCAAAGGCTGAGGTCAGCGACACCAGCAGTGGTTCAGTAGAGGACAAGACAGAGGGGGTCCTTTCCGAAGAGGAACTGGCAGGCTGAGATGAAAAGGTGTGTCCTGAAGTTTGAGTGGTCAGTGTGCTCAGTGTGCTAAAACATCAACCTGCATGTCATTACAAATTAGCAAAAAGCCAGTAAGCAGTGGTTAATGTGTCTACATTTTATAGCTCTATTCTGCCCTCTGTCAATTGTCCTTTAAATCGATCACATAAATCCAAGTCATCCACCCACATGTAAAGCAAACATTCTAACTATGTGCACCTAATGCTCACCAGCTGAAACCATACAAGGCGATGACACAAGGTGGGCCCCATAAATCTGGAGATGTCAGTATAGCCTATTCTTGGTTGAGGTTCCAGCAATATACTCTGATCAAATCAAATCAAATCAAATCAAACTTTATTTATAAAGCGCTTTTCATACAAAATGTAAAACAAAGTGCTTTACAGTGCTTAAAAAATCATTAAAATAGTCCCCACCAGCAAATATACATAAATAACAACAACCCCCACCTCCCCCTACCCCACCCGCACACACAGACACACAGACACATATACATACAGACAGCCCAGTTGTTAAAAGTCTTAAGTAAAAATGGACATAAAGTGGGGTACATAAGGCTGAGTACAGATGAACCGAAAGAGGAAACACCATCCAAGGAGCCGTCTGCACCGAGAGCAGCCCATCGGCCACAGCCACAGAGCGCCAACACAGGGCGCCCGGAGGAGGTGTAGGAGAGACGTCCAACCTCCATCCAGGCACCCACAGGAGAGCGCCCGCAGGGCCACAGCCAACCAGCACTCCCGGGGCAGAGGGCTCCCTCAGAGGAAACACTGGGAGAACATAAAAATAAAAGATAAATTAAAACAGCTAAAACTCGGCTAAAAGTGTGGAATAGCACAAGATAAAAATAAATAAATAAAATAAAATAAATAAATAAAAAAGAGTGGAACTAAAGAAATAATTGTATAGAACTAAAACAGATAAATAAAGTTAATATAAATAAATATTAGTTAAAAGCTAAACTAAAAAGGTGGGTCTTGAGCCTGCTTTTAAATACATGAACGTTCTCTGCGGTCCTGAGCTCCTCCGGCAGGTCGTTCCAGAGGGAGGGCCGTAATACTGGAAAGACGCCTCGCCGTGAGTCTTTCTGTTGACTTTAGGAATAACCAGGAGACCCCTGCCAGAGGAGCGCGGGGACCGCGAAGGTTCATAAGGTAAAAGCAGTTCTGAAAGATAAGAAGGACCAAGACCATTAAGAGATTTAAAAACCATTAAGAGAACTTTAAAATCGATCCTGAAACACACGGGGAGCCAATGCAGCGACTCTAAAACCGGTGTAATGTGGTCCCGCCTCCTGGTCTTCGTCAGGACACGAGCTGCTGAATTTTGTAAAACTTGTAAACCTGAGATACTCTTTTTGGGAAGACCAGAAAGCAGGGCATGCAGCAGTCGATACGACTGGTGATAAAAGCATGCATTAGCGTCTCCGTGTTGGGCCGAGAGAGAATGGGGCGGACTCTGGCTATGTTCTTTAGATGGTAAAAACCTATCTTTGTGATATTCTTAATGTGTGGAATAAAAGTCAGCTCAGAGTCAAAAATCACACCCAGGTTCTTCACCTGTGGGGAAGGATTAAAAGATAATGACTGTAGTTTGGGTAAAAGTTTCTCTCTCTGGGCCTCAGGACCGATGACTAAAACTTCAGTTTGTCCTGGTTAAGCTGGAGAAAGTTTTCTGCCATCCAGGATTTTATATGTAAAATGCAGTTAAAAGTGCATCCATTGGCCTGGTGTCATCAGGAGTCATGGAGATGTACAACTGTGTATCATCAGCGTAACTATGAAAGCTGACTCCATGTCTCCTGATGACATCACCAAGAGGGAGCATATACAGGTTAAAAAGCACTGGGCCTAAAATCGAACCCTGGGGCACACCACATGTAATTCTATGGACCTAGAGGAGCAGATATCCACACTTACCATGAATGTCCTGTCTGTGAGGTAGGATGTAAACCATTTGTGGACAGCACCAGAGAGGCCGATGTGTTTTAAACGAGTTAAAAGAATAGTGTGGTCTACTGTATCGAAGGCAGCGCTCAGATCCAGTAGAACCAACACTGTCAACTTTTTAGAGTCATAATTTAATCTAAAATCGTTTAAAATCTTTAAAAGGGCCGTCTCGGTGCTGTGGTTTACCCTAAAGCCAGACTGAAAAAAACGTTATGTGCATTTATAAATCACTAAGTTGGGTAGAAACAAGTTTTTCTAAATTTTGCTTAAAAATGGTAAGTTGGATACCGGTCTAAAATTGTTAAAATCATTACAGTCCAAATTGCTCTTCTCAACAGGGGCTTCACCACCGCCCCTTTAAAGGCAGCAGGGAAGACCCCCGTCTGAAGAGAGCAATTCATGATGGATAAAAGTTAATCTCTAAAAGATCCATAAAATGTTTTAAAAAACGGGGTTGGGACCGGGTCTAAAAGACATGTGGTGGGCCTCACTGAGGAGAAAACTTTATCAAGCATCTCAGCTTTAACCAGGACAAAACTGTGCAGTGTTTCCTCTGGAACAAGTAGACAACCAGATGCATTTAAAACCATATTATTTTGAGTAGATAAAATATTACATCTGATAGTGTCTATCTTTCCCCTGAAGTGGTCTGCAAACGCCTCACAAAGGGAGTCACTTGGAGTAAAGTTGGTCTTGTTAAAATCAGGATTGATCAGATGTTCTATTGTAGAGAAGAGTACCTTGGGATTGTTTTATTATTGTTAATAATTTTTGAGAAATAACTGTTTCTGGTGTTTCTTACTTTGTTATTGTAATTTGTTTGTTGTTCACGGAATATTTGGTAGTTTATGGTAATTTTATTTTTCTCCATTTTCTCTCTGCCACCCTGCATTGTCTTTTGAGTCGTTTAATTTCCTCATTCCTCCACGGAGGAATTGGTTTTGTGGGGAGTTTCTTGAATTTTAAAGGAGCGATAGAATCAAGCGCTGACCTGAGTTTGCTGTTAAAATGTTCAATAATAAAATCACAGGGGGCAGGTAGAACAATAGGAGAACATTTCTCTAAAACATCGATAAAATTTGCAGCCACTTCAGGGGTGAGATGACGTTTCCTCACAGCTCTTACCGAGGTCTCCCGCTGGGTAAAACTGGTGACATTAAAAAACACACAGTAATGGTCAGAGACGGCCAAGTCAACGACAGAAGACACAGCTGTGGACAGGCCATACGTGATGACCAGGTCCAGACTGTGTCCTCTGTCGTGAGTTGGCTGCGTGACATGTTGGGTAAAATCCATATAATTAAGAACATTTAAAAAATCCCTAGCAACAGGGTCTAAAAGATTATCTATGTGTAGATTAAAATCACCAGTTAAAAGAATCAAATTAAAAGAGCTATGTAGAAGTGATAAAAACTCGGAAAAATTCCTTAACAAAAAGAGGGCATTTTTTTTTTGTGGGGGGGGGGGGGTTTGGTTTTTTGATCACAATCAATTACAAACTGTTGGCAATTGTGTTGCAGTTCCCTTGTGATAATTCGTGAGGCAACCCAAAGCTATCTTGTGGACTGACTGCGTTGTTGGCAGCTCTGGGAGGACACCTATTGGTCATCAGCTGCGTTATATCTATTTTGTACAAATATTATAATTCATTTCTAAATGGTCTGACACTTATATAGGCTACTATTTTCATTGTGATTAATGCAGGCTGCATTAATCACAATTTTAGTAATTTCATAATTTAGTCTTGGCTTATCTATTTTTTTCCTATGGACTTTAATGCGCTGGACAGGTGTGTTTGATCAGTGTGCAGATCACAGGTGTGCTGGAAGGGGGATCTACGGGCGTGGCCCTGGGAGGAGGCTGTGAGCAGTGAGGCAGCGAGGCAGCTAACATTTTTGCGGAGTCCGGTTGAGAGAGAGCAAAATGCCTAAACCGACAAAAACAGAGACGAAGCAACTGCCAGATTCGGCGGTGGATGAGGATTACGTGAGCCTCAGTCGAGTCACGGAACTCATGGAGCAGCAAAGGGACATGTTCAGGGAAATAATACAACAACAACAGGAGAACTTCAAGGGATTCATTAAAATCATCATGGAAGCAACAAACACCCGAATGGATTCACAGATAAAGGACATTCAAGAGCTAAAAACAAGCCTACAGTTCACGCAAGGTGAGGTGGACACTCTGAAAGAAGGAACATTGAAACTCACGGAGCGCACAAACACAATACAAAACGATTTTTATAAAGTATGTGACAATCTGCATATTATCACGGACAAACTGGAGTATCTGGAGGGACAGAGCCGCAGAAACAACCTGGTCTTTGAGGGAGTGTTGGAGACGCTGGGGAGACCTGGGCCGACGCAGAGGAGAAAGTTAAACATCTACTGAGGGAGAAGTTACAACTACAACACCCGGTGGAGGTGGAGAGGGCCCGCCGCGTAGTGAAACACGACGGCGGGAGAGACTGGCCGAGACCCATCATCGCCAAACTACTGCGTTGGAAGGATCGTGAAGCAATCCTGCAGCGCGCTAAACACCTCAAAAAGACCAAAATCTTCATAAACGAGGACTACACGGAATCCATCAAAAGGAAGTGAAAAGAACTGATGCCGGAGCTGAGAGCTGCCAGGGAAAGGGGGGAGATTGCCTTCCTGCGCTATGACAAACTCATTGTACGTCCGCGCACCAGTACACCAAATCAAGTATAAAACACCGGGAAAAGCGTATGGATTTTGGTATGTAAAAGCACATAACTTCACATGTCCTGTAATACATATAGTTCTATAGGAAGCATCGACTTGGACCTTTCATTAAGGAGAATTGCTGAAGCAAATAACCAGGATTTACATTATCACAATATGACTTACAGAACACTGAGATCGACATCGACCCTGAAAATAACTTCTTTACTAGAGCTACTAATGACTGTCAATATTATACAGAGGATCTTTACAATAGTAAACTTAAGAACATTATGGCATTCACTGTAATCCACTTCAATAGTCGAAGCCTCTATGCAAACTTTAACCACATCAAAAGCTTCTTAAAACAGTTTTCTAAACCATTTAGTGTAATTTAATCACAGAAACATGGATTAATAATGACAGAGAAATTGGAGTTTTCTATTGATGGTTATGAATTTATAAGTATGAACAGAAGAAACAAGCATGGGGGGGGGGGGCGTAGCTATGTTTGTAGACTCAAACTACAGTTATAAAGTAATGGAAAATAAGACTATGGCAGTGGATGATGCACTTGAATGCCTTACTGTAGAAATTACAAGGCAAAAAAAGAAAATATTATTGTAAGTTGTATTTATAGAACACCTGGCTCTGATATAGATGTTTTTTTCTAATTGGATGGAGGAGCACTTTTCAGGTTTAAATCATAAAGTCATGTTTGTGGGGGGAGACCTTAACATCGATCTGTTAAACCCATATAAACATAAAAAGACGGATGAATTTATAAATACTTTATTTAGTATAGGTCTGTTTCCTCTAATAACCAAACCGAGTAGAATCACAACCCATAGTGCGACTTTGATAACATTTTCTCAAATGAAATAGATAGTGATACAGTCAGTGGTTTAATGATAAATGATATTAGTGATCACCTGCCAGTTTTTGTATTGTACAAAAATGGATATTTAAATATTGATGATGAAAAAATGTATTGGTTTAGAAGGTGTTGTGTTCTATGCTTATGCCGCTAGAGGGCGCAGCTACTCTATACGATGCTATGCACTGCCGAAGAAGTGAGAGTTTGAATAATGCGTTGATGTTGAACTGACTGCTGTAAACCTGCTCTGAAAAGTTCCTATATAAATCTACAAGTGATTTAAGATACTATGGGCTTCTTCATTCATACTACTACACCACAGAAGGGTAAAAACAGAAAAAACTATTGAGGTATTTAAAAAGGAACTATTAGCTCAAGACTGGAGTATTGTATATAGAGAGAATGATACTAATAAGGCATATGATGAGTTTACGCGAATATTCATAAAGTATATGACAAAAATTGCCCAATGAAAAAATATTGTAAAAACAGAAAGTGTAAAGAAAACCCATGGATGTCTAAGGGATTAATAAATGCATGCAAGAAAAAAAATTCACTCTACAAAAAATGTATAAATGATATGTAGCAAGACGAGCGGTGATGTTATATTTTAGCAGGATTCAAATTAAATAAAACTAAAGACAACGCCACCGGAGAGAAGGCTCCGGACCTCTAGAAAGGCTCGTAGCTTCGTTCATTGATGGAGGACAGACAATGTTCCAAAAGTATACATGATATTTATTTTATCACATCATTTCCTTTAAAATCTTTTGTTCACATGTCCATTATTTTGCGATCTCAGAAATCAGTTCATCGTTTAACAGTGTTTTCGTTTCTTTTAAAAGAAAAGGTCCATACAAACCGGACACTAATAAAACGAGAAAAAAACAAGGATAAAAACAAGGCAGCAGGAGAACACAAGCAGCAGGGACATGACCCAACCCCTCGACCTATAAATTAAAGATAACGTTAGACTGTAACATAAAAAGAAAGAAAATGACCGTAACGCTAGCTGACTCCTACCGTCGCACGCCCGCACGAGCTACACGGCCATTCCAGTGCTTCGATAGTGCTCACACCGCACCCCAGCAGACCCTGGAATGCCAACCGAGCAGAGCTTTGGACGCCATGTGATGGTGCGCTATGAAGCCCTCAACCATCCGCGACACTACAGAAGAGCTGTATTAGCGGCCATACAAAGTACGAAGATAAGGTAAATAGCTGAAATATCTACCTGACAGAAGACGTACACACACCCTGAGCGCTCCCAGCCCAGCGCGGACCCAAGGCGGAAGTACGGAGAATAGCAGAGGACGAATGAACGAAGGGGAGGGGCTTTTATAGGATTTTAAGGGGTCGAGCGCCATCTGCTGACAGGAGGAGATGCTATATACACTAATAATGAATATTAAATTAATAAGATCTACTAGCCTATTTTTAACAATAAAATTGGTAATGCCACATATTCCCCCATGAACTGAAATCGGCGTCCCGACGATTAAAAATTGTAACGCGACTCCGTAGCATCACATAACCCACTTCAAAGTCTAAAAACTAACTTGGCCCCCATACCAGCTAAGGGCGCAAGGCTGCTGCATCCTCGATACCTCCGTCTAAAACACTCCAAACTGCTGCCTTGTTTTTGAACCTAACACATTTTGCACAGAGAACACAATGAAAAATTGGAGCATGTTTAGCAGTTACATAGCAAATTCCCAGAATTCACAACCCATTCACCCCTTAGCATGACCATTGGCCTATGTGTCATTTACTGTAAACACAAAGCAAAAATATCAAACTTAGGCATGCATGTACAAATCAAACAAAACACAAAAAAACACATGGCTGGTCTGGTCAAGGGTCTGTAGGAGGAAAACTAAAGCATTTACACCTGCTGTTTGCCAAACGTAGCTGTAACATTTCAATAGCCTACAGATGGAACATAAGCCTCTTAAACAATGATCCTGCCGAAAAACAACGTCAAATGTAGCAAGACGAGCGGTGATGTTATATTTTAGCAGGATTCAAATTAAATAAAACTAAAGACAAACGCCACCGGAGAGAAGGCTCCGGACCTCTAGAAAGGCTCGTAGCTTCGTTCATTGATGGAGGACAGACAATGTTCCAAAAGTATACATGATATTTATTTTATCACATCATTTCCTTTAAAATCTTTTGTTCACATGTCCATTATTTTGCGATCTCAGAAATCAGTTCATCGTTTAACAGTGTTTTCGTTTCTTTTAAAAGAAAAGGTCCATACAAACCGGACACTAATAAAACGAGAAAAAAACAAGGATAAAACAAGGGCAGCAGGAGAACACAAGCAGCAGGGACATGACCCAACCCCTCGACTATAAATTAAAGATAACGTTAGACTGTAACATAAAAAGAAAGAAAATGACCGTAACGCTAGCTGACTCCTACCGTCGCACGCCCGCACGAGCTACACGGCCATTCCAGTGCTTCGATAGTGCTCACACCGCACCCCAGCAGACCCTGGAATGCCAACCGAGCAGAGCTTTGGACGCCATGTGATGGTGCGCTATGAAGCCCTCAACCATCCGCGACACTACAGAAGAGCTGTATTAGCGGCCATACAAAGTACGAAGATAAGGTAAATAGCTGAAATATCTACCTGACAGAAGACGTACACACACCCTGAGCGCTCCCAGCCCAGCGCGGACCCAAGGCGGAAGTACGGAGAATAGCAGAGGACGAATGAACGAAGGGGAGGGGCTTTTATAGGATTTTAAGGGGTCGAGCGCCATCTGCTGACAGGAGGAGATGCTATATACACTAATAATGAATATTAAATTAATAAGATCTACTAGCCTATTTTTAACAATAAAATTGGTAATGCCACAGATAGAACAAAAGAAGCTGAGGATAAATATAAGAAATATAAACAGGTATCATTAGAAAATGTAAACAGATTATTATAATAAGTTGTTAGATAGCAATAAGAATAATATTAAAGGTTTATGGAATATCTTAAATAGTATAATTAGAAATAAACCGAGAACGATTAATTATCCAAAATATTTCAAAGATGAGGATAACACTTTAAATAATATGAATGAAGTAGTCGATACATTTAATAAATTCTTTGTAGATGTTGGACCAAATCTTGCTGTAAAAATTACAAATGTTGAGAACTATAATGTGAACTGATAGACACAAATCCTCTGTCCATGTTCCTCAAACCTGTGGAGGAAAAGGAGATACTGGACATTGTTAAAGGGTGTAAAAATAAAACCTCGACAGATTACCATGACATGGATATGAAAACTTTAAAAACTGTTATTGAAAGTATCTCTAAGCCGTTAACATACATCTGTAACCTATCGTTGCAAACTGGACAATTTCCTGAAAGTATGAAAGTAGCAAAAGTGATTCCTCTGTTCAAGGCAGGCGATAAACATCTCTTCACAAACTACAGGCCTGTTTCCCTTTTACCGCAATTCTCAAAATCTTAGAGAAGGTTTATAACTCTAGACTTGACAGCTTTATTGAAAGGTGTAATTTACTCTCGGACAATCAGTTTGGTTTTAGGAATAATCACTCAACCTCACACGCGCTCTTTGATATAATTGAAGAAATAACTAATGCTGTAGATAACAAGAAATATGCAATAGGGTTATTATTGACCTGAGTAAAGCGTTGATACAATAAACTATGATATACTAATTAATAAACTAGAACATTATGGGATTAGGGAGTAGCTCTACAGTGGGTTACCAGTTATTTAAAAAATAGAAAACAATGTGTGAAAATAGGTGATTATCAGTCGAGTTGTCGACAAATTGTGTGTGGTTTACCTCAAGGTTCCATTCTGGGCCCAAAATTGTTTAATATGTACATTAACGACATTTGTAAAACGTCTCAAGTACTTAAATTTATCTTGTTTGCTGATGATACAAATATTTTTGCATCAGGTGACGACTTACAGCAACTGTGTCGGATTGTTAACTTGGAACTCAAAAGTGTCAATAAGTGGTTCAAACAAAATAAATTATCTCTAAATCTGAGTAAAAGTAAAATGATGATATTTGGCAACTGTAATTCCAATGCTCAGGAAGCAATTCAGATAGAGGGTGTTGTCATAGAGCGAGTGCATGAAATCAAATTCCTTGGTGTTATTATAGATGACAGAATTACTTGGAAAGCTCATATTAAATATATATCTACGAAAATTCTAGAAGCATTTCAGTAATAGCAAAAGCAAAGCACATTTTAAACATCAAAGCTCTACATATCTTATACTGTTCTCTGATTTGCCATATTTATATTATTGTACTGTGGTTTGGGTAGTACTTATAAAAACACATTAAAACCAATAGTATTGTTGCAAAAAAGAGCTATCCGAGTAATTCATAAAGTTGGGTTTTTGGACCACACAAACTCATTATTTTTAAAATCAAGATCATGAAGTTTTGTGACATTGTTGAGTTCCAAACTGTACAGATGTTATACAAAGCAAGATACAAACTGTTGCCAGGCCAATACAAAGAAGGTTCCAAGAAGTACTGGTTGTTATGAATTACGTGACGAATTAAACTTTAGGACTCAGAAACATAGCTCAACTTTGAAAAGTTTTAGCCCAACAGTTAATGGTGTACAATTGTGGAATAAACTGGAAATGGAGTTGAAACGAAATCCAAATATCAACCTGTTCAAATATAAATACAAACAAAAGACTTTGAAATATACAGAGAACAAGAAATGTGTTGCCACTAGAGGCGCAGTAGGATCAATTATGTGTGTTTCCTCAATAATCAAGGAAGAGTGTTGCTGCTTGGAACGGTTGTCATTCTATTGCGTAAATTTACAAATTGAGAATTAGGGTAGGCAAGTTATGAATCTGTTGAGAGGGACCCTCCCAACGGGCTCAAAACCTTGTCTTTTAATGCACCACTCAGCATAGGAACATCATCTACAAAATCAGCTGTTAGGGCAGCTGGGTGGGGGTTTGTTGAGGGGGAGTTACTGCCCTCTTCAACTAGCCCGCTCTACACCCTGGCTTTTTAATGCACCACACTTGCATACATCACACTTCACAAATAACTCAATTAAACAAATATAATAATAATGATAATTAAACCCAAATTAAATCATATTGAGGATGGTAATGACATGGAAGTAGCAAGATCTCAGAATATAATATGTATTAATGCACCTTTATAACATAAAAGTAGCACATTCTTTTGTTCTTTATTTTGCTGTTGTTTTTATTTTGTTCTGGTTCATCATTTATTGTTACTTTGCCCTATGTTCCTTTATTTATGATTTGCTACCTTGTAAATATTAAATGTAATGTTATTATTTTTATTTTGGGGTGGGCGCTTATAAGCCTTTGGCTTCAGCCCACTCCCTTTGAGCAGTTTAACTGCTCAAACAAATAATAAACTAAAAAACTAAACTGGTTCATTCCGCGTGGGTTAGTCCCTCATTTAAACAAATACATGTCCGAGCCGCAGATCGAGGTGTGTAGAAATGTTGGTCTATTGTTCATAAAAAGAAATAGACTAACCTTTACCCCATTAAAATCAGTCTCAAGGGCGTTACCTTTTTGCTTTCATGTGTAGTCAAACTGTTAATCACTGTTACTCTATGTTGGAGAAGGTAACACATAAACCACCACTCAGTCGTTACAATAGGCAACTGGAATTTAAGATGCATCATTGTATTAGGCCTGCATTACAATTCATGATCACACATAGTCATAACGAGTTTTCTTTCACTTTTCTTCTTTTTTTATCTGCTGAAAACTGCTGGGAGGTCTCAACACGGGACATTCAGAGGGCAGCCGGCTATTCAGATAACATTGACTTTCCCAAATTATGTATCGTATGTATTGTGGTGTACATGTTAGAGAGGTGTGTCTCACCCAGCAGGTTTTGGGGTTTGGGGGAATGAGCCCTTTCCTGTTGTGTTCGTCCGGTTCTCCGGCTATTCTACCGTTGGCTCGAAAGAAAATAAAGTGTGTCCTCGTCTTTCTCGCCACATTATGCATATTAAAAAATATGTATAAGTCATGCAGACGTACAGACCACGCCCACACTGTCTCTGATTTACGCAAAGCAGGAAGCTACAAAGTTGCCCAGCTGTCTTCCATCGCTGCAGAGTGAGTTGTCCGACTGGTCTGCCTTTTCTCCCAGAAAGTCTCCACACGCCAAGGTAAATTATATTCTGTGGCGCTGCTGATGCTTTATATGTTGATTTTCAAAAGTCATTTTATATCAAATTATACAGTGTAAGTGCGCAGGAAGGCTACATTCTGTTCATCTTGGAGTTGTCAGGCTCGTTCGCACTTCGCACCTTTATTTATTGATAAAGGCTTTGCATTGGATCACACCTTCGTTTATCAATCAATCAATGGTTTTGTATAGCCCAATATCACAATAGGAGTTGCCTCATAGGGCTGCACCGAACATAAGGCAATAAAACAGAGCAGTAAATAAGACAATGTAAAGTTCAGGCGAATTAAGTATCCAGGCAAACATAGCGCGAACCGGCCGCGCACGCCACGATCTACGTGCACGTATCGACACTAGCCCCGCAAATAGCCCGCAGACCTTTCTGTTTCCACCACACACACCCGCATTTGTTGTAGGCGGGGCCGCACAGAGCAGCACGCTGTACAGATCATCATTAAAAGTTTTGTAAGCCGCGATGAGAACAAATGTGGACAAATGCTGCCTTCTGGTGGGAGTTATGGAATCATTCGGAGGTGCCATGGTGTAAAACAGAAAATAAACAGCTAAACTACGAACTATGAAGGTAAGCTACATGCACATGTTATGTTAACACCAGCTAACGCTGCGCTAACAGCGGCTAAATGTTATTATCGGCAAAATCCCCTTTTAGCACAGCCGTATAATGCTGTGGAATATTAAATCCGTATGACCTGCGTGTCAATAGCAGAGGTGGGAGTAAGTCACTAAATGCAAGTCTCAAGTCAAGTCCAAGTCGTGAAGGTCCAAGTCCCAAGCAAGTCCAAGTCGATTGGTCATGGGGTCAAGTCATAGCTTTTGTCAAGTCAAGTCAAGTCAAGTCTTTCTTTAGCCGGCAAGTCACCTCAAGTCGCAAACGTCAGCGTTAAGCCTAATTCTTTGTTTCAAAATGTGTTTAATCTAGTTGAAAATAACAAGTGCTTTCTCAAGATTTTGTGATTTTGAATATTATGGCTAAAATCAAACTTTCTAATGGATTTGGATTTAAAGTCTAATTAATATTTAATCGCCACAAAATTTAAAATATATATATATATATATATATTTTTTTTTTTTTTTTTTTTTAAATGCTCCAGTCTATGTACAAAATTACTGGGACAGCATATTAAGCAAAGGGGCCCGGGGGCCTACTTTAAAAAAATTGAAATAGAGTATTTTAAACATGAGCTGCTTTTCCCTGCATTCTGAAAGATAAACATATAATATTTTATTTTTCTTAGTTTCTGGCAGTTTTTCTGTCAGTGGTTCCCCTGTAATGCCCTAACCCCTGTACACTCGGATTCGCCCCTGCTCAAAGTAGATTCCGCACAGCCTTCAGTCCCGCTGTCACTGGGCTCTGTGTGGCTGCGGAAAATAGCTACTAAATGTTGTAACTTTCGTGAGAACGCCTTAAAACACCGAAAAGCCCCCAAGATTTCTGTCATTAATCCAGCTCTTACACATCGTCGTTCTCGAGGCTGCCTGTCTGCGCCGTAGCTTCAGTCCATTGTTTCGAACGTTTTCCTGTCCGTAATACATTTCTATGAATCTTCACCTCTTCATTCACTGTAGAAAACTTTTGATGCATCCAAAGAAACACGCATTTCCTCCTGTCTTTTCGCGTTGCATTGATTAGACGCGCTCCATCGGAAAGCAGAAAAGGCATGTGGCTATTACCATATGTAAACATAGATGCGCAGCTTTTGAATCCTGTTCTTTCAAAAGTTTCACTCAAATAAATAACTATAAAGTAGTAGTAGCAAGTCATTCAGAGTCATTGGCCTCAAGTCCAAGTTAAGTCTCAAGTCACAAACAGGCAAGTCTAAGTCAAGTCAAGTCTTTTTGGAGCTTTGGTCAAGTAAATCTCAAGTCCCGAAAATTGCGACTCGAGTCTGACTCGAGTCAAGTCATTTGACTCGAGTCTCCCACCTCTGGTCAATAGTGAGGGCTGTCCACTCTCTCGTTGCCAATCAGAGGCCAGCAGTCTGTTCACGTCACATCAGACACGGGGTAGCCCGCTTTGGCCACAGCCGGAGGTCGGGCCCAAAACCTATACCTGGTCAGACCAGTTTGGCCCTGGCCTTTGTTATGGAAAAGGTCGACAAAGCGGGTGAAAGAGCCATTCGGCTGACACGCGCCTGCATGTGGAAAAGAGCAAATGTCCAAATAAGCGTCAGCAGTGGGTGGCGACGAGCGGCGCGGGTGTCCCCTGTCCTTAGACTCTCCAGCACGGCAAGGCAAAACTCAAAAACCCGGTGGGAGAAACGAGAAACCTTGTGGAGAACCACTGAAGGAGAGATCCACTCCCATGGACGGACGGGCTATAGACCCAGGGCCTGTGGGAGTCCCTCAGCAGACGGGCCATGACGCAGACCGTTCAGTCCTTGTCTATCCAGTAGGCAGGGTTTATGGTTTCTATTTTCGCAAGTAGTAAAATGTTTAATAAAATGCTATTAGAAATGTTTTGATTTTTGGCGAGAAATAAAACTGATAACATCTCTTCCTTCTCCAAGATGGTTGTTCTGTCCAAGGAGTATGGCTTAGTGGTGATGACTGGAGTGGCCAGTATGTTCATGGTTGGACACTTGGCTATGAATGTGGTAAAAGCTCGCAAGACGTACAAAGTGGAGGTAAGTTATAGAAATTCATGTAATCATATTTCAACAACAATGATGATGAATTGACTTCTCTCTCCAGTACCCCAAAATGTACAGTGACGATCCAGAAAATGGACACAAATTTAACTGTATCCAGCGAGCCCACCAAAACACGTGAGAAATAGCCTGTGTAGTTCTAAAAATAAAAACATTTTAATATTTTCAACTATGTAACCAAATCTCATGTCATCTTTAGCCTGGAAATGTACCCCAGCTTTCTTTTCTGCCTGACTATTGGCGGATTGCATTTTCCTGTAAGTTCAAATATTTGCTGATTATTTTGACTCATTTATAGTTACTCCGTGCTTGTAGAATTATGCTATGCTCTGCTATTATGGTCATTCACTCTTCACATTATTAGATAAGACTATGTCTTAACAACTTAATACTCAGGTTCAAAGGAGGATTTTCTTATTGATCTCAACTATGTATAAATATTATTCATTGTGTCAGTCGTATAATTTTGTGATTTCAATAATTGCAGCGTCTGGTCAGTGGACTTGGCATGGTGTGGGTAATCGGGAGAGAGGTTTATGCATATGGCTACTACACGGGAGGTAGGTTGATGATAATGTCAACCTTTTGTCTCAAAGTCAATGATTATTTTGAGAGATTTTAATGTATTTTCTAGATCCTGCCAAAAGAATGAGGGGAGCCTTTGGTAACGTGGCCTTTATGGGAATGGCACTGACCACTCTCAGCTTCGGGTGTCACCTGTTGGGTTGGACAGGTCCCAGATTTCCGTCCAGGTCTTAGAGCAAACACTCCTGGAATTGCATAGCACTTACATACGGTGGTTATTTGGTCATAGTCTGCAACCAATCATGCAATGATATACTGTAGCACTTACATACGGTGATTTGTGAACCAAAAATGGCATTGTATTCCATTTGAAATGTACTGGTATTCTTTTATAAGATTTCTATTGTATACCTCAATAATAAACTTGATTTACAGATATGTTTGGACTCATTTGCAATGTTACACATGGAGGAAGGTAGATTTCATTGTAAATTATAAATTTCAGAGTGCGTGTGAGTCGGTTTTCGTCAGTCACTGGATCAAAAAATAAGTACTAAATGCCAGCGAAGTAAATGTATAATAATATGATTTAAAAACAGTAAAACACTTGTAAATGTTTTTATTGGGAATAAAAAAAACACTTAAATTAACACACACACAAAATTATTACCATTGGCACTCAAATTAAGGCAACACTAGTAACTAGTTCTCTGGGCGTATACTGAAATATGCATTTATGACATGCAAAAAAATACAATCCGATTGAAAGCTGCTGATTAGAAGAGTCCAAAAATAGATTGCTTAGCTCACAAATGACAATATAGCCTAACATTTCTTTAACATTTTACAATAAATTTATGCCAGAAGCTCTTCACAACAGGTCGCAAATAAAATACTTTGACAGACCTTGTTCTTAAACCACATATTATTGAGTAGATTATTTGATCACATAAATTCACGTTACACATGGATATTTCCAAGGCGACACTGTCAATCCTGCATCTGTTAATACAGTAGCACTAATTTAGCCTAAGGGTTAGGTCTGTGAATCCAACAAATTCTGGAGTTTTTTAGAACTATGATATCCACAACTATTTTCAGCTTCTCTTCTTCATTGGTGTTATATTTTGTTCTTTGGCAATGTTTCTGTGCCCCTTATACAGACAATTCACCAACAGACCGAACAACAGAAGCAGAGAATCATCTTGCTTCAATAAAGTACCAAAATCCTAGGCACCAAATGAAAAGTCACTACAGTATTTACGTTTAGCCAATTGTGTTCCACTAGAGGGCACTGTGACCATGTCACTCAAAAGTGCTGTGCATTACATGTAATACCTGACTAGCCATCTCTGAGTTTAAGAGGGAATGTGTAATATTAAACAAAAAAAAATGTGGTGGTTATACCAAAACTTAGTCGTGAGTCTTAAGGCAACAACTAAACATTTTAAGGTGTCACCACTTGTTTCAAACATTCAGTCTCACAGGGATATGTATGCGGAATTTACATATCCAAATAGTTGCGATAGAAAAATAATGACCGGAGGCATCAATAGGTGTATCTTGAAAGAGGCGTGTCTTCCATCAGATCATCCTGGGGACAAACACATTCAGACGAATTACAATTTAGCTCTAGCTCTAAAAATGACATTTGGTTGAGTCAAAATCTCAGATGGTGATCAGATGCCAATTTGACCCAATGGGAATGGCATGAACAAAATCACCAAACAGGAAATCCAACAACATTTTGAACTCAAGAGAAACACGCTTTTAAACTCAACCCTGTGAAGAATTGGGACGTTAGCTTGAACATATCTGTTACAAGACGTGCTTTATTCTCCTCACCATAGGTAAATCCTGCAGTCGGTGAAACTCAGGGTTGCTGTTTTGATGTCGAAACTTGAGGAATAGGACGACAAAGACGACAGCAGTGGTGACGATAAACACAGAGAGAAGGCCAGCGAGCAGGGGGTCCAGGGAGTTCGGGCGGTGACCATTCCCCTTAAATTCTGCACAAATCATTCACAATCTTACATCCACTTGGTATGAGTTCATTTATTTAGGTTAATAATCTTATTTATTTATTTGACCAGTTGTGTATGCAGTGGGTTCAGGGCATATTTATACCCCCAATTATACTCATGATACCGTATTATGTTGGAGTCTGATTCTGAAAATGTTATTATTTATTTAATCAACTCTCAAGGAAATACTGTTGTTTGGTCATTGTTCTGCATTATGAGGAATGCATAGAATTTACCTTAGAACCCGAAGTATCTCAACGATTGAAAACAATGGAATGGGTCTGAATACTTCTTTCACAACAAAATGTTATTTATTTTAATAAATTCTTTATTTTTCAGATTTTGTATTATTGTTTTGTTGCAGGGCATCAGACTAGATTGTGGCCATACCGCCTTGGGATGGGCAACTCGTAAGGGAAGACCAGGCAGCCTGGGTGAGCATTATGTGAGTGTTTGGTCAGTGGTTTAAGGGTCGGTTGGCACAGATATATGCAGCTGCGCCTCTGTCTCAGATGCCCAGGCCATCTGTGGCTACATACAGTATGTAGCCTATCACCACAGTGTATGGAGTGAATGAAACGTTCTCTCTTGTAATAGCGCTTTGTGATCATGTCTGTGAAAGGCACTATACAAATAAATCCTACCCATACATACATTTCCTCGATTTTATTTACCAATAAGAATAAAGTTAGATGAGTTTAGTGTCAGACTGCTGCATGATGAACTTATAAAAAACATACAATTATCTTTCTAAACCCACTGTAAATGTGTGCATAGATAAATGCATTATTTACCTTCATCGCCAACATTGAGCTGGGATGTCTCCTGGTGAGTTGGTCCAGCGATGCCCTGGGATCTTTGCTGGATAGTAGCTGGGGCAAAGGCTGAGGTCAGCGACACCAGCAGTGGTTCAGTAGAGGACAAGACAGAGGGGGTCCTTTCCGAAGAGGAACTGGCAGGCTGAGATGAAAAGGTGTGTCCTGAAGTTTGAGTGGTCAGTGTGCTCAGTGGAGTGGGTGTGACCGAAGGGCTGTTTGAAGCTAAACAAAGCACATAGTAAGTAAGTAGTATGTATGCTGTTTCTCACATGTTCAGATGAGTGCATTGTGTGTTTGGTCAACAGAGACTTGTCATTAAGGTTATAAATATTTAGATAACAAAAAATATTTACATGTGTATGCTCGCTTTCCATTGAAAAAGTCTGCCCGCTATAACTTTGCTGTGAATTTAGTCATAATTAGGTGCTGGATACTTGTCATGGAATTTTCTACATTTAACTGGGCTTGTCTCAAAGAGAACACGGACATGTGACCTGACAAGTGTGTTGTGTTTAGATATAGAAAATATACAGCGTGAAAGGGACTATATACTGTAGTAACTGTGGACACTTCTTTCTATTGTGCTGGTTCAAATGGGAAAAAATAGGGGGTTGTGGATGCACATTGTGTCAAACTTGGAATTTGGGTGCATTGCATAACACAATGTTTTTATTTTGTGTTAACAAGACAACTTAAATTAGCATGCAGCCATATTTTTATCTGTTCTATATTTAGGGAATATCTCAAATAAGGTTACGACACACATACTCAAACCCCCGTCATGAGGCATGGGGATCTGATTCAACAAACATAGTTAAGTTTCAATAGTGTTTTCTACAAAATGTTGTAGGTTTATCTGGATATGACTGTGGAAATTGGAACCGAAGTATAATTTCTTACTCTGCTTTTACCTGGGGCAGTAGTCACTTCACCTGCCTGGGTTGTGGAGACAGGTGTTATGACTGGAGCTGCAGTGGTCTTTGTATCAGTGACACTGTGAGTCATCTGTTCAGCATCACTCCACAAGTTCTCCGTCAAGTCCTGAGATACAGATGTTGAAGTGGAGATGGGGGACAATGCGCTTGTCTGCGCTGTGGACAACAGGATTTGTCTGAAATATTTGATAATAATAAAAATATATATTTTCCCCCCCAATTTTAATTTTGCTTTCATTTTTTGATAACGCAAAATAGTTTCTGGTCGAGTGCAAAATTATGAATGCTACTTAAGTCAAAACTAGTCAACTACGCGCAGTACCAGGTCCTTTCACACAAAACGAAAGATCCATGCAGCCTCTTACCCCGTGTCTGCGACGCACTGGCGAGGACCACCACCAGCAGGTACAGCCAGACCCAGTCTATTCCCGCCACTTTCATCTCATTGGCAGCCTCCTTCTTCCAAGAGATAACAACAGATCCTCTTCTATCTAGCGGTGAAAGCTCTGGCCCTTTTCTCTCTGAGGTAGTTTCCGTTACGTGATTTGACAGGGCACATCGCGGCTAAAAATATCCGGAGGGAGTCGGGCAGAAGAGAAGCAGGGGTGGGGCCGTGTGGCATGTTAAGATGCTAAGATGGGCGCTCAGCATACTGTTTTTGCTCGGAATGTCATGAATGAGGACTGGTTTTACATTTAAAACTGCTGTTTTTTTCATTTTTATCTTTAGAGATTTTCGCTTAAAAAAAAGCCTCAATTTGTGCAAGCTGTTGCTCCCTCCCCGCCAAGACCTTCAACCAATCAAACGCTTATGCGTCAAAACGCAGCTCGTCACGTCCAGAGCGCTTGTTGAGGATTGGACTAACAATGAAAAGTAGTTTTCAGTTTTAATCGGCTGTTTTCTTTAGTCATTAGTCATTATTGGTGCGTAAATGTGTGTGAGTTTCTGCAGGAAACCTGAGAGCTTCTCTTAGGTCTATTAGTCGGCACGCCTCAGTGCACATGTGCTCTGTGTGGACAGCTGACCTGCTTCGTCCTTGTCATTTGTCTTTCTGACACCTCCTCAAGACTTTCTGTCTGATCGTTTCTTGTACTTTCCTTTTCTTATTTTACCCATTTAAAAAACCCACAGAAGACACGTAGGATTTGCAGGTTTACACATGGAAGAACCACCAGTGAATCCACAAGACAGCCCTGCGAACCTGGACTGGACAGTGGACAATGTGGAGTCTGTGAGTCACTTTGGCTACTTTATTTATTTATTTATTTTCTAAATGCACGTCCAACGCACAGTATTGTATTTATTTAAACACATTTTGTGCAGTCAAGGACTTGGAGACTACCCTATGCACACATTTTGTGATTATGTCTCTGAAAAAGTACCTCACAGGTTTAAAGTTACCTAATTGCTTGGTTGAAAATCCAAGGTGCCATTTATCAGTAGGCTATATATTAAACACACTATATGCACAGTCACACACAGCTTAATAGATGAGAGGCCAGACACCTGCAGCACAGAGATTTGTGGAAGTATGGCAAGTTCTTGTGGACCTTTTGTAACATGATGCCAGCTATGCATATGCCTTGCTAATAATAACCATCACACTCCACGTCGGATTAGATCCTATGACAACAGTGTCTTTATTCTTTTACTGATGATAAATGTGAGTGAATATAGATTATTATTCAAGCATTGTTGATGAATAGAAATGTAATTTTATTTATTCCATTGTTAGGCTCTTTACCAGCTCTACTTTGATCCAGACATGGAGCGTAAAAATATGGCCCAAAAGTGGCTGACCCAGGCTCAAGCTTCTGCACAGGCATGGCACATCTGCTGGGCTCTACTTACTCCCAACAAGGTACTAATGTCTATTTTAACATAAGCCTAAATATAACCACGTATCATCTGATATCAAGTTACTATTGTTACTGCACAACTACATATAATAATAAATATCTCTTTTTACCCGTATGTTAAATGTAAAAACCTCATGGATTTTTTTAAAATATGTGAATAACACATTATTATTGCATTATGTTTTAGTTCTTAATGATTCCTATGTTTTTAAATACCATGATAAATACTTGTACCTTAAAAAACGCAATTTACTGTATATTCCATAGATCCTAAATATTAAATTGTTTTTATCACTTATTTTAAAACATTGCATGCTCAATATCAGTTCCTTCTGTGCATAAAAAAGCAGATCCACATTTCTTGGGCTTTATTTTACAGATTCCAGAGGTCCAGTTTTTTGGAGCCAGCACACTGCACACTAAGATCTCCCGCCACTGGGACGACCTCCCTTCGGAGCAGCACGAGACCATCCGCACCCAGCTCATGTCCCACATCCTCCACTTCTCTTCCGGTCCTAGAATGGTCCTTACAAGACTATGTGTAGCTTTAGCATCTTTAGCTCTCAACCTGATCCCTCATTCATGGCCTCAACCAGTGGCGGACATGGTGAGGGCATTTGAACCTCAGGAAGCAGACTGTAAAAGTGCTTCAGACGTCAGTAGGGACCCACAGGCACACTGTCTGGCTTTGTTGGAGATCTTCACGGTGCTTCCAGAGGAGTTCCAGAGCAGCAGGCTGACTCCGGCTCGCCGAGCCCAGCTGAGAGAAGCACTCACCGGGGAGTGGTCAGGGGTTTGCCCCATGCTGAGACAGTTGCTTCAGAGCCAGGACTCATCGACCCAGGTGAAGGAGAAGGTACTACGCTGCCTGTCCAGCTGGGTGGGTCTGGACGTGCCTCTAGCAGAGAGTTATGAGCTGGTTCAGGACTGTTTCGGAGCACTGTCCAACCCAGAGCTTTTTGACACAGCTGTGGAGACCATTGTAACTGCCATATCACAGCCAGACTGCCAAAGGTATGATTTTGGTTAAAACATTGGGATCTTGTTGCTTTGCTAGTGGCAAAATTCAGTGTATTTGATTTTACTGAGCTGATACTGTATGATGTACATTATGCTTTCAATACTTGAATACTAATTTTCTCCTTTATAGCTTTATTTTCAAGTGAATGTTGTTTACTCATGACCTTTTAAAGTCACTTTTTATGTACAGATATACTGATGCCCTTTTGAACCTGCTGCCCCTCGTCCTGGGTCTTGATGGTCAACTGAAAAAGGCCGCTCATGACCGAGATATGGAGACCTCACATGGGATCTGCCGTATCGCTGTTGCCATGGGAGAGACACACTCCAGGTACACACAATAATACATCATACTGCCTATAGTGTAATGGTTCTTTGATATAGACTGTGCTTATGGCAGGGTCTTGCTGGATCAGGTGGACCGTTGGCAGGAATACCTGTCCTTAGTGAACATGATCCTCTTCTGCACTGGGATGCCTGGGTACTATCCCGTCAGTGAGACCACCAGCTCCCTCACTCTCACTTTCTGGTACACCCTGCAGGTCAGGATTATGGATTAAATATGACATTATATTATACATGTATTCATATGTTTTTAATTTTAAATGGATTGTTCTTTTGTTTAGGATGACATCTTGTCATATGAAGAGAGTAAGCAGGCAGCCTATTTACAGGTTTATCGTTCGGTTTACTTCCAGCTTGTGGACGTGCTGCTACACAAATCTCACTATCCGTCTCAAGAGGAGTATGACTCCTGGTCATCTGATGACAAGGAGCAGTTTAGGATTTACAGGTCAGTTATAAATCACATTCTAATAAAGAGGATTCTATTACTTTATGTGTCTGTTCATCGATGTAATAAAAAGTAGTGTTCACATTACAGGGTGGACATCTCTGACACCCTAATGTATGTGTATGAAATGCTGGGTGCCGAACTACTCAGTAACCTCTACGACCAACTCGGAAGGCAGCTGGTGGATCCACAGCAATCATCTGAATGGCAGGTAATGGCATTGTCATTACTACATATGGGCATGTGCAGTGCCATAAACTGTTATGTGTTTTCATCATTTATGCCCTCTTTAGGACATAGAGGCATTGTTATTCGGCTTCCAGTCAATCGCTGAGACTATAGATGTGAACTATTCTGATGTTATTCCTGGTTTAATTGGTTTAATTCCCAGAATCAACGTCAGCAATGTGATGCTGGCCGACACTGTTATGTACACAATAGGTAAGTGGAACACCCTATGTTTTTGAAATACTGGGAGCGGCATTAGAAATGCAAAAAAATGTTGTTCTCCTCAGGATCTTTGGCTGAGTGGCTAGCTGACCACCCAGTGATGTTGGGAGGAGTGTTACCCATGGTGCTTCAGGGCCTGGTGAAGCCTGAGCTCAGTGTGTCCAGTGTGTCCACTCTGAAGAGGATCTGTAGGGAGTGCAGACAAGACCTGGTCCCCTACGCTCGGGATGTCCTGACTGTGTCTCAGGTCAGACACACACATATGAACCAATATGTGTTCAGTCAAGTCAATGATGTTTTGACATTTACACCCTTGGTATAGGACGTGCTGATAAAGGACATCCATAAGGTGAGTTGACAACATTAGCACTGACGTGTCCCACTTGAATATCTCAGATATCTTTTATTAATTGCACATTGCTGTGTTTGTGTTCAGAGCAGCCAGTGCATGTGGCTGATGCAGGCTCTGGGTTTCCTTCTGTCCGGCCTACCGGTTGAGGAGATCTTGGGTCACCTTAGTTCACTCATTACTCCGCATGTCCGGCAACTTGACTCACTGGCACAACAGGAGGTACACTCTTTGTACTTCATGTTGCTTTTCAATACAACACTTTCTTCTTGTGCAGTTAGCATTCTGTTATCTTTGCAGCGGAATACAAAACTCAAGGAACCCATCATTCACATATTAGGAATGCTCTCCAATCTCTTCACTACTCTGGATATTAACCAACAGAACGACGCTTTAGAAGGAGTCGTAAGTCCTGGAACATCATCGTCACAAACACACAACCCAGTGAGTTCAGCTGACCGATAACTTATTCACTCATCTAAAAATAACATGCTCCCACATTGTTTGTCCAGCATTTGATTTCTGTGTTTCTGTAGGTCGTGGTTGTGCTGCAGCAAGTGTTAGAATTGATCAAGACAATCTTGAGCAAGTGGCTGGATGACTCAGACGTTGTGGAGGTGGGTGGTTTCTTCAAAATGTCCATGTAGTTGAGTGATTGTGTGTGTATAATGTGTGGATTCCTTTCGTAGGAATGGTTTAGTGAGGATGTTGCCATGGATACTTTAGTGTACTCTGGTGATTTTTCCCATATTATTATTATTAAGTGTAATCGTTCAATTGGTTTCGGTCACGGTTACGGTTCAGGGACATGATTATAGTGATTACATGCAGGAGGGTACAGGAATCATATTTGTGTTGCACTTTTCACCTGACACAAGTCACTCAAAGCACTTTACACTCACTCAATCACACACCACTCACCCAGGCTGTATTCCTCACAGTCTCACATCCAGCTACCATCCATTCAGAGTTTTTACATTGCTATATAACAGTGCAGTGTATAACTTTTGCTGTTTGCACAAAGGGTCTGAGAGTAGCGCAGTTCTGATTCCCTGTATGTGCTCGACATGAGGCAGAATCGACATTATTAGCAGACTGTGAGCGGTATAAAATAGAAAGAATTAAAAGGATAAAAGGAGTCTGGTCTCAATCCACTGTATGACTGGTGTGGTTCTCCTCTGCAGGCTGTGTGTGGGCTGTTCGATAAGTCTGTGCGGACCCTCCTGCATGACTTCGGGCCAATGGTGTCGCAGCTGTGTGAAATGCTCGGGCAGATCTACAGCGCCTACCCACAAGCCTCTGCTCTGGACCTGGCTCGTCAAGTACACCTCCAGAGATCAATTATTATCTCCGATTTGTTGATTACCAATGAAAGTCATGTGTTTTCCTCAGATGGTTCATATATTCGCTGGAGAAGAGCATTACGTCTCACACATAAAATATCTAGTACAAGTTTTATCCACTACTACACTTGCATTATTTCAAAAGGTGGTTGTAACGCTGTTTTGTTTTTTAAAGTAAGTAATGTTTCCCATTTATCAAGTTACTATAACCAGATATCTTCAATTTTCTCAGGGCCAAGAGATCACCCGGATATTGCAGAATCTTTCATGTATCTACACGCACAAGTTGGTTCAAAACGATTTCACATTTTCTTTAAATATGAGCGTAATCTAATGTCTTTCACCTCTAGGTTCTTAAAAGGAAGCCTGATCTGTATCTGTCCGAACAACTGGATTTAAAAGCTCTATTTTACTGTGGTGAGTGTCAAAACATTTGCCATGAACAACTTTGTAAGTGTATACTGTAGAATGGAGGGTTGACAGGTTTTACTCAACATTGTAAAAAATGTGTTTTTGAATAATTGCAACTGCTGAGATTTGTTGAAAGCGACCATACCATTACTTTTTACTTTCTTGCAATTTATTGTGCACTCTTAATGCAGGCTGATTTCTTTTTTGGAAGTAAAAACAGCCCAGATTTTATGATAGGTGTCCAATGTTTCTATAAACATAAAAAGGGGACCTCTACCACTTTTTTCAGGTATCATGTCTCTCAAGTTTCCAGAAACTCCTACTGTTAAAGCTGCCAGCCATTTTTTTGTAAGTGATTGAGAGACATGTGTTATATATTGTAATATAAAACATGTTTTCATGAGTTACACCAATTTTCTCTACCATCTTTGGCAGACTGAGCTATTAAACCACTATAAGGACATGCCACAGCTCCATGAGGTGCTGGAAGTTGATGGAAAGATTTTAACAGAGACAATTCTGGAGGTACTATCTTCACTGCTTTCCACATCACACACGCCTCCTAGTGGGCTTGACTCATTTGTCGTTTTTGTGGTGCTGCAGGCTGTTGGAGGAGGAGCCCCTCGCAGTCTCACTGAACACTTTGCAGAGGTGCTGCTCAGTTTTAACAGACACTGTCCGGCTCTGCTGTCCCAGTGGCTCAGAGACACACTACAGGCCCCGGGGTTCCCCTCTACTCAAGTCACCACAGAGCAGAAGCAAGCCTTCACTCAGCAGCTTTTAAGGTAACAGCAATGATGGTGCTGACAAGAACATTTCTTTATTCAATATTAATAAAAGTTAATGTTTGTTTTATTTGTAGGGAGCAAAATAACAAGCGCCACGTTAAAGAAATTGTGAAGGAGTTCTCTGTTCTTTGTAGAGGGTTGCAGGGCTCTGGACACTCTGACTTTTAGACTTGGAAATAGTAGTCTAGTTGTTAAGGCAGCTGCCATGTACACTTTTACAATGAATGTCTCTCCCCTTTCTTCACCTTCAGCAAAAAAAACAACTATAAGTCATTAAAATCGCCCTTTTAAAAGGAAAAATGAAAAGATTCATTTGCAGCTGCCATGGCAACTGTACATATTGGGGTGTTTATTGTTTGTGCTGGTTGTATTGTCGTGTAAATCATTTTCATATGTTATGAAAATGATTTACACCACTTCTTTTAATGAAATACATTACAAGAAGAACTTAATCGTACAGAAAAGGTTTTTGACTGTGACATAATTTTTATAGCTTACTTCTGTGGTACATTATACTTGTGTTGACATACAACATTTATATTACTTCTACAATGGAGAAGTAAATAAAACAAACTTTCTTCAAGTCCTCATTGCCTTCTCATTTCATTTGACGGTGATGGTTGAGGCTGCGTCATTGGTAACAAAGTGAAGTTAAAAAGTAGTGTTATTAGTGGCCAGTGCAGCAGTGACGTATGATCGTCTGTGCTCATCAGTTCTTTAGACTCCTCCCACTGACGCGACTGACCACTATCGGATCCTGGTGAAGAGGTTCAACACCGATTTCGACTCCTAAAAAAATTTTAATATATGTATGTTTGGTCAGTTATAAACAAAGACTATTACTTCACTACCTCATATTTCTATTTCAATACCTTTGTGCAGCGTGTTTTACTAAAAACATTCCAGAAACGAAGTGTTTCATCTCCAGCCCCAGTAACAATGGCTTCACCATCAGGTGACACAGCCTGCAGTAAAGAAACAAATGAGTACTAAATAGTCTTTAAGCTTTCATAGGTCATCTTAAAAAACAAAGCACAAGTAGTATCTCTTACCAAATAAAGCACTCTGTAAGAATGGCCAGTTAACTTGGCTACTTGTGTTAGTGAGGGATACTTCCACACCAAAATCTGGTTCTGGGAGTATCCATGAGTGCTCACCTGCCAGAAACACAGATGTAAAATAAAGACGATAGATTTGGTAAGATGCTGTTTATCTGCTATTATGGTAGGTACCAGTTCATTGGCGTGTTTGGACCAGGCCAGGTTGCACACCTGTGAGCCTGTGTCTGTGCTTTGAAGGGCCTGTCCCGTCAGAGTGTTCCAGAAGCGGAGGCAGCGGTCGGCCGTCCCACCCCCAGAGGCTAGCAGCCCATGTTGGTGCGGGGACCAGGCAATGGCCTTCACTGCAGCCAGGTGGTCACTGTACTGCTGCACAGGTAAGAGACTGGAGCTATTCCACACCAGCAGCTGAGGAGGGATCAGTGAGAGGCATCCACTGCAGTTATGTGTGTGTGTACAGTCAAAATGTGCAGCTTTACCTTGTTGTCGTTGCCACCAGACGCCAGATGCTGATGATCTGGAGACCATTTGAGACCGCACACCTCTTGTCGGTGTCCCTGAAGCCTTCGCTCTGCAGAGGATGAGGGCATTGTCCGGATGTCCCGCTGCAGAATCACTCTGTCACGACTGCCAGAAGAGAGCTGCTCTCCATTCCACGCCAGGGCACCTCGAGGCATAAAAACAATGTTCTAAATTCTAAGAGGTTCCACATTATGCAATGATGTCTTACAGATCCTTTAAAAATACATAGTCAAATATTGTACAGTTACTTTTACTCACCGACACGAGCAGAGTGCCCCTCCAAACTTGTGATCTTTCTGCCTCCTGCAGCATCCCAAATCTGAACAAAGCCTTTATGTGTGCCAACTGCAACTAGGCTTCCCTGATTGGGCAACAGTCACACTCAATATGCTGCAGCCTAATTGTCACTGTGTCATAAACTGGCAAAAGCTCACCCTTTCATTCCAGCACACTGATGTAACAGAATCACCATCCACTGAAAGGTCACACAATCGTGTCACCTGTCGGTGTAAAAAGGGAATATTCATGATTCAAGACTAACCTCCCGTGGTTTATTACAATTATTTCAGCCACTGACCTGACTGGTGCATGCACTCCACAGGTAGACACAAGCCCCCAGCCCTACACTGAGCAGGTTTCCTGCAGACCAGTCCACCAAGTTGAGGTAAAAGTCATCCTGCAGCTCAGGAGCGTCCAGTACTTTAAAGGGGATTTTGGAGATCTTACGAGCTGGTTTTCTAGGAGAACGGAGTAGCTTGTGACTTCAGACACAAACAGACAAAAAAAATTAGAGGCAGTTTGCAGCATATAACTTCTTCTTGAAATTAACTCTTTACCTTTTATTACTAAGTGGAGAAAGGGAGTATGGTGAGATTTCATTATCACTGTTAAAAGGCACTCTCTTTTTATGAACAGTGTACTGCAAAAACAAACAAGTGAATAAGTAAAGCTCCTCTAACATAAAGTGACACCTGCCTCCACAAAGAACATTTATCCAGAGCAACTATAAATCAAAATGACATAATTATTACCCTAAAAAGGCTATGAGAATCTTGAAAAAGCACAGGGTGGTGCCGATCGTCTGTGTGAGGGTCCAGCACAGTCTCTGTTCCTGCTCCAAGTAACTCATTCCTTAAGAGAGCAGCATAAGTCACTGCATCTAGATGTGCACAAATGGATATTATCAAACTATTTATTACATCTAGAAAACAAGACTAACAATAAAAGAACTCACCTTTGCTCGAGTCTGAACTTGCATCCTTTGCTTTATGGTTCTGATTTGGAGAGCGACAATTCTCCTAAAATGAAAGTATTTTAGTTTATTAGTCAGCAAACATGACAGAAATTCCATCTCTTTGAAGGTGGAAATTCCTACATTTGCATAATGAAAGTTTATGCTCCAGTTGCTTCCAGCTCTTGTGGGAATGAAGCGGTCCCCAGACTTAACACTGACAGGACTGCAGGTTGCACTTACAGCCTATGGGGCAAATAAAAAGAGTGAAAACTAAACTTTAAATAACGGCAGCCAAAACCAATCCAGTAGAATTAGCCATTTTTATAGCCTCTTACAAGCTTGTGTTACAGTGTTCAAGCATATATTGGTACTAGTTCTAAACATAGTTAACGTAAGTGAATTAATATATTAAAAATGCAAATGTTAATAAACCAAATGTCTCTATCCCAAAACTGCAGTGCATCATCTCACCTTGGTCAGGCGGGCTTCTTTGGGGAGGTTCTGGTGGTTTATCTGCCTCAGCAGCCGCCTCTCGTATTCTTGGTCCATCTTCACAGTGCAAGTGAGCACCACGGCCACTGCCCTCCCCGCCTACTCACACCTCCGCTTCCCCCAGCGAGGAAACCCGCACGGGATTCCCATTGCTGAGGGAGAAAAACAGAAAGAAAAACTGTCAATTCCGGAATCTTGGCTTCATGGTTTTGGTTTGCAAATATTATATTAATAGGATATTTATGAACAGAATATCTTGTTCTGTCCTAATTTGTCTGAGGTCTGGAGTCTGCGCAATTCAGTGCTATATGCATTACGATCAGGACCTGCACATCGATCGGACAAGATCAGTTGTGATAGAATATTTATAAATCGTTTTAAAATTATTTAAATTAAGGTGCGCTAATGACAGTCGCACTGTTGTCATGGCATCATCTTTACGCATACAACCCATTTGTAACCAACATCAGCCAACGACCCCGTACCTCAGTAAACAGGTTTTTACCTCAAAGACACACGGCGTCTCAAGCGTCTACATTAGACCTCGTCTTCTGTCAGAGTCGAGCTTTGCAGCGCAGGGACAGTTACCTCTTTCTGTAAATACAAATCGACGGGCCAGTGCAACTCACTGGTGTTGTTTATGTTCGCGACAAAGATGGCGACTGAATCAGCTGGAGCAGAAATTCTTTGGGTGACTTCTGCCGTCTGTGCAGTTCAGCTCAAAGGCGGCGCCAAGTGGGAGCTATGTTGCACTGCAGGTGTGTACGACCCAGGGTTATTCCACTGCTGGCCGTAAGGGGTCACTGTTGGATTCAAAATAACCATTGATTGTAAAATCAGATGCAGTGGCCCGGGGTCCAAAACCGGCCCTCCATCATAGAACCGCTCCGATGATTTTGATGAATATTATTACACAAATCACAAATGCCTGTTAAAATACTCAAGACATGTGGGGAAAATACTGTCAATTCCTTTAAAACAAGCAAACGTACGTACCCCTGATTTAGATTCGTTTTGTATTGATTGATTGATTGATTGATTGATTGATTGATTGATTGATTGATTGAAATAAGATTCATTTATTTAGTTAGTTGTTACTATAAGGTCAAACATATACCTATTGCTTATTTATAAATGGGTTGGTACTAAGCATTTACTAGTCCCACTAAGTGGCTTTTATAAATGTTTACTAAGTGGTTTTATTATTAACCTGTCAAAATAAATAAATAATGCAGTGCAACAACCATAAAGCCCACTTTGAGTCTATTAAAAGATAAACCTAATCTCCCCTTCACATTAATTTGCCTCCCATCTGCTCTAGCAGCTCACAGCAGGTGAAAGTATCACGAACACGTGTTTTCCCGAAGGCCCTAAAAGGACTAGCTAATGAGTATGACTTCAAAGTAAACACATCGCTCACATTTGCCTAATGTTCACGTTTTCTATCTTTCTCAGCTCAAAGGAGACTTTGGGTTTCACATAAAAGTTAATTTTATCTTTGAACTTTTTATGTTTTGTGTGAGCAGTTAAAATTAGTTAAAAAAAAAAAGTTAAAAGAACAAACTTCAGTACCTACTTTGATCTTCAGAATCTTACATTATTAATTGGGCTATTATTAGGAGGTCGAAAGGCGTTGGGGTCAGTCAGAAGCATATTTGGGTACAGTTTGATCTTTCAGCCAAATCCCACCAGAAGCGCAATAATTAGACAGCATTTCCTATCTGACTATTCAACTCAGTCAAAACAGGGTTTCTAATCTTTATCATCCATCGGTTCTACACAGAGAAATGTGCAGCCAGGCCCACGTTTGAAATGAATCATGCAAACAGCAAACACCAGGCTGAGGGTCCTGATTGCTGTCATCTTATCAGTCCCTTAAAAAGCATTAGTGGGCACAGAGGAAGTTATTACATTACTTTGAAACTTTCAAGATTTGAAACAGTCAAGATTTACAGTAATACATTGTTTATTTTCTTAAAATAGAGAGCAATTTGTGACATCGGGTCTAAAGATTAGATTGCTTTTGCTTGTCTATTGCTAAAGATATGGGTGCACTTTGATGGAAAGTGCCAGGAAAGGTCAGTGAGGGGCCAAGAAAGAAATTATTTGTTGTTATTTTGGATTTAGGTCACCGGAGTTTGACTTTGTAAAACCCACATTTCTGCTGATAAAAGGAAAAAGAACAAAACCAACCAAGTTTTTAGGCGGATGCCTAATGTTTTACAGAATCATGTTATAGCATAAGTACTTGTGATAAATTAATGCCTCTTTACCTCTTTTGACATTTCATTCTATGTTTGCAGTTTGTGCCTCCCATGCATCCAGTTACTCCTGACCTGGAGAGCTTTAGAAACCCATCTACATTGGCCTTATCTAGTGTCAATGAGGACAGTATTGATCTGGCCTCAATCACGGTCAGGAGCACGTGCAGATTTCACCTGTGCAAAATTGTGGCCAACTTCAATATTTGCCTAACTTTTACAGGAAAGAAGACTTTGTGCAACACACACTTTTGTTCCCAGTTGCATTTTGATTATTCTTGTATTTCGCAGTTGTGGAAGGAATGCATTTTTATCTTGAGAAAAAGGTATAAATCCCCAACGTTGGGGCTCTATTGTTCTAGTGCTTCTTTCGAGATGACAGGATAGAAACAGTAGGACATAGGGATAATGAGCAATTATGCAGTTTGCAAACCTGTTTCCATATTATTACCAAAAAGCACTAGCCATGTTTTCTTATTAGGATTAGGGTTAGACATAATCATTTTAACTGGGGGGGGGGGGGGGGGGGGTGTCAGTGCTGTGGTCCTGCCACGGGAATGTACCCTTCTATCTGCCACACTTCACAGGCACAGTGCATGCTGGGTAAACACCCCCAAGGAATCCACACAAATGCCAGCTCTGGTGCAGTGTCCTTGAACGCATCCTGATGATGAATCTCATCTGACACCAACAAATGGTTTAAAGGTCCTATATCATGCAAAATCTACTTTTTTGAGTTTTTAGCCATGTTGTTTTGCTATTTCCTTATCAAAAACACCCCAGAGCGGTTTTTGGCTTCATTCACGCAGTTCTCAGTAATCCTCCTGAATCCTGCTCTCTGAGCAGCTGCTCCGCCCTCTCCTGGTAAACGACTGAGCTGTTCAGTTGTGTCGTCACAGCGGAACGGAAGTGCTCTACGTCTGTAATGTAATGCCTTACGGCCTGATTTTTATTTATAAAACAGCTTTTTTTTTTTTTTTTTTTTTTTGAAAAAACAAAAAACAAAAAAAAAACAGCAACTCTCCGACGGGTCTGTGCTGTCCCACGACGCTAATCAAGCGCACCCACGGCTGGAGCAGCCATGGATCTGAGCATAAGTGTTGTTTTTGAAGACTGAGCTCTTTCTAACCTACTCTGGACACGCCTGTTCTTTTTCTTACCGATAATGCCACGGATGCGCGTTTGGCTACGAGAGGAACAGGACTATTCAACCTTCCTAAAGAAGAGTGCACTCGCCAGAAGTTGGAATTTCTTTCCGGGATTAAGCGACTTTATCAACCAACCTGATGGATGCTTGGTGAACCTTGGCCAGAATCAAAGTGGATTAACTTTTATAACCAACGCGATCTCATGGGGAGTCCAGACTGAGCGGTGAGTCAATCAAAACGCGTGTTAGCGTGTGTGTTAGCCATTTATGAAACTGCTTTGCACATGTCAACTCCTTATAACTGCATTATGTGAAGTAACTTCACTTTTTGCAGCAATATTTATATTTATAATACTGTAAATGTGGAATGAGCGGAGTTAACTGAATCGAAGCGTCTTGTCTTCCGGGTAGGGAAAATACCCCCCAAAAATACTTATATTTCTCTCAAAAATGAGTACTCCATAGTGATAGAAGTACAATATATCATATATATGCCTATACTTTACTTTGGAATGGCTAAAATAGCAGGATACAGCTCCTTTAACGAACACACTGTGGCCCACAAGTCTCTAAAAGGCTTGGCCTTCATGAATCTGGATAAATCTGGAATCTGATTCTTTTTTAATCAATATTATTATTATTATTATTATTATTATTATTATATTATTATTATTAATATTATTATTAATAATAATAATAATAATAATCTCATTATTATGGGCAGAGCATTTTAATTTACTTCTGTCATGTGTTTCAGCCTCTCAAAATTGACATTTGCCTTGTTGAAAACACAATGAGATTACACCTGAATGAGTCACTTCAGCCCTAGCTGACATTAGTCTGAACCAAACTACCAACAAACAGACACTGCAGGAGGAGAGTGTTTTTATGAAGTGGATATTTGGAAAGTGCAGGTTTGTTTTGCTGGAAGTGGTTCTCTTCCTGTCTGCTTTGGCTCCTCGCCCCGGGCCCTCTCTACTTGTGCTGCAGCTGGAATACTGGAGAGTGAAGATCAGAGCCGTTTCTAGCGTTCTGCGGGTCCAAGGCAAAATCTTGTTTGAAGGCCCCTATTTGCCAAACCACAACTGCAATGATGAGGTCCATTACTTTGTTGACCTTGTCGTAAGATCTTTTCTTGAAATTAGAAAGACTAACCAGCACAAGAGTTCCACGTATATGAAACTCTGCTGACTGTCTGTGGCCCTGTTTACACCACACACCGTCTCGCTACCGGCAAACGCTTACAAGGCAGAAGGCTCAGATTCCTGACATTGAAAACGAACAACTTTAAAAAGCTTGTAGCCAAACCATGCTTAATCTTGGGTCAAGCATATCACAAGGACAAGAAACTGAATGTGCAAACCGTTGATAATTTAATTTGGCACCCTTCACTGAAAGGTCAAACTGTACCCAAACATGCTTCTGACTGACCCCAATGCCTTTCGACCTCCTAATAATAGCCCAATTAATGATGTAATAATCTAATGCAGCAAGAAAGCATGTTATTCTCAATGTGTTGTCTGTGGATTTGAGTAAAATTCACAAGAGTCAACCTTTAATGGCTCCATAATCGCTGCTCTTGTGTGGTGTTTCCTGTTTGCATTACTTTTGTAGCTCAAATGATGTTGAAGTTTATTGTGTGTACACCTGAGGTTGGGATGCCTGTATACTCTACAAAGCAGCAATTTATTCTTCTTTTTCTGGTTCTACAAAAATGATACTATCCAAAAGTAGTGCACACAGAGGAGTGTGTGCGGAATGAGCATCTGATAAAAATTCTTTAGCCAAATTGGTTTGTGTTGAGTTTTTTGAGCTCTTATCATGGGTCAAGGTGCTCAGAGCCATGGGAGAGTGAATGTCCTGAGGGCCCTGCACATAGCACTGCAATCTCTAACCTTCCTGTTTACACACAGCCTCGTTTTAGTCCACTGATTATCAGGGCCAGTTCCAGTCAATGCATGTCAGTGCAATAACTGCATAGAAAACTGCTAATTTCTTAAAATCACGGTTAAATTTTCAAGGACAGTAGGGGCGATCTTTCTTGACTGGCCTTTGATACAGTAAATCATGAACTACTGATAGACAAATTAACACATTTCTCTATTAGCATAGGTACAATTAATTGGATTAAATCTTATCGCAGTGCAAGGCAGCAGTGTGCATCGGTAAATAATGTATAATCTTCCTTACAAGCATGCACTATGGGTGTGCCGCAGGGCTCTATATTAGGGCCCTTGCGGTTTTCTCTTTATATTAATGATTTTCCATCTGTGTGCATTAATGCTGAAATGATAATGCACACTGATGACACAGTGGTGTATATTCATGGTGAAACAGGATGTTGCCCAAAAGTTAACCGAGGCAATGAAAAAGATTTCCATTTAGCTAAAAAAAAACTTTCATTTAACAAAACAGTTTCTATGTTTTTCACAAACCGCTGCAAGTTCTCGCTATGTGAAACTGAACCAAAACATTGTAGTTGATGGTCATGAAATTTCAAATGTTGACCAAATTAAATATTTCGGAGTCATTCTTGACCCTAATTTAAGTTTCAAAAAACACATTAAAAAGTAAATCAAGAGCTATTGTTATTTAGAGTACAACAATAATAGACAATCTTGGTAGCAATCAGTACAACTGCATAGTGCAACATACATGTAGATGCTAAGACATTTGTTCTTTTACCTTTTGCTGATCCTTTACAGAGCTGTGATGGCACTAAGATATTGAGCAAAATTGCAAAGAAACAATTTTGTGGCTTGGATAAATGAGACAATTAAACAACAGCCTGTAATACATGCTCATTTTTAATAAACTGATTACAAAACATTTGAACACTACATACACATATTTGTCTGGAAGTTTTAAGGGCAACACTGAAAAGTACATTTGAAACAATGCTAATCTTTCAATGGGTTTTGGCCGTACAATGACCCGTCACCGTACACCTTCATTCAAATGTAAGGAGTAAAAAAGGTAGACTCTGTGCCACAATCAGGTGGAAAATGAACTGTACAAAAGGAGGCCCAGGAGGCCCACACAATGGAACACTGAACATAACGTTATGGCCTCGCAAATGCGTAACACATAAAACTAGTCGTCCAGGCCAGCTCAGTCTGTGATACGTGTAGTGCATACAAATATAAATAGCAAATATACAGTAAATATCATTAATTATTATCAATATTATAGAAGGTAATAAATACACTTTTACAAATAGCTGGGTGCAACAGGATTGTGCAACATTGTTACCATTTGTCATTCACGCACGCACACAAGAGACGTCAGGTTTAGACATGACAACCTACTCCCTCACTCACATCACGGTACCTTTAAGGTAGTGTCGGACAGATCTGCAACCGGCTGCATGACAGTCCGCATATAAAAGATAAAAGTGCTGCAATTTAAAACTACAAGGTACAATTACTACAATTATTACGGTATCAAGCGAACAAGTGTCGTTAAAATGTGCAGGGAGTCTACAGTTGTTCAGAGTTCAGAATGACTAACGGTGTTATGAGCCATTCATGAAGAAGGAATGCTTTAAAAACTCAAACCGCAACAGGTGTGAGAGCTAACAAGGGGAAATTACAAGGTAGAAACGCATTTTCAGTAATAGGAAAGGCTCAGTATTAAACATGGGTCAATAGTTTTCCTTCACTCATTATTCAAGCCTTAGTTTAGAGGAAGGGCTCCAACGTTTTACTTTTAAGGAAGCACTAAATTCCAAAGTGCCTCATGTAAAAATTCTTTGGATATTTCAGATGGTGAATATTTGTATTATTTGCTTTTGTAAAGAAAACAGTCTTATTTTGGTTACTGATCACCAAAATTCCAACTTGCAGCAAAGTTCTGTATGATCCAAAAGTGCAAAACTCTTACAAGACGAAGAAGTACGTCCAAAGCTGTTTTGTGAGAAGGAGAGTATTCTATTGCTGAAAATTCGGGAAGACTGCGAGTGGACAATGTCCTCTTTGTAGAAAACCTTGTACATTTTACAGCTACATGACGTGTTCAATAAATTATAAAAACACATAGAAAAAAGGCACACACATTTGTAGACATAAACTACTGGGTCAACAAAGAGCTTGTCAACCAGTAGTTCGGTTTGAACACTCAAGGAACATACATTCCCAACACAAAATTCAAATGTAAAAATGTCCTGAAGTGCAAGTTCAAAAGTGTCCCATTTTGTGTAATACATTTATATTGTCCTCATTACCGTGAGAAGCCACTGGCACACAGCCCTGCTGCTGCACCCACACAGCAGCCCCTTCTCCAAAGAACAGAGGACACACTCATCAAGGCCCCCTCTACGCAGCTCAAAACAAACCGCTGAAGGGTTTCCCAGCCTCACTGACTGGGGCGCCCACATACAGTTAGCCCCTTTTTACCAGGCAGCTTCAAAGGGCCACATCGCAGGATTTCTCCACTGCAATAAATGAGCAAAACCTTCTTCAATTCAAAAGGTCCAGCTATGTCTCCACATCTCGACTTTCATCACACGGTTGATGTGGCAGGCCGTCCGAGTCTGTAGTCCCACTGTCTCTCTGTCCATCTGGTCCGCACTGGTCCATTACTGTCAAGTCAAATTTGAATTTACTGGCCACTTCATGCTCCTCTAGCTCTCCCTGCGAGCCGCCTTCTCCGTCACTGGTGTAAAATGGAGGAGAGGGGCTTTGCGGGATCATGCTTTGGTACCAGTTTCTGTTGTCCTCCAAAGTGTCCAAAATGTCCTGGGCGTCTGGGTGGACCAGGTCGGCCCAGGTCTCCCAAAGTGGGTGGACAATGTAATCGATGAAGCCCACCTGGAAACGCAAAAGGGACAAGAATGGTGTCAATGCAAGTTAATAAGCAGTATTTAGTGGTACGTATTTATCACTTTAATTGCAGATAATTTCACTTTTGCTTCTGAAATGCATGTACTGATTTGCTTTTAGTCGTGGTTTACATCTAGTTCAGACATAATTTGGTACAATTTAGACTAATATAGACAACAGTGCACTGTGACGTCTATTCACATCATTATGTATTATTCAGTATATGAAAGCCTCGCTGAAGAAGCTGGAGCTGTTGTGTACCTGTGTTCTCTCCACAGAGGCAGTGTGCTTATCACACATGGGGCTGATCTCCATTCCCCTCTCCCGCTCTCTGTCTCCCTGATGGAAAAACTCGTCCATAATCCTGTCCGTCCATTGTCTGTACAGGTCCAGGGGTTTGGTGGGGTTGCTGAGGTCTGCACAGTGAACCATATTACGCAAAACCTGCAGGAATAAAAGAAAAAAAAAAGAATGGATTTCATTAAGGAGAAGTGACTTCCAAAGGCACTTATCCATCTTTGCAAATAAACTCTATATACACACACACAGTATATTATGCTTGAGATTTACCTGCATTCTGTCTGTGTAGTTATCCAGCATCAACACCCCTGAGCTGGTTACCTTCTTGGTTTCGACCATAGTTTTTAGATCAGCAAGCAAGCTCATGTGTTTTGACATGTCAGTTGCCAGTACCTAGAAGACATACAATTACAGCATGAGATCGCACGCCCAAAGGAGCAATAAATGTTTCGGAAAGTGAAGCAGTAAAAAAAGGATTTGCATATAGACTTACCATGTCTATGACCATTCTCCTTAGTGTCTGCCTTTGTTTCTTGGTAAGGTTTTGGAAGATGTCGCAGTTGTCTTGCTGCAGCAGCTTGAAGCCCACAGCCAGGTGGTGGTTTTCCAACACTGACTCATCGTTGTACATCAGAGCCAGCTCCGAATCTGTCGGGGAGGGGTAGGAGAAATTTATGACATTTTTAGTCACGCCAGGTTTGTTTAGGCTGTTGCTATTGTTTTTGAGGTCGACTCTTTCCCCCCTGTGTTATTATGTTCAAACCTGATACTTTGGTCTAAAGGCTGAAAAGTTTTCCTTTTTTCATGCATTTATTTTACCGCATTATCAAACTGCTACATAATAAAACAGAGATCATTCATAGAAGTCTTTCTTCAATAAAAGGACTTACTTGTATTGATGAGAAACTGGTTGGACACACCGGGATGATCCACGTCATGAATAGCTGCAGCAAAGATGGCCGCCAAGATTTCTAGATCCGTGAACACCGCCTGGGATATAAAAGAGCAAATCTATGTTACGGCTCAATGTGTGAACTTGCCATAAAAGGTAATGTATTGGTCTAGGATTTGTGGACTGTCCCTCTTGTGTGTCATCTTTTGTTAACATGTGGTTTCAAATTCACCTCATGACGACAGCAGCAATTATCTTGCATAAACAAAGCAGGTTATTTTGAAGGTGTGGTCATCGAACCACTTTGAAATGCCCATGTTAGTAATCGGATGCAATAGCGTAACAATTGCCTGAAGTAACAGTCCAACTAGGACAAACAAAGAGTGTAGTAATTCAATAACTGTCTTGAATATTTTGAAAACGATGCTGATGTAATTTTTTGACTAAACCATTTCAACACAGTGGAAAATTATTATTTACTATTTGTTTTTTCCAAGCATTCCCCCCCCCCCCAATAGCAGGGTCAGTAAAGTGCCTCACATGGAAGAAATGAACTGCAATACAGGGCAAACGTGTAATAGGTACGTACATCAAGAGCCGGAGTGGATAGGAGGATGTGTGTAGATTGTGCGACATCCGCGGCGTGCAGGCTGTTGTGATAGGCCACGTCTGAGTGATAGTGGCTCTCCAGGGTCAGCATGAACGTCACGAAGGTGTCCACTGGAATCTTGAACGTTCGCATCAGGTCCCGTTCCTGCACGCAACGCAGATTAGAATACAAGCTACACATTGCCTCGTCTCTCATTGTTGCAAAATAGTATGCGCTGAAACAAACCTGGAAAATGGTGTACATGATGCACGTCAGCGGCCTGTTGTGGGAATGCTCCGCCACCTTGAAGATGTTCAAACCCCATTTATTGATGTCTTCCAGATCCTGTGAGACGGGCCAGAAACAGATCCCTTTAAGATTTGCATCGCCTCGCACAAGTCCAGAGAGCTTTAGGGGCTGGCGAGAACATACTACCTTTGACAGCTGCTCTTCCTGGTCCGTTTTAACCCCAAAGCGCTGCACGGTGTTTCCAGAAATATTAGGAGAATGGCTGACTTTTCGAACCCCGCTGATTTGACTCATCATGCCACTCTGTTGCTGCTGCTGCTGCTGTTGCTGGTGGTGATGGTGGTGCCCCTGGCGTCTTTTCCTTTCCCTCGACTTGGGGACCGGACATGGAAGCTCCAAATCCATCTTTTTGTCTGGATGAACAAGCAAAATGGTATTACTTACACGGTTACTTTCACTGCAGCACGCAAACATGACTGACCGGTCACACTTTTGTGTAAAAAACGAGCGCTTTGTCAAAAAGATCATATTATACTGTTGATGTGTTTACCATTTGGTCGTGTGGTTGCAGCCAGTGTGGCTTTCTAAGAACTGGAGCCGCAACAATGCGCAGAACAGAGGAAATCTGTCTTGTGTTTTGCAGAAATGTTTAGTGCAGGCACTTTTGGATATGGGTTTGTTTTTGCTCATGTGATTCTCGTTTCTGGTTGGCTCCAATTTCCCTAACGTTGTGTATGCACATAATACCGAGTATTCGTGCACGTGGAAAACTGGGTTTGTCAAAGTTTCTGCACCACACAGTGAACAGAAATATAGCAGAATTTGAGTTCAGGTGACCAGATGGGTTAAGTCGTTTAAGTGTCAGCATTTTCATAGATTTATTCTGCCTAAATAGTACAGTTTCTATGTTTACCTAACTGCACTCTCTCTGGAAACTACACTGGCTCTAATCCTTCTGCTGAAAAGACTTCCCCACTTCCCCAGGCCCCCTCCCTCCTCACGCTTCTGCAGTAAACACAGGGAGACTCTCCATCTCCGTTATAGACCAGATTAGACTGGTTTAAGAGAATTGCTGCAAACTCCCATGGCTGCTTCTCACATGGATGGATAACCTCAATAACCTCTGCTGTACACAGTATGTGCAAGGTGTCTATTCAACCAAGTCTGGCACACATTTGCTCTTAGTTTTTGTACTTACCAAGGAAAGTGTTGGAGATATACTCGGACACTTGGTTGCCAGATCGGCTCATCTCAGACAAGTGGCTTAGCTCTCGGTTCAGCATCCTCTTGAACTGAGGAATACAGATAAAAACATAGGAAAGTTAGTTCATGTGCATAAATAAATGAGGAACTGCACTTAAGAAAACAGTAGCATCTTATGGAACTATGCACCTATATTGACCTGTTTTTTTGTTTCAAAATTGAATCAACAAAGCTCTGCTATTATTGTCCTTAAGAAATGCAGCTTTTACATGCACAACTCGAACAGAAATGGACAAAACAACATCCTGGTATTCAAAACAATCAAAAAAACACATCATGGGCCACAGCAGATAATATATTATCCTTGTAGCAATAAAGTGCCTTTGATATCTGCTGGACACACCTTGATGTACCCCCAGGACACGGAGAACAGGTAGTTGGCCTCAGGCATGATGCTGGGCTATGCTGGCCCCTGGTGCTCTCCAGCAGAAGCCCTAAACGCTCCTCTCTGAGAGAATCCCCAAGGCACAGCTCAGCCCTGCAGCCTGTCTATCCACAGCTCTTCACCAAAACACCGCCGTCCACTGCAGTCCCTACGTCCCCGAAAACCAAATGCGCCTCATTGCCTCGCGGCTCCAGGACTGATGGAATCCCCAGTAATGCACAATCTACACCGCTCCTCCGCTCTTCCTGCTGATCCGGTCACTGCCTCCAAACCGCTATATACAGCTGCCACGGCTCAAACTGTATCCCATGACCTCCAACGGGGAAATCCAAACGTCCGGACTCCAGACTGGTAATGGCTGTCAGACAGAGGAAGAGGATGGTGGGCGGAGGGAGGAGGGGGTGCGCAGTCCCCTGTGGCAGTCCGCCTGATGCGCCCTCCCTCTCTCACATGCACATGACGGCTGCACAAAGCAGGTTGGAGGAATCCTCTACCCTATGTTCATGCTCGCACTCTCCTCGCTTTGATGCAATCTGATGTTTTATGCATTCTCTTTCCTCTTCTGTGCAGCCCAGGGATGCAGATCGCTGCGCTTATCAGATTTGCATGACAAGATCAAATAGACTTTGGGCAAATCGAGAACCGTTACCTTACAACAAACCTAATCATTGTTAAAAAATATATATGCATATTTATCACAGGTAAAGAGTGAAAACATTGCAGTGCAGACAGACAGCGATCCACCAATAGCAGAGCCCCCTGAACGCCATGGCAACAGCGTCACATGGCCCCTCTGTATTTGTCACGGTGATTCCCACTTTAAAAACTCATCTCACACTGACTCAGCCCGGAGCAGCCACCAGAGAGGCACGCGAGATGCAGAATTAAATCCATCTATAAAAACACACATCCCAAGTAGACGACAGCCGTCTGTTACTGCTTTCTTTAT